>CM037092.1:11064089-12264089 GCA_020916435.1 Oxytropis ochrocephala
CAGCAATCATATGTGAGTTATTTGTGCAGACATGAATATGATAGTTGTAACACTTAGACTTCAACTCACCATCTGATTTTCTTCCTTGGTCTTACCATTGGCTCCATGTATATCACAAACTGAGTTATCCTGAATCCTGTAAGTTCATAGAACTTGAGAAATCGTAATAAAATTGATACTTATGTTTATATGTTCTAAAAAGCCAACCTTGATGAAAAAGAATACAGATAATTACAGCAAAACAAATAACAATAAATAGAAAAGCAAAAGTCAACAAACACCTGTTTCCCCATCAGAAAATGAGTAACTTTGGCCAGGGAGTTCAGATGCTAGCTGCTTAGCATGTTCATATGAACCAGAGGGACATAAATCCCCACCAGTTTTTGAAGCTTCAGGTTCACCTCCTGAACTTACATGCTAACCAAAAATAATCTGATACATACCTATTTGTTATAAAAGCAAAAATTCCCATTATATCTCAGATTACTCAAAAATTCAAAACCTCCTCAAATTACTCAAAATTCAATATCTCCTTAAAAGGATTTCAATTTTCACAAAGTAAAAATCAGTTGATATCTTGTAAACTATCAAACAATGGCATTGGCAAAGAGACTTGCAATTCTAGGCCAAAGATCAAGACACTCCTTCCCAATAGGCCCAGTAATTGCGTAACCTAAACAAAATCAAGCAAATAAAATCATCGGATCTACAAATATATATCCAATAATCCGGACATCAAATATCAACAAAAAAATGATTTGTACATTTTAATTTCCATTTCTTACCTTTCGTATTCTTGTCCTTGCATACCAAAGATAACCTCAAAGACCTAAACATAATCATAATAACTAGTAAACTCACAAATATTGTTAGATTCAAAGACATCGCAGTGAATCGACTGCACAATAGCTAGAATTTTAAATGAAACAATCTAAGTGTAGTGCAAATTTATTTGTGAAGTGAGAGATCGATCCGATAACCTAGTAATTCAAGCAAGAGGCATATCTCAAAAAGAGTAAAAATGAAGAATCTTGCTTCTTCAACACAAAGAAAAGAAAGAATAAAATTTCAGTTATAAGAAATAGATCCGAGATTTAACACTAATAATACTAGTAGTAAAGAAATGATAACGTAGATGAAGAGGAAAAGGTTTAGTAGTTACCTGCAAGCAATGTTGGTGATGGCGGAGGTCTCAAAACCAAAGACGGCAAAGGTCACATAAAACGCGACCCTTCACACACGTAAAGGGTTCTTAGCAAACTTGTCTGAGAGGCAGCGCACGCTGGTGGTCGGAGGGCGCGGCTTATCTCTTAGATCTACTTTTTCTCTTCAACTTGAGAACGTAAGACGAAGAGAGGAGAGAGGGGAAGTGGAGAAGACGAAGTGGAGAAGACGAAGTGGAAGAGAGGAGAGGGGAAGTGGAGAAGACGAAGTGGAAGAGAGGGAGGGGAAGTGGAGAAGACGAAGTGGAGAAGACGAAGTGGAAGAGAGGGAGGGGAAGTGGAGAAGACGAAGTGGAAGAGAGGAGAGGGGAAGTGAGAGAGATAGAATCTGTGAGAGAGAAACTCAGCCGCTTTTTTAAAAACGCTGGGTATTGGGAGAACGTAGACCCGATAGCCGCGTTTTTTAAAAAGCTACTGGTATTGGGAGAACGTGTGACCCAATACTCACCGCTTTTTAAAAAGCTACTGGTATGGAGAACGTAGACCCAATACCCGCCGCGTTTTTAAAAAGCGATGGGTATGGCTAGAATGCGTTTAAAGGCGATGGGCAAGATTTTTTTAAAAACGCTGGGTATGGGTTATTGTTTTGGCCATCCGTGGCGTTTTTTTACTTAAAGCGCTATAGGGCGCTTTTTTGACAAATATGGCGTAGTGTAAGTAATTTAATTCTATTTACCAAACTTGAGTAACAAAAAAATATACCGTATCCGTCGTGAACGTCGGTGTAGTATCAATATCAGCGAGCCAACCCGAGAGTCATGCATTCGCCGTCAGAGGCGGGTCAATATCTGCTCCAAATAAAGCAGATATCAACTCAGAGAAAAAAAAAAAAAACCCACCGTGATATACCTCTTCAACCTTGTATATACGATGGGTATTTGACATCGTATATACATGGCCCAGATGTATATACGATTAGATCTTCAAAGCCCACTCGTATATAACCTATATACGATGGGTAGTCAATGAAGCATTTAATAATGCAATCGTATATATGTCTTGAATGACATATATACGATGAAATTTTCAGTCGTTAAATATTAAATGTAATCGTATATACCTTTCATAGAGGTATATACGATGCGAGAATAATGTGGGTCCCAGTCAGAGTGAATTTAATGAAAGTCAAAATGTGATTTATGGCAGGGGTAAAATCGGTATATCACAAATGGATGGGGGTGGGAGGGGATGGGGTGGGGTATAAAAAAACAAAGCCTAAAACTAAAACTCAAAGCCGACAGCCCCATACACGGAACTTGATTATGGTTTTTTTTTCACCCCCTCATTATCTCTTACACCCCCTACATACTATTTTGGATAAAAATACCTTTAATTTTACAAAAAAATTGAAATTACCTACGCTTTTGGTGGGGGTTTGTTAAATTTCCGGATTTACCTCATAGATAGGTAAATCCGGTTCACAATTTATGAACCGAATTTACCTAAATTTTTGGTAAATCCAGAAATCCAAAACCCCATCAGTTTCCTCGATTTACCTCACACGTAGCAGTAAATTCGGTTCACAATTATGAACCGGATTTACCTACCTATGAGGTAAATCCGAAATCCAACAAACCCTCCACTGGTTTCTCGGATTTACCTCATAGGTAGGTAAATCCGGTTCACAATTTGTGAACCGAATTTACCTACGTATGAGGTAAATCCGAGAATCCCAAATCTTAGAAAGTCAATTTTTTTAAAAAAATAGAAGGTATTTTTGAGATTTTTGGTAAAATGGGGTGTGAGAGAGAAAGAGGGGGTGAAAAAAAACCCTTGATTAAAACTTAAAATACAAGTTAAAGGACCTCAAAGTCTAACAAATTTCTAGGTCACCAACATAATTCCACGGATACAAACCACCTAGCATGCCACGCCAGCTTCTTAACATCTTATAACCTAAATGACTAAATTCAGGAAAAAATACTTAAAAGACAAATCCGAAAATGTAAAATTAATACCCCAAACAAACTCTGCTTTAATTTTTTTCTTGGTCGTTTGACAGTGATAAGTTCCACTTGAAATTCACTTACACAACTGCGAGGTCATGGGACCTAGAACATAATACCTAAAATTTTAATAATTTTAAAGATTTGTTAGTTGAGCTTAGACATTCACGGATTGTGAGTAAACTTTATATATACTAATACTAAGTTGATATAATATATGTAATAAATAACTAGATCTTTGTCATCACGTACACTGTAAAGGTACCAAATACATGGGAGATAGTTGAGAAACACTTTTACTTTTAAAATCTCCATATTCACATTTCAGACACTACTTGCTATCAGAAAATGAAATAAAGATGCAGAGACACCAAAACTAGGGTGATCCCAATTGCTGTCCTTGATGCTATGAGATTCCATTTCCAGTTTTGCAAACACAAGGTGTTGTAAGTGCTGCTCATCCTTTCACCAAATTGAGTCTTGTGGGGAAAAACCACACGAGCATGCAGATACATAAAAGAAAAGAAACAAATCCACTTTTGTCCTCAAGATAAGATTATTTCAGTCTAATATTCCTCTCTTGATGTGGTTGTTTTCTTTCCAGTTTCAACTTTTCCTAAATGTTTCTTCACGCCAAAGGTAATTGCTAATTTGCAAGTAGTTAGTTAGAAAGAATATTTGCTGCATACGTAATTAAGTATGTAAAAATACTTTTCATCCCATTTGGCAGTAACAACTAACAACCGTAAGCTTAAGTTAAAACACTATATATAGCCCATTAGCTCATAACTGAAATATAATATTGCTAATGTTAGTTTACAGTTAGCTGACATGAAAGTTCCTTTGGGTTTATATTGGGTTTTAAATTTATTTGATTCTATTTTTAATATGCTGAAGATGTTTTTTCAAAAATTATCAACCATATATTTATATTTTTAATTCTAATATAAGAGGCGTGAGAATATTAAAAATATGAACAAATTTTATATTCTAAAAATATAAAAATATCATACATGTGTGCTGTGTGTGTATAAGAAGACAATAATAAAAGCAATAATATAAAATCAATATGTATGCTTTTTGTATTGCCATGGTCATGGGTTCAATTCCTATTCCTATGATAGAATCAATAAAAATAAGAAGACAAAATTTAATAGGATGACTTTAGCTGGACTTGAACAAAATTTCCAACAATGACAAGAGATCCTCACAACCACTACCCCATACATTCATTTTGTTAATTGTTGCGCAAAATAGTTATATATTTAGTAGTTGGTATTTAAAAATAAGGGTATTTTAATAATTTCACGTGATTTTTTTAGGCGGACCGTGGTCCTCCCTAGTCCTTGGGAAGATTCGCCCCTGATCATAAGGGTAGTAGCCTAAAATTCAAAGGGGCGCTTAAAAGTCAAAAAGGAATTGTAAGTCCAATCACATGTCAATAGTAACATTTGTCTTCGTAATAGAAACTCTTAGTTTAGTATGTATGTATGTACGTATATTAGTTTCTTACACAATATAAAAAAAAGGTTATTAGCGAGGAATTTGCAAAGGAATGTAGAATGTCGTTCACCTCGTGTCATCGACATAATTAATGGTACTAACTACGCACTAGTCCTCGCTAAGTGGGGCGGAATTTGAAAAATTTAACACGAAAAAACAAGGTCATTAGCGACTTTAATCGGGTCCCTCGCTAAGTCAGCGGGAATTTGAAAAATTTAGCACGAAAAACAAGGTCATTAGCGATAGAATTGGTCTCTCGGTAACGTGAATCGATGGGGCCATGCGTAGTCTTTAGGAAGTGGAATTTGTTGTTAGCGACTTTAACTAAGTCCCACACACCGTACACACTCTCATTTCATCTCATCTCTTCTCACTTTCCCTACAAATTCTCTCCACCTTCCAACACCACCACGCCACCACCACCACCATGAACTCCTCTCCTATTCCTCTCCTCTCTCTCTCTCCTACGAATTCCTTTTCTAACCTACGAATCTCTTTCCTCTCTCTCTCTTCTTCTCTCCACCTTCCACCACCACCACTACGAAATCTCTCTCTCTCTCTCTCTCTCTCTCCTATACAAAGTGAACTGTCATCACCACAACCACCACAACCACATAGCTCCTCCCACCCCCTCTCTCTCTCACTCTCTTTCTCCCTTACTCTTTCCCCTTCTCTCTCTAGCCGTCTCCACCTTTCACCACCACACCACCACAAAATTAATAATATAATATAGGCAAAATTACACACTGAGAGGACCTTTAAGTTATTTATTTGTAACAAGTTGGACCTTTAAGTTTTTTTTTGTAACAAATAGGCCCTTTAAGTTACCTAACGTTGACACCGTTGGCCCTTTTAGTAAAATTTCATATCGCCGATTACATCAAAATACACCAAAATATGATTCCTTGCATCAAAATACATAAGCTAGAGTAATCACAATATATAAAGTAGCATTACATCAAAATATATAAGCTAGGAAAATCACTAAAAGGGTCTATTTATTACAAAAAAAAAAAACTTAAAGGTCCAACTTGTTACAAATAAATAACTTAAAGGTCTTCTGCTGTAATTTTGCCTATAATATAATAATAAATATATAAAAATACATGTTTAAAAAGTTAAAACAACACATAAAACAAGTTATTCAAATTGGGACACATGTCACCATGATTTATGACAGATCTTGTCCTCGCTAATAAGCGAGAGATTCAAAATTTCCTCGCTAACGCATTATCGAGAGACATTTTAGCGAGGAAATCGCCTCTCACTAATTCCCTTGCAAACGTGTGATTGATTAGCAACGGAAATAAGGCTTTTTGTGAAGGAAAGATCCTCGCTAATAGTTTTTTTTTTAGTAGTGACAGCTCAATCGAGAGATAATTGTGTTCAAGGTATTATTGGGGACTTAACGTGGCACCTCTTCCAATGGGGATTTCGAACAAAAGTTTGTCACCTTAGCGGTTAGCCCTTTTCACTAGATTCAATCCCCTTTTGATGATCTCACCGAGATTAATCTCGTAGTTACACAAAGGATAACGGTGTCCATACTAAAACAAATTTAACAAAGCAATTAATGTAAATAAATATTTGCTTCCGTAATGGCTAAGTATCACAATTCATGTCCATAAATACTCTCACTGCAAGTTACAAAGCACATCCCATTCCTGGTACTGGTACGTACAAGAAAAAAAGCAAGCACCAATTTTCCACTTGGATCACTAGCGGACCTATATATATTTGAGCGGGTTCAAACGAACCCCTTCAAATAATAAAATTAGCCCCGATACCTCAGGGAAAAATGTTTTTGCATCTTCTGAAAAATATGTTTTGCACCCAAGTTTTTAGTGTGCTTTATCTTTCAAAGTGTCACTGCTATAATATAACCAAGAACAAATCTCAAAATGATATATATGATCATACTTGTTGGGAGACAACAATATTCAAAGATTTTTATCACTGCTAAAGTGCTGATGTATAATATTATTTACCAAAAAAGGAACTTTTTAGTTTCTCTTTTTTCGTTGCATAGACCATGTGGACCAGAAAAAGCTTTTTAACTAGAAGATTTTGGTAAATAGAACATGCTACTCTATTCTTGAATTTTCAGCAAAAAAAAAAATATAGAACATGCCGATAAATCTTCTGTTAGAGCAAGAATTCAGTGAAGTGATTCAATGTCAATTACCAACAACTTCTATTGCAAGATAACAGAAAACTGAATCTGTTATATGTGATTACAATGACAAGTCAACTCTCAATGTGAGAGAAGACAAAAGAAACATGGACTAGGCCGGGTCCACAGCAAGCCCAATAACAGATACAAATCAACTAACTAACATATTACTAGCTCAATAGCTAATTGCACCTATACAATTCATTCAATATCTCTATCATCCTCTCTTAAACTAGTTGCCATTTGCAACTAAGTTTAAATCTTCAAGAGCACACATGCCCAGCCAACCTCTAATCCTTGCAAAGTCCTATTGTTTAAGAGGCTTAGTCATAATATCAGAAACTTGTGATTCACTTCTGCAGAATTCTAAGTTTATTTCTCCTTTCTTCACAAGCTCTCTAAGATAGTGGAATCGCACATCTATGTGTTTGAGGGAGAGCTTAGCCGCCCATTGTGATCCTACTCGGCTCTAGTGGTTAGTCTCTGTAGTTGCGCGTAAAAGATTAAATTTTTTAAATGATTAAATTTTTTAGTCCATATGAGAAAACATTAATTGTTGTTGGAATAATTAATTTTCTTATATTATACTTCAGTGTTACAAGGAGAAAACGTTATATGTTGTTGGTATAATTTCGATGCTGATAAAATGGTATAAAATCTTTGATTTTATTTAAATACGATAAAGATATTTGACAGCGAGCAGCTAGCCTCCTCTGTTCAGAATGGAGGATATTTATGTTATTAAAAACAGATTAAAAAGAAGGTAATAATTACTCGTATAAAAACAATTTTACTCATATTTTGAATTAAAGTCACAATTGAATGCATAGTTTCTCTATTATGTGATTTTCTCTTTCTTTTCTATAATGTAAAATTTAGGGAAAACAAATCATAAATGCGTCACAGAATGTAGAAATTTGGCATAAGGTGACATGAAGAAGTTGCAATTTGCAAGAAGGAGGTCTATGGTTCAAACCCGGGAAACTAACATTCCCCCACCCCCACTAACATTTGGTTATCAAAAAAAAAAATCATAAATGCATTTATTAAATCTGGGGTGAAAGTGTAAATAATATAAATATATAATAATAACTGTAAAACAAAGAATATAAATATATTTATGTTTTTTTAGATGAGCAAAACTTCATTGAAAAAGCACTAGAAGTGCTCAACCCCAAACAACAAGAGCTAGATATTGTTTAGGCAATGAAGTGGATCACGCCACCAAGAGACAACATAAAATTTAAATTACAATGAGATCTATACACCAGCCAACTCCAAGAAATTTCTTGATGCGTGAGATGATAGAGTCAATGTTAGGATCCTCGGTCCTGAAGATAAGAACATTCCTAGCCAACCAAATGTTCCACATAGTAGTTAGCCGAATCAAGTGTTTCGTTCTCCTTGCCTTTTTTCCTTTAGTTAGCTACCCCCACCACCGACAGTGATCGATCAAATTGTTGGTTCCCACATGATTAATCCTTAGCCAACCACAAACCTTCGTCCAAATCTCCGTTGCAAAAGTGCAACTCAAAAATAAGTGTTGTTGTGTTTCAGTAGTACTCCAACAGAAAGAACAAATAGCATCATCATCTAAATGAATAACAAGACGGTGTCTCAAGTTTCCACGCATTGGCAAAGAGTCTCTAAGTAAATGTGATAAATCTTAGTGGAATTCATGTGTCAGCTTTTAAGTAGTTAAGACAATTTACCAATATTCTATCTAAGGGCAACCTAAGTCTCACCTTCTTGGAAAGAGGTTCACAAGAATTGCAATGGGAAGTGAAGAGATTTCAATTAATGCTTCGAATGGGAAGTGAATATTTTCAATTTAATTTGCATTGGGAACAGATGTCTAAATAATTAAAGCGTGTATTGGGAATGCCATTTACCTATCAAAAGACTATTGTAGCTCTTTTTATAATTCAATGTTTTTTTTTTCGTTTTTCATTTTTGAAGCATTGTTATTTTTTCCCCGTTAAATTATTTAATGAATGTGCATTGGGAAATGGAATGCAAATAAATGCGCAATGAGAATTGGATAGGGCTGTTGGTTTGCTTAGATAATACAATTAATGACCTAAAATTGGTATTCCTAAAATACCCTCAGTTTTGGCAGACTTTTTCCCGCCCAAATTAGCTTTATTTTGTCTTTACTTATACCCTACTTTTATATATAAATATATAAAAGAAAAGATATATACTAAATATATATACTGTATATCAAACCCTCAATTGGCGAGCTAAGAGACATGAAGGAGTTGCAATTTGCAAGGAGGTCCAGGGTTCAAACCCCGGAAACTACATTCCCCCAACCCCACTAACATTTACTTATAAAAAAAATCATAAATGCATTTATTAAATTTGGGGTGAAAGTGTAAATAATATAAATATATAATAATAACTGCAAAACAAAGAATATAAATATATTTATGTGATAAATGTTAGTGGAATCCATGTGTCAGCTTTTAAGTAGTTAAGGCAAATTACCCATATTCTATCTAAGGGCAACCTAAGACTCACCTTCTTGGAAAGAGGTTCCCAAGAATTACAACGGGAAGTGAAGAGATTTCAATTAATGCTTACAATGGGAAGTGAATATTTGCAATTTAATTTGCATAAGGAATTGATGTGTAAATAATTAAAGCGTGTATTGGGAATGTCATTTACCTATCAAAAGATTATTGTTGCTTTTTTATAATTCAATGTTTTTTTTTTCGTTTTTCTTTTTCGAAGCATTGTTTTTTTTGTTTTTGTTAAATTATTTAATGAATGTGAATTGGGAAATGGAATGCAAATAAATGTGCAATGGGAATTGGATAGGGCCGTAGGTTTGCTTATATAATAAAATTAATGACCTAAAATTGGTATTCCTAAAATACCCTCAGTTTTGGTGGAAATTACCCCTATTTTGTCTTTACTTGTATCCTACTTTTATATATAAAAGAAAATATATATACTAAATATATATACTATATAGTATATGTTTATATACTATATATATATATATATATATATATATATATATATATATATATATATATATATATATATATATGTTATGAGGAGCATATCGGGTAAGAACTAATGCTTATCATTAATTACAAAAACTTGTGCGATCTTTAGCTCATAAGGAAATAATCATACGAGATCTTGTAATTAATGATGTAATATGAATCATTAATTTTAATCTAATCGTTATAATTATAAGTTCTCATTTTTCTCGATAAGCACTAGTTTTCACTTATTACGCAACATATGTATACACACACACACAATATTATTCAAAAAAATATAATTGATGTATCTAGTCTATAATATAAATCAGATACACAAGTTATTAAATGAACCTCAAATAGGAAAAGCGCACTTAACAAAACAGCAACAGAGCCCCCTGATATCCAGATTTCGGGATTCACCAACCAAACCAAACCCATTCAAGGGTTCAACTCAACTCAGCTTTAAATTCTCTTTTCAACATTTTCATTTAGAAAAAAAAAAAAGAGACTTAACTAGTTATTTTTGAAGCATACCATGCATATCGCCATTTCGATGTTACCCTGTTGGTCTGTGTTTCTTCTTCTTTTTGTCTTATCTACATCAGCAGCAGAGGTTGACACTATTGATGTAGCTTCAGCCAAGAATCTAATCCAGACCGGCTACATTTATCTCGATATTAGGTACGTAACAATTCGGTAAAATTACCCTCGGAGTTATTTAAGTTTAGTTAAAAAAATTAATTCATCTTTTACTGTTTAAATCTTTTGGCAATTGATAGGACGGTCAAAGAGTTCATGCAAGGGCATGTGGATGCACCTAAGATCATTAACATTCCATACATGTTGGAATGGAATCCACCTAAGGGTAAAAAAGACTTTCTCAATCTCATGATGAGTTAATAACTGAACATTGACTAATGTTAGGGCTTAGGATTACAAATTCTTTGTAAAAATTTATGATCTTGTGTTTTGGAGAACAGTCAAGGTGAAGAACCCAGATTTTCTCAAAGAGGTTTCATCAGCTTTCAAAAAAGAAGATCATATCATCGTGGTAATTATATATTTTTCTAGGACATTAACATATTCTATTTATTCTATTTGATCCTATTCATAAGAAAAAAATGTAGTTTTAGGTTCATTGATAACTGATGTATCTAGTCTATAATACATCAAATTCATCAGTTATTCAATAAACTTAAAACTGCAATTTCTTTTTTATAAATAAAACCAGAGGGGTATGCAATTTCTGCCAATCATTTTTAATGCTAGTTAAAGCCAAAAAAGTTAATCCCTTTCAACTATATATATGTATTTCAGGGTTGCAAACTTGGGGTGAGATCTTTGAATGCAATCGCGATCTTCCTACTGATGTAAGTTAACTCACGTTAGCTTCAACTTTTTTTTTGGATTGGTATTTTCACTGGAAATTTTCGTCGTTATTTCAGCTTTTTCTAATAGTAAGAATATCTAAAATAAATATGTATATATAATCATTATTCATGTACTAGAACTTATTTTGTTTTTTTTTTTTTCTGTTTTTGTTAATTGTTTGCTTTGTGGCATATAGCCTATGTGCCAAACAACACTCACTTGTGTGGATTTGATTTGAATTGATAGGGTTTTAAGAATGTGAAGGACATGGGAGGAGGTTATATGGATTGGGTTACAAACAAGTTTCCAGTGATTATACCAGAAGCAAAAGAAGAGCTATGATTATTCATCTTTGTATCTATTCGAATAATATGGGAAAGGATTATCAAAGAAAGTTAAAGTCTTATTGAGAAGTCTTCATATTTATTTATACAAGACAGACTCATGAGTTGTTTTATTTTATTTTATTACTAAAAACATATTGATTCATTCGAATTGATAGAACACATCAATACAATAATAACACAAATTCAAAATTGCTAAAATCGTAAAGGGTCAACTTTGGGCAAACTCGCAGAACTCAGGTTAATAACATATAACGGAAAAATACCTACAAATGTGACAAAATCAAAGTGATTTAATACTCAATGCGCTTTAAATATGTAACATTGACGCCTAAGCCATCTATTGGATTGTAATGGATCGAAGTTTCTGTCAATCGAAATCAAATAAACACCACAACAAGATGACAAACCAAACAATGTCACACCAAGCCGACAAATCCATCCGAACACAAAGAACACATGAAATGAAGATCTTGGAAGCCATAATCTTGATTATAGTCTTATAGGACACGTTGCAGAGACGAATAGGTCTAAAGTGTTTCATAGAAGTCACCACATCAAGTTTAGGAATGAGAGTGATAAATGTCTCATTAATTTCAGCCACTCTCAGGGAGTCAGGGGTTCTAAAAAGAATTTTCGGATCAAATCACAGAAGGAAGGACAAATAAGTGAATAACATGGCATTGGCTCTGGTAGAAGTTATGATTGTCTACTTTTCATCCCATTTGGCAGTGACAAACGTAAGCTTAGCTAAAACACTAGTATAGCTCAATAGCTCATGAGTCATGACTGAGATATAATATTGCTAATGGGTTCTCTCTATCAGAGGTAATGTTGTTCGAGACAATGTCAGTCACTCTATATGTGGACACCACTCTCAATGGAGATTCAAATCTTAGTTCGCCAGTCGCCATGTTATAAGAGATTAGCGCTTCCACTAGACTCAATCGCCATCGATATGTTAGATATATACTAGTATAATTCACGGGTCGATATTCATGCGTTTAGTCACCGTACGGTAGTTACTCCAGCTACTGTATTTAGACAAATACATATATTTCATTATGTTTCAATAGACGAAGTAAAAAGTTTATATATATATATAATAGTATGAAATTAAATTTCGTATTATATAAATATATATGATATAATATTATTTTATTAATTTAAATGGATGTGGGTTTGGTCAAGTAAATGATTTTGTTTCTTGTCGTATAATGTTTTGTAATAATTAATTTACGAAAAATTAATATAAAAGTATTCAAACAAATCGAATGTGTATTTGTAATAGTCAGGTAGTATATTCATTTTATACATGTTACCATTATTTTTAAAACATTCATAATTTCCAAAATGAGTGATGATAGATCTATCTTAATGAATTTGAATGCTTCAGTTTACAGCTACGTGGTAAAAAGGTAGATTTTATTTTTCAGCTAAACAATCAGGGGTATTTTCGTAAATTAGCCTTTAAGTTAATCTTCCCTTTCCTTTCTTAAATCCCTAATATAAGAAAGATTTTACTTTCCCTATCTATAATCGAAACCATAGGAGCTCCACGCTTCATGACTAATATTTACAATCCTAATCGCTATGTTCATGACTAATATTTATCAATCTTTTCTTTCAATTTTTTTTCAAATGTCGAAGCCAAGTCCGGTTTCTAAAAACGCATTGGTTTTGGTTCTTTTCTTCATTTTCGGTTAATAGTTGTTGATCTATTTTTCTGGTTTTCATCAACTGAGTAATTGCCCATGATATTCGTGGATTTGGTATTGCTTATGGTCGTAATTGCAGCTTCAATGGATGCTCTTTCCAAAACCTTTTATATTAAAGAAACTTCATAATGAGGTGCCACTTTTTTTCTCCCTTGTGCATGATTTTGTTGCTTGAAAGTTGATAACTTTGTTCCAAACTTCATGATTACTTTCATCTGGTTTGAGTTTCCCCTTATGACGACATTTGTTGAAGAGCAATTTTCCTTGAGATCCATCGCTTTTTCTTTGGGCTAAAATATACTTTTGTTAAATTACTTGCAACTTCAATTGGCCATGCAGATTATTTTTTTGTTTCATGCTATAGTTGCTTTTGTTCTATACTTTTGTTTGTCGCTAGTAATTAGTGAATCAACAAAGACAAAGTTTGTGAAGATTTAATCTTTTATCTTGTTGATATAATAGAGATTTCAAGGACGCACATATGACATCCTTAATACCTCCGAGGTGGATCTTGAGGTGGAACCATTCTCTCGTCAGCAACATCAAGAGGAATTCAATTTCACTTAGGTCTTTGTTCACTAAGTGATTCACTCCATTGAGTTTGTTCTGGGTTCTGTTTCAAATACGGCATCGTATCTTCGACTTTGGGCATTAAGGTTTGGTCAGCCGTGATCTTCCCCATTGCCATAGATTCCTATTTTACAAATTCCCGATTTGGTTAATTTTTGTTACAACTTTGCAAACTTGGCTCACTCGTAACTTTCTCACTGCTTTTTATGAGAAAGTCCTCGCTACTTGCTTGGGAGTGAGTCTGACTTATAACATTTCATATGATATGGCATGTTAATTTTTTTTCCAAACTCTTTATTGAGTTCTTCACTTTTCCATTATCATAAATGGAATTCCTGATTTGCATTTTTTACCACTAGTACTATATAGTGTTGGCAAGTTAATTATTTTTATTCGGTGCCACCAATTTGCTTTGTTTATATATTGAATTTATATATAAACCATAGATTTGTAATTATTTTTATTCGGTGTACCAATTTGCTTTGTTTTTTTGTATTCGGTGAACCGTCTTCACAACTTTTTCCTGCCTTGAATTGAAACTGAATTCATGTATACATCAACCACTATCTCTCGGTTTATACTTTGATTATTACTATTCTTGGTTGCCCTATTCAGATGCAGATGGTTTTGAATTGAAGAGGCAATTTACTACCTGATCTTTAATCTCTTGATTATCGTGCTGTAAATCTTGTAAGTGTGACGATATTGACGATTCTGCTTTTAAATGCCTTTTAGCTACGATTGAGGATCCTAATTAATACGAATGACAGGGTAAATATCTCTGAGAATTTCAAATCATTATTTAAATATATTTTCAAATCCTATAGTTAATTGGATGAAATATACAAAATATAGTGATTCAATTTTTTAGTAAATTATTTTATCAGTCTACTTATGCTTCAAAAATCATCTCTATGTGTAGAACACATATACCGTGTGTTTTATAAGATGTTAACCATTTTATTCTTAGTACTTTTTGCTGAGTTTTCTCGCTTTTGAGGGGAGTAGTTTTTGTTCGCTTGTTTTTATCTAACATACTTTGCATCAATTATTGTGCAGAAAAGAATACATTCATGAATTTAAGTCATAAAGAAAACATCTTAGTTATAAAAACGCTTGAATATATTAAAATATCAATAACTATTCTTTTCTAATACAAAATGGTTTATTTTATTATTTGAAATAAGACCTCATTTATTTTATTATTGTGGTTGCAGTTGACACCATATATTATAATTGTGGGACCATTGAGTTATTAGATTGCTTTGAATGCATTTAATACAAAATATACGGTTTTTGTAATTTCAGATTTGATTTCAGCATATAGCAGATCTGATTTGCATCGCATGGGCCAGAAAATTTAATACATGGCCGCAATCTAATTAAATCATGGCCATTGAAACAAATAGATTAGATCAGTGTTATTAAAACCGACCCGGTGATCGACTCTGGTCCAAAGTTATCAAGGACCGGCGGTCACTAGTTAGCCCGCATGACCCGTGACCTACTAAAAATTGATGAAATATCTAATTTCGTATGTCAATATTTTCAATATGAATTAATTGAATGTTGATATAAATTTTAAAATAAATAATTATTCATACTCAATAATATATAGAATCTAAAATTTATGGAATATGATACAAATTATTAGATATTAAATAAGATATATGCGTAATATACATATAATAACACATGTATGTAAGTATAAAAGTAAATAAATATAATTAATAGGTTAAAAGGGCTTTGTTTAAAAAAAAGAGAAAAAACATTGAGTTAAGTATAATATATGCTGCAAATTTCCCAACACATTAAGTAGCTCAGTTGGTTACAAATCACAACTTGCAACTTAGGGCCAGGTGCGGGGTTCAAACCCCAACCAAGCCATTTTGCACAATAAATTTCGGTCAACACCTTTTCATGGACAGGTGTACTTAAACGATGACGTGGATTAAATGCAGCTGATGTGATTTAAACACTGCTGATGTATTTAGTGACATGGCGAACTAAGTGGGTGCTTAGGTGTAAGATCCATGGTTAAATATAATAGAGATTATTTGACATGTTAAGTGGGTTGGCAATTTTTCCAAGCCTAATTATGTTATAGCTAAGCTAGCATTAACTTATTAGGCCCACATGAAATTAAAACTTAATTTTTAAAAAAAAAATTGAAATTAAAAAAAATTGAAATTAAAACAATTCTTCCACTCTCTCTCTCTCTCTAAGAATGGCTGCGGCGCAGCCAAGAGAAGAGAAGGATAGAAATTATGTTTTCCCTAAACCCTAATTTCCTTTTATGAGATCTCTTTTGTTTTCTTTTATTTATTTATTTTTTTAATTTTAATTCCTAATAATCAGATTGTTACTTACACCCTCAATTCCACGTACACCACCCATCACTTAAGCCTAGTTTCTGCAGACTAGGCTTCCTAATGCAAACCGGGTTTGCTTTTTGCACCCTGCATTTAATTATAGGACTCACTGCAGCTTATTTACACCATTTTTACTGCTTGAACCCCTTTCTCGCTTTTTTTAATTATTTATTAGTTCTCTTCAAAAATAATAATTTCTCATAAACCAAAACAACAAATAAATATTTTCCTATCCAAAAATCAAGTAAAAGATTAAGTCGGTTGTATTAACCGGGTTAGTCATCATTTTAAGACGAATGATCCGCATTTACCAAGAATCCTAAAACCCCGCAAAAATATAAATAAATCATTTTTCCCAAAAATAGGGATTAAGTCGCTTGTATTAATCAAGTTAGTCAAAGATTCTAGGACGAATGAGCTGAACAGTTCAAGAGTCTTAGAATACCTATTCTAAAATCAAACAACCTCACACCAAATCAATTCTTCTCAAAACTCAAAAAAATCATTTTCAAAAAGTAAAGGATTAAGTCGGGTTGTACAATGAGGTTAGTCGGGGCGTTCTAGGACGAATGAGTTGTACAGTTCAAGAGTCCTAAAACCCCTACATTAAAAAACACCAACCAACAAACTTTCGCAGGAAGAACTACGTAGCTTTGATTCCTCCATTGCATCCGGAGGTACGTAGGAGCAAGACCCCACTCTTGTCAAGCATAAAAAACTAATTTTTTATTTAAGTCTTCTTTCTCTATAATTTTAAATAAAAGGGTAAATTAATAATAAAGTACAATTAATTAGACAAAGGATGTCGTGGGGTGCTAATACCTTCCCCACGCATAAACGACTCCCTTTCGAACTTCAAAGAATCCATTCATGGATTTTAGGACTCATTGGATCTGGGAAGTGAATGTATCCCTTGGTGATTGGGGTGAACCCCAATATATTGCATACTTTACTGTTTTCTCATAGTTTACCAGTCACAATACTTTGCTTTCAAAAGAAAACACCTTCTACACTATTGTAAGAAGACCACTTTCAAATAGCTTCTTATAATTTCAAGTGGAATCTCCTTGAACTATTCCCCATAAACAACACAACATCTTATATCTTCTAAATCCAGCATTTACCTCACAAAACATCATCACTAGTGTGAGAAATAACATACACATCTACACATGACTTATCAAAGTGTCTTCTGACATCAGTGTTTTGTGATGATGATGTTTTGTGATGATCTTCTGACGTAAGACGTCGCGTCAGTAGTTAACTACCAGTGTGGTGTCTATTAAGAAAAACTAACTACAGAGACCGTAATGAAACAAAAATGAAAGATGAGGGACCAAAACAGACCAAAAAAAAGATAAAAGAACAAAGTGAAATCTAGAGCCAAGATAAAAGACCAAAAATGTAATTTAACCTAAAATATTTGTTGAAAATGTGACTCAGTTATATATAATATATTTTATACTACAATATACTATAATATTTATGTACATTTGTATAAACAAAAAAAAAACATGTTAATTGTACTAAAAATAGTCTCACAGAATTTTAAGTACATTTGTTTAAGAACTCACATTGCTTTAAGTATGAAAGATATATCTTTCTTGACAGCAACAAACTTATAGCATTTTATTAATCAAAATAATCTCAATACATGAAGGAATCAAATCAAAGACATGAGAACTAGCATATAGTTTTGACGCCCTAGCTAGAATATGAGCGACAAGATTTACTTGCTTTCGAAACACAAATTAACCCGAAAGCTTGTAAAATTAGATAAACAAGTCCCACACTTAGATAACAAATAAGCACCAAACTCTGTGTATTTCACTACGCGTAATTGTAAAAAGAGATCGCCACCTTTAGTAGCGTTTATAAAAACGCTAGCCATTTTAATAACACGCTACACCATTAGTAGCGTTTTAAAATAAAACGCTACCTATTAGGTAACACGCTAGACGCATCCTCAGCGCTTTTACTCAAAACGCTAGCAAATTAGAAAACACGCTAGACGGATCCCTCAGCGCTTTTATTCAAAAAACGCTAGCCAATTAGAAAACACGCTAGATAGATCCTAGCATTTTTTAGAAAGCGCTAGCTATTTAGAAAACACGCTAGACAGATCCCTAGCGCTTTTATTCAAAACGCTAGCCAATTAGAAAACACGCTAGATAGATCCCTAGCGTTTTTATAAAACACTAGGTATTTAGTAAACACTCTAGACATATCCTAGCGCTTTTACTCAAAACGCTAGGTATTTAGAAAACACGCTAGATAGATCCCCAGCGCTTTTTTAGAAAACGCTAGGTATGGTTAAATAATTTTTTTGTTTCCCATTGAGCTACTTCCTCTTTTTCTAACAACACTTACCCGTAAACGCAAAATCACTCACCCGTAAACGCAAAACCCTAACACCCTAACTCAAATTAACATCATCTCTCTCAACGAAAATCATCTCTCTCGCTGAACATCATCTCTCTCACCGCATAACATTGGTGAGTTTTTCTGCTCCTTTCTCTGCTTTCTTGTTAGATATTAATTGTGGGTTCTAGTTTAGAAATATATTAGTTTTGTCACTTGTGCACACTAGACTCTTCTTCTTTTTTTCACCACTAGCCTCTTCTTGTTACACATAAATTAATTGTTTGGAAGACTAGACTATATGATTCCTTTGTCTTGACCAAAGGACCGAGAATAGAAATAGAATATGATATAGATATAGCTTGGGAAAATAAGGAGTGGAATTGAAAAAATTTAAAAGAGGAAATTTTGTTTGTTTTTTTATATGAATTGATTCTTCATTATATTCGAATTGCTTGATGGGTCATATGTTAAAGTTCTCTTCTCGTGATTTTATTATAAATATTTGGCAATTATGGATAGAAATTGATGTCCGCCAATCGTCCGTCCAAGGAGTATACTTACCGAGTGGATTATTTTGTGAAATTGTGGCCGTTGAACGCTTAGGGACTTCTAGTGGTATGAAATGTCCTTGTTTAAGGTGTTGTTATGTAAAATCGCCATCGCAGAGGAGTTGACACGACATTTAAAGGCGAATGGAATTGATCAAAGTTACACTTGTTGGATAATGCACGGTGAGAAAAAGGTGAATCTTCAAATATGAATGATATTAGTAAGAGATATGCTTGTACCACGGTTGACACCGAACACATTTATTTGATGCGTAACGAATTTGAAGAGATGGCAAAGGTGGTTGAAGAGGATCTTAATGATTGTCCCGAAATGTTTGAGAAGTTGATAACTCGATGCAGAGACACCATTGTATGCGGGTTGTAATGAATTCACAAAATTATTGGGCCGTGATCAAGTTGTATAACTTGAAAACTCGCCACGGATGGACGGATAAGAGCTTTACCGATTTACTCTCACTTCGAAAGAAATGTTTCGAATGATAATGTGCTTCCTTCTCGGACGTATGATGCAAAGCAAATGTTGGGGTCTATTGGCTTGAACTATGAGAAGATACACGCTTGTCCGAATGATTGCATTTTATTTCGGAATGAACATGCGTTGTTAAAGTCGTGTCCTAAATGTAATGCACCGCGGTATAAGAAGAAAGAGTCCGCTCCACAAAAGGTGTTGTGGTATTTTCCTATAATTCCTCGATTTAGGCGCATGTATCGTAGTTCGTAAGATGCAAAACACTTGACATGGCATGAGGATGAAAGGATTAAAGATGGTATGCTACGACACCCGGCAGATTCTCCGCAATGGAAAAAATCAATATTGAGTATCCTAATTTTGGGATGACCCGAGAAACCTACGCCTTGCATTGTCTGGCGATGGATTTAACCCGCACACGGTATCTCAGAGTAGCTCCCACAAAGACATGGCCCGTGATTTTGGCGATTTATAACTTATCACCGTGGCTTTGCATGAAACGCAAATATATGATGTCTTTGTCTTTGTTAATTTCTCGCCCAAACAACCAGAAATGATATTGATGTATACTTGGCTCCTTTAATTGAAGACTTGAAGCAAATGTGGGAGATTGGGGTAGAGGTGTATGATGGGTTCAGAGAAGAAAGTTTCACCCTGAGGGCTATGATCTTTGGCACAATTAACGACTTTCCTGCATACGGCAATCTATCTGGGTATAATAACAAAGGGCAGTGTGCATGCCCTATATGTGAAGATAACATGATTGGATGTGGTTGGAACATGGTAAGAAGAATATCTATCTTGGTCATCGAGATTTTTGCCATCAACTCATCACTATCGATTGTGGAGAAAGGCATTTGATGGGAATACGTAAACACGTAGAGCTCCCCGCCTTTGACGGGCGAACATGTATTTGAAAAGGTGGAAGATTTGAACATTAAATTTGGGAAGCCTTTTGCAGGAGAGATTGCCAAACGGGGGTGGAAGAAAAAGTCGATTTTCTTTGAGTTGCCATACTGGAAGTCATTATATGTAAGGCATTTCATTGATGTGATGCATGTTGAAAAGAATGTCTTCGAAAGTGTCATTGGTACCTTACTCAATATGACGGGTAAGACTAAAGATACCATCAACTCAAGGTTGGATTTGGTTAGTATGGGTTTGAGACCGAATTGGGTCCCAGAAAGAAGGGTACACGTGACACATATCTACCTCCCAGCACTCATACTCTATCTAGAAAGGAGAAGACTGTCTTTTGTGAGTTTCTTCATGGAGTTAAAGTTCCAGAGGGATACTCTTCAAATGTGGCGACTCTTGTATCGATTAAAGACCTCAAGTTAAAGTCTCTAAAGTCCCACGATTGTCATGTTCTCATGGAGAATTTGCTACCCATTGGTATACGATCCATTTTGCCTAAGAAAGTGCGCCGACCTTAACCAAACTTTGTTTATTCTTTAAGGCGATTTGTAGTAGAGTGATTGACCACCGAAAGTTGCCAACATTGCAAAGAGAAATTATGTCACTTTGTGTGAGCTTGAGATGTATTTCCCACCTTCTTTTTTTGACATAATGATTCATCTAATAGTTCATCCGTTAGAGAGACACAATTGTGTGGCCCATGTTACATGAGATGGATGTATCCGTTTGAGCGTTACATGAAGATATTAAAAGGATATGTGAAAAATCGATCACGACCGAGGTTGTATTGTTGAGCGCTATATAGTTGAAGAGGCTATTGAGTTTTGCACGGGCCATCTATCTAGTCTTGAATATTTCGTGGGACCGCCAAGGTCTCGTCATGAAGGAAGGATTAGTAAAGGGATGACAGAACTAAATTAGTGATGGTATCAAGGAAAGAACTAGAGCAAGCACACTTCAGACGCTCTTCACAATGATAGTGAGGTTGATTCATATGTTGCCAAGCACAAGGAGATTCTTAAGAGTCAATTCCGGGAAAGAAGCAAGTTTGGTTAGCAAAAGAACACAATAGGAGTTTCATAGTGTGGCTAAAACATCACATTGATGGTGAGTGTGTTTCAATCCTACTTGATTTCAAAAAGATTGAGATGGTTAGCAAAAGGTCCAAATATACATGTCTTCTCTTACAACAAACTATCTAATGAACGAGTGCACTTTCTATACAAAAGAACAAGATGATCGAGTAAAATGCAAAATAGTGGGGTGACTCTTGTAGCTCATTCTATGCATGCATCCAAAGGCAAAGATAGAAATCCCATATATGCGAATATGTCTTACTTTGGCTTCATTGAACACATATGGGAGTTGGATTACAATATGTTTCAGAGCCCGTGTTCAAATGTGAATGGGTTGACAATAATCTTGGTTTACTGATTGATGAATTAGGGTTCATGCGGGTGAATTTCAACAAGTTAGGATATAAAGATGAACCTTTTATTTTAGCATCGCAAGCTCAACAAGTGTTTTATGTCACCGATCCGCTTAATATCAATTGGTCTATTGTTCTATTGATCGACAAAAAAATTTGTGTATAACAACGATGATGATGAAGCACCCGATGATGTTGGTGTTGAGGACGACCCTTTCTTCGTAACATCGTAACCAATAATAGGGGAAAATACTTCTATAGAGGATGTTGTATATTTTAGAAAAGATCATAATGATGGAATTATTATTCGTCGGAAAAAAATACCAAAACGCGAATTGCAAACAAAATTTTATCTAGGAAAAGGAAAAGGTAATATAGACTTAATGATATCTCGTTATTTTTATTAATAGATAATATTTATATTGTTTTTGTAAATTTAACAATAACATGGATTATATATGTTATATTGCAGTCGATGGCATCACTTAGTGATCATGAGATCTAGTGGTCAAGACAAAGTAGTCATTGAGGTTGTCTTTGTTATATATGTTTCTAGCTTTAATTTGTAGCTACTTTTGAGTTTCATAATGTAAGTTACTTATTATGTTGTATGATTTGGATATATATTAATTATGTTGTAAGTAATTGTTAGTTTAATATGGTCTTTTGGTGATATGTACATATGTGTGTGTATCTATATATTGGTTTGTAATGATATATTGGCTGAATTTTGTTGGAATGTATTTTCTGAATTTTGTTGGAAGGGAATGAATTTATAGGTTGTAATTAAAATGGAGAACAAACCAAAATAAAAAATATTTAAAAAAATTCAGTCAATAGGTAGCGTTTTAGAGTGAAAACGCTAGAAATAAAGTTAAAAATTATTCAATACCTAGCGCTTTATAGATAAAACGCTAGGAATTGTAAAAAGAGAGCTAGAGGATCCCTAGCGTTTACGTAAAACGCTAGGAATGGTAGTAAAAGGTGTTATAGAAGCATCCCCAGCGTTTTTACTTAAAACGCTAGGAATGTTAGTAAAAAGGTGTTATAGCATCCCCAGCGTTTTTATATAAAACGCTAGGAATGTTAGTAAAAAAGGTGTTATAGCATCCCTAGCGCTTTTACGTAAAACGCTAGGAATTGTAAAAAAAGCGCTATAGCATCCCCAGCGTTTACATAAAACGCTAGGAATGGTAGTAAAAATTTTAATAGCATCCCCAGCTAGCGTTTACGTAAAAACGCTAGGAATTGTAAAGAGGCGCTATAGCATCCCTAGCGTTTTATGTAAAAACGCTAGGGATACTATTAAAATTTTTACAAGGCGCGCTCTCATCTCTCTCACACACACTCACGCTGCCTCTTCATCTACCTAACTCCTCTCTTGCGAAAACCCAAATAAAACCCGAAACCTCTTCGCTCATCCCTTCAGGTGAGACCTGTGCAAACCAAACGACCCATCCTCTTTGTTCATCCTCTTCGCTCATCCCTTGCGAACAACCCACACTCCACGTAAACCTAAAACGCAGAAACACATAAACGCGCACCCAGAAACCTAAAACGCAGAAACCCATCCTCTTCGCTCATCCTCTCTCTCCTTGGTGTTATCTTACCACGCAAAGAAGCACCCATTTGTTTCCTTTTTCTCGCACTCTCTCTCCCTTTCAAAAGGTATTTTCGCAACATACTCTCACCGGTTTTTTGTTGTTTGTTATGTATCTTTTGTATGGCTTTCTCTGTTACTTAGCTCAATGTTATATTTAATTAGTTGTTAGATTAGTCCGGCTTAGATAGCATTATTAACTTTCCTAGTGCATGGCTTTCCTAGTGCATGCATGGCTTTCTCTGTTTAGTGCATGGCTTTTATATATATGTTTACTCTAGGTTCTTAGTGCATGGCTTTCCTATATATGTTTACTCTAGGTTATATACTTAGTGCATGGCTTTCCTATGTATGTTTACTCTAGGTTATATACTTAGTGCATGGCTTTCCTATGTATGTTTACTCTAGGTTATATACTTAGTGCATGGCTTTCATCTGTTACTTAGTGCATGGCTTCTTCTATATTTTGTTAAGTGTTTGTTGGTTCTAAACAATTAGAAAGCTAAAACTCACCGAGTCTATTTCATTTGGGTCATTGCAAGTGAGATGGCATCACATAGTGATCATGAGAGAGAGTAGTCAGTGGTGGTGATGGGAGTGATAGAAACACAAAGAAGTTCACTCCCGAGGAATTACATCGAAAAAGAATATCGTCCATCGGATAAGTAAAGGACACGAGAAATATAAGGTAAGTTAATTACTAATTATTAATGTTGTTCTCTACCTTTCCAAGTTATCTAATTATTTAATGATTTAATTATTTAAGGTCCGATGGAGTGTTAAAGGTTTGCCAATTGGAGACAACGGCACAAATTTAATTAGCTTTATTGGTACTAAGGTGAAACAAATCTTTCCAATTTCAATAAAAAGTTGGAATGAGAAAGATAATACAGATTTTGCCTAAATGAAAGATGATTTTTGGTCCTTAATACAAGTATATAATTTTAGACCTCTTTAATAATCTTATTTAGTGAATTTTTAGTTGTATTTATTTAATCCATTTTTATGTATAAGTAGAAACACTTTGATGTCGATGATGCCCAAGAGATTGGATACTCAAGGAAGCGGGAAGGTTGCATCGGGCATATAGAATCGATGTGGGGAAAAAGTATTCAAAAACTACTGATGGGACCATCAGACAGAGCCTCCAACCTTTGTATGCCGGAATTATAACTAAGGAGGATTGGACCAAATTTGTAGATATACGCACTTCTGCATCCGGATTTCTGGTTAGTATATTAATTATTTAAGTTATATATATATATATATATATATATATATATATATATATATATATATATATATATATATATATTTCACAACAAGATATCATTCATTAATGTATACTTATGTTTTTAAATAGAAAAAAGCAAAGCCAATAAAGTGAGAGCTTCTAATCCCAGTAATTTTATAGAGGAGGTTCAAGTGGATATCAAATTCTTGAAGAAAGATTGGTAAGACACAATTAGTTTAATTTATTATGATTTAATGAATCTTTTAATTTACAGTTGATTAACAATTATTAAACTTAAATAGTTTCTTTGCAAGAGGGGAAAGATCCAACTCAAGAATCCCTTGATCGTTGTCTTTATGCGTTAGAGGCCCGACAAAACAAGGATGGGGAGATTGTGGATCCGAAAACTAAGGAGGTCAAGGACAAAATTGTAAGTATTCCAAAATTCATGTATTGTAATTTTAATTTTATGATTCCTAGCAAGTTGGAATTTGTGTCGACTATATTTTTTAATGCGTTACTCGATTTTTTTGACACGTGAACATATTTTTTATTGTCGATTAAATTTCTTTGACACTTGTTTATTATTTTTATCCGTTACTCGATTTTTTTTTGACACGTGGACATATTTTTTATTGTCGATTAAATTTCTTTGACACTTGTTTATTATTTTTATCCGTTACTCGATTTTTTTTGACACGTGAACATATTTTTTATTGTCGATTAAATTTCTTTGACACTTGTTTATTATTTTTATCCGTTACTCGATTTTTTTTGACACGTGGACATATTTTTTATTGTCGATTAAATTTATGTTTGTGCATCAGCAAAGCATATCACAATCAGATCACAAGGAGATTTAACAGATTGTGATGGTCAACAAGATGTCCTTGCTCGTGCCTTGGGAAGGGAAGAGAGACAGTGGTCGGATTAGAGGTTATGGATATGGGATTCCTCCATCAACTGTGTTTGGGCCAAAGAGCCAAAGCAAGGGGTGCGGGGATTGCAAAGTCATGGCGGCAAAGTATGACGAGCTATCCAAGAATGTTGCTGTATTAATGGAAGAGAGACAGATGTTTAAGCGCTCTTGGCACAAAGGATTGGTGCACCATCCCCGCCGCACCACCCCTGCTTGAACCTATATCACCCGCCTGCACCCCCATAGCGCATTGCGAGATAGCTGCACCATCCCTTCAACATGTATTTAACAAAACTCGACTGCTTTTTTTTGTACATATGTATTTTTAAAATTATCATGTATATTTATTTTTCTTTATAATTGATTTAGGATAATCGTGAATGTGAGCTATATATTGCAAACCCACATCGAAAGGTTGCAGTGGGTTTGATATGTAACCAATTGAGTGCCACATCGCACAATTTACCCATGCCTCAAAACCATTTGAGAGTTAGGGTAGACTATTCAATAGAGGGTCTGCACCATTGCCTGCTCCAATTGCTAATGCGGATATATTTATTGTGGATCAAACACTTAGTACTTTTGTGGCATGGCCCGAACAACTTGTCGTTGTAAGTGACAATATTTTTGTTAATAAGTTGATGACTATAATGTGTGTTAACTAACTAATTAATCATTTTTTTAATATATACTAGGTACCCCAAGTGTCCCGACCTTCCCTTCCATAAAAGTGTCCCGACCTTCCCTTCCACTACCAAACTCTCCCGACCATCTACTTTATATACACCGGTCCAACATGTTGGTCAATTTCCCATTGATGAATTCCGTAGTACATCGATTCTCTAAAGGTCCACATCACTCAAAAATGAACCCGGGCGACCAAATTTTTTTACCGGGCCGATAACATTGTGGGCCTGGAACAGTTGGTAATGATCAACATGGAGGATCTGAAAGCTATAGTTGAAATGGATTGGGCCACTGCCAATGATATTAGAGTATACCAGAGGTATGTATTAAATTATTTGTACACAATAGTTGTTTATATTAGAGTATATATTAGAGTATATATATGAAGATCTGAAAGTTGTATATATATTATTTATAGGTTTTTGTACAACAATCGTCTGTCCGGTCCGCATAGCGGACACGTAAGTATTTCTTCTTGTGTCCAGCGTGTATCGTTGTGTTTAAGCAAGGTAATACAGAGGAACGTATTATGGCTATTAAGAGTGAAATACAAAGTTATATCCATTCACGCTTCATGGATGCCAAGCATTTGAAGGGCGAATCTTTATTTTTGGCACCACTCAATAATGGGTGAGAAATTTAGTCTTCAATCACTTGTTTAATTATTTTGAGGATTGTATTATAGTGTAAATTAATGTGTACTCATTCGTGATTCATTTACTTGCAGGCAACATTGGGTACTCTTTGCAATAAACCCTAAGCAAAATGTTGTCTACTATCTGGATTCACTTCAAGGCCATTACAACGTCTACGTAGACTTCGTAGAGATGGTTGAGAGGTGTGTATGTGTAACCCTCTCATTTTAATTTGTATAATTTAATATATGTATTTTGTTCAACTTAACGTTATATATATATATATGTATAACGTTACAGTGCTTTGAAAGAATACTTGGGATTATCTATGAGTAAAACAAGATGGCTACCCATAACTGTAAGCTTTTTAAGAATCATTCTTATAATTTTAATTGAATTTTTGGTCATAAAAATGTGACAATTAAGTTATAATCTTTTGCTTTGTAGTGTCCTAAACAACCAAATAACAATGATTGTGGGTACTACGTTATGAGGTTTATGAAAGAGATTATCACTCATGACAAAGTAACAATCCCAACCAAGGTAACTACTTAGATTTCTTTTTTATATTGATATTATAATACTTACTCACATTTAATAAACATTTTAATTCTAATTTTATTTCATTTTATTTTTCAGTATTTTCCCAAACTTTAAAAATATCCAGAATTACTCACTGTGAACAACTTACAAAGAGTAAGGGGGAGGTGCGCTTTTGTTTCTAGCTTTTTGTAGCAAGTTTTGAGATTCATAATAGTTTAGTTATTATATATGTTGTATATATTGGATTTATATTATGTTGTAAGTACTTCTTAGAATGATATATATTGGATTGGAAATATTATTTGATGAATTTTGTTGGTGAATTTTGTTTGAATGATATTGGATTGGAATGTATTTTTGAATTTGTTTGGAAGGAATGAATTTATAGGTTGTAATTAAAATGGAGAACAAACCAAAATAAAAAAATATTTAAAAAAATTCAGTCAATAGGTAGCGTTTTAGAGTGAAAACGCTAGAAATGAAGTTAAAAAATTTATTCAATACCTAGCGTTTTAAAAATAAAACGCTAGGAATTGTAAAAGAGGAGCTAGAGGATCCCTAGCGTTTACTAAAACGCTAGGAATGCTAATAAAAGGTGCTATAGCATCCCCAGCGTTTTACATAAAACGCTAGGTATGGTAGTAAAAAGGGTTATAGTATCCTAGCGTTTTAATTTAAAACGCTAGGAATGGTAGTAAAAGGAGTTATGGGATCCTAGCGTTTTTATTTAAAACGCTAGGAATGGTAGTAAAAAGAGCTATGGGATCCCTAGCGTTTACGTAAAACGCTAGGAATTGTAAAAAGGCTACTGGTCAATGGCTAGCGTTTTATATATAAAACGCCACGTATGTCTAAAACACTTATTTGGGTCAATGGCTAGCGTTTTTAAAACGCTACTAATGGGGTGTACGCATTAGTAGCGCCAGCCTTCTCTAGCGTTTTAAAACGCTACCAATGCCCAAAAAAATGCCGAAAATCCTAATACGTTGGCGTAGTGTTTGGTAAAGGGTTTGCCATCAAGCCATTTACAACCGTGATTTCGGCTAGAATATGTTGAATTTGACGTGACCTTCATTGATGCACCATCGCGATTTCCAAATTTTTCTCGGCGCGCTTTCACTTGAGTTCATTCCGGACCATCCTTGAACTTATTCGAGACTAAACATTTCCAAGTATGGGTCCTTCGCTTTCCAAGTATGGATTTTTGGTCGTACACTGGTTGACGACTTCATCGGGGACCAATTACGAGAGTCAAACCTAATTTAATTAAACGTGTAATTATTTGTTAATTTAATATTTTTATTTTTACCCTTATGTTTGCTTTAATTATTTAATTTATTTTAATTCATTTGGTTATTTATTTGTGAATATTACCTTATTGAATCTTAGGGTAGACAACTTCTATTTTGTTGTTGTATTTCTATCTTAATTTGTCGTTGGTGTAGTTTAAGTATTTTTGCCTCGATCACACACACCACCTTCACAATTGCACACACTTTCGAGTGGGGCCCTATACACAGGTCTGCATGAAACTTAGGATGAGTGGAGACAATTAGTGATAGTCTTTTTGGATTTATCTGTTTGACTATCATGAAAGTCTCAACCAGAGTGTGTCTCTTTATAATCTTCCACACCTGATAGATATCTATTGTTGTTGATAATATTGTAAAGGGGCACTATACCTACTCTGTGCATCAACATAATTAATGTTTTCTCAAAATAAGAAAATAAAAAAACCTTTCATATTTCTCTCTTTTAGGCACATGAGACAATGTCATTCCTTTCATCATACAAAAAAAACCATCATGCACTCATAAAAAAAAAATCAATTTTCTTCACATGCAACACATTTTTATTGCACTACCATGCATCTCATCATCTAGAAAATAACAAAAATATCATTTTTTTTTTCCCAAAATTGCATCATCTTGCATATCCACACTTAAAAAACATCATTGTGATTCATTCATCATTTCATTTAAACGCGTTATTCCCTCTCCGTTCATTATAAAAAAAAAAAGGTCATTTTGTTCTTTTCAAATGCATTACTCCCATGCATCATAAAAAACATAAATAAAAGTTTGTATCCTCTTACATACATCTCATATTCCTACATAGCCTCCCTCATGCATCAAAACCAAATTCAGAAATTGCTTCATTTTCTTCTAACGCATCAATCATCATCCAATATAGTTTGGTTAGCTGAAACAAAAATATAATAAATCATGTAGCCATATCATTATATCACATTCAAGTAGTCGTTGCACATTTCATTCAGGTGACAACATCCATGTATTCATGCATGCATTATACTTTATTCAAATAAATTAAAACAAATGATGATCTCAGTTGATGATTGGCTGAGTATGCGGGTTATATTGGTCGCATACACTGTTGTGATGTTAGTTGTGTGATATGATATCATCACTTGTGTCGTACGAGCCCTCCATGGCTTCACTTTGTGACATGTTTCGGTATGGGCACGTTGTGTTTGCCACTCTTTAGGGAGTGACTACTTGACATTGATTTGATAGATTGTGATAGTCATTGTTGTTTTAGTTTCGGCCTTATGTTCCTTATATGGTTTGGACAGTACTATTGTTCACCTATCCACCACTTTTTCGATTGAGCTCTAGTTGTCGCTGGTGTTGTCTTCTATGACCGTGCAGTGGCGGAGACGTGATCACTATGGATCACCCAGTAACTTGCAGTGTGATAGTACGCATCGATGTTACTGTCTTTTTGGTTAATTTGATTAAAGGTTAATTGATCTGATCACGTGACATCGGAATTTGGGTTGTACTTTTAACATTATAATTAAGATTATTCTTGTTACTATATTGAAGAAAGGTTTTGTCGCTTAGTCTTCAATATTACTATAAAGTGTGTTTATATGTTTCATGAATTTGATGATATCATTTACTTGTGAAAAGTATTTCAGAAAGTGAATTGCAAATTTTATTTTGAAAAACAAATTTACTTGTTTTTGTACTTTTTCATCTATAACTATTTTTGGGGTAAGGCTAGGGTGTCACAAATTTTACATGGCAACAATTTGTTTGTCCTCTTTGTTTTTGAGCTTATGTCGGAGGGATATTATATCTCTGGGAAGGAAAGTCACTGAAAATCTCAATTTCTTTGCAATATTATTAGTCAACCAGAATCCAAAACATTCAGGTTTCTTTGTATTAAAAAAAATTAGCCAATTTATTACTTTACTTTTTTTACTAAGATTTCTAATTTGCTTCAAAGACAATAGATTGGTAAAATTAACTTTTCATTAGCAAGATGAATTAACAGTAATAAGTTATAATGTTCCTAGGTTATGTGCGGAAAGGATATATGATAGTAAAATAAATAACTAAGCTATCTTAAGTACTAGAAAGAGCATTTACATATCAACAATAATGGTATATATAGGAGTTGGAACACGTTGAAAACTTTCCTAATCTGAATTTGAAAGTAGAATCTGAAAATTTTCCTGATCAGGATTGGTTTTAAATCAAAGATATATGGTGGATTAAGCGTTAATATATAGCATTACTCTTAATTATTTATATAAAAAAATTAATTATACACTAAATGTTACATTACTGAAATATTAGAAATACTAAACTTTATTCATTCATATATTGTAAACCATTATTGGAAGTACACCGATGGTGGACATTTAATCAAAGGTTCACTAGGAGTAGCAACACGTACAATGTTTGTGATCGTAAACCATCATGGGAACAAGACCGATTGTGAACACGTATAATTGTGTCAACAAACCGGCATCACCAGTAAAATTTAGTATTCACGGCTTATGGTCGCAAGACAATAAAGGAACTTCGCTCTGGTGTGGCAAACAACTAAGTAGCGAAGTTCTTTAATTGTCTTGCGGCATAAGCCGTGAATACTAAATTTTACTGGTGATGCCGGTTTGTTGACACAATTATTGTTTGAAAGGTTGCAAAATGAAGTAGGCCATGTTTGTGCCAACATTAAAGAGTCAAATGATGCATGTGGTGGTGGAGGAGGAGGAGTAGGAAATAGGGATGGAGTTGTTGGAGATTTGTCAATATTGTTTTCACTTAGTGCCATAGTAGTGCATTTAGGAACCACCACTAGAGCTGCAAATAATAGAAGCAACATAGCTATGTTTGGGAAAGGAATTATGAAATTCATTGACATAATTATAATATTCTTTAGAAAAGGTAATGCATGCAATCGAGATTATTATTTGTGTTGATCAAATGCTAAGGGGAGCTAAGGATTTTATAGCCATGCACTACAAAGTTGCATTCAATTAGTACAACCTAACTAGTTGACTAGTTGTAAATTGTAACTAGCCTCTTTAATTCTCACTTACATTTGTCTATTTATATTTGACAAATATATTTCAACAATTTCTTTTTAGAATATTCTTTTTGAAAACTCTTTCAATTTTACTATTTCCAAATGTGAAAAAGATCAAACACCAAAATGATCTTCCTCTTTTTTTATTTTTCAGTTTCAAAGTCTCACCAATGTGGGGTATGCTTTAATTCCCTTACTCACTAAATAGGTAAATAAGTGATTATCTTTTCTTCTTTTTATTGAATAAGTGACAAACTTTTAACAAAATAAAATTATCAACAAATGGTTACCTTCATCAAGACTCTATCTTGATTAATATTTCGTCAATCTTTTCAAATGCTGTATTTTAAAGAAAAATACAAATGGAATTTATTAAAACCAACGACTAATGTATTATACTCTTATTTGTTGCTTTCCCACTTTGAATTCCTAGCGGCAACTAGTTTTTTTAACATATATATATATATATATATATATATATATATATATATATATATATATATATATATATATATATTAATTATTTTTTCAGGATATGGTTATTATTATAAATAAATTCGCCATTAATTATAAATATTATTCTTTTAGTATTAGTATTTATTAACACCCAAAATAAACTAAGTTGTTGGCCGAGAGATAATAAGGGACCGAGCATGAATTTAGGAGGCCGAAATAAGCTATGAGGACAATGGATAACGCAAGTGCTTGCCCTGGAGATAGCAATGGTGCCAAGCTCGGGTCGAGAATATGGGGAATATACTAACTAGAAAAGTCTAGGCACCATGGAGGAAGAAGAGTGTATCAAGGAAAGATGAGACTTTGTTTGGAGGAAGCCTTTGTTACAAGGCAACTCGGCTAAGACACCAACGGCCAAAGGCCGAGGAAGTAGTTTGGCCGAGGGAGATTTTAGTCGAGGCCATGAATATTTGCTTGGAGCGCAAGTATTCAATGCACTTGGACAAAACGTTGAAGTAGTTAAGGTCAATAAACGTCAGAGCGCCGTGGAAATAGGAGTAACTAGGTTTTACCCCTACTAACCTGTGATAGTGACGTCGTGGAGAAATGGCTCCAAGTTTTTAGGGACTAGGGATGATCGTAGACGTTGATTTTAATTGATCCAAGGGTGAGCAACGGTAGGCTCTAGTAGTGGCTAACGAGGGCTCATGTATATAGTAGAACTGTACATGTTGCTAAATTCAAATGGATTTTTTTTTTTGAGATTAAAAAAAGTTTAGGTGAGTTGGGCTCCGGGGCTCACCAGGGTCAGGGCAGGCCTCAAAGCTCTTTGAGCGCTTACAGAGGTACTTACAGATCACCCACTAAAGAGGTCCTCACATCAGCAGCGGGAGTTGAACTCACGACCTTGTGAGCCAACTCCTTACCAACTGAGCCAACATCCCTTGGCAATTCAAATGGATTTTGATGAAGCTATAAAATGCTTCTAACCATAAATAAAGTGTCATTAGAAATGTTATAGTGTTATCTATCATGTTGTGTTTTAATTTGTTTAAAATCTTAAATAGGCATTAAAATGTAGAATAATCTTTTTCAAACCCTCCCCTCCCAAAACTCCCTCTCAAACATACCCTAAATGTATTTACTTCCGCTTTTGTGTCACTCTAATCAATTTGCATTAAGGCCCTTTTAAAAAAACTTTCATTTGTGTCTTTAATTTACTATTTTGAAAATGTGAAAAAGAGAAGTAGCAAAATGATGTTCCACTTTTTTAAGTGTGAGTTTCAAAGTCTGATGAAACATGAGTGATACGCTTTCCATTAATAACTAAATGTAAATAAGTTATAATCTTTTCTTCTTTTTATTGAATAAGTTATAAACTTTTTTAAAAATAAAAGTATTAAAAAAATGGTTTAATTCTTACCTTCATCTAGACTCTCTTAATTAATATTTCGAATCTTTTCAAATTGTTTTTGGTAATGAAAATTCAAATGGATTTTATTAAAACCAGTGACTCATATTGTCTAAAAAAAGAAACCAGTGACTCATGTAAAAGAAATTTTACTGTTTTCTGTTGCTATGCGTTGAATTCCTAGTGGCTACTAATTTCTTTTTAACAAATATATGTTAATTATTTTTTTTAGGATATGGTTATTATAAATAAATTAGCCTATTGAGCTCAACTTATTGGAACATAGTTTCTATCGGAACAAAAAAAAGTTTTTGGCACTTAGATTACAAAATATTGTGTTTTTAATTAATAATTATAAAACATTATTCTTTTTCTTTTGACAAAGGGAAAATCACATCATTTCTTTAATGATCAAAGTCATAATACAAATAGGACTACAATAAAAAATATGAGAGCTAGCATTTTGTCTAGATAATGAGCCACAATGTTTGTTTGCCTCCTAATGAAACTAACCTTATAGTTTTGTAGATTTGAAAACAATGATTTACAGGAAGATAAAATAGAGCCAAATTCGGTAATTGAAATCCTCTGATGTCATCTACAACCGCTTTGCAATCTAGCTCGATGGTAACTCGTTGGACGCCTAATTCACATAACCACTTGACTGCTTCCAATAATCCTAATGCTTCAACTTCCTGTGCACATTCCAACACAAAATATGCCTTTTCAAACGTAGAGTGTCCACATTACATTGAAACGAATTTGCCTCTGGCTTTCTCCATGTTCGCAACAGAAGAATGCCTCAGAAGCTTCAGAAGTTTCTCAAGCATAAAAATTACATGGTCATATCTTCTCAACATTTATAATAAATCATGAAGGTTAATGTTAGCCTTAGAAGATATGGGATTCGATTAAGAAGCTTTCAAAATGGCAAAAATTGAGTTCAGAAGGCATATAGAGTTGGTGTCAAGTATGTTGCAGAAAGTACAAAAGACAGCTGTAAAGTGCTGCAGAATGCAGTAAAAGTGTAGCAGATTTTCGGTAAACTGTCCCAACGGCTCCAAACGACTGTATTGAATATCAAGGCCATTTCCAACGACTCTCCGGCTAGAACCTCTATAAATACATGGTGAAAGACCTCATTCAATGTGTGAGAGTTGGTGAGAAGCTTGGGTCAATATTTCCTACCATATGGCTTCTAACTTAACTTCTAAAGCTTGTAAAGAAGCTTTTGAAGTTAGTCTCCTCTCTCAACCATACTCATTGGGGGCTTACGAACCTATATGGGAATATTTTCAAAGTATGTAATAGCCATGGAAAGTGTATATTGTAAAGTTATCATGTAAACCTCCAAGCTAGTGTAGTTCCAAAACACAAACAAAATACTTCCTATCATTGTACCTTCTCAACATGGTATATGTTTTCTTGATTGTTGAAGAAGAAGTCTAAGTTGGTCTTAGGGGTTAGATACATTCTAAATTATAAGCATGGGTTGTTGTATTGTTGGGGAATAGGGCTAAGAAGATTTCTTAGAGGTTTAAGTTTCTAGAACTTGGAAAAAACTAGCGTGATGATCGATGGCGGATGATCTTGAAAAAAATTGAAAGGGCAAAAAGCAAGAATAAATATATAAACCAAAATTAATTGTGTTTCATAATAGTTTGCTTGGTTTAGTGGTCAAAGTTATCTTTGTCAATTTTAATGTCCTGAGTTCAAATATTGCTTAATGCAAGTTTTTATACTAATTTTTGAGAAAAATATACAAATAACTGCTAAAAAGAGGTTTGTCCATCACAAGAATTGAACTGGAGACCCTAAATACACCAATAATGCTATTATCCGCTTGGCTACTAATACTTTTGTTGCTTAGTGTTCATTTGGTTCTATATATTCCAACTTTGAGTATAAAATATATACGTATATATTATTAACTTAATGGGAGCAGAGAGTGCTGCAGCTCCCTGGCTCCTATAAAGATCCGCCACTGGTGACAGTTGATAGAGCTGTGGAAGAAAACTATCAATGTTGTAGCCGGTGATGTATTGTAAAATATTTGGGAAATAGTGAAAATTGTCACTGGATGTGGAGTGGATGTAACCCTTAACGATTTGGGTCAACCATTTTAACTCTCACGTGTTATTTACTGCTTTCCTTCATAGTTTGCATTATTACAATGTGTGCTTAAAGTAAACCTTCTTTCACTCTATTGTAGAATTGGTTCTACAATCTCACATCAAGACATGTTAAGCTATCTTCTTAACATCTAAACAGTCACTTAAATCACTAGCACCCATACAATGCAATGCAACAACATCACATGTGTGAGAAGCTTGAAGCACATAGAAAAAACACCTACTCAATACCTTCTCACACTCGTACCTTTTGTGTAAGAATAACAAGTCTCCTCATTCCAAATATCCTATCCTTCTTACACAACCTTATGTTCAACTCATATATATATATATATATATATACTCTAATATATGAAAATCTTGTACTAACAAAAAGTCTAATTTAGACATCTTAACTTTTTGCCATTTGGCACAAAATGAGGGTAAATTGGCAATTTCACCACTAAAAGACAAATTTTTGCAGCTTTTTGTCAGTTTATAAAATAAAAATAAATAAAAAAAGTCAGCCACTGATGCAACAAGTGCTGACACGCTGACGCGCATCTGACGCGTGTCAGCTTTTACTTTTTTCTGTCAGCTTTTGTCATTTTATCAAAAAAAAAATCGCTGCCACGCATCTGACGGGTGTCAGCTTTTATTATTATTATTTTTTAAAACTTTCTTTTTCTTTGATACCTTTTTTAACTGCTTTTTTAATTGTTTTTCCTTTAAAAAATTTTTAAAAAAAAAACTATATATTTTTTTAGTAAATATTTTTTCTTTTTTTTGTCAAGAACATTAAAAAATATTCCCTTTTTTACTAAAAATAAATTAGTGCTAATTTTATAATCTACTCAATTTATTTGACCAATAATCTACAGAATCTAATAAAACTAATCATTTCTTTTCACTACGGTCAAATTAATCATTTTAACCACAATGAATTGTCAAAAAAAAAATGTACCTGTAACAAAAGTTTAAAATTAAGTTTTTTATGCATAAATGAATATAATTAAATTAATATTAACTAATTAAAAAAAGTCATAATATGTGGCAATGGGAGCGGCAATGCGAGACTAACAATGGAATAGACCGACAAAAGTCTTAATTAGGCATAAAAAGAAATACATTTGAACATCTTGAAACAATATGTGAAGAACAACAAATTTGAAAGTGAAATATTAAAATTCTGAGAACATGTTATTAGAAAAAGGAGCGTACACTCACACCATATGGTAGCAGAATGTGTCCAAACAAAAGAAGAAAGGATTTTGTTAACAAAATGTGAAGGCAAATTTGGAGAGAGTCCTTTAAAGCCGCCACAGTACCATTTTAATAATCGTCCATTCTCTGCAAGCACCCTATCTGTGTGTATCCTTGGAAGTGTTGTGAGAGGTACACCCCTGTAGAAAAATCCACTGTGACATCTTAAGGAGAGAGAGAGAGAGAGCACAAATTGGATGGTTTTGGGATTTGATCCATTTTAATCATTTTGATGATTAATTTGGATCCATGTAATTAGGAGGTGATTAATTACATATTATTACAATTGCAAGTGGCAGTTTAATTCCATTAAAAAGTTTCATTATTATTCAATTTTTACATTAACCATGGGATCCTTATTTTTTTTACATTGTCCAGCCGCAATTTTAAGAAACAGCAGTCGTGGATTTGATACTGACTCCCACTGTCTAATATTATCCGTCGGATTGAGAGGTAGCATTAATTTCATTGTTTTTTTTTTCAGGCGCAGATGTTCTTTGATTGTAGCCGTAGAAAATGCTTGAGGTGGCAATCCTTTCTTATATCCTGGCCGTCGGTTTTTCCTAATTGTGATGTGGATGTCACCTATTTTCTATGTATTTCGTGGCATTTTAGAATAGGTGAGGTGGACGGCTTAGGATTTAATCCAATGATAACAATACTCATTTATATTTTAGTCTCCCAATTTTTTTCCCCACAATTTTGGTCCCCCAAATTTCTAAAATTATTGTCCCTCTCCTAAATTTGGTCAAACATCTAACTGACATCGTAATCACTTAGCGCAATTCAATAGTCAATTATTTTTCTTTGTTGTCCTAATCTGATCGGAAAAGAAAAGTTGCATTGCCATTTACTCGATCGCTCCCAGCCACATGGATAATGGTGTGCCTCCACCTCTTGATCATGAAGACAACCCAACAAAGAAAATGGAATCTAAGAAGGCTTGTAGATTAATGAAGTACTTGTTCTGGATGGCTGTCATGTGGTGTATTTTTTTATAAACAACGGAGCAAAGCCTCAAGGACAGGAAAGAAAAACAACTAACTTGAAACACACTAGCGTGTAGACACACCCCTCAAATCATCGAGCAACAAGGAATCACACAAAGCAGACACTGCTCATAAACAATTAAACACTCCTGCTGGAGACACCCCATATATAGTGGCTAGCTTGTCTTCACATTGATTAGCCTATCTAAAAACATGAACGATATGGACTCTCCAAGGCAGACTAATCATCTTATGGATCTCACAGTTTTGGATCTCACAAATCGACAACACTCCCACCACCAAGTGATCACCCAATCAACCATTGAGGACACTACACACCGTATCGGCATCAATATGCACTTGAACAAGATGGTAGCCCAAGGAATAACACAACTTGTGCCCTTCATACACTCCCCACAACTCAGCCACAAACGCATTACACAACCCAATGCACTTTAAAGGAATTCACAAGAAGGATAAAGGAACTTGATTGTTCTTCATTGATAAGATTTGTGATTATATACAAGGTTAGAATCAGTTGAGAGTTGCAACCAACTATAACAGCAACTCAACTAATTACCAAAACTAACTAAACCGTAAAGAAATAAGAGAACTTAGTAGCTTAATAGACAAATTACAAAAATACCCATACTACACAGCTAATTGTCCAATATGTCCTAATGTTAATATACTCCAATACACTTTGAAAAACCACTAATCCACCTCAAGGAGGTGTCGCGAATACCTCGGAAGAAGCTTTGAAACTACCATATTTATTAAGTGAACCCAACCTTGAGGATGGGGAGTCCACTTCACATCTGTCCAAGCAACTCTCCGCTGCAAACTGGCGAGCAAAGTAGCCATGGCCGAGGAATAATCACGAGTCTGCTGCAAAACAAACCTCGAGGGCCGAAGCAACTGAATGAAATGAACCTCATGCTTCTCACTGTTTCTCCACCTCCAAAGGCTATGGCAAGTAATAGCCCAAATGCTAATCCATGGCACAACGTCAATAAACCAGCTAGATTGATGAAGATTAAAGTTCACCCGATCATCAAGGTTTCCCCATAAAGAAGTCACTTTTCTTATCAGCTTTCACCATGTCCATCTAAGTGCTTGTGGCAAGCGGACAGTCTCTCAAGACATGAATCTCAGTCTCGATCTCATCATTACGGTGAGAACATGAATCTCAGTCACGTGGTGTATTTGGTTTCATTGGAACCATACTCTTTTCAGAGGTCAAATAGTTAATCAATGAGTGGTTTTTAACGTTGTTAGGACTATAACATGGAGTTGGTTCATAAGTTTTGAAGGTCACAATTCTGCTCTTAAGATTTCTGATTAGTGGGGAAATCCTCTTGTATGTCTGAACTCGGGTGTAACTGACTTTTTGTCTCATTTTTCCTAAGTACTTTTTATCCTTCTTGGATCTTTTTCCATGGAGTTTTGGCCTAAAAAAGTTGTAACGAGACCTCTTATATGTAAGGGTTTGGGTGCCTCTTACACTCCGTTTGATATTATATTTTGCTTATAAAAAATATAAACCCGAGCTAAACAAGGAATTATTAGTTTTTGTCAACAAAAAAAATACTTATTGTAAAAGCAAGGAAGACATCGTGAACTTTTCTCGGCTCCGCACAACAACTTTTATAAAAACTTTGAAATGAAATTTTGATTTGTTAGTTAAAATCCCGATTAAAAGGGATATAAACGTTATCTTTAAAAAAAACAAAAACAAAAACAAAATTAAAATGAGATAGAAATATTCAAGAGGAAAGCATATTACCAAAAAAAAAATCAAGAGGGAAGCAAAAAGATTTGAATGGATGGTCTTATAAAAGCGCAATAATGAACCAGAAAAAGAAAATAATTGAAAGAAAAGATGAATTAGAATTCAGAGCTGAACTAATAGAGATTAGAGATTACGCTGTGATTATTTGTTAATATCCTAAAAGGTATGTCCTCTCATCCTAGTTAACATTTTCAGTAATCAATCAATCAGCTATCGTTATCAATGTGTGTTTTCTTCTTTTCTTTTCTTTTCTTTCTTTTTTTTTACCAAAATTAATGTGTGTTTTCTTCTCCCTTTCACAGTTCATTGAAGTATTATTTTTCAATATAGACATATACCTGGTTCAATTGAAAAACCAGAAAAGCAAATACTGATATAAAAATACTCTTAAGCTGTGTTTCGGAATTTAGAGGGGAGAAAATGAGAATAGTAATTCAATAGCTATGGGAAGAAATTATATATCCTCAACTCCTTAAATATTCTCCTAGTTTACTTTTTTGAGTTTCTCAGATTTGAAAGGGTTTTGTAAGTATTCAGTAAATTAACTAGGAGATGAGTTTAGAAGAGGGACTTGAGAGATAACTTGTTCCAATTTTCCAAATAACTAACTAGTTACTACAACTAGTGTATGTTTATTTTTGGTGGTATTAGAATTGATTTTGTGAAATTGATTCGACTGAAGTTTACAAATGAATAGTTCTTGAAAAATCAATTCTAGGAAGAAGAATCAATTTTACAATCAGAATCCAAACATCTTTTTTTCTTCTAAAATCACGAAAGTTAATCTCAAAAGCACTTCTAGATGCTCCCACCACCAAACCAAACATATGCTCTTAGTCTTAAACTCTCAATATTCATCTACCAAACACACCCTTAAATTTTTAGGCACAACCAATTAAACACTTACAAATCATCAATTGGTTGTTGATTAATAATAAAGTAAATTATTACTGCAAAGTTTTATGCGAGACAAGTTAAGATACTAAATATTCTGCTCATAATACTAATGGGGTGGTTCACAGTATTTTTTTGGTTAACTCTTTGTAAAAAAAATAAAATGAAATAGCTAACAAATAGAGATAAGATAGGTATTTAATAAAACTAATGAGTAGATAGGTTTATTTTGAATAATGAGCTTTTTTTTTTGACAAACAAAAAGATAAAGATAAGGTTTTTTTCTTTTTTTTTGACAAAAAGATAAGGTTTTTTTTCTTGACGTATAAAAAAAACGATAAAGATAAGTTGATTAGATAAAATTCTTTTCAGTCTATAAATTGGTTACAGTAGTAGTATAACAATAAGTTACGAGTTTGAGTGCTAGACAACCATAGAATGACCAATTGAAAAGGTGAATTGCAGGTATGTTTTCTTCATCTAAGATTTTACACACAAATGTGATTTTTTTATTATACTCACGTCATTCATAATTCATAAATTGCTTTTTTTTTTCTCTTTCTATATCTATATGATTTTTTAAATTTAAGAAGGTGAATCTCTTAAAACATTTTGTGCAACACAATAGTCACTTCTTTACCTGGTTGTCCTAATTTGGCCAGGAAACAAAAGCTCCATTGTTATTCACCCTCAACCACTCTCAGCTACATGGAGGAAGACAACCCATCATCATGGGGGATTTTTCTTTCACTTGGACTCCCACATTCGTCGTCACCGCCACCACCTTCTCCTGAATTTCAGTCTTTTCCTGTTCAATACATCCCATTTATGCAACCACAACGACAAGTACACAACTTTCTCCCGTCACAAGATCAACATCAACCTCAAGAAGCGGTTGCTCCAGTTCAAGTTTTGCGCCCTAGTCATCCTCCACATTCTTCGTCACCGCCACCACCTTCTTCTGAATTTCAACCTTTTCCCGTTCAATACATCCCATTTATGCAACCGCAACAACAAGTACACAACTTTCTCCCGTCACAAGAACAACAACCCCAAGATCAACGTCAACATCAACATCAACCTCAAGAAGCGGTTGCTCAGTTCAAGTTTTGCGCTACTAATCATCCTCCACATTCGTCGTCACCACCACCACCACCACCTTCTTCTGAATTTCAGCCTTTTCCGTTCAATACATCCCATTTATGCAACCACAACAAGTACACAACTTTCTCCCGTCACAAGAACAACAACCCCAAGATCAACATCAACATCAACATCAACCTCAAGAAGCGGTTGCTCCAGTTCAAGTTCTGCGCCCTAATCATCCTCCACATTCGTTGTCACTGCCACCACCTTCTTTTAAATTTCAGCCTTTTCCCGTTCAATACATCCCATTTATGCAACCACAACAACAAGTACACAACTTTCTCCCGTCACAAGAACAACAACCCCAAGATCAACATCAACATCAACCTCAAGAAGCGATTGCTCCAGTTCAAGTTTTGTGCCCTAATCATCCTCCACATTCGTCGTCACCGCCACCACCTTCTTCTGAATTTCAGCCTTTTCCCGTTCAATACATCCCATTTATGCAACCACAACAACAAGTACACAATTTTCTCCCGTCACAAGAACAACAACCCCAAGATCAACATCAACCTCAAGAAGCGGTTGCTCCAGTTCAAGTTCTGCGCCCTAATCATCCTCCACATTCGTCGTCATCGCCACCACCTTCTTCTGAATTTCAGCCTTTTCCCGTTCAATACATCCCATTTATGCAACCACAACAACAAGTACACAACTTTCTCCCGTCACAAGAACAACAACCCCAAGATCAACATCAACATCAACCTCAAGAAGCGGTTGCTCCAGTTCAAGTTTTGCGCCCTAGTCATCCTCCACGTGATCTCCCAGCTCGACCCGTGATGAGAGAGGTTGAACCAGGTATAATACCTGCACCGTTTCCATGGGCGACTACAAAGCGTGCCACTGTTCACATGTTGGACCACTTGTTATCTCAGGGGTTGACCACAATCATCGGAGAGGTTCGATGCAAAGGATGTGGGGTTCAGCGCAACATTCAATTTGATTTGGTCGAAAAGTTTCAGAAAGTTTATAGCTACGTTGCGAATAACATATGTGACATGAATGATCGTGCTCCGAATCATTGGGAGCAACCAGTGCTCCCAACCTGCGAGGGTTGCGGTAGGGAAAGCAGATTTGAGGCCGATTCTTAGTCATGAAATCAATCGGCTCTTCTTGTTCCTTGGCGAGGTGATAGGGTGTTGCACGATTGAGCAATTGAAGTATTTCGCAAACACACAAATAACCATATGACCGGTGCAAAAGATCGATTGGTTTATCAAACCTATGTGACCTTATGCAAACAGCTCCAACCAAACGGAGCCTTTTGATGCATGCCTACATTTGCTGTTGGTGGTCTCCTCTCCTATTCACAACTCATGCTTATTTTTTTATAGTACTTTATGGTTCTTTTTCTTCAATGTCTTTGCTTACGCACCTTAATTTATTTTTGTTGCTCATTTAATTTTCTTTTATTTAGTCCTCCTATAACTTTATTCATCTTGATATTGTCGTCAATAATATGGTTTTGTGATTAACAGCTATGCTATATCTAGCGAAGAAACTTTTCGTTAATTCCACGAATAATTATCATAGACATTCATATATAATCATATCTTTCTTTTTTAACTGAAATAATCATATCTTTCTTTAAATTATATAAAAACATAAAAAATAAAACTTGCCGCTTTCCTTTCGGTCATGACTCTTGTGTGGCGCATATGGGCATGAAGCCAGCATGTGACAATCAAGAAATCATCTTAACACGACTTGGCATGCATGTTCAATTTGGAAGGAATAATTTTTTGGTCAATTGGTTTCTAATTTTTTGGCCAATTGACTTTTTTTTTCACTTTGGTTTTTTTCTTTTCTTTTACTTTTTTTGTTACCATCTTATTAGTGTGCAGTTTTCATCGGTTTTATCGATAACTAATGCACACCAGTGAAGTTGGCTGGCCGCGAGTACTCGGTTTTGTCGGCGTGTGTGGTTATATACTCCCAACATAGTTTTACCGATGATTAATCTACATTTTTTTATATTTTAAAGTGGGATGCTAAATAGTGTGTTTTAGTGTACTTGATGGAGACAAAATTATTTTGTAGCAAAACGCCTAACGTGAAATGTTAGACAGTGTGTTTTAGGTTACTTTAGTATTCAGATAATTTTTTAACTATTGAAATACTTCGTTCGTCAATAATCTATTTGATGGAAAAACAATTTGAAGGCAAAATACATAAAGTGTGATTCTGCAGCGGTGTGTTTTGAAGAGTCTTTAGAATCTTGAAAAAAAATTACATGTCCAAATTGATATTTTCTTCTTTATTTAAATAATTTCACATCAAGAAGTATTAGAAACATAATTTAATGTTATCTAGAGACGTTGAAGGCTAAATTAGAGTTTTGGTCCCCCTATTTTGAAAAATCTGGACATTTGATCCCCCTATTTTAAAAAACTTAGCAAATTTAGTCCAAATGTGGATTTTGGAGTTTTTTTTGCTGATTTGGAATCTGATCAAACAAAAAATACTGATGTGGCATTCATTAAATGACGTGGCAGCTGACTCGGCGTACACACATCATTTAATGATGCCACATAAGTTGTCACGCTATGATATTTATAATTATTAAAATAATAAAAAAAAACTATATTATTATAACTTAAATCATTTAAAACAAAAAAAAAGTGTAAATCTGAAATTGAAAATCAATGAAACCTAAAATCCCAAAACAGCCTTCTTCTCCTCCATCGTGACCTTATTTAATTCGTCTTCTCCATTCCTCTTCATCAATACCCAGAAACCCTTCAAATTCATCAATCCCACTCAAACTCAATTCCTCACTTCCAAAATTCTGAACCTCATTAACGGTCCTTATCTCTTCAAAAGTATCCCCCACCTACAACAAGCGCATGATCAGAAGTACACATAAGAGGTTGGACCACCGTAGCATTCTCAGTTTCAGTTTCAACACTTTCCGACTTCGTCGACAAATTACTGTTATTATTAATCTCACCACTGGTCGAGTTTTGGTTCAAGAATTTCGCAAACACAACAGCCGTGTCAATATCACGTGACCTTCTGCAATTCCTCTTATTCCTAATGCCATTTTCCCTTTGTGCATAATTATTAATTCCCCTTTGCCTTTCTCACTATTACTATTATGCTTTTGAATGCAACACATTTTTTGTTCAGCAAAAAAAAATTAAAAAAATTTCTTTGGACTAAATTTGCTGAGTTTTTTACAACAGGAGGACCAAATGTACAGATTTTAAAATAGGGAGACCAAATATCTAGATTTTTCAAAATAGGGGGACAAAAACTCTAATTTATTTGTTGGATAACTTTATATCATCAAATGTTTCTGCACAACGAAACACTTTAACGATGGCAATATATTTTTTTCCTGCTATTTTAAATGCTTTCCAAATACTATTGGATTTGATATACGAGACCTTGTGGAATTTTCTATTCTTGTTATCACAAATCCCTTTCTTTCGCTCTCTCTCTCTCTCTCTCTCTCTTTCTTCCCTCAGCATCAGACTATCTCTGGTAGCCGTTTCATCCCACTCGTCATGGAGTTGATCCGTAGGGAGCGATGCCGGTGACGATGGTGAAAATCAATGAGGAGAGTAGTGCTATATCCCACGAACACAATTTTCGTGGAATCCACGACTCCGTTAAAATAAGTTTTCAAATATTATTTTTTTAATAAAATAAAAACTGCTTTATGTAAAACAAAATGGTGTGAATTGTTGACCGGCTCACCCAACAAGGGTATTCGTGGGTAAACTCACGAAATCAATTCGTGGGAAATATCATTAGAGAAATATAAGTAAGTTGAGGACACGTCATTCGTTAAGCTGTTCACGATTTTAGTTTCGCTATAATTAGCATTTCTCTAATGCAAATTGAAAGTTTTCTGTGTTTTTTACGTTTTCAACACCAGAAACAAGCAAACCTAAAAACTCAAAACAAAAACAGCCTATTTTTAGTTTTAAAAACAGCAAAATAAAAATAGTTTTTAAAAATAATTTTACAAAACACACCAACCAAACAAGAACTTTTTGTACCAAAAAAACCAAACAAGAATTTTAGTTTTCAAATTTTAAAAAACTAAAAACTGTTTTCAAAACAGAAATCAAACAGGTCCTTTGTTTCGAAGTATCACGATCATGCAATTTTGGTCTTACAAGTTTCAATTGTGCAAATTAAGCCTCCAAGTATTACGATTGTGTGATTTTTGGTCATCCGAGTTCTAATTGTGTGAACTAGGTCATCTAATTATTGCGATTGTATAATTTTGGCCTCTGTTAGTATTGTACATATATTTACTTTGTATATAATAGTCAGTTCAGATATGTATTAAACTATAGTTAGTGGATAGGTGATTATTTAACCACTATAGTTAGTTTACAGTTAGATACTTAGTTGATGTATATATACTGATACAAACAGATTGTAATATTCAGTTAGATCATAATAACAGAAATGAATTTTCCAATTACTTTCTCTGCGTTTTCCTCTGATCTGAACATGGTATCAGAGCTCAAATCTTGAGCTCTGGTTTCGCCATTGTTGATCTTTTTTTTTTGATTCTAACTCTTCCAAATCGTTCTCCGCTTTCAACGCATTTCGATTTGAAGAATCTTGATTTCATTCCCTTTTCGTTCGATTAGGGATTTCTCTTGCCTTTTCGCAGATTTCTTTCAACGTTCATCGTTTCGTTGAAATGCCCAATGGCGAACGTAATTTCAATAGTTATGAGGATTTGGTACAAATTCCTCAAATCCATTTTATATTCATCCTAATGAATCTCCCGATGGTTTTGGTGCAAGCGATTGGAAGGAGGAAAGAACTTTCAACCGTGGTTTTAGATTATGCGTGTTTCTTTGATTTGAAGAATAAGTCGATATTTGTTGATGGAGCGATAACCGCACCTCAAAAATCTCATTCGATCTACAATCGTGGTATAGATGCAACATCACGGTATTAGCGTGGCTTCAGAAGTCCGTTTCACCAAGCGTCGCGAAATCGATCGTCTTCTTTGACAAAGCCTACGACGCCTGGAAAGATCTCCGTGACAGATTCGATCAAGGAGATTTGTTTCGAATTGGAGACATTCAAGAGGACATCTACAAAATTTCTCAAGGTACACGCGATATCTCTGAGTACTATACTGAATTGAAAACACTTTGGGACGAATTAGAGAGTTTTCGTCCTGTTATTGCTTGCTCTTGCGCTATTCCTTGTAGCTGCACTGCTCTACAAAATGTTAGAAAATTTAGAGAGCAAGATCAAACTATTAGGTTCTTAAAAGGATTGAATGAGGAATATTCTAATGTTAGAGGACAAATCATGATGATGGATCCCCTTCCACACATTACTAAAGCTTTTTCCTTGTTATTCAACAAGAACGAAACATAAATTCAACAAATAACCCTCCAAACAATGTCTCTCAAATCAAATCGATGCAAGTGCGCTACATCGAAGAAATCATGTTCAAACCTTCAATAGAGGAGGTAATAATTGGTCTGGCCGTGGAAGGGGAAGGTCTGGTCGTGGCCAGGGGAGAGGCCAACAACGTTTGTGTACCAACTGTAACAAGACAAACCACACAATTGACACCTGCTACTTCATTCATGGATTTCCTCCCGGCTATCAATCACAGAAACAAAAGAATTCCACCAATGCTACTGTTGTTTCTGATGCTTCTAGCATGAAAGAATCACAAAACAAATCTGCAGAGTCTGGTGCTAATACATGCTTCACACCAGACCAATACAAGGGCCTGATTGAGCTTCTTCAGAAATCTATGCAGCAAGCACAACAGTCAACACACTCAGCCAACACTGTGGTCTCTCACATACCTGTGTGCAACTCTGCATCTGGCTCTAATAATTTCAATCAAGCATCTGGCTCTAATAATTTCAATCAGCCAACACTGTGGTCTCTCACATACCTGTGTGCTAAAAACATGTTCCTATGAAAATCTTTTAAAGTAAGGAGTTATTTTCTCAAATCTGAAATGTGATTAACTTAATATCTTGAGAAGGAAAAATGACAAAGCCTCATGTTGATCATTTAATCTAAGTCATATTATATCCTTTATCAAATCTGATTTTGGTGCATATTTAATGTTATATCTGGTTTCCAAAAGCCTCATGTGCACTTATAAATCTAAAGACAAAATATTGAGAGAATCAAAGCTTAATTTGCATATCTTGAGAAACCTATACTTTACTTGATGCCTAACTCTAGGAATATGATCTTGGTTTTACAAAAATTTGAGATTCGATATTATGTTTACAAAATATCCTTCTTCAACATGTTCTATATTGATGTTCAATCATTGGACTTAAGATTGGAAGGTTTCCAAAAATTGATTCTCATTTTTGTTTCTCCATGCAAAATTGATTGCTTTCTTGAAAATGTTTGATATTAAATGAGCACTAAGTGCTAAATCGATTTATGAAAAATGAAACTTCTCACAAATGCTTTTGAATATTTATTTGACACATTCTAAACAAGAAAGATCTGTTTTAAAATAATTATATGGTAATCTTGTTTCACTTTCATAGTCTCCACTCAAAAATAGATATGTGAGATCCATATAGCATATGAATGCATGTTTTTGCAAAATGAGTCTTGATTGTTGCATAATCTTGTTGTGATATATGTTTTAATAGTGTCTTTTAAAACAATGAAAACTAGTGAAAATAGATTCTATGATATATCACAAACTCTGACTACTTTGAGAAAGCTTAAGAATGTGCATTATGTTCACTTGTGTGATCACAAATTTTGAAAGAGTGTATAGCTTTGATTTTAGCTATCACCATCATGCATTATGCTTTAAATGACTTTGTAGAACTAAGAATGGTAAATTGGTTATCCCCATTGTTCATATCCAAGGGATTATTGCCATACATGGGTTGAGGAAAAATAAACTAAAAATGTCCTATATATTGTTTTCTTCTAAGGCAAGAGGGTGGTAAAGAATGTTATATTCATTGAACCCTATACAAAATGCATTATAAGAGGTTGTCCTCTTATATATAAAAGGCTTTTCTCCAAAGCCTAATAATGAGAGTAATAAGAAGGGAAGAGATGCTTCTAAAGAAAGGAAAATAATGGTCCTTGAAAACCCAAAGGGAGAGTTTTTGAACTAAAGAAAGTATATGTTCCTCAATGTCTAAACATGCTAAGTTCAAATCTCTTTATCTATTCCTTATGAATCAAAAGAATGTGATGAATTACACGATCTGATTATATTGCTTCTAATTACTATGATTTCTTATGTCTACATTGCAATATTAACTAAGATCTTTTCTCACATTGAATATGCTTACCATGTTAAATGCAAACTACTTGAGTTTGATATGTTGATCCACCTCCCCTCTAATTCTTTTTGATAGATGTCAAAAGGGGGAGAATAAAAAGATAGATATAATAATATAGAATGTTGCTAATTAACCTGAAGCATAAGTTTAGGGGGAGTTTAAACTCCATGCATAAGTTCAGGGGGAGCTTAATTTGATAGTAACTCAACATTCTTGCATGTATTATTATATCCATCCGTAAAACTTAAGATTTGTTCTTAAAGGTTTGTCATCATCAAAAAGGGGAGATTGTTGAGATAAAATCCTTTTTGATATATGGTTTTAATGATAACAAACCTTATGAACTAAAGCTTAAGTATTCGAATGGTGTTCTACTAATGGGTGTCTTGAGTTTGTTGAAAAGAACAGGTTTCTTTCAAGTGGACATGCTAGAAGCAAATTAGATCAATCCATTGCATGCCATTCTCAACAAATTGAAGAATCAGAGTAGCACCAACAAAGTTACAAGAATAGTAATGCAAGCTTCATGAAGACATATTATCTTTACTATTACAATGTGTGAGACTAGGAAATTCACAAAGAGAAAAGAGAAGACATTAGGAAATCAAAGTAAATACAAATCATCTAAAGTGAATTCCTATCAAGAGAGTCCTAATAACCTAATGACTAGATGGATCAAAGGTTTCTACAAGTCTCTACAAAGGAGATTCTCATAGTCATTAATCAGGTTATATTCTACCAATGCTCTCTTACTCAAAGGTTCAAAAGCTTATCAAGAAGCATATCAAAGAGCAAGACTAAAACATGCAAAAAGTCAAGGGTAGAAATAAACATAAGAAGGTTCACATATGAGAAGGTTCAATAGTTAAAGAAGGTTAAAATAGTTGGAGAAGGTTCAAAGATAAGAAGGTTCAAATAAGCAACCTACTCTAGGAAACTTCAACAACTAAAGAACAATCACTCTCATTGATGAACTGAAGAAGAGGTACTCAATGATTTTTCCTAAAAGCATCAAAATTTATTGGGTTGAGGAATAATCATTTGAGAAAGTTTGACTAAGTCAACAGAAGGTTTGACAAAGTCAAGAGAAGGTATTAGAAAAAGAGAAGGTAATAAATGATTCTTCCTAGGAGCATCAAAGTTCATTTATTTGAGGAATAATCATTTGAGAAGGTTTAACCAAGCCAAGACTTAGCAAACTAAGGCTCTACCATGGTCTACAATATTGGTATATTATAAAGGTAGAAAAGCCTTGAGAAGGTTAACTCATGAGAAGCTTACAAAATAAAGTCAACGTAAGGTTTGACCTTTCTACGAAGGTTGGTGAAAGTCAAGCGGAAGGTTGACTAAAAGTCAACACAAGGTTGACCAATAGTCAACAGAAAGTTTGATTGAAGTCAGCGAAGGTTGACCTATTCCATAAAGAGTGATGAAGGTTGATTGAAGAAGCTTAGAAAAAGTAACTTTCTACAGAAGGTTGACTGAAAGTCAAACAGAAGGTTGACCGAAAGTCAACAGAAGGTTGACCAAAAGTCAACAGAAAGTTTGACTGAAGTCAAAAGAAGTTTGACTAACAAAACACCTTGGAAGTATAAGTTCAATGTTAAGAAGGTTAAAGTGAAGGAAGAAACAATGTTCAGAAGGTTCTTTGGAAACCATATCAAAATTATCCCAAACACATTAACTCTTCTTGAATGATCTTAAGGTGAATTAAATGAAGATTCCAAGTCATAAAATGTGCTGAAAGTTTGAATATAAAAGGAGGTAATGAATGATTATTCATATGGCACATTTGAGGTGTTTTAAGCTTCGAAGGTTGATTCAAATTAATTCCAAGTCGCCCAAAGATTACAAATGAAGCATAGCATTGTTGAGTAGACTACTGTGGAGTAATCGTCTTGTGCGCGAGAAAAGAAGAAAAGGAAGTATGGTGCAGATATAAAGTGCTGTCAACACAAGACAAAGCACAAAGGTTGCTTCAGAAGGTTGATAGGCTACAACTAAAGCACAAAGTCATCATATCCTATCTACAAACCTACAACAACTTTCCAACGGCTCTCTTCAACTCAAATTCAATTTGTAACATACTATATTCAGTACCAATGGCTATTTAAATGCTGGAATTTGAAGAATCAAGGCATGAGTTTGGGTTGGAACCTCTCATCATTCAAGCTTCTCAAAGAAACATCCAACCTTCTCATCCCACACTCCAAGCTTCTAATGTAAAATTCTGGGATTCTTTTAGTGAGTGTGTGTTAGCTTGATGAGCATCATTGTATACACTTTGTGTAATTTATTCTCAAGCTCTTAAACATCCCAAAACCCTTATTGTAAGGAATATTGTGCTTGTTTCTCAACAGACTACCTAGTTGAAGGTGAGTGGTGTTGGTGATTCTAAGTTGTAATTCTCTCAACAAACTACCTAGTAAGAGGTGAGTGTTGTTGGTGATTCGGTTTGAAGGTTTCTCAACAAACTACCTAGTGAAAGGTGAGGGTTGTTGGTGATTCAGTTCAAAAGTCTCTCAACAAACTACCTAGTGAAAGGTGAGTGTTGTTGGTGAGTCTAAGTTGTAGGTGTCTCAAAAAACTACCTAGTAAGAGGTGAGTGTTGTTGGTGATTCGGTTTGAAGGTTTCTCAACAAACTACCTAGTGAAAGGTGAGGTTGTTGGTGATTCGGTTCAAAAGTTTCTCAACAAGCTACCTAGTGAAAAGTGAGGGTTGTTGGTGATTCTCATTGTGAAAGTTAGAACTTGTCTTTTGTGTGTGATCAAAAGAGAGTGGAGGTGAAAGTCTTTAGCAAGTGAAGCTAAAGCAAGTGTAAAATCTATTTGGAAAATAGTGGAAACTCTCACGGGACGTGGGGAGAGGAGTAGCTGTGTTTGGGTGAACCTCTATAACTCTCTTTGTGTTATTTACTAGCTTTCCTTACTATCTTCTAACATGCTATAACATATTCACCTTTGTCCAAACTATGAGAAGGTTGATTTATTCAACCTTCTGAAAATGGTTTTTAACTAAGAACTTATAATCTATGATTTAATCTCAAAGTTAAAACCAACATATCTCTTACAAGCTATTATTCATGACTATCCCTCATCATTAAGAAGTTAGTATCTTATATTGATTATCTATTATTACTAACCTTCTTCATTAAGTAGTTAGTGTTTTATATTGACCATCTATTGTTACTAACCTACTCATGAATTTTATGCATAAAACATATACTGTTTTAAGAACATTTATAGAAGCTTCAATCTGAAATGATTTCATTCTCACAAGCTTCTCTACATTAAAGAGTTTATCCTTCACATATATATGTCTTGGTAATATGTTCCTCAAGTTATCAAACACTGAATTACCATGCTCAACAAAAGGATAAAATTCATTTGATGAACAAAATGTTTCTATGCATAAATACAACACAAGACTCATTATGAATTGAACTTACTTAACTAGAGAAGGTTCAATACATGGAACCTACTCAAGAAGAGTATGTCTTGTGAAATTGTTTTAAGCTAACTATCTCATCTCCAAGTATCAACTTGAGAGGACATTTTCTAAGTTGCAGGATATAAATTTTCAAAGTGGTCACAATTCAACCCCCTTCTTCTTGTGACTCTATATGCCACTTCAATTGGTATCGAGCAATGAGCTCTTAGGGTTGAACACACTTAACCGTGTGAAGAGATAAAGATTCTGGAAGAAGTGATGACCAACATTGGAGATAAAGAACATGTCTCAGAAGGTTGAATTACAAAGAGATTTGTGATATGCAGACAACAATATTGATGATGAAGAAGTTGACAAAGTGGGATAGATGGAAAATGAATATGCCATGATCAACAAGTAAGCCTGTTTTAATCTTTCTTTGAATATTCTATAAGCCATTAGAATGGGAAGCTATTAGAGATGAGTTTTCTCTAAATAGAAAAACATAGGAAAGATAAAAGGGTCTTTTTGAAAAGTCATCATAAATCCTTTTTACTCTCAAAGCAAAAACAAAAAATTACCACAAGGTACTATTTTATAAGCTACTTTTCAAAATCTCACAATACCCATCTTTGACAATTTAAAAGAGAAATGTGAAAGTCAAAATGATATGTTGTCTTGCTTGTTCTAACATACAAAGGGATGAACCACATGCTTTACATATTGATAAAGTACTAGTATGTATTTGTTGCATGCTAGTCAAAAAGTAAATGTGGAGAAAACTTATAGTGATAACAGCCCACTTGTATAAATTCTTCCAACTTATATTGTGTTGCTTTCTTGATCCTTACATAGTGTACTAAAAGGAATGGGGAATTTAAATCCTTGTTCTTTTTAAGTTTTTCTAAAAGCAACCTATTATGATAAAAAGTGGTTGAGAGTTGTGTTTTTGCAAGAATCTAAAATCTTGCATTATATTGGAAAACATAAGAAAAATGTTTGAGAATGAAAACCAGTGGAGTTTTTGAAATTTGTGAAGCTTAACATATTGTGCTTTCAAGAAAATCTTTTCTCTTTGGCCTCCAAAATTTCTGTCATTCATTCACAACTCTGAGCATAAGTTCTTCAAGACAAGCAAACAAGAACATATTGAAAAGAGACCACACAAAGCATCATACAAATGATACAGCCAATGTACAAGAGAGATGTCAAGGAAACCTTCATGACAAACTGAATGAAGTTCTGTTTACAAAGTGAAAAAAATTCATGAAGGAGCCACATGGACTGAGTCATGTGACAAAGTTAGAACCAATGAACTCAAAATATTGGAAAGCTCACACTCTACTAAGAATGATCATTACAATGCTTGCCAAGATCCATGAGGTTGCAAAAATGTGGTGAGTTTCATGACAACATGATAAGTTAGTGAGGTAAGAGCATTAAAATTTTACATGAAATTTTAATTGTCTATTATCTTACTCATTGGCTAGATTTTACATGTTTTATTCATATGCCAAGAAAACATCATGAATGTCTAAGGGCTAGAAATATGTGATTTATGCAACAAAGGTTATATGCCCCAAACTAACTGTTTCTGGAAAAATATCATTCATGTATATCATCCTTCTTTTCGTAAACTTGGTAAAAACTTCTTCGCTAAAACCACGTTTATCTCTTGTTACAAAGCAACAGTGTCTTGTGCTTATTTCTTACATGATCAAAATGATTTTCATATGAACTAAAGTTCATGATGCATAAATATCTCTCTGTACATCTTTTAAAAATCCTAATTGGATATTGATATGCATGTGTTCTTGAAAAATGGTTCATTCATAAGTAAGAAATATTCTCTTTACACTTATGCATAATGTTATCTAAAAATTGTGCTTTCTAAGATACTAACTCATTCTTTTAAAAAAAGGAAATTGAATTTTGGGAAAATGAGAAATTGAGTTGAGTATTAACTTGGAAGTTTTTGTCAAAAGATCTTTATGTGTAAAAATGTCCAAACTGGTTATAATGGGTGATAAATGCTTAGACAAAAGGAGAAATTGCACACATACTTCCCTACAAGATGTTTCAAAATCATTTGTCAATGATGTATGTTCAAACTGAAATATCTTGGTTGAGACCTTATTATGTTACCATGTGAGCAAAAATGGCTAGAGGAGGTATACTAACACATAAGGACCCAAAAAGAATGGGTACCAAAATCATTTTTGTGTTGTGATGTAGGAATCCTCATTGAATGATAAAAAGAGAAGAAAATGCCTCTTGGAAGTTGATAATAAAGAGATAAAGACAAACTCATACAACTCAAAAGATGCTCGAGAAGAATAAATTGAAACTTCATGGTAGTACACACATTGTGAAATGATGAAGGATGAATCTGAAAAAATATGTTGGAAGGATTGAAATCCTTCCATGGGCTTCAAGATAAAAGGATCCAAGAAGCAGAGAAAATTCATAAAGAAACTTGGAACCATCTCAAAGGGAGAGGGATCATAGTGTGCCAAAACCAGATTTCATCATCCCTCAACCTTCTGCGCAGATATTGATAAGCTTCAGTAGAATTGAAGAAGCTTCTGCAGATTTGAAGAAGCTTGATCCAAGCCTCTCAAAATGAAAAGTTTGCTCTAAAAGAGATTTCAAAGAAAGAAACTCAAAGTCCATCTAACATACAAGTGATTGGAAAGTGAAATAGATGAAAGATATTGAGAGATAAACACAAGCCATATCAAGCTCAATAAGAAAAATAAATGCGGAACAACCTTCTTCATCCATCGGTCGGTTTTTCACAAAGTACTATGATGATATATGAATGAGCATGAATTGATGATACTGCAAAGTCTTTGAGGATGATCTTATCATAAGAAGTCTTCGAAGGAAAGTCATTAAAGGAGGTATACTCAATCTCATCATAATTTTATTTTGATATATATGAATTATGTGATATGATAAGATTGATTGTTTATTCCTATGAATGCATGCTAAAGTGATTGATGCAATATATGATCTTAAAAGCTTAATTGTATGCATCATCGCTTATTTTACTTTGAACTTGAAATGTGCATGTGTCTAGTTCTACATAAAATATGTTTGCACGATCTCTAGTTCTAAGTTTCTTATCTCGATATAGTGATCATAGTCAAAATTGCAATTCATAATTGCATAATGCTTTAAGCTTTATGAACACATGTTAAAAAAAAAACTTATTTAAAATGAAGTGTTCTTTAAAAAGTGTTAGATAAGATGTTGCAATGTCAAGTGTCATTCTTTGCAGAAATATAGTCTCACATACTATATTAATATCTATGATGTGGTGCTAAATGTTATATGTGTTAATATCTTGTAGTGCAAATTGATCCCCATCATGTTTAAAATAACAAATGTTCTAATAACTCTTATGAATAATTCAATGATTGAAAGAATCTTGTTCCACAACCTTTGATTCTAAACATTCCATATTGCTATAACTTTCATGAACCTTTTTGGATATATGGTTTGTTGTCTTAAATAGCTTCATTGAGTTGTAGGCCTGTTAAAAACGTTTCAATTATCAATATGAATTGAATCTTTCAAAGTGTTAGACCATTTGATGCATTGTTGAGTCCCATATAAATCATGTCTTACAAAGATGCACCTAGTGTTTATCATGTGATTTCTTTTGGTGTATAAAATGGGTGAAAAAGTTTTCAAATCATCAGTATAAAATTAACATCTTTCAAAGCAAGTTTTCAAATGTGCACTAATCATATTATTGCCAAATTCAGATATGTACTTTCTAAAAACATGTTCCTATGAAAATCTTTTAAAGTAAGGAGTTATTTTCTCAAATCTGAAATGTGATTAACTTAATATCTTGAGAAGGAAAAATGACAAAGCCTCATGTTGATCATTTAATCTAAGTCATATTATATCCTTTATCAAATCTGATTTTGGTGCATATTTAATGTTATATCTGGTTTCCAAAAGCCTCATGTGCACTTATAAATCTAAAGACAAAATATTGAGAGAATCAAAGCTTAATTTGCATATCTTGAGAAACCTATACTTTACTTGATGCCTAACTCTAGGAATATGATCTTGGTTTTACAAAAATTTGAGATTCTGATATTATGTTTACAAAATATCCTTCTTCAACATGTTCTATATTGATGTTCAATCATTGGACTTAAGATTGGAAGGTTTCCAAAAATTGATTCTCATTTTTGTTTCTCCATGCAAAATTGATTGCTTTCTTGAAAATGTTTGATATTAAATGAGCACTAAGTGCTAAATCTGATTTATGAAAAATGAAACTTCTCACAAATGCTTTTGAATATTTATTTGACACATTCTAAACAAGAAAGATCTGTTTTAAAATAATTATATGGTAATCTTGTTTCACTTTCATAGTCTCCACTCAAAAATAGATATGTGAGATCCATATAGCATATGAATGCATGTTTTTGCAAAATGAGTCTTGATTCTTTGCATAATCTTGTTGTGATATATGTTTTAATAGTGTCTTTTAAAACAATGAAAACTAGTGAAAATAGATTCTATGATATATCACAAACTCTGACTACTTTGAGAAAGCTTAAGAATGTGCATTATGTTCACTTGTGTGATCACAAATTTTGAAAGAGTGTATAGCTTTGATTTTAGCTATCACCATCATGCATTATGCTTTAAATGACTTTGTAGAACTAAGAATGGTAAATTGGTTATCCCCCATTGTTCATATCCAAGGGATTATTGCCATACATGGGTTGAGGAAAAATAAACTAAAAATGTCCTATATATTGTTTTCTTCTAAGGCAAAGAGGGTGGTAAAGAATGTTATATTCATTGAACCCTATACAAAATGCATTATAAGAGGTTGTCCTCTTATATATAAAAGGCTTTTCTCCAAAGCCTAATAATGAGAGTAATAAGAAGGGAAGAGATGCTTCTAAAGAAAGGAAAATAATGGTCCTTGAAAACCAAAAGGGAGAGTTTTTGAACTAAAGAAAGTATATGTTCCTCAATGTCTAAACATGCTAAGTTCAAATCTCTTTATCTATTCCTTATGAATCAAAAGAATGTGATGAATTACACGATACAGTTATATTGCTTCTAATTACTATGATTTCTTATGTCTACATTGCAATATTAACTAAGATCTTTTCTCACATTGAATATGCTTACCATGTTAAATGCAAACTACTTGAGTTTGATATGTTGATCCACCTCCTCTAATTCTTTTTGATAGATGTCAAAGGGGAGAATAAAAAGATAGATATAATAATATAGAATGTTGCTAATTAACCTGAAGCATAAGTTTAGGGGAGTTTAAACTCCATGCATAAGTTCAGTGGGGAGCTTAATTTGATAGTAACTCAACATTCTTGCATGTATTATTATATCCATCCGTAAAACTTAAGATTTGTTCTTAAAGGTTTGTCATCATCAAAAAGGGGAGATTGTTGAGATAAAATCCTTTTTGATATATGGTTTTAATGATAACAAACCTTATGAACTAAAGCTTAAGTATTCGAATGGTGTTCTACTAATGGGTGTCTTGAGTTTGTTGAAAAGAACAGGTTTCTTTCAAGTGGACATGCTAGAAGCAAATTAGATCAATCCATTGCATGCCATTCTCAACAAATTGAAGAATCGAGTAGCACCAACAAAGTTACAAGAATAGTAATGCAAGCTTCATGAAGACATATTATCTTTACTATTACAATGTGTGAGACTAGGAAATTCACAAAGAGAAAAGAGAAGACATTAGGAAATCAAAGTAAATACAAATCATCTAAAGTGAATTCCTATCAAGAGAGTCCTAATAACCTAATGACTAGATGGATCAAAGGTTTCTACAAGTCTCTACAAAGGAGATTCTCATAGTCATTAATCGGGTTATATTCTACCAATGCTCTCTTACTCAAAGGTTCAAAAGCTTATCAAGAAGCATATCAAAGAGCAAGACTAAAACATGCAAAAAGTCAATGGTAGAAATAAACATAAGAAGGTTCACATATGAGAAGGTTCAATAGTTAAAGAAGGTTAAAAGAGTTGGAGAAGGTTCAAAGATAAGAAGGTTCAAATAAGCAACTACTACTAGGAAACTTCAACAACTAAAGAACAATCACTCTCATTGATGAATGAAGAAGAGGTACTCAATGATTTTTCCTAAAAGCATCAAAATTTATTGGGTTGAGGAATAATCATTTGAGAAAGTTTGACTAAGTCAATGAAGGTTTGACAAAGTCAAGAGAAGGTATTAGAAAAAGAGAAGGTAATAAATGATTCTTCCTAGAGCATCAAAGTTCATTTATTTGAGGAATAATCATTTGAGAAGGTTTAACCAAGCCAAGACTTAGCAAACTAAGGCTCTACCATGGTCTACAATATTGGTATATTATAAAGGTAGAAAAGCCTTGAGAAGGTTAACTCATGAGAAGCTTACAAAATAAAGTCAACGAAGGTTTGACCTTTCTACGAAGGTTGGTGAAAGTCAAGCGAGAAGGTTGACTAAAAGTCAACACAAGGTTGACCAATAGTCAACGAAAGTTTGATTGAAGTCAACGAAGGTTGACCTATTCCATAAAGAGGTACGAAGGTTGATTGAAGAAGCTTAGAAAAAGTAACTTTTTCTACGAAGGTTGGATGAAAGTCAAGCGGAAGGTTGACCGAAAGTCAACAGAAGGTTGACCAAAAGTCAACAGAAAGTTTGACTGAAGTCAAAAGAAGTTTGACTAACAAAACACCTTGGAAGTATAAGTTCAATGTTAAGAAGGTTAAAGTGAAGGAAGAAACAATGTTCGAAGGTTCTTTGAAACCATATCAAAATTATCCCAAACACATTAACTCTTCTTGAATGATCTTAAGGTGAATTAAATGAAGATTCCAAGTCATAAAATGTGCTGAAAGTTTGAATATAAAAGGAGGTAATGAATGATTATTCATATGGCACATTTGAGGTGTTTTAAGCTTCGAAGGTTGATTCAAATTAATTCCAAGTTGTCAAAGATTACAAATGAAGCATACCGTTGAGTAGACTACTACTGGAGAGTCTTCGTGAACCGTGAGTAAAAGAAGAAAAGGAAGTATGGTGCGGATATAAAGTGTCATGTCAACACAAGACAAAGCACAAAGGTTGCTTGAAGGTTGATAGGCTACAACTAAAGCACAAAGTCATCATATCCTATCTACAAACCTACAACAACTTTCCAACGGCTCTCTTCAACTCAAATTCAATTTGTATGACTATATTCAGTACCAATGGCTATTTAAATGCTGGAATTTGAAGAATCAAGGCATGAGTTTGGGTTGGAACCTCTCATCATTCAAGCTTCTCAAAGAAACATCCAACCTTCTCATCCCACACTCCAAGCTTCTAATGTAAAATTCGGGATTCTTTTAGTGAGTGTGTGTTAGCTTGATGAGCATCATTGTATACACTTTGTGTAATTTATTCTCAAGCTCTTAAACATCCCAAAACCCTTATTGTAAGGAATATTGTGCTTGTTTCTCAACAGACTACCTAGTTGAAGGTGAGTGGTGTTGGTGATTCTAAGTTGTAATTCTCTCAACAAACTACCTAGTAAGAGGTGAGTGTTGTTGGTGATTCGGTTTGAAGGTTTCTCAACAAACTACCTAGTGAAAGGTGAGGGTTGTTGGTGATTCAGTTCAAAAGTCTCTCAACAAACTACCTAGTGAAAGGTGAGTGTTGTTGGTGAGTCTAAGTTGTAGGTGTCTCAACAAACTACCTAGTAAGAGGTGAGTGTTGTTGGTGATTCGGTTTGAAGGTTTCTCAACAAACTACCTAGTGAAAGGTGAGGGTTGTTGGTGATTCAGTTCAAAAGTTTCTCAACAAGCTACCTAGTGAAAAGTGAGGGTTGTTGGTGATTCTATCGTGAAAGTTAGAACTTGTCTTTTGTGTGTGATCAAAAGAGAGTGGAGGTGAAAGTCTTTAGCAAGTGAAGCTAAAGCAAGTGTAAAATCTATTTGGAAAATAGTGGAAACTCTCACGAGGACGTGGGGAGAGGAGTAGCTGTGTTTGGGTGAACCTCTATAACTCTCTTGTGTTATTTACTAGCTTTCCTTACTATCTTCTAACATGCTATAACATATTCACCTTTGTCCAAACTATGAGAAGGTTGATTTATTCAACCTTTCGAAAATGGTTTTTAACTAAGAACTTATAATCTATGATTTAATCTCAAAGTTAAAACCAACATATCTCTTACAAGCTATTATTCATGACTATCCTCATCATTAAGAAGTTAGTATCTTATATTGATTATCTATTATTACTAACCTTCTTCATTAAGTAGTTAGTGTTTTATATTGACCATCTATTGTTACTAACCTACTCATGAATTTTATGCATAAAACATATCTTGCTTTAAGAACATTTATAGAAGCTTCAATCTGAAATGATTTCATTCTCACAAGCTTCTCTACATTAAAGAGTTTATCCTTCACATATATATGTCTTGGTAATATGTTCCTCAAGTTATCAAACACTGAATTACCATGCTCAACAAAAGGATAAAATTCATTTGATGAACAAAATGTTTCTATGCATAAATACAACACAAGACTCATTATGAATTGAACTTACTTAACTAGAGAAGGTTCAATACATGGAACCTACTCAAGAAGAGTATGTCTTGTGAAATTGTTTTAAGCTAACTATCTCATCTCCAAGTATCAACTTGAGAGGACATTTTCTAAGTTGCAGGATATAAATTTTCAAAGGGTCACAATTCAACCCCCCTTCTTGTGACTCTATATGCCACTTCAACACCCACCTTGCCAGAAGCATCAGATTCCAATACAGTAACTATCTCTGATTATGAACCACATAATACACCACTTGACCCTCACACTAACAGTTTAAACACAAATGCTTCACCAACACTTGAAACACAATCCTCTTCTACTTCAAATCAACCAAACCCAACTGATTCTGATAGTTCCCTTCCCTCTACACCTATACCAAATTCTCATCCTCAACCAACTAGACATTCAAGCAGAATTATCCATCAACCGAGCTACTTGAAGGACTACCATTGTAGCTTTTCTAGCTGGGCTACTCTTCCTCGAGGTAATCCTTCTTCTTACCCTTTATCTTCTGTTCTTTCATATAACAAATGCTCCCCATCATACAAATCCTTTTGTTACAATGTTACTTCCACTAGTGATCCAACCACCTATTCCCAAGCCTCTCCACATCCTCACTGGCAGAAAGCAATGCAAGAGGAGCTGGCAGCTCTTGCATTGAATGACACTTGGTCCATAGTAGACCTTCCGGTTGGAAAAACACCTATAGGTTGCAAATGGGTGTACAAAACCAAATACAAGGCTGATGGTTCCCTTGAAAGACACAAAGCAAGACTTGTGGCCAAGGGTTACACTCAACTTGAGGGAGTGGATTATTTTGAAACCTTTAGCCCTGTGGTTAAAATGACCACAGTTAGAGTTTTGTTAGCCATTGCTGCTTCTAAAAATTGGTTTTTAGAACAATTAGATGTGAATAATGCTTTTTTACATGGTGACTTGAGTGAAGAAGTGTATATGACTCTTCCACCTGGTTTTGATACCAAAGTTTCTGGTGCTTCTACAAAGGTCTGCAAGTTGAACAAATCACTCTACGGTTTGAAAGCGAGGCGGTAGTGAGTGGAATCTCAAATTAACTACTACTCGATTTCTCTTGGTTACACTCACCTAGTGCGGACCATTCCTTATTTGTTAAACACACGATTCGGTCCATCATTGTGTTCGCTTGTATATGTAGATGATCTTGTGTTGGCAGCAACAATTTTCAAGAAATTTCTCTCCGTCAGCGTTTCTTAGATCTTTGAATTTCGCATCAAAGACCTTGGCACATTAAGATTCTTCCTTGGACTTGAGGTAGCACGCATCAAGCAAGGAATTCTATTGAATCAACGTAAATATGCCCCGAATTGCTTGAAGATAGTGGGAATCTCATTTGCAAAACCGGCTCAACACACGGCGAGATCCTCTCGCCGAAGTTAAGCAAATGAAGGGCACACCTTGCCAAGATGAATTTGCTTATAGAAGACTTATTGGGAGGCTCCTTTACCTCACCAATACAAGGCCCGACATTGCATTCTCTCAGACAAAGAACTTAGCCAAGATGTTTCAAGCCCTTAGACTCTCATTTTCAAGTCGCTAACCGTGTTCTCCGATACATCAAAGCCGCACCATTTCAAGGTCTCTCGGTTTCTCGCAGCAGAGAAAAATTAATTCTAAAAAGCGGTTCTCGACGGTGATTGGGCTCTGTTGTACGAGATAGCAGGAAGTCCATTCTTTGGATAATCGTGTGTTTTCATTGGTAATGCTCGTTTCTTGAAATCAAAGAAACAGTATCATCGTTTCAGATCCTCATCCGAGGCGTAATATAGAGCCTTGGCAAGCCTAGTCTCGTGAGGTGCAATGGTCGCACTATCTTCTCAAGGATCGCACATCATGCAAACCAATCCTACTGCCATCTATTGTGACAATAAATCAGCAATATACTTAGCACATAATCCCACTTTCCATGAAAGAACAAAGCATATAGAGATAGATTGTCATGTGGTGCGAGAAAAGATACAGAACAAGGTTGTTCATTTCACGCACGATCCCTCAGAGTGTCAGCTGGCAGATGTATTCACAAAGCCTCTCCATAGTACTTCATTTCATTCCTTTGTATCCAAGTTGGGCATATGCAATATACATAGTCCAACTTGAGGGGGGATGTTAGTATTGTACATATATTTACTTTGTATATAATAGTCAGTTCAGATATGTATTAAACTATAGTTAGTGGATAGGTGATTATTTAACCACTATAGTTAGTTTACAGTTAGATACTTAGTTGATGTATATATACTGATACAAACAGATTGTAATATTCAGTTAGATCATAATAACAGAAATGAATTTTCCAATTACTTTCTCTGCGTTTTCCTCTGATCTGAACAGCCTCTCTTACTGTTTGATTTCGAATAAAAATGTTGATGTGTGATGCGACATATAATATCATTTGTAGGCAAAGTTAATACAATATTTAAATTTATTTTAAATTATTTAAAAATTAAAAAATGAAATGTCTTAGTAATTAAATGTTTGGCATCATACCCAACAAAATTCTATAAGTATAAGAGTGTTCACCTAAAATTATTTATCAAAAAACTTAATTTTTTAATGAAAAAAAATTACTTATTTTTTACGCTAAATTACACTAGAGGTTCTTTAAGTTATTTAATTATAACAAGTCGGTCCTCTAAGTTTTTTTGTACTACTTAGATCCTATAAGATATTAATTGTAACAAATTGGTCTTTTAAATTTTTTATACCACTTAGGTCCTCTAAGTTATTTAATTGTAAAGATTTTATGCTGAAAAATGTAAGTTATTGGAGATTTAAAAGTAACAATTAAATAACTTAAAAGACCAACTTGTTAAAATTAAATGATTTAAAAGACATAAATGACCAATTTGTTACAATTGAATAACTTAAAGAACCTAAATAGTACCCAAAAAAAACTTAAAATGACCAATTTATTACAGTTAAATAATTTAAAGAATATCTAAGTATAATTTAGCTTGTCTTTATGTAACACAAACTGACTTAAGAGTCCCCACTCCCCCTCCTACTCTTTCACACCCCTTAACAAATTTTATTCCAAAAATAACCTCGCGTGAAACGCTGTGGAGGACGCGTTTAATGACGGTTCGAACGACCTTATTCGAACACGTTCGAACAACAGCATACGAACACAATAAAATTGGTGAATGTGGTGTGAGGGTCCATTATTGTTGCCTCAAGTAACAGCATACAGACAAAATAAAATAGGGTATTCAAACAAGGTTATGCGAACATGTTCGAGTGACCCCATTCGAACAGGTGAAAGTACGCACAAGAGGGTGTGAAGTCAATATTTAACTCACGCAAACGATGTCGTTCGAACGAGTTCGAAAGCCCGTGTTCGAACACGTGAAATTTCTTTAAAAAAAGACGTTTTGGCTGGCATTTTGGTCATTTCACACCCTTATGGGATGTGTTTTGAGTAGGTGGGGGAGTGGGAAAAGCAAAACCCTAAGAAGTGGGTCCGAAATGGCCAAAGCCCATGTTGAATATGTGACCCGGCAAGCGACAGATCCCCAGCTCGAAAATGACTAATCAACCGAATCTAAGATAGTTGAAAGAGTTAATGGGAACCATTATTCTCGATTTGTTAGTGACAGCACATGCATGTGCTTATTAATTCTCTTGTTCGTTTGTTTGTTTGTGACACGGTCTAACAATTTTTTGCCACCACCTACTATATCTCCACATTAATTGCCAAAACTATGTTCTGCATCGAACAGACCACTCCCACAACACAACAAACAAGGTTCTTTGTTCTTGTTTTATTATTATGACACCCATTATAACAATAATTGAAGCACGTAATAATAATCTTTATGAAAGCGTGTGTTGTTTTGAGGAACAAGAATGGAGGAAGAAAATGGAGAAGGAAGATCTTTGGCTCAAACCCCTAATTGGGCTGTTGCAACTGTTATCACTCTCTTGGTTTCTCTTAGTTTCTTTTCTCATGGCTTCTTGAAAAAATTAACAAAGGTACACAACCATATTATGTCTTTTATTTTCTCTTCTTCCGATTTCTCACATATCGTAAAGACCGACACCAACACTTCAATTACTTGTATTTTTGTAATCAAACCGGTGTCTCTGCGTGTCCGTTTCAAATGTCGTGTCTGTGTAGTCTTGGTGCTTTATATCACATTCATAGTTTTCTAAGTTTCTTATACAATGTATTTTAATGCAATGCCACAGTGGTTGGACAGAACTAAGAGAAAATCGCTTCTTTCCGCTCTGGAAAAGATCCAAGAAGGTAATGACTAAGAAGCTGTTATATTAGGATTTTCTTGTTATACTATGTTATATTGTTATGTGTATAGTTGGATGAGTATATAACTAACTGTATCTATTTTCAAGCAGAACTAATGCTTTTTGGGCTTCTGTCATTACTTATGGGACATTGGATTATTTTTGTGGCCAAGATTTGTGTTAAGTCATCAGTATTAAGCAGCAGATTTTTTCCTTGTGCAATGGAAAAGAGTTTTGGAATAGTGAAACACATTATCTTATCAAACTCAGAATATTCAAATAAAACAGTTCTTAAAGAACAAGTGAAAAGTGACCTGCATAATTATTGTCCTGAGGTAGTTCTCTAATTCCTTCCTCATTACATTGTAAAATCTGTCATTCTATTACTGATTCAACTTGTGGCTTGTTTGGCAGGGTAAGGAATCATTTGCTTCTTACGAAAGCCTCGAGCAGCTTCATCGTTTCGTGTTTGTTCTTGGGATAACACATGTTTCCTATAGCTTTGTTGCTGTTGCATTGGCAATGATCAAGGTTAAAATTTATCATGATCATACTTTCTTTTTATGTTTTGATTTTGATGGTTAGATACTAAATTTCATGTTTTAGAGTTTATTCAGATATATAGCTGGAGAACATGGGAAAATGAAGCAAAGACTATTGCTGTGCAAAGCTTACTAGGTTCTGTTATAATCTGATAAATCTGATAACTACAATGAGTCAGTAATTAGTTTATTTTGCAACACATGAATATAATTCTTTTTTTTTTGATCAAATTGTCTTAGTTTAGATACTTCACAAAGTACATCAAGCATAAGATTGCACCGGCTTAATACATTCATTTTCCACCACACATCTCATCCCTGGAGTAATCACAAAATTCTTGTTTGGCTGGTACTTTATGCAGTTTCTTTGTTTGTCTTTTTTTTCTGTTGACCTGTTTGATCTTTGAAAATGTCTAAAAATATTGCATGTTTTTCTTCATTTGAAGTTTCTTAGCATTTTTAGTAACATTTTCCTTGGCGTCTAAGAGTACTGATGACGAACCTACATTGCAGCTATGTTTCAGCCGCCAATTTTGGAGTTCCATCAGCCGAGCTGATTACATGGCATTGCGCTTAGGCTTCATTACAGTGAGTATTTTTTTTCATCACAATGTAAATGTAAATGTTAAGAGTCCCACATCGAATGTGGTATGGCCTGAAAATGAGCTTATAAGTGGAAGGCACAGTTTTGTAGGATTAACTTAGATTTGGCCCAACACAAATGCTAAGAGTAACTTCCATCAAGTGTAAAGTTCAAGACTCATGAAATATGAGTGGAGAAGCATTCCTTTTCCATCTGCTTTCTCATTGTGCAAAAGAAATGTGGTAGTGATGACATTAGTTGGATAACTAACATTTCTATGTTTTCTTCATTTTTATGGTGTTCTACAGAATCATGACCTTCCCCTAACATATGATTTTCACAACTACATGCTTCGGAGCATGGATGAGGAATTTCGTGACATCGTAGGTGTTAGGTAATGTTTCTTTATTTCTTTAACAAATTAACATAATAAATTTGTTAATGTTATGTAGTACAAATTAGACTGCTAACTATCAAGAACGTAACAGTGAGAATTTGGTTTCCATTTTCTATTATCTGAATGTAATTGTACGTGATAAGGAGTATTTATAATGCTTGATAACGAGTCTAACTAATAGCCAACGAAGAGAGAATGCAGCCCATGGGCTAAATGCTCGTAGTCTTGCTGTTTGCTGCAACGAAGAGAGAATGCAGCCTGTGAGTGAAATGCTCATTCTTTGTTTAATGTTCGCGTGATATTCTTGGTAGATCTTAGTGTTCTTGGTTCTCACTTAGCAGGAAACTACATGTCGACGAAAGAACATAGGTAGTCTTCGGAAACCCCAAGACCGACTCTCTGCGCTGAATTGAGAAAATATTATTTTGCTAGTTTTATTTGTTCATTCATAACTACGTAGCTGGACAAGGAAGAAACAAGAGATAAAAACACAACACAACAAAGATGATGAAGTTGGCTCAAGGGATGATCGAGGAAGTAGCTTCAATGAACTTCTTGAACACACGCAAGAAGGAACTGAAATTGTCCTTAGGGAGATGTTGATATACCAAAACATGACCGGGATTATCGAAAGATGGAGGTAGAATGCGTCATCGTGATTCTATGCAGGATTCGCCATGGAAGAGATGAGTTGAACATCAACCAAGCAAAGCAAAAAACAAAGGAAGAACGATGAACGTAGAGAATGTCATAGAAAATGCGGAAGAAAAATCAAGAAAGTTCTTCCAGTACCATTGCTTTCTTGAATTCATCTAAGGGGTCAGTAACAATAGATCCAACTGTAAAGCAGTTTTTGCCAAGTGCCATTACCACCAGCACCATCCTTCTTCACTCGCCTGTACTTTTCAAAGTGTGATCGTCGCAAATTATCCCAGTAGTTTGAGCGTAACCACCGGTAGGAGCTTTTATGTGATGGTCAGAAAGTAAAGACGATGGAGACTTACGCGATGAAGACAAATTCTCCGCATTCTGACCGGCAATTTTCAACATTTGGTTTTGTATAGTTTCCATCAATTTCATGTGTTCTTTGATGGTCCTCTAGCAGTTCTCTACAGATTTTTGGAAGCTGTGTCGAATCATTGGAGGTACTCTGACTGAAGAATTCATTAGAAGCTGTGTAGAATCATTCTCGGTACCTCCAAGGGGCTTGATCTAAATTTGTGTGCATTTCCACATAAACATCTTAACATCATTTACCTATTAAAGGAAAACAACAACCTTGGCCGTAGTGTCAATAGAGGGAATTTCTATTGAATACGCAGTTCATTTAAGTATGGTGCCCGTAAACTTGGCTGGATTCTTACGTTACCAGAAGATAAAATAGCAGATAAGCTTAAGAGGTTCTTTGCAAACACTTTGGATAGGCATGGAAGGAATGAAGAGAAGTTTTTTTTGGTTTGTCTACCGGGAAATCAACATAATTATGAAATTAGAAATGAAAGTGAAAGACGCGTAGTAAAAGATGTCTCTCCTTTGGCTGGGCCTTTGTAGATTCTGAGAATATAACAACATCTCGAGTCAAGCACTAATGGTTTGTCATATTGTTCGAATGAAAAAGTTGAAAATGGGATTTGTAGTGAAACAACTGTAAATTCTATGGTAAGCAATTCTCTTAGATCACATAATGATGAAAATAATATGGCATCTTATTGTTCAGCAGTTTTAAAAGATGCTGCCAATGGCCTTGAAAATAATTCCTTTCATAGTGATAGATATAATACTAGTGTTTCTTGGCGAACTGAAGCATCAAAATCATTGTTGGACCTTGTTGGGGATTATGACAGTCACCTTGCAAACCTACAATGGTTACCCTGTCTCTCCAGTTATGGAGCCTAGGCCTCCCAGCTCTCCCAAGTTTCAAAATAGGAGTCCATGGGAAACTGTTTGTCAATGTCTACAGATGAATCGCATCATTCATTCTCATACAAACTCAAATTATGTTGTGGGACAAGTTTACCTCGTAAATCATCCTACTCTACCAATGACCTCTTTTGGTGTAGAAGAAAAGAGAAACCCCCGAGGAACCGGCGCATGCTTCCCTAATACGACTTCTTGTCCATTTAGGGAAAATAGGCCAATGCTGGGGAAGAGGAAGGGGTCAAGCACTGGGTGTCCGTAGGAGTTTGCAAAGACACTCATAACAATGGCTTGGCTCTAGCTCCACAAGAGTTGAATTTGTCTGTGGAAGGAAGTTTTGAACTTTCTCTAGAAGGATATCTTTCCCTTGGTAGTGTTAAAGCCAGATCTACAGAAACTTGTTTCACTATAAGTCTCATTTTCAACTTCCAATTCGAGCAATGTGACAAACCATTAGTGCTTGCAATACCAAAGACTCCAGATGTTGCTACATTCTCAGAATCTTCACCAAATGCAGGCCCAGCCACAGGAGAGACATCTTTTACTACGTGTCTTTCACTTTCATTTCTAATTTCATAATTATGTGATTTCTCAGTATCATATCCTTCCTGGATCCAGTAGATAAACACAAACGTAACTTCTCTTCATTCCCTTGACCGCTTCCATGCCTATCCAAAGTGTTTGCAAAGAACCTACTAAGCTCTTCTTCTTCTGGTAACATAAGAATCTAGCCAAGTTTACGGGCACCATACTTAAATGCACTGTGTATTCGATAGAAATTACCACTATTGACACTATGAGCATGTTGTTTTCCTTTAATGGGTCAATGATGTTAAGATGTTTATGTGGAAATGCACACAAATTTAGATCAAGACCCCTTTGGAGGTACCGAGAATGATTCCACACAGCTTCTAATGAATTATTCGGTCAGAAGAGTATTTCTCCCATTTTCTGGTGCCTCAGCTACTACATGAGGTAGAGAAGATTTGCCAATTGGTCCCTTCAAACTAACACAATAATTGTGCCAATCAAATTTGCTAAAGTAGTCCAAAAATTTGTAGAGAACTGCTAGAGGACCATCAAAGAACACAATAAATTGATGGAAAATATACAGAACCAGATGTTGAAAATTGCCATTCAGAATGCGGAGAATTTGTCTTCATCGCCTAAGTCTCCATCGTCTTTACTTTCTGACCATCACATAAAAGCTCCTGTTGGTGGTAAGGCTCAAACTGCTGGATAACTGTCAGGCATGTGCGACGATCACACTCCGGAAAATACGGCCGAGTGAAGAAGGATGGTGCCGGTGGTAAGGGCACTTGGGGAAAATTGCTTTACACAGATGTTGATTCTCACATAGACCGCAATGATTATGATAGTGGTGAGAAACCTATTAGTTGGTTCGATATACCGTTACAGTCCCCTTAGAGATTCTTTGCATTCATCGTTCTTGCTCTGCTTGGTTGATGTTCAACTCATCTCTGCCATAGCGAATCCTGCACAGAATCACTATGATGCATTATAACTCCATCATTCGGATAAACTCGGTCATGTGTTGGTATCTCAACATTTCCGTAAGGACAATTTCAGTTCCTTCTTGCGTGTGTACCAAGAAGTTCATTGAAGCTACTTCCTCGATCATCCCTTGAGCCTGCTTCATCATCTTTGTTGTCTTCTTATCTCTCGTCCAGCTATGTAGTTATGAAAGAACATATAAAACTAGCAAAAGAATATTTTCTCAATTCAGTGCAGGAGAGAGGGTCGGTCTTGGGGTTCCGAAGACTACCTATGCTCTTAGGCTACATTATCTCTTTGTTGCATCAAACAGTATTCCACAATCAATACAAGAGCGACCAAGGGAGGTGTCACATAAACAGCTTAACAGAGAAACACAACGACATGAAAACTACAACGGCATGAAAACTAGAAAGGTAATTGCAATAGTGAAAAGTAAATAAATTGAAAACTGAACAAGGTGTAGCTGCCGGTGGCAAATGCCGCTGCCGGTAGCGATGAAGCACAGAGACGAGGTCAGAAGATGAGAATCGACTCTAATACCATGTCAAGAAAATTGGCTTGATAGTAACTTCATTACAAAAGACTAAACGCTAATCCCTATTTATGTGAAATGCAAAGACTCAAACCCTAAATAAGAAAACAAGAAACAAATAATACTAGTAATTACTATTAGTGGAGCCCGACGTAATAATCAAGTGGGTGATTCTGAACTGGGTGATCAAACTTTGTGCTTTATTCTTGGGTTATATTTATTCTTTCTTTATCGTATTAATCAGGTTTAGTATTGTACACACAAGGTGTTTGATCTGTGTTTTTGCATGAACTGGTTTTCTGCTTCCGCTTGAAATTGGCCTTTCCTAAGGTTCAATTCCTAACAAAAACAGTTTAAGGGTATGTTTGGATGGAGGGTTTAGGAGGGGATGGGAGGGGAGGGCTTGATTTTCAATTTCAATTTGAGGAAGCTATAAAATGTTTCTAAGCAAAAATTAAATGTCATTAACAATGTTTTATCATTATTTATCATGTTACTTTTTCAAAATTTTAAAATATCAAATAGATATTAAGATATAGACCAAGCTCTCCAAAGCTCTCCCCTCCAAAACCCTCCCAAATCCCCCTCCCAAACATACCCTAAAAGATTCTCTAACAAACTTCTGATTATTGTCAAAAAAAAAAATTAAAATCTTTATCTGGACTTGTTTTACAGTGTGCTTCTCTGGATATATGCGATATGCTGCATTTTTCTAAATTTTCACGGTAAGTGTTCTATTTGTTTTAAATTAAGCTTAAAAGTATGTTGATCAGAACTTCAGATATAATCTTAATCAACTTAAGCAATAATCTGTTTTAACTTGGTGAGTGCAGTTATCAAAAATAAGAAATCTCTGCAGTGTAACTGCTTATAAATGCATTGAACTTTAGTGGTTGCAATGTCTTTTAGCAAGGACAACCCTTCTGAGTGAAGCTGTAGGAGCATATATTCTTCTATCATGGGAAGAGTGACATGCAAAAATCAAATGTACTATAATGTTTTGTTATCTACTTTTGTTAAACACTTTCTTCCTTAAATTAGGACAAAAGACTCAATGAGAACTATCACTGAAATCATATATTGGTAGCAACTCCTTTATAAATATGCTGAAGCAATTTTCTGATAATATGGTGATAACTGATTTCTAGAGCAACGCTATTTTTTAAGAATGATTTTTGTAAGAAATGTAAGAAATACACTGGAAGCTGAATTGTAGGCACCAACTAACACTACACACCAAGTGTCTTGCTTTGTTATTCTTACTTTTCTTTTCTTACTATCTAACATTTCTCCTGATTAAGGATGCATATGTCTCTTGCATAACATTTTGCTAGTGCCTTACTTATGATCATATTCCGAAACTAAACGCGACAATTCTCATTCAGGAAGCAACTTTTACTTTTGGCTTTCATTTGTCCCAGCAATTGTAAGTACTGATGTTGGTGTTCACTGCGGCATTTTCGCTTGGCTTCCATATATTGCTGATTGGTTACACTTAACTAATGATTTTTTCTTGTATTGTTTTTATTTTAGTTGATACTCATAATTGGAACCAAATTACATCGAGTGGTGGTAAAGTTAGCTGTTGAAGTAATAGATGGTTGCCCATCTATAAAGCCTCATCAGTTTAACTTGAGAGATGAACTCTTTTGGTTTGGAAAGCCAAGGCTTCTATTAAGGTTAATACAATTAATATCCTTCTTGGTAAGTAATATTTCAATGTTTTCATTTTACTTTTCATTGAAGATACACTTCTTTTCTTTTATTCATCCATTTTTGCTGTCTTGCAGAATGCATTTGAAATGTCAACATTCTTATGGTCCCTGGTAAGAAACTGGCATTCTTATGCCATAAGCACTTAATTAAGTTGTTTATCCAAACGGGCCCTAACTGGGCCAATGGCTTAATTTTTGTCCTTATTTTGAGTTCAGTGGGAAATTAAAGATCCTTCATGCTTCATGGACAACCAGACGTTCATTGCGATCCGTTTATCATTCGGGTACACATTCTTGTTAAAATTCTTCTCTTTCTATTGTTTTGAAAAAGTATAATCAAGCGAGGTTTATAATATCTATTTTTCGCTCTTTTTATGCGACAGGGTCGTATCCCAAGTCTGGTGCAGCTTCATAACATTTCCTCTCTATGTTATCATCACACAGGTCAAGCTTTTATTCTTCTTGTTTTTTTTTTTGCATCATCTTAGTCACATGTGAAATTGCTCCCTCTGAAAAATGATGGTTTTGTAAATGCAGATGGGTTCAAGATTTAAAAAATCAGTGATATCTGAAAATGTAAGAGAATCACTATCTAAATGGAAGAGAAGAGTGAAGGAGAAACAGAGTTCCTCTTATGCACTTCTTTCTGCAACATCAACAACATCTACAACATCATTGGAGTCTTTGTTGTATGGAATGGACAGCACAAATCCTTGTGGATTATTAGTCAGTGAGGAAGGAAGTTCATCAGGAAATAATGATATTTGCGTCTCTAATCTTGATGATGTGTCAAACACTCAAGGGAATGCACCATTTCAAAGTTATGAAGATCATTATAATCATGATTTGAAATATGATTTGTCTCCTCCTCCTATGTCTTGAGACTTTGCTTCTATTGTGGACAGCATGATCAATTGAATTGGAATACTTTTTATAACTTATACTATTTATTTATAGTTTATAGCAAACCCTAACCAATCATATTATTTTGGTAAGATTGCGGATTGGCCCGCCAAAAATAGGAAATTTTTTGAAACTGCATTGGAATTAAAACAGATTGACTCACTTGAGAAAAAAAAAAACTGTAAGGCCAAAGTATTGAGTTAAGTTACCTATCATTTTAATGTATGCAAATAATTTGCTATATAAGCTCATTAAGCTAATACTCCATATTCCCTGTGTTATAGAATATAAGTAAAAGTGGGTCAACAAAAATTGATGTATCTAGTCAAAGTTAACTAGCTTACCTTGAAAATAAGCATAATAAATAGTTTTCTTAGGACTTGTACATAACCTTAAGCGACATGCAACTTGAGATGTACTCCTCTATTACATAATATAAGTAAAAATGGGTCAATGAAAGTTGATGTATCTAAGGTGTGATCTAATCCCAGTTAGCAAACTCATCATCTAATAACATGTCCATAACACTAAAATGTAATTGTAATTTGTAAATTGTTTATATAACTTACAGAAGTTATAAAATAGTTTAGAAATAAACTTCTAGAATATCAGTGAAATGCAAAAAGTATAGATATAGTCTTAGAACTTAACTTCTAATACACAGTATTTTTGGGGAAAATACAGTTTAAAGGAGTGCTAGAAAAAACGGACTCCAACCTCGCATGTTTGACCTAGTGAAACATGACAAAATTTGTATCTGACAGGTTACAAGTTTAAATCCTTATCAGTTCTCCTTTGCTGAGGTCTCATAATTTATCAAAAAGTCGAAACATTTTCCCTGCTTTGTATGGGACATCATCCTTTTCATCCTAAAATTTCATTCACAAAAAGACAAAGAAAAAACAGGCTCCATTAGAAAATATAGCGGGTGCAAATAATAACCCCTAAGAATAACGGACTTAAGTTTGGGCGTTTGTTTTTCTCACTCCCCCTCCTACTCTTTCACACCCCTTAACAAATTTTATTCCAAAAATAACCTCGCGTGAAACGCTAGGAAGACGTGTTTAATGATGGTTCGAACGACATTGTTCGAACACGTACGAACAACCTCATGCGAACACAATTAAATTGGTGAATGTGGTGTGAGGGTCCATTTTTTGTAAAAAAAAAATAGGGTGTTCGCACAAGGTTGTTCGAACAAGTTCGCATGACCCCATTCGAACAGGTGAAATTACACACAAGAGGGTGTGAAGTCAAAATTTAACACACTCGAACGATGTCATTCGAACCTGTTCGAAGCCCCGTGTTCGAACACGTGAAATTTCTTGAAAAAAAAAGACGTTTTGGCTGGTCTTTTAGTCATTTCACACCCTTATGGGGTGTGTTTTGAGTAGGAGGGGGTGTGGGAAAAGCAACACCCTAAGTTTGAGGCGAAACCCGCTTATTTAGGCCCAACAAATTATCTTTCTCTTTCGTCTCTGCATTAGATTATTGATTTCCTGTTTCAGAGAAATAAAATCAGTTAACCAACTAGCAAGTAAACCTTCGTTTTGATTTTGATACATACACAGAACAAAGCTTACCGAACAAGATTTTCTTCTTTCTCTGAATCTCCACTCTCCAACAATGGTGCTCGAGGTAAACATCTATTTTTTCCCCGCTTTGATTTTAACTACGCATAGCATGCCAATTATTAGGGTTTCTCTAATGTACGGAACACATATTTTTTCTCACTCGATTGCTTTATTCAATAGGCAACAATGATCTGTGTTGACAATTCCGAGTGGATGCGTAATGGAGATTACAGTCCTTCTCGATTTCAAGCTCAAGCAGATGCTGTCAATCTCATTTGCGGTGCCAAAACACAGGTTAAACTAAATCATTCATTATTCTGCTCTTGTGCATTCCCATTCTCTTTGTTTTATAATTTTAATTGTTTAGTTTTAAATTTTTTGATCAATAGTTAGAGAATAGAGGCATAGGAAATTTGCAATATCATAGCCTGGGTAAATTAAAAGTTTTAATGTTGATGTTCTTGTTTTTCAGAATCGTTTTTTAAATCTAGGGTTCAGATAGTTTTAATGGTTTCACGTGTGCTGATGAATTTATTTTGATTTCAATAATACAGTCTAATCCGGAAAATACAGTGGGAGTTCTCACAATGGCAGGGAAGGGTGTTCGTGTTTTGGTCACCCCTACCAGTGATCTTGGCAAGATTTTAGCTTGCATGCACGGTCAGTTATTTATATGTGATGATGAATGATTTACTTGTTTTTTTTAAAAAAATTTGCTGCCCTTCTAAATATATTATTTTGAACCATGATGTATTGGTAAAGTATTTTGCATGACTGCATGAGTGATAATTCTAATTACCTTGTGAAATGGTTATATTTCACACATGTTTTTTTTTGTTAACTGAGTTCAAGTTTTGCCACTTTTATTATTGTTTTGTTTTACACCCTTTTATTTTTGGCTGTTGGTATTTGGTAGGCTGTTAGTAGCTATGTATAAGATCACTTTTATAGGGCATATATCTATTGGCGAGTTTAAACTCATTACTGAAGCAATGAACAAAAACTGATAAGTTTGCTGGATATTTTTGTGTCATGTGTTTTGGCGCATTCTTCTGTTTGTGAAAACTGATTTCTTTTTCTTTTATATTTCCAATTTAGGACTTGAAATAGGTGGTGAGATGAACCTAGCTGCTGGTATTCAGGTGGCACAATTGGCTCTTAAGCATCGGCAAAATAAAAAGCAACAGCAAAGGATCATTGTCTTTGCAGGAAGGTAAGCTTAACTATATTTCGTGCTAATTTTAAATTGCATCACTTGCAGTTACTCTGCCTTAACCATCTAATCAATGTTTTATAGTCCCGTCAAGCACGAAAAGAAAATGTTGGAGATGATAGGAAGAAAGTTGAAAAAGAATAGCGTAGCACTGGATATTGTTAATTTTGGTGAAGAAGATGAGGGGAAGACAGAGAAGCTGGAAGCACTCCTTGCAGCTGTCAACAATAATGATACCAGCCATATTGTTCATGTTCCCGCTGGTCCAAATGCTCTTTCTGATGTACTTATAAGGTTTGTGGGTTCATTTCATCTTTTACCTTTTCTTTCCTATCTTGTGTTTCTCTCTTAACCTCAGTTAAAGAATTATTTATGTACCTGCTTGATATTCGTTTGATGCTGCGTACAGCACACCAATTTTTACTGGTGACGATGAAGGTGGAAGTGGTTTTGCCGCTGCTGCAGCAGCAGCGGCCGCTGGTGGTGTATCTGGATATGACTTTGGTGTGGATCCAAACTTGGATCCTGAATTGGCTCTTGCCCTAAGAGTTTCAATGGAAGAGGAGAGGGCCAGGCAGGAAGCGGCAGCAAAAAAGGCTGCAGAGGATGCTGCCAAACAAGGAGGTGAGCAGCAAGCCGGCTCACAAGATGCAACAATGACTGAGCGCGCGAGTGCAGGAACTTCTGGAGCAGAAAATAAGACAACTGATTTGATGGTTGGTGTCTTTATTGCATCCATCTTTGTGTGTTGTATGTTTTACTCCTTGCTTGACCCAAAATATAACATAATTATCTAAAAGTCTATAATAATCTGTAAGACTACTTTCAGAAATTTTGTTAATTCAAAATTTATCAATTAACAAAGGCATACTAAACTTGACATTTCCCAAGGAAGATAGTTTGCCCATGGTTACTAAGTTTTTCCCGGAGATCACCTCATTTCAGTGGAGGTGTAATTGGAACTTCAGAAATATAGAACATGGGCAAGGATCCACTGTTTTGATGCAACGTAGACTGAATTCTTTCCCATTTTTGTCCCTTTTAATGATTTTTCAATTCTGCAGTTCTAGCGCCAAATCGATTATAACCTACCCATGTAATGATGTGAATATTTGAGACTAAGTCATCTTCATTTGTTTGTCTATATCTTCTTCAGAACTTCATCATTTTAACATGTTTTTGCCTTATCAAATGCATTTCATTTTTCACTTATTTTACCCTCATTATCAGCTCTGATGAATCTCCATGACTCTGATTTTTAGTTTACCATTCCTAGAATAACACTTGTCATAGTTACTTCGCTTAATACCTCAATGTAGACATTGGATTTATCCAATCCGACTGTTGAGATGCATATTAAATTTCGGATAAATATGGCATTTGTAGCTATGTATTCTTATAGTCAATATTTGCGTATATTTTTTAAAAAACATATTATATGTTCAATTGAAGGTCTTTAATGTGGTATCGCATAGTCTGGACACTCTGTGTGTGTGTGTGTCTGTCGGTGTCTGTGTGCCCGTTTTGTTGTGTCTCTGTCTCAGTGTGTGATTGTGTGTGTCTCTGTGTGCATGTATGCACGTGTGTGTGTGTGTGTTATTGTCTCCCTAAATAGGAGGTACTTTCCAACATGTTGCAATTTACAAGATGGAAATGTTTACAATGGATGAGTGGTTACTTAAGGTCGTAGGATTAGGAATGGAAGCATTAAAGAGAGCGTTGAGGTAATAGATGATAGAGTTTCACTTTTGATGGCTTGGAAATGTATGGAAAGATATGTAAACACCAGTTTATGCACCAGTTACAAAGGTAGATAAGATACAGCATAATCCAATATTTAGAGGCAGGAGACTACAGAAAACTTTTGGCCAAAATCTTAAAATAGATTTTGAGTCAAATGGCCAGTTGTTGTAAATGATTCATGATAGGACTTCGTGGCATTAGTTGATCCATATAGCTGACCCCTATAAAAGCACCGATTACGAAGGTAGATCATATGGAGGATAGTCCAATAATTAGTGGCAAGAGAACTAGGCTAAAATATAAAAATAGATTTGGAATCCAAAGGCTAGTCATTTTAACATCTTGCTTTTGCATGTGCAGCCTGTCGATATCTCTTTTTAGCTAACACACATCTGTTATATTTTTCGCAAAAAAAAAAATACATTTTGTGCTGACTATCAAATTGAAACAGGATGATGAAAATGCCCTACTCCAGCAAGCACTTGCAATGTCAATGGATGAGCCTGCGGTTGGCCATGATGTAAAAGATACAGATATGTCAGAAGCATCTGCAGAGGACCCTGACCTGGCACTAGGTGAGATTGAGTTATTTATGCATCCTTCATCTAATAAACATGGGCACGGCCATGAGACACTGCAACGCAGCACAATTCAAGTGCCCCCTTATGCATTGAAGTGTTACATGGTGACCGATATGTATCCTACATGGAAACACAAACACAACTTCTTAGGCATTGAACTGAAGGGTATCCAACATTCACTCATAATAAATATACATTCACATATTTATTCAGCTAACTGCTACTTGCTTTGAGTTCTGGGATTATGAGAATGGTTGTGTTACCTTAGTGTGACCTGAACATGGGGTTCAATTAATTTGAGTCTTAGAGTTTCTTTAGAAAAGGAAAGTCATGGTGGTTGTTATAACTTATTGTTGGTTTCTCGTCATTCATTGCTTGTAGCTCTCCAATTGTCAGTAGCAGATAGTACAAAGGATCACACGAGTCAGTCAGACGTGACTAGATTGTTGGCTGATCAATCCTTTGTATCTTCTATCCTTGCATCGGTATGTCTGCTAAATCCTTTAATTATCGATTTTCTCTGATAAATCCTTTAATTATTTGTTTTTCTTTTAGCATCATAGATTGATGTGCTTTTCTGCTCTAATAATTCATTGCCTCTGCAGCTTCCTGGGGTCGACCCAAATGACCCTTCCGTCAAAGATTTGCTGGCGTCTATGCAAAATCAGTCTGAGGTTTGGCTTTCTATTTGGAGAAAAACTTACATTGGATTTGAATGAATTTTCAGAAAATTACAGCAGAGCAATAATTGGATTACTTGAATTAAATTAAATTTAAACTCCTTTCCCCCGACTCCCCTCATCTAATTGGTATTATTATTTTTATTCAGCTATAGTTGGGTTTACATAGTGTTATCTTACAAATCTTGAACTTGTTTTCTAAGTTTTTTTGTTGTCTGCCCATTTAATGGCTTTTGAGGATAGTAGTTACCTGCCTTTATATGTGAATATACAAACATAATCAGAAAGTGCATCCTTGATTATCATGTTGAGTAGTAAAATGCTTTTGATAACAAATTTCGTAATTATCTCAATCTCATTAGTGATTGTTGTTTTTTTCTTTTTCTTTTTCTGAGCGTTAGTGTCGTGCCTTTCTGAGCGTTAGTGTCGTGCCTGAAGGACAATAATAAACAGTTCGTGTTACTAGCATATTCAAATGTGCTAGTGAAAATTTGCTATATCATCTTTGATGCCTAGTGCTGTCAATTTTCTACTTTTGTTTTATTTCCTTAATTTTTTTTCCCCATTTTCTGTCCTGCTATCAGTTTTCTGATTGTGTTGTTTATCCTGCCCCAGAAGAAGAATGACGACAAGCCATCAGATGAGGAGAAGAAATAATCGCTAAAAGCCAATTGGGCTGTCTGGTTTTATTTTGTTCCTTTGAGAGATGGCAGTTTCAAGTTTAAGTTTCAACAGGGCAACTATTTTCAGGTGTTCCAATCACTGTCTCCGCATCTGATTGGAACCCACTGCATACTGCATACCTCTTGATTCAGCTTTGGATTTATTTACTAAAGATGCTCTCTATTGTTATACCCTATTGTTGGTCAAAAGATAGTTCTTTTCGTCGAGGGATTTATAGAACTTGGATTTATGTTGATTTAAGTTCCAACTATATGTATTTCAATGTCACCTCGATGTCTACGATGATCCGTTTAAAATCAGTTTGTAACCTTGTTTGAATTTTATTTGAAAGATAGGTGCTTGTATAAGTGCTGTTCAATGATTGCTTTTTTCCTCATACATGGATTATAGTACTTCCAAGCATTGAAAGAACTAATCCTACTTGTATAAAGAATCACATCAACAGTCTAATATTTAACAATCATCACAAATAAACATTTTAGGCCTTTGATTTTCTCACCCCCCTCAACCTCCATCTCACCCCCATATTTCCCAAAAACTCAATACTACCCCTGCCTTTTTTTAAAAAAAAAAAAATTAAAATTTTCGGAATTACCTCAATAAGGTAATTCCGGTTCAAAAAAAAATTAAATTTTGAATTACCTCTAAAAAGGTAATTCGGTTCATAATCATGAAAAATTTGAATTACTCTAAAAAAAAGGTAATTTAAATTTTTTTTTTTTTTTTTTAAAAGTTTATATTTTGGTCTTAAGATTTAAACGCGTTTTATTGGAAATATGATACGAACGATTTACGATTTAATAACAATACGTCAAAATATATAAAATGACCAACATAAAATAGGAGTACAAATACAACTATGGGTCTAAAATGTCTGAAAATAAGCACGTGAAGTAGGTGAACGGGCGACATCTAGGGCATCCTGGGCCAATCCAAGACGGGCAGTGCGTATATATACGATTTGTTTTAATTTTTATTACTAAAAGGCTACTAAAAATAGTCAAAACTACTCTAAAAAAATATAAAAACACCACTAAAAATCTAACAAAACCAAAATAAGGCTATACAAATTTTTTTAGATTTTTTGGAGACTATGAAAAATTAAAAAAAATCGTAAAAAATAGTAAACGTTGGAATTTGGGATTTTGAGGCCGTAGTCCCGTAAGATGTCCCTTTTAAGGGAGTCTTGATTCTTGATTTTTTTCGCTTCTAATGGTTGTGGTTTCATTACGATCAGAGTATGTTGTCCGAAAACCGATTTTTTAGCCTAAATTATTCGTTCGAAATAAAAAAATTGTAATTTTCGGAATTACCTCATTTCTGAGGTAATTCCGAAAATCTTTTCGGAATTAGAGGTAATTCCGAAATTCCAATTTTTTTTTTTTTTAACAAACCATGTAATTTTTGGGAAAAAGTAAGGGTATTTTTGTCCGTTTTGGGAAATATGGGGTGAGATGGAGGTTGAGGGGGGTGAGAAAATCAAAAGCCAACATTTTATTGAATAGGCCTATGCTTGTTATGCAATGCCTAACCTTGGCCAAATCATTAGTAATGTCAAGCGATACATCAACATCGTCAATATTGCACAATAATTAGTTTATACAAGGCTTAAATATGTTTTTTACTCTGTAAATATGGGGTGTTTTGCTTTCACCTTTGTAAAAAAAAATTAAAAACTCTTTGCAAAATCAACTTTTTTGTTTTTTTAGTCTTTCTGTTAGATGAATGTTACAAAAATGTCGATGCCAGTATTTTAAAACGCGTTTTTACCCTCTACAAATAGGGGTGTTTTGCTTTTTTACCCCTACAAAATTTTCCATTATCCTCTCTCCCCCACCTCACGTTTCATTCATCTCTTCCACAAATTCATCCATTATCCTCTCTCCCCGTCTCATCTCTATCTCTCACTTCTTATCACCATATTTTTCTCCATTCAACTCTTACTTCCACAATCAAATCCCTAATATTCAATGAGAACAAAATGGTCCAAACCTCAAACTTCATCTCTCTCTCTCTCTCTCTCTCTCGTTTCTTCACCACCATTATATCTTCTCATTCCAAATCTCAAACTAGAACTCATCTTCTCTTTCTCACAAAACCAACACACAGTTTAATTAAACCACACACATTTATTAAATCCATAAAACCTTGATTTTGAGATGAAGAACAATTCATAAACAACAATCCATAAAAGTTGAAACAAACCCTAAAATCAGAATCGCAATAAAAGTTAATTACATGTTGTGCTCATGGTTTGCTGGTTCTGTGAGAGAGAGAGACGAAGAAGATGAGAATATGGGTTTTGGTTTGATATGGAAGTGTTGGTTTGTGTTGGAGATAGAAAAGTTGATATGAGGTTGGGTGGGTGATAACTCTATTTTATATAGAGTTATTTGTGCATTTAAACTTAGATAATTGCTTACATTCAAGTGTAATATGTGTTAAATATAGTAGTATGAGTAACATAACAACATTCATGATTTAAGATGAATAACATTCATGACTTAAGCATTTTGCATATATATTGGTATGTTTGATGTGTTTGTTCAGTGCACCTGCACCAGAATCAACACCTGGTGTACCTGCACCAGATTAACACAGTGTACCTACATTTGATACACCAAGGCAAATTGAGTGACATTGGAAGCACCTCAAATTTCACCAAAGCTTTATCACGTCTATGACATCATGCTTAGTCATGGATCACATGGAGAACATGCCCACTTGCAAAAGGAGGTGTCTACCATAGCCCACAATAGAAGCCACTTTTTTATGGGACATGTGGCACTTCATTATTGGACCACACCATGTGATTTCATGTGACAATCAACTTGCTTGATGGGAGGTCTGAAAAGTAACATTGGTTAGCTGATCTTGGTCAAACTTTGTCTCCAAGCAAACCCTCTCATGAAGGAAAGATCAAAGCCTATATAAAGACCCTCACTTCTCACTTGAAGAATCATCCCTCAAATCCAATTCACTTCTCACTTCATATCTTGTATTTCAATTTCATAGAATAGTTTAGGTTTGTTAGTTAGTTTTATTATCTCTTGTAAGGAGGTTGTAAGAAGCGGGGAAGGAATTGACGACTTTTTCCTTTACTTCAACAACAACAACCACAAGAAGTTAGTGCACCCGCATCACTTGGCAACTTCATGCAAAGGAAACTACAACCGTGTAACTTCTATCTTATTGTTTCCTTTTGTTATTTCAATTATATGAATATGACTTGTTCTATTTATATAAGCCTTGTAAGTTATTGTGTTCATATGTGATGTTTGCATTTTAGTTCTTGTATGATAACTCTTTCATATTCATCTTTAGAATTGGCCACCTAAAGTGAATGCTAATCATAAAAATGAGACATGGTTTATGATTAGAACTCAAGAACTAATAGGGATAAGTATTTAATAAAGGAAACTTTGTTAATTACATGCTAAAACCTAGACATAGGATAGCATAATCCTTAGGATGATGCAAATACAAGAGTGAACTTATTTAGCAACTTGAATAATTGTTAGGAGGCAAGAGAGGAATTGACAACTCTTTTCATTACTGTAAAAAACAAAGATCATAAGAGCTTGTAATGAAACTCTAAAGAAAAGTAGCTAAAAGACACATCTTGATGTAATTTGCATCCAGGTGTACACCGCACTACATACACCACTAAAACTCTTAAAAGTGACTTATTTGGTGAAGACATCTCAACTATCATTCTCCACTGATTCCTTACATCTTTTATTGCTTATTTACATTCTGTTTGTTTATCAACACCACCTATTTGTGAGTAGGATAGTGGTTACCTTTCACTAGTCAACTATTGATTCTAAACTTGTAAATTAATCCAATCCTCGTGGGAACGATACTCTACTTTCACTTTATTACTTGATACGATTGTGTATACTTGCACATTTGTGTGTATATCAAACGCGCCAGTGGGTGCTGAGGAAGAAGAAGAGGATTTAGATTTTTTTTGCAGGGGGTAAAAGCAAAACACCCCCTATTGGCAGGGGGTAAAAACGTATTTAAAAATGCTACATAGATGTTTTTTGTAACGTCCATCTAACAGAATGACTAAAACAAAAAAAAATTGATTTTGCAAGGATTTTTTTTAAAAAATTTTTTGCAGGGGGTAAAAGCAAAACACCCCCTATTTGCAGGGGGTAAAAACATATTTAAGCCTTTATACAATTAAATGATGGTTTGTCACAATTAGACAGCGGCAGTTTGAGGTCTTTTTCAACTTAATTTAAAGTTTTGGATTGGTGACACCCCCTTTTAGACGTTTTGTTATATTTTGTTATCAAAATGTATTTGCGAGCGTTGCATACATGACCTGGATGTCTATAGGTTTTCATCTTCTTTCCTCATATGACTTGATGTTGCGTATTCATCTTCATCTGCCTCTAACAAACCCTAACTTTACAGTGACCAAGCTTGTTGCATCCATGATTTCATTTCGTAGTAATCCTTGAACTTTTTATATTGTAATTCCTTTAATTGCTTTTGGGATATATGTAGCATAGAGTCATCATATGATTGTAACATCCTTCAATTCATTGAAAGAGAAGCAAATATGTTGTCTCCTCACGACCACTAACTACGCAGTTTCGTTGTGATTTGTCGAACCACTAATTCCACTTCCATTTGAGCAATTCGGCAAGCCTTTCCGGGCCTCTAAATGTGTGCTCATGGTGGTCTTCTTGCAAATGTTGCATTTGCAAGTGTAACACTCTTTAACTAACTGCCTTTAGAGTTAGCTTATCACCACTGCAAACCCACAAAACGAGCTACCAAAAGCGCATTGTGAAGTCTGTCAAAGGCTTCTAACTCGTCATCACCCCACTTTGATCCATTTTTCTGCAAAAGCCTCACTGTCTTTAGATGACATTATAGGATCTTCTCAAGTGAAAAAAAAAAACTTGAAAAAACAATATGATACAAATTTCACCCTTAAACTCTTCTCTACCATTTATTTAATTGTAAACCCATTTTTTCTCTTTAATGGCTTGTTAGACTTTCACTAGTGGTCTCTCGTGTCATACAAGAGAATCCATCCCCCAGGCTAGCACTCTATTGCCGCTGCTTGCGCGGTATTCCAAGCGATGAGTCTCCCATCTCTCTCACAATGTCACTCTCTTTCTCACCTGCATTTGTCTCACACACCTAGAGATAGGAGAGATGGGGTGGCGACAAGGATGACGAGAAATCACTTGGATGGTCCTATTGCCCTTTTTCCTGATTTGAGATCTTTGTTGTAAGCTCAAAATAATTAAGAATCAATGTAGTCTAGATCTAAGAACAAACGGCCAATATATTTAAACCTAAACAGAATTTAATTTAAAAAAACTAATTCAATCCTATTAAAAATTATAAATATTTACATATACTATAATAAGTAGTAATTATATTTCTTAAAAAAATCAAATTAAAAAAGTGAACACGCTCATACCCATTGAGATTTGAAAAATATGATATTCTATCCAATCACTAAATGATATCTCGTTGTTTTCTATTTAAATATTTTAAAATACAATTAAAATTAAACTAATTTTACCAATTAAAAATCATACTTTGGAAATTAGAATACCAATGGAATATCAATTTTCTTTTCCAGTCATACCTTTCATTATTTAATATATCTCTTCCTATAATTCTACTTTTTATGTTTCCAATGTTATAAATGAATGACAATTTGGTAAACTAATTCACAATATCTTTTTCCCAAACAAAATTAACTACTTTTCTTAATTCTTGTGTCACAACATTAGAGCAACTTTAACGGTAGGTTACTATTGAATCAACTATTTATAAGAGCTGTCGACTATAAAAATCACCCATTGGAAATGAATGACGTGGCAAGTTGAATGAACAAATATTAGGTATCGGCTACTATTTAGTAAGTGACTACTATCTCATTTTCTTTAATTTTTTAATATTAAAATTAAATTAATATTAAAATTGAATAAAATAAATAGAAATAAAAATATAAAAAAGTGGAGTTATGTATGGTTCTTATCAGTGTTATTAAACCCGGACCGACCCGGTCGGTCGGCCTGGTTCGCCCGACACCCGGAAGAAGTAGCGATTCGGTTACTGGATTGGATCGGCTACGCATTTGACCCGTGGAAACCCGATCAACCCGATATAACCCGTGTGACTCGTCGACCCGGTTCCGCCCTGTTTTAAATGCAAACCGAAGTTTTAATTATTTAAAATATATGAGAGAAGGATCGAACACGCGTCCCACATGCTGTAGTTGCTGAACTTTACCACTACGACAGAATTCTTGTTGTTTAATATTCTTGCTTATTCTTGTTATATCTATTGCTTTAGTAACTTTTCAAATCTAATATACGTGCCTCTCGCAAGTCTTGCTCATATGGATCTGTTTTTTTTTTTACTTTTTAAATTCATGTGACTCACATAATTAATTATATAGCTCAAAAAATATAAGTAGTGTTCCACAATATTTTATATTTATGCCCTCAGATAGATATATTTTATATCAATCAAAATTTATAAGGCAAGATTTACCAAAAAGAAAAAGTTTGAGGCAATATTATGATTTTATAGTTATTTTGTTTAATATAATTTAAAATTTGTATCATCATTGAAGTTAAAATTTGATTTTATCATTATACTTGGTTACAAATACAAATAGTTAAAAACTTTTTTAGTAAGATGTGGCCACGCGCCAACTAAATGACTGCATTGGTATTCCGCCCATCGACCTAAATCACTAATCACTCGTGGGTTGATCGCGGACCTGGATTTAATAACATTGGTTCTTATAGTCAATTACCATTGGAGTACAAATCATTTGAGTAAGCTATTAGTAATTGCTTAAATCCAATACATGACATGCTTGGTCCCACAAAAACTAATATAGTTGATCCATTTAAGCAATCTCCACTCAAGATGCTCTTAAACGATTGCGATGGATGGAGTACTTTCAATCGGACATTTTTGTTGGAGTTCGCGATGTCGGCTTACAGTTGAATTAAAAATATCCACTTCGTAATCTCAAAAAAAAAAAAAAACAATATCCAGTTCGTACGGGAATTCACGCGGGAAGCTTTAGGAGAAAGCAACGCGTTATTCATTGCCATGCGTCGATTTTTGATTGGTTCCTTTCCTTCCCTCTCCTTGACTCAAAAATAATACCCAGGCTCCAACTCCAGCAACAAACTCCAGTCTCCATCTACTCATTCATCATCAATGGCTACTCAAAACCCTAATCGAACAAGTTCCCTTTATCCACAAGTAATCAATTCAAATCCTGATGCTTCTTCACAAGTCTATCACACTAATCCCTCCACTTCTTCACAATCCAATCTCTACCCTACAATCGACCTCAACGACCTCGTTCAAAATCTCTTCCCCGACGACCTCACAACCACCAACACCGACGCTTCTCCCTCTGCCCCACCGGAAACCATCGAAGAAGTTCTAGTCAAGATTCCTGGCGCCATTCTCAACCTCATCGATAAAGAATACAGCGTCGAACTTGCTTCCGGCGATTTCACCGTCACTCGTCTCCGCCAGGGCGACAACGCCATAGCAATCTACGCTCGTGTCGCCGATGAGATCCAGTGGCCACTTGCTAAAGACGAGACCGCAGTCAAACTCGACGACTCGCACTACTTCTTCTCTTTCCGTGCTCCTAAGAATCCCGATTCCGACGAGGAAGATGAGGATCGTCGGAAATTAAACGGATCTGATTCTGATTTGTTGAGCTATGGGTTGACGATTGCGTCGAAGGGACAAGAACGTTTGCTGAAGGAACTTGATGCGATTCTGGAGAAGTCCAGTATCTTCTCTGTACAGAAGGTATCGGAGAAGGGGAAGAAGAAGGGAGAGGTTCTTGATGGATCAGTGGCGAAGGAGGTTTCGCCGAAGGATTTGGAGTCTTCGAAGAAGAAGGAGATGATGGAGGGAAGATGTGCGGCGTATTGGACGACGTTAGCTCCTAATGTGGAGGAATATAGTGGAAGTGCTGCGAGGATGATAGCTGCAGGATCTGGACATGTGATTAAGGGAATTTTGTGGTGTGGAGATGTAACGATGGATAGGTTGCAATGGGGAAACAAGGTTATGAAGAAGAGGATGGCTTCTGGTTCACCTGCTGAAATCAGTCCTCAAACCTTGAAGCGGATTAAAAGGTGCGCTGTGTAATCTAATCTTGTTTTGCTAGTCCTCAAATCTTAGAATATTGCTAATTAACAGATTTGACACTTCATGAAATTAATTATAAATTATTAGACTCTAATTTTGTTGTAGTATTATCATCTGTCTGCCTTATTATTATAGGAAGAAGTGTTTCACTTATTAGGTACGTCTTGTTATAATTCAGCTTTTATAGTTTTATTGTGATTACATTGCACTAGCAGTGAGAATTATCCAGGACGTGCCTCGGGTTTTCAAGGGTAAACCTTCTAAAAATGTGTTATGTGGGTGTGGGTGAGGATCTACTTACTCTAGGAATAAATATACTCAATCTTACTCTGTTTATCACTTTTTCTAGAACATGAATTTAACAAATTAAATTGTTGAATCATGTGATATTAATATATGCGTAAATCATACATTTTATATATGGTAATGATTCATATCCCGAAACTTTTATCTGAATTCATCCCAAACTGACGTGGCTCAAAAATAACAACTTCCTTTTCATTTTCAAAAAACCACCATGTATGGACAATTCTATAATTGGTTGGAAATCTTTTTCGTGAGTGGTTTGGGATGTAATTTTCGAGACATGTAGCATTGTTGTTCTATATATAATCGATATAAATATGATTATATGATGAAATGAAACTGCTCGACAAAGTATCAATCTATCTTAAGTTTTATGAACTTTTTTGCATGTGATATACATACACAATATAAACTCTTAACGCGACACTTACCCCTGAAATGAAGATTCACTTATTTGAAGAATAAATCTAGTCAAACTTATTCTGCCTAATAACCTTTCATGAATGTTGAATTTTATCGATCTAGATTGAAAGTTTTCATTAGAGTTTTCAATTCATAAGTAGATCAAGTTTACAAAAGTTCATATAATTGGAAATTTAATTAATATTTCATCAAGTACCTCTAAAATATAAGTAAATATTCATTATAAGATTCTATACATCTGAATGTCTAATTTAGCTAAAATTTAATATCCATAATCATCATATTTCTTTAAATTTAGGTTAGGTCTGACTCAACCTCAAAGAATAAAAATTTCTCAAGCTTTATAAGAATACGCTTGTCACATTACATCTATAGTCGATGTGGGATCTTGGTACTCGGTACACCCTCCTTGTCTCCATCCGTGGACCAATTCAAATCTAGTATAAGTTCTAATATCATTTTAGAATTTGAGCTAGGCCTAAATCGAACTCAAAAGCTAGCTCAAGGAATTAGAATTGACAAAGGTTTAGAAGGAGTACATTCAACATATCTCTAGTTGAGGAGGAGCCTCAACAATCTTAAGGAAGTTAGACTCTGCTACTTTATTATGCTGTTTTTGTTTTTTTTTTTTTATGTTTAATCAGTTTGAGCAATTAAACAATTGACACTTTGGATTTGGACGTTGATATAAATATTTGTTTATATAGGGTTAAGGGAGTGACTAAAATGACAGAGAAAGTAGCAAATGGGTTGCTCTCTGGGGTCGTGAAAGTGTCTGGATTTTTCACCAGTTCATTGGTGAACTCAAAGGTTGGAAATAAATTTTTCAACCTTCTACCAGGGGAAGTAATTCTTGCATCACTGGATGGATTCAGTAAGTCAGTTATATTATTCCTTGTATTTCATGTGAGTTTTAACATTCTGAACTGTTGTTTGAGGTTCTAGTTGTAACCAGTAGCCAAATATGAAATATCTTCCAACCAAGGAAGGAGGGAAGAAGTAGATAACCCTCTATCTTCTTCAGTCAAAGAAAGGAAAATAAACCAGTAGTTGTTTGACTTTCAGAAGGGTCATGGGGAGAAAAAGAATATAAGTCTAAATATTTGTTACTTTAATAAGTCGGGAGACAACTTCTTGTCCCATGTAATTAACCATGCAAAAGTAAAAAAAATTACCACTAATTTGTCCAAATTCCAACAATGGAAATGAAGGACGATCAACAAGTCTAATTGGTTTGTACTCGATGGAACCCTCTGTCAACTGTTAGGAAGGCATTTTATTATATTATATTAGGGAAAATCCTAAGTCCCACATTGACTAGTGATAAGGTCTCTAGAGGGTTTATAATGAAGAGGCAACCCTCACCTTACAAGCCGGTTTTGTGGGGTTGAGTTAGGCCTAAAACCACATTCTAAGATGGTATCAGAGCCTATCATAGATCTATCGGGCCACCTACCATTAAAAAAAAAAAGACACGCTACAAGCCCAAAAATAAAAATAAAAGGTCTTTGTGCGTGAGGGGGTGTATTAGGGAAAATCCTAAGTCCCACATTGACTAGTGATAAGGTCTCTAGAGGGTTTATAATGAAGAGGCAACCCTCACCTTACAAGCCGGTTTTGTGGGGTTGAGTTAGGCCTAAAACCACATTCTAAGATATTATACACACAGATTAGAGAAGTTTAAATTTCCTAAATGAACAGAGTTTGATGGGGAAGAGCCGTTTAAGTGTACATCAAAGTTGATAGGGTTCGATTTTGAAATTAAATCCAAGCTAGAAGTGAAAATGGGGCGGCAGATGCATTGTCCAGGTGCATGATTTATGTGGCCATGTCCACACTGCAATGTCAAGAGGACGATGCTTCAAGAAATGCAAGCAGAAGGGAAGCTGAGACCTCTTATGCTGCGGCGGATTATTATACAAGGGACAGGTGATGCTGCTCAACAAGTCAAGCATATTACCAAGTGACCAATGTTTTTTCCTCAATATCATAGTTCCGTGATTGGGGACAGCCAGGGTTTCTCACGCAGCTATAATCGATTGACAGGTTCTATTTTTGGGAAGGGATGAAAAAAGTTATGCACTTGTAACATCCGAAACTTAGACCTCCTGCGTCAAACTCATTCGCAACTCTTTAGTTCACCAACCGAGCTAGTTACTTGAGACCTAATTGTTTACGGGATAAATCTGTTATGGAAAAGTTTGAATCTTTAAATTTACATGCTGTTTAATTATATTTGAATTTCCTTGTGAGTAGGTAAAGTGTGTGATGCTGTTGAAGTCGCTGGAAAAAATGTCATGTCAACGTCATCAACTGTGACAACCGAGCTTGTCGACCACAGGTAAAGATCAATAAATGCATTATCTAAAGCGTTAAATGCTTATATATGCGGGATTGAATCTATTGGTAGACATAAGGTTGAAAGATAATTATCTCCTATACAGCCTTAGTTAAAGGAGATAACCATCTTTGAATGCATGAGATAATTATCTCCTAAAGTATCTATTAGTTATTGGCACGGGATTGCATCTAGGTGTGTACTGTTATTGTTAACTAGTTGTCTAGTTCTCAATTATTTTCTTGGTTTGCTTTCTGATGTGAGTCCTAATAATCTGTCATTTACAACTTACGTCGTATGTTATGCTTTCCATAGTTTGCGGTATTTCGTTGTGCTTCTCTACATGTTCAGAAGTGCATTTGGCAATTTGTATACTGTGTGCAGATATGGAGAACAAGCTGCTCAAGCAACAAATGAAGGGCTTACTGCTGCTGGTCATGCAATGGGTACTGCTTGGGCTGCATTTAAGATTAGGAAGGCTATTAACCCTAAGAGTGTTCTTAAACCTACCACCCTGGCCAAATCTGGTGCTAAAGCTCTAGCTTCTGATTTTAAGAGTAAAAAGTCCAAATAGTTTGTGGCAGGAGTTCTTCATTTTTTATATTTGGCCAACCTCCCATCCAAAGGTGCTGCTTTCGTCTTTGCATCACCCACTTTTTTCTCTCTTAGAAAGAGGTATTGTGATTTGTTGTTAATATTGTTGTTATTTTATGTTTTGCTTTTCTGTGCCTGTATAATAATAGTTGGAACTTTAGAAAGAACTCATATTTATCATGTAAAGATCCTCCGTGACTTGGTTGAGATCTGCTCACTATATTGAATGGAATAGGAAAAAAATTCTCCTATACAACCATATTCTGATATTGAAGGAGAGAATGGGAATTCCTGTGTCTGGTCGTGTATGCTTTTGTCAGTGGATTAGTTAGTTACATGTGTATCAAATGGATAAATACATGTATCATGGATTATTTATAGATGAAAAGTTGTACACTTGTACCAAAAAAATTAAAATTGATGTACCAAAAAAATTAAAATTGATGCCCCAATAAAATACTATAAGTAGCTTTCGCCCTTAATGCATCAAGTAATATTTATTTTTTTAAAATTGAGGAGGAGGAAATTTTATTAATCACAGTGACACTAATAGTCATTTTTACAACTGTCACTTAGGGAATTTGAACTTAGTACTTTGAGAATATAAGACTAAGTTCTTACCAAGCTAGTATCTCAAGTGTTGAACTATAAATAATCCATCATAAATAATCGATCCTAATACATACTCCCTCCGGTCTCTTTTATAAGTAAAAAGTTAACTACTTTTGGACAAAATACTATACGGGGTTCTTTAATTTATTTTCAGTTTTCGATTAGGTCCCTTATATTTACGTTGTAATGAATAGGTCTCTTATGTTTCAAAATCATTGTATTGTTACCCTTTTTTGATATTTTGTTTGACTCCGTTACAAAAATGTATATGTGGCCGTTAAGTATCTGCCTGTCAATTATTTATGCTTACGTGGCAGCTGATTTTTTTTTAATGTCTACGTGTCATCATCACCTTCAAAACAATAGATCTGGAAATAAATCAAATCTGTAAAACTAACTTAGAAAAATCAGAACCGGAAAACAAATTTAGAAAAATTAGATCTAGAAAAAAACCCTCTAACTTTGTTTTACTGAAATTCCATAGATTCAAAATGGGGGAAAAAAATTAGGTCTGGAAAACAAATTTAGAAAAATTAATTTGGAAAACAAAATCAGATCTGGAAAACAAAGGAAAAAGGAGAACTAGATCTGGAAAACAAAATCACCATTTTCTTTTGACAAGCATAATAGCTTATTTACACCACCAACATCGAACGCATATTTCTCATAGATGGTTTTTATTATTTAGAAAAAAAATGGATCCTGGACATTAAGGTTGTGTTTGGATGATAAAAGAAAGTGGAAGGAAAGAAAGTGAGTAGAAAGTGAGAGGATTATTTTAGTTGTTTGGTATGAGAGAAAGTGAAATTGAATGTGGGAGGAAAGAAAGAAGTCTCTTTGTAAAAAGATTTTAATGTCCCTAATAATTAAATAAAATGTTATAGTAGTAGAATTGTGTGAGGGTTTTTGGTGAAAATCACGCAAAAGTGGCTCTCTTTTCATGATCTTTTTTTTGTGTGTTTATTTCCTCCCATTTAAAAAAAGAAAACCAAACAAATGGAAAAAGAATATTCCTCTATCTTTCTTTCCATCCCCTTTCTCTCCCTTGAACCAAACACTGCATAAGTGTGTAATCCACCATTGATGCGTTTTTTCCACTCCCTAAAACGGAGTAAAGGGCTTCTAATCCACTCCCATTGGATATTCGATTTTAATTTTGCAGATATCCATTTCTCTCTCTTGCTCTTTTCCACATCACGAACCCTGAGATCTGGGAACAAAATGAATTTGGGAAGATGCACACATTTTGATTTCAGTTATTGTTATTGGAGGAAGAAGATGAACAAATTAGGTTTCAGCAATTTGGGAATGTAAAGAACTTAAGTGCGTTTGTTTTAGGATAGAAATTACATTCCAGGAATCGCATCCTCGGGAATCGATGGTAGGAATGTGATTCACGAAGTATTTCTAAAAGCGTTTGGTTAGTTTGCAATTTCAGAATCCAATTCTTTGGAATAATTTATAAATTTGTTTGGTTCATCTTATACATTCCCAGGAATAAACATTGTAATTATCGAAATCCCCGATTATATATGACATCTTATTTGAGCTTTCTAAGTAACTAAAGGTGAAATTGAAGTATAAACTAAAGTGATTATTATATATATTTGTGAGGGTTAATAATGTAAATTTGTGCTAAAAAGTGAAACCACTGTATATTGGAATCGAAGATTACCACCAATTATGGGAGGCATCAGATTCCAAACTAAATGGGAAAATAGTTTCCAGACTAAACACAATTCCTTGGAATGCATTTTTCTTTTTTCTCATACCAAACATGAGAATCTTTCATTCCCAACCAATATTCCTTGGAACTCTCTTTATATCTCCCAAACAAACACCTTCTTAGGGTTCATGAACGAAGGAGGAAGAAGATGAACAAATTCAAAATTTTCTTTTATAATAAATATTAATTTAAAATACTGAGTCAGCAAGAGTATATATGCCACGTAAGCATAAATAATAGCCACATAGATCGACAACTTAACAGCCACTTAGATATTTTTGTAACGGAGTTAAACGGAATGTCAAAAAACGGCTTATTATGCAACGATTTTAAAACATAAGGGACCTATTCGTTACAACGAAAACATAAGGGACCTAATCGAAAACTGAAAATAAGTTAAGGGACCTCAAATTGTATTTTGCCCTACTTTTACTATATTTAATGTTATTGTTTCATTTATACCCTTCATTTAATTGTGTAGTTGACAATAAAGGTAAATAAAATGTTCTTTTCATTAAATATTAAAAATGTTAGTTTAGTAAATTTGGTTAATTTTTTGTATGAAAATTAGACAATTAAATGTACTTAACTAATTGTCTTAATCACCGTGAAAGTAGTTAATTTTACAACTTTTACTTATAAAAGAGACTAGAGAGAGTAATACTTTGCATCAAGTAATTAATGACATTAAGTTTTGAACTATATATAAAAAGTCATGATACTCCAGAACAGCCTCACAAGCTGATGATGACAGGGAGAGATTTCCATGGTGAACATGAGCTTTATCAACTAGCAAATGTGAACATTGATCAGCCTTTGGGTCACAGACAAGTCCAACAACTAAGCTTGCAATTATAGAACCACAATATTCACAACATAAACTAATGGATTCGTCAGTGTTATAAAATATAAACTATGACCTGTAAACAAATAATCATTTCATATTTGTTTGTAATAATATAACCAAAATACAATTTTTTGGAAAGAGCTCTCAGATATAAAAAGTTGTAACTAACCTCTAATAATCCATCAAAGTTGAAATGCAGTATTTTTTTTTTCTCATTTTCATCTATTTAGGTTAATATATATCCGGTAGTAGCTGATGAATTATTCTACCAAGTCCAAAAACCTAGAAGCCTAAAACACATGATAAAGTAAGCGTAATTGTTGGCATAAAATGACATACGGTTCCATTATTTGAATTGAAACACATTTATATGTTTTATATTACAATATATTATAGTATTAAAATACTTTTGTACACATAAAAATCTATTAATTTTATTTAAGATTGTATCACAAATTTGTTAAACAAATTTATTTACATAAGAAAATTCTATCTAGGAAAAATAATGAGAACAAAAAAAAAATCAAGTAATATATAGACCTGTGCTATGCACGGTATATAGTAAAAAACTATAAACTTTATATTTTTGACTAAAAAAAAGTTATGTTAAAACTATATTAATATGAAAATTGATAAGAATACCTAACGAAATGTTAAATAGTTGGTGCCTTATAAGATGAGAGATTATGGAAGTCAGTCACGGGTGTACTAGTCAAATTGATTATATGATAAAATACACGTAAACACCCAATTTTAAATGGTATTTTCTTATTTTTGAAAAAATCTCAAAACAAATCTATGTGTTGTGCATGTTGGGTTCCTAATTGTTTACGCATGTCATTTAGTGGTTGTTAGCAGTTTTGCGTTATTATCATTATTATTAATATTATTAGGGTGCTTTTAGGGTCAAGGAACAAATTAAATCCCTCACCGGTGAACCACTAAAGTTAACCGTTGGATTTTGTGTAAATGTTATGCTATGTGTGGTTAAGATTGAATCAATCAGTATTAAATCTCAATCGTTGATGAATTTTATACTACATCATACAGTTATATTTAATGGTTCACCAGTGAGAGATTAGATTTGCTCCCTCATCCTAAGAGCACCATTATAATTATTAGTTGAATTTATTATTATTATTATTATTATTAACTAAAACAACAATGAAAGAAAGTCAAACAAGAAGTAATCAAAGTTTGTTACATATAAGGACAAAACAAAAGAAAGTTTTCAGATACAATATTTTTGGTTACAATATTTTCTATTTTTTTTAAAAAAAAAAATACAACAGAGAGAGGTATACATGCACATGGCACCCTGCTGTTGTAACAGATACAATATTTTGAGAATGAAGCTCAAACCGCTTTCTTCTTGTCCTTTTTGTTTTTTTTTCATTTTGCCACAAAATTTTTGCAGCACTACAACCTCCTCCTCTGCTGCCTCATTTATTTTCAGAACTGTCTCCCATAGCTTGTAAATACCATAGAACAGAAAACTATTGAAGGGGGAGGGAGAAAACTGAGTTTCATCTACCATAAAAGCAGAAGAATAAAAACTCAACAATTCACTCAGTAGGCAGAAAGGGGGGAAAATCTTGTTCAAACACAGGCACTCAAAGGCATTCAGGTTAGTTATACAAAGTATATAATAGTGTAGAATGTGTGCATTCAATGAGCTTCTTTTTTTATTTAAGTGAAAGCTAAACCAGGAATTTTGTTTTCAAATCAATTTCTATTTTATTAAATCTGTTCATCCATTTTTTAAAGTGACAATTAAGGATGTTTTCGGTGCATTTTCCACTTGGTAAAAAAAGTCATCACGTTTCAACTTGGTCAACAAAAAAAACCATCATGTTTTGCTATATTAAAGTGCAGTACTCAACTAATTGACGATAGTACTTAAGAATTTGTCTTTGGGTTTTATTTTCGGTACCCCCCTAATTCCCTACCACACCCCCATAATGTCCCAAATGGACAAAAATACCCCTACTTTTTCCCAAAAATTACATAGTTTTGTTAAAAAAAAAAAAAAAAAAAAATTGGAATTTCTGAATTACCTCTAATTCCGAAAAGATTTTCGGAATTACCTCGGAGAGGGAGGTAATTAGGTTCAGAATATGAAGCGGAATTACCTCACTACGAGTATATTCGAAAATTTTTCGGAATTACTAGGTAATTCAAAATCTATTTTTTTTTTCAATTTTAATATTTTCTAATTACATTTATTTTTTTTGAGCGAGTGGCGAGTAGACGATCGACAACGTGAGCGTGAAGCGGCGAGTCTTTTGACCAACGTAGAACGAATAATTTAGGCTAAAAATCGGTTTTGGACAACATACTCGATCGTAATGAAACCACGCCATTAGAAGCGAAAAAAATCAAGAATCAAGACTCGTGAAGGGACTTCTTACGGGACTCTGACCTCAAAATCCCAAATTCCATCGTTTACTATTTTTTACGATTTTTTTAATTTTTCATAGTCTCCAAAAATCTAAAAAAATTTGTATAGCCTTATTTTGGTTTGTTAGATTTTTAGTGGTGTTTTTATTTTTTAGAGTAGTTTTGACTATTTTTAATAGCCTTTTAGTAATAAAAATTAAAACAAATCGTATATATACGCATACCGCCGTCCTGGATTGGCGGAATGCTTAGATGTCGCCTGCTCACCTACTTCACGCGTGCTTATTTTTGATCATTTTTAGACATTTTGGACCCATAATTGTATTTGTACTCTTATTTTATGTTCTTTCATTTTATATATTTTGACGTATTGTTATTTAAATAAAACCGCTCAGTATCATAGTTCCAAAATATAACGCGTTTAAATATTAATTCAATATACAAAGTTTAAAAAAATTAATAAAAACTAAAAATTTCGGAATTACCTTTTTAGAGGTAATTAGAAATTTTTATGTTTATGAACAGGAAATACACTGTTTTAAAGGTAATTCGAAATTATCAATTATTTTTGAACAGGAATTACCTTATTTTGAGGTAATTAGAAAAATTAATTTTTTTTTTTTTTTAAAAAGGCAGGGGTATTACTGGAATTTTTTGAATTATGGGGGTGTGGGAGGGAATGAGGGGGGTACGAAAACAAAAGGCCTTTGTCTTTTTTAAAAAAAGTTTTGAGGGAGATACTAAAAAAGAGACAAGTAGAAGTGATAAGAGAGTTGATGTTGTAAAAAAAGAGAGAATATCATATCTCCAATAAACCATCACGACTGTCACACCATTCTCCATCATCCTCCTTCTCTCTCTGGCTTCATCTGACTCTCTCTTATTTTTGTTATGGCTACCCAGTGTCTCGTGAGTATTGGTGAGTATGTGTTTTGCTCATTTTACATTAAGTGTGTGTCTTAGTGTGTGTGTGTGTTTTTATTTTTATTCCTTTTATAAAAAATCCATCGCTTAGTGTTTTATTTTATACTCTTTTCCAAAAAAAAACATGCAAGCAGATCCGTAAATCCCTCTCCCATTTATTTTATTGGTATTTTATTTAGTTATTAGTATTGTATGTTATTATATACTAGTATGTTTCACCCGTGCCAGCACGGATCGATATTCACTTGTAAATTAAAATTTAAGAATTTTTTTACTAAAAAAAATATTATATAAATTTAATCAGGTTATATAGCTATATCACACATGAAATGACATTAGACCAACCGACTCTAAAGCCATCATAACTATTTAGAGGGCAACCCAAAAGGAAAATCATATGTTGGTTGGTCATTTAGATAATCCTAAAGCCAAATACAGTATCAAATCTAACATTAAATAAAATTCTCATTATACAACTTCGAAAGTTTTCTTGCCATTGGCGCACACTCGCAACCACACCACAAATGTCCTCATCATCTAGTGACAATCCACTTTCCTCCATTAGCATACTCAGGATCTTCCCGCCTTGGTTCAATCCCACTTTGAACAAATGGAAATTAGCACTACCAAGCAATCTGATAGGCTTGAATATCAGATTGCTTGGGGTTATTGGAACTGGAACTGGTCACGGCAACTCTTCAACGTAATCGAAACTGTAAACCGTGCAAAAAGCGGTTCCCAAGCAACAATGCAACACCTTGCTTGGGGTTATTGGAATTGGAATTGGTCATGGCGCCGCCGGCTTCGTCAAATACCCTTCAGTGAATTCTTCAGTTATCATATTTTTCTCTTCGACACATGAATCAATAGCTAAATAAAAGGAATAGTTCAATTACAATGCAAAACACCACTGAAATATTAGTGAACATAGTTTGGAATCTTTTGTACAAAACAAATATTGTGAAAAAATATTGCATTTCAGTTCCAGCTCTCTCACTCGATCCATCTCCTTTCATTCAGGTTTCTTCTTCATCTTCTTCAAAGAAACAGAGCACTCCGTAATCGACATGCGCACCCCAATATAATATCATTATATCATATCCATAAACAAAACTCCATGATGATGATAGTATAAAATAAAAAATAAAAATGAAACCAACTAAAAGAGAGACATTACAACCTTTCCATTCCAAGTTAGTAATGGCAATAATAGCTAGCATGTTGTAATGTCTCTCACTCCTTGGCAAGTAAACTCAAATTTTTGCAATTAGCCTTCTTACCTTCAATACTAATTCCACATATATAAGATCTTTCAAATGGTCAAGAAAACGAAAATAAACATGCCTCCAATATTTAATCCTTCAAAGCTCTGAAGTTGTTATATGGTAGATTCAGGAAACCTAGAAAGCACAAATCTTCTAAACTTTGTTAGATTTCACCTTAAATATGGTTTAATGAGATATCAAGCGATTCTAACAATTTCATGGTTCCGTGGTATCTCTATAGACAAAAAATTTCTTGATAAGTTCAAAAACCTTAGTGCAGATAGCTTGGAAATTTGAAGGGTAATAGTAAAACTTTATCAAATGAACTAATAAAATTGAAGCAGATAGGGAATATAATCAAACCTTAACAAACTCCACACTACGAACATTGACAAATTATTAATCAAACTGGTTAGTCTTAGGCTTTTAATTTAATAAAAAACAAATAACACAAAACCACTAACACTTAAATAAAGACCACAAAACCAATACCAGAAGGTGAAAGAATGCACCTTTTTAATTACCAATCATTTGCTTGTAGAGAACTTTCCTATCTTTGATGGAGTATGGTCATTGTAAGCGCAATCAGCGGGTTTTGGTTTTCTCTCGTCTTCCTTTCGTTTATTTTCCATTTCCTCCCTCTGATCTCTTCTCGGTGGCTTGGTGGTTGGCGGAAACACCTTCTTGATAACCAGATCGCAGTGGAAGCCATTGAGTTGAGGGCATCGACCAAGTCATCGCTAGTCACCGGCTCTTGTTTGCGGAAGAAATTATTGCACGACACCGTATCCACCCACCTAAAAGAAGAAAAAAACCCACAAAATAATACATAATTATTTTATGATTAATATTGATTTATTGTTGAGTCGTCTTCATTACGCCGAATGGATGCGAGAGTGCATAACGTAGTCATCTTAATCACGCTGATTGACCGTGGGTTTTCAAATTCAAACTTGAATCCACAAATAAATGAGAATAATGAGTGTGATTGAATCCCATAAATATTACAAATGAAATTCAAAAATTTAAACTCTTTAACATGATAAACTCCTTCTAAAACTGTGAAATCAATTGCATATCAACAATCAAATAATGTTTCAAAAAAAAAAATCAACAATCAAATAAATGCAAATAATTATGTATTAGGTCTTTTTTTCTTCTGTTTCACTATGTTGTATTTTCAAAATTAATGTATGTAATTAACTTTTCCAGATCTTACACACTCTATCAAATACCAAATTCTAAAAATACATGAGATAAACAATAGATCATGTATTAGCTCACAGTAACTAACACCTCAGTGGACAATGATCATCACATCACCGGTCAATATGCACCCATGAAGCAGAATTAGCAAAATCAAAATCATGGATTACTCTGATAAAGCAAAAAAAAAACAATCAACAAACATGCTCATACTTTTATAGAGCAACAGTATGTAGCAAATTCAAACTAACAATGTAGATTTAAACATGCCCATGAAATAAAAATTAATTGAGTACACAGATCACATGAGAATTTCAACTAATCTACAATAAACTGTTTCAATTTATTTTTATCTAATAAAATAATCATCATAATCATCGCTGGGATCCGAGAATAAAGACCGAATTTTCTTCACATGGGAAAGAAACAATAAATCTGTAAAAGGATGAAAAGGGAAGCACTTACGTGTAAGGAGAAGCGATGAAGAAGAAAGGGTTGATGGGGGTATGTTAGCATTAGAGGCCATGACCCAAATTATCCAAGGTTGCATAGAAAGGAACAATGCCGTGGAGTTCTCTCTCTTCAACACAAATTGATTCTAATAAATTAACCTTGTAATGGTTGACTCATGAAATTAATTGCCAGCAAATAATTAGAAATATCCATCAAGACAATTCAAAATTACAATTGCCTAAAATAAAAAACGTATCTAGCAATTCATGAGGATGTGATAATTTTCAATGCAATTGAAAAGCTCAATAGCCGTCCAGATTAGACCAATAGATGAGGTGGCTTGCCACGTATTTATTCAGAGATATGTGTGGCATTTTTTGATTGGTCTTACGTGTACGCCTATGTGGACAAACTCGTGATTTAATATACTTATGATATATATATATATATATATATATATATATATATATATATATATATATATATATATATATATGTTGTAAATAGTGGTAATTTCACAATCGGTTAGCGTAGGACTCATGTGTACTTTAAGCTCGGCCTAGAGGGCACTTCGGTCTTTACACTTTGTACAAATGAGATATAAATTCTCTCCCTCAAAACAGTTATAACTGTCTTTCAATAATATTTGATTTTAGTCAACGCGCGCTTTTCGTTTTCGTTCTTGCGTTTTCTTCTCGGCTAGAGGTTCATCACCTCGGCCTCGTGTGTGTTCAAGTCGGCTAGTGCATTCCGACGTCGACCACCGTCGTCTTCTCGCTCGGTTCAGCATCAACTATGGTGATGATGCATTGACAATATACACACACTTAGTCCCTTTCATATTTGAGATATCCCCTCTTCCTTTTTTTTTCACTTTCATCGCCTATTTTTGAGCAACATCTGATTTCTAGACCGATGGTTTTTCAGCAAATAACTCAACTCATGTTTATGGGAAGAGCTATGCTATATAGTACGAAAAGATTCATGTAAGAAATGTAAGAATAGTAACGTGGCAGGCTTGTAAGCATTTGGCAGTGGCCAAAAAACGGAAGGCTAACCCATACTCGTGCATTTAGTTTCTGTACTATGGAGTATTTCTCTTATGGGAATGGATGGAATTGGAAAAATCACAGGTACGTTAATACAATCCCGAAAAAGTTATTGGAGTTAAATAGCATTTTTCTTAATAGAATTTTAATTCACATGCTTATGGAAACCTTAATATAATTTTAATTCGAGGCTTATATTGCTTGACAGCTCACGGTGAAATGGAACACAATGGTATTAAATTGGAGGCAACTTTGTTTGATTGTTTAAAGCATTGGGATTGATAAGAAGGTGTTTTCTATTACCTTAGATAATACATCTGCTAATGATTATTTGATATTTTGAAAACCCATCTTTTGTTGAGTGAGGGTGAGTTTTTCATATTCGTTGCTCGACACATATGATAAACCTGATTGTTCAGGAGGGTTTAAAAGTAGCTACTGGGGCACTTAAAAAAATAAAAAAGAGTCTCAATTATGTGAAACAATAGAATGGGGAGGATGCTAAAATTTACAGAGTGTGTTAAAGATGCAGGGATAAATGTGAGCATTGGTTTGAGAATAGACGTGTCTACTAGGTGAAACTCCAAATTCGCAATGTTGTCTACCAAGTGAAACTCCACATTCGCAATGCTAGGAATATCAGAAAGCCTTTGATTATTTCAAAGTTTTTGGAAGAATGGGGTCAAGTGACGGATCTTAATGTTTATGAATTTTCTTTGATGTTTCTCTTGTTTTTTCTTGTTGGAATTGTATAGTTCTCAAAATGAGGGACTCCTACGGACCTGAGTGGGAGTCTTGTGGCACTTGTTTAATGAAATGTTCTTTTCCTTTGATGTCAGTTACAAGAGATGATATTTGGACCAGAAAATGAATTGGTTTGATTGTTTAGAAATCAAATCTTACAATATATATATACATGAAAGATAGATGAAGTTCATCGTATGATATCTAGTTAGATGGACTGGGCCAGTTTTCATAAAATAGGAATTTAGGGCCCATGGGCTAGGCTGGGCCCATGAAGTAGGGTGGGCCTTTCAAAAAAAAAAAAATGGAGTTCGGGACTGTGGTGGCTGCAAGAGGTGGTGGTGGGGCTGTGCGGGAAGATGAAGATGGAGATGGGGTGATTGTGTTTTTGTCAATTTGTTTTCATTTTGATCCCCCTTTTTTTAAGCTAGTTTCAGTTTGGTCTCCTATTTGCCACATCATTTAATGAGTTCCAAGTCAGCTCTGACACTTAACACATCATGTCAGCAGTTAACTGTCAACGTGGCGTCTGTTAAATTAATGGATGAAAAATACCAAAAAATGACTAAGATACACAGAAATGGAAGATCATGGACTAAAACGAAGGTAAAAAAAAGATAAAGAACCATAATCAAAGATAAAAGACGAAAATTAAAGTGCAATTTAGCCTATATAATATACCAATGTTCTTGTAAGACGAGTTTCTTTCAGAAATACTTCTTCACAAAGTCATCCAGAATAAACGAAATGGAAAGGAAAACCATCCAATTAAAAAGCATGGATTCCACTTGACTCTCTTCATTGAACATAATCTCAATGATTTGATTGAGATTCTTATTATCTCTCCCATTAAAGATGGCTTCGGTAATTGCCATTAAAAATCCCCAAGGTATCTCTATCTTTTTACAAAACAATATATCACTTTTAAGTAGAAAAGAAGCTCCAATTTAAAACACTTTTTTTAATGCAAACCACAACTTAGAATTTCTGCTCGTAGTTTATGGTCCTCAGGAATTTAATTCGTTCTTGACCAAAAATATTGGTATCAGCCTCCATGGAATAGAACCTCAAAAATTTGCTTTGAAAATAAATATGAATGGCCTCCTTTATCCAATGTTTTGTCTTTCGTTAGTGCCCTAAGATTTTGCATATCTATAGCTATTGCTCGCTAGCTTGCCACCCAATATTAGTAATTGACTAATTGTGTATTTAAAAAGTTGATTTAGGGCTTAGTTGAATTTATCTCATGATGATGAAAGTAGGTGAGTAAGTAGGTAAGCATGCATTTGAGGGATCTAATAAAAATGGTTTATGAGATGTCCAACTTATAGGAATGGACTATCACTCTATCAGTATCACAATTCATAGCAAATGAACTATCAACTCTCAAGTATTGAAATTGTATTTTAATTTTCAGAATCTACTATAAATAAATATATATCATCAACCCACCACCAAAATTACTATATTATCTCTTTCACTTTTTCTCTCACTTCTAATATAAATATATACCATCAACCCACCACCAAAATTACTATATTTTCGCATTCACTTTTTTCTCTCACTCACTTTTATCATTAGTGGGTCTCACTCTTATATCATCTTTTATTTTTTTTATTTCACTTTAAAACCTACTCTTCTCTTTCATCTCTCACTTTTTTTCACTTTTCTTTACTATCAACATAATCAAATACTCACTACCCAAATTTTTTTAGAAATTTTTTTTGTTAAAAATAGTAATTACATAAAATTAATTAAATTAGTATTAAATTATGTAGAATTTACTATTTACTATAATCTACTCAAACTACTAAACTCAATTAATTTAACCACTACCATTTGTCAAAAAAAGCGATGCCGCTTGCAAAAATTTTAAAATAATTTTTTCTGAAAAAATCAATAATTAAATTTCATCCAATTTTTTCGTGAGCCACAGGGGAGTGGCAACGACAATGTCAACGAAAGTGCCAATATGAGCACCAACGGGAGCAGCAGGAGTGCAAACGGGAGCACCAAAACGTAACAAAAGTTGTGTGTCGTCTGCCGGACTAACGAGTGCAATCAATTTTTTTAAAAAAAAACACTTTATTTTTAAATTTATTTCTTCTACAAAATCAGTAATTAAATAAACTTAATAAAATTAATATTAAATCATTTAAAATTTATTATTTACTTTAATCTACTCTAAACTACTAAACTCAATTAATTTAATCACTACCGATAGTCAAAATAAGCGATACCGCTAGCAAAAATTCCAAAATTGTTTTCCTAAAAATATCAATAATTAAATCCATCCACTTTTTTCGTGAGCCGCACGGGAGCAGCAACGACAACATCATCGTGAGTGCCAAGGGAAGCGCTAACAGAAGCGCCAAACAGGAGCGTCAACGAGAGCAAAGAACCGCGAGCGCCAACGATCGCACCAGCGGAGCGCCAGTGAGCGCTTAGCTGGAAGCGCCAATGGGAGCGCCACTATTATAGAAAGATACTGACCATTATTACATCTCATTTTTTCTTTTTCCTCATTTTTACTCTATTATTAATATTATAAGATGATCTGACTTTTTTAAAAAACTTTTTGAAACACAACTATTTTAATAAATTTTAAAAATCGTCTTTTGTGAAGTTTTCCCTCTTTCTTTTATTATATTTTGCAACTTTTAATGTGTTAATAATTTCATAGATAATTATAATAAATACACGGGTAAAATATTTGTCTCAACAAATATATGAAATAAACAATGAGTGACCCTCCGTTTTACATTTTATCATTCCGCTTTTTGTGACTCACATTTATTACCATGGATTTAAAATCAATTAAAAATATATGAGATTATCAATCAACTATATTTTTTATCAAAACACCCACTACCAAAAATACCAAACTACCCTTCTATTAAACTAATATCTTTCTTCCTCTAACTCTGTCTCATTTTTCTATTTTTCACAATATATATACTTTAATTTCATATTAATATATCCCTTTTCTCTATCAAAAAAAAGTTTTATTTAATCTCTACTTGAAAATTTGAAATTTAATAAAATTAGGTTTTCTAATCTCTACGGGAAATATTACATATTGCCGGTAAATGTTCACAGGGTAGTGTTCGGACTAACTCAATTACAATTTGAAATATTTTGTTTATCTACTTTAAATTATATCTAAATCCATTAATAAAAATAACGCGAAAACACCCGTGAAGCAGTTTGGGTTTGCGCGATGCGTGAAGCGAAATGGGTTAGTGCGATGCGTGAAGCGAAATGGGTTAGTGCGATGCATGAAGTCGTTGGGTTTGTGCGATGCGTGAAGAGTGAGCCAGTAGAGTTTGGGAAAGTACAGTGGAAGAGGTATGTATGGGCCAAAAAAATTGGGGCCCTTAAAAAAATTGGGTCAGGGCCCTGTGCCCTAGCACAGGTCACACTGCCTTTAGGCCGACCCTGGTGGTTAGTGTCGTGATGTGTATCGTGTTGTCTGGATACACCATTACTAGATCTCAGGTAATATTATCGGTCGATGAAAATTTTTCTATGAATTCTTATTGGTGCAAATGTGTGAGTTTCATTCACTGAGGTGGCATGTTTAACTTTCTGTTTTTGTACTTGATCATCTTCTAGATCGATCGACGATATTTATTGATGCATGGTCACTTCAAGAGACATGTTGTGTGTGATTATTTCGCCTTCCTCAACTTCTCTCATTGAGCTCTTAGTTACGCTTGGATCAAAAAGATCAATCATTAGGCTCTTTTTGACTAGACGTCTGCCTTATAGCGAATAAGCTCGTAGACTAAAATATGTGTTTGATAGCTAGCTATCTCTCACTAGTTAGTACCATTTTTCACCAACTTGTTACATTTTTTTCTATGCAATTTGAACTAACATTTGAGCTTATAAATTATACTTATTATTAAGTGGTGCGCTCTAAGAATTTTGTCTTCTTCACCTTATCCTTTTGAAAAAGGAAGAGAAAAAAACAAAATTTTGAACTGCACTAAATCTACTCTTTGCAAGAAAGAAACAAGGACAAAAAGAGGTTATTGATTACTATGTCAATGTACCACTTGTTTGTATTTTAGCAACAAGGGTTTACTTTAATTTCATATTAATATATCCCCTTTCTCTATCAAAAAAAAAAATTTATTTAATCTCTACTTGAAAATTTGAAATTTAATAAAATTCGGTTTTCTAATCTCTACGGGAAATATTACATATTGCTGGTAAATATTCACGGGGTAGTGTTCGGACTAACTCAATTACAATTTGAAATATTTTGTTTATCTACTTTAAATTATATCTAAATCCATTAATAAAAATAACGCGAAAACACCCGTGTGTATGCACGAGTATACTGCTAGTTTGTAGAAGAACATGAACAACAACTAACTAAATCCAGCATTTTTAAAACGTTGATAGAGAACTATGGAATAGAAATACCTCTCAAATTGAAATTCATATATCTCAATGGGCTTGCCTGGTCGAGGGCCTAACTTTGATGTCTCTTTTACAACAGTGCCTGAAACCGTACTAGTAATGTTAACTAGAATTGAAGAGAACGATAAAAACACAGAAGAAGGGGAAGGGGAAAAATACCAATAAACTACCAGCAATTAAAGATAGAAACACTGAGGAAGGGGAAGAAAAAAAAATACCAACAAAACTGAAGAGAACGACTGAACGATTGAAGAGATCCTTTGAACGATTGAACGAAACGATTGAAGCGTGAAGCAGTTTGGGTTTGCGCGATGCGTGAAGCGAAATGGGTTAGTGTGATGCATGAAGCCGTTGGGTTTGTTCGATGCGTGAAGAGTGAGCCAGTAGAGTTTGGGAAAGTACAGTGGAAGGGATGTATGTATGGGCCAAAAAAAAAATTGGGGCCCTTAAAAAAATTGGGCCAGGGTCCTGTGCCCTAGCACAGGTCACACTACCTCTAGGCCGACCCTGGTGGTTAATGTCGTGATGTGTATCCTCTGTTGTCTGGATACACCATTACTCTCAAGTAATATTATTGGTCGATGAAAATTTTCCTATGAATTCTTATTGGTGCAAATGTGTGAGTTTCATTCACTGAGGTGGCATGTTTAACTTTCTATTATTGTACTTGATCATCTTCTAGATCGATCGACGATATTTATTGATGCATGAAGGGTCACTTCAAGAGACATGTTGTGTGTGATTATTTCGCCTTCCTCAACTTCTCTCATTGAGCTCTTAGATACGCTTGGATCAAAAAGATCAATCATTAGGCTCTATTTGACTAGCGTCCCGCCTTATAGCGAATAAGCTCAGAGACTAAAATATGTGTTTGATAGCTAGCTATCTCTCACTAGTTAGTACCATTTTTCACCAACTTGTTACATTTTTTTTCTATGCAATTTGAACTAACATTTGAGCTTATAAATTATACTTATTATTAAGTGGTGCACTCTAGAATTTTGTCTTCTTCACCTTATCCTTTTGAAAAAGGAAGAGAAAAAAAACAAAATTTTGAACTGCACTAAATCTACTCTTTGCAAGAAAGAAACAAGGACAAAAAGAGGTTATTGAGTACTATGTCAATGTACCACTTGTTTGTATTTTAGCAACAAGGGTTTATGTATAATATTATTTCTTTTTAGGTCATATCCTTTAGCCATGCAATGAAAATGGATTACTGTGGACAATTTTTGGCACAAAGCTGTTCAAAACTTTACCCACTATTTTCCATTAAAAATAAGTTAATCCTCAGCTTAGTGCTTATTTCGTCTTCTAAAGCCACAAAGGGATTAATGTGGATTATTGAGTTGGAGCACAAAAATTGTGTTCTAGAGGCTATTAATTGAGCCAAGTCAAAGACACTTCAGTGCACGCCTAATAGGTCCACACTCATCACCCTAAATATTTCTTTTTTAACAGCCACTTTCCCATGATGCTTCTAAGTTATGTAATCAGAGTTAGATCATGGATTAATTCATTAATTAACAGCTACCACAACTTGATACAAAAATAATAATAATGCTGACCCTTTGGAATTTACTCTCGTTGACATCATTTGCATAGTTTTTTTTTATTTGCATAAATTTTATTACTAGTAATTAATGCCCGACACTAATTCAGCAATATGTAGAATTTTTTTTATTGAAAATAACATTTAATATATATTGAACAAATATTTTTTTTTTTTTTTGAGATTAAACGAAGAACAAATATTATTTTTGTTAATATTCTAAGAACCCCAAACCGCATCAATAAAAAGAAAGTTTAATTTTCTATTTAGAAATATAATTTCTAAGAGTGTTAATGTATTAAATTACATTTTCTATACATATACTTATACCACAAGTAGAACAATTTTCATTGCACAGTGGTCAAAAATATAAGAAAAAACAGTAATAAGAAAATAATTAATCATTAAAATCTAAATTCATTAGAGAGAATCTATAGAACATTTTTTGCTTATAGGCTTTGTTTGACCTTATAGCATTTTGTCACTAGCTTATAATATTTTTGAAATGCTACTAGCTTATAGTGTTTCATTTTTTTCGATCTATTCGCTAGCTTATAGCTTAAATTCAATTCGCTAACTTATCTGCTATAAATTCATCTACTATAAACTAATTTATCCGCTATGCGCTCTTTTTTGTCAAACTGGATCTTAATCAATATCTTAACCTGAATTAAAATAATGTAGTAATGAAAAAGATATATGATTCAGTAAAATCTTTAATATCATTTTAATTACACTATATCAATCAAATAGTATCCCAGTCAAAAAAAAATTACTACCTCTATCTTATTTTCTTTGATGAGTAAGATTGAAACACACAGATAGACTAAGAAAAACAATTAATAGTCCAGAACTTGTGAAATTATTTCATATTTTCTTAATATGCCCTTTTTCGGTTACCGATTTATTGGTGCGCAATATCCATCGATTTTGTCAGTAGCTAATCTACGTTAGTGAACCTCACTGGTCACGTGTATACTCCGCTTTCTAGTTTGTGTGGTTCTCTTCCCCTCCCAACATAATTTTTGACACACCCAATACTCAAGCCCAAAACTTTGAAGTGAAATTCGAGCTCAGTTATCACTCGGATCGATCAACCCTTGTTGGTTCTTTATATTCCCTTTGTTACTGCATATATCTCATAATATCTAAATATTGAAAAAAGATAATAAATCATGTTTCAAGAGTATAATACGGAAAATGTTATTAATCTCACTCTAGAAGTCACAAATATAAAACGTCAAATAATATGAGATGTTTTTTTTTACTAAAATATCAAGTAATATGAGATTGAGAGAGTCTGATCAACAATTAATCATTGGTAAATAATTATTTTTGCCCCTGGATGTGTGAGACGCTGTCATTATAGTATTTGAATGTATGAAATTGCAATTGCAAACACATCTGCAAGTGTTTCAGAGAGCAAAATGACTATTTACGCATTGATCATTCTCTAGAGAAAATAATTAATGATTCAATGATTATTCTATTTGAAATTGGTAATAGCTACAGAAAATGCACGGCTACTTTTCTCCATTGTCAAACCGTCATAAAAGAAAAGGCTATACTAATTTCCTCTCAAAAGATTTTCCGATCCCAAGACGTGCTTCCTAATGGAGGAGCAATGATTATGAAATAAGCCTTCTCCTTCTTCACTTCAGTGCAAAGCTTCCTCATTATTTTATCAGTTAGTTTGATTGGAAAAATGTACTATGATCTTAAAATAAATAAAAAATATGGGTCAAAAAAATAATTAAAAAAAAAAACCGCAATAACCGAAATTGCGAAAGTCTTAATGCAACTTTGACCGCGACTGCTATTTAGAACCTTGCTTCTTAGTACTCTCTTGTACTTTGGCTTTTATATGTTAGTTGCTCAGTGGCTTTTTGTTTCACATCGAAGGTTCTGGTTCCAAGTCTCAGTTGAGTAATGTAAAGATAACAGAAATAGAGATTATTATAAATAGAAGAGTTAGTTTGAGTTTTTTAATTTATAATTATATACATTGTTAGTGTAAATATATTTTACATATACTTCCAATGATATATTATTATATCATTTAACAACAAAATGTATTTTAAAATGCACTCTATAAATTGACAAAGTCAGCGATCAGAAGTAGATGAGAGGTCCAAATGAGAGATGTGTACCTGATTTCTGGACATGGGAGGGGGTTGCTCTCAAGCGCTCACTGAGTTAGAGCTGTTGGACCTTCCAAGGCCGATCTCGGCCGTTGATGTGGGCAGCGCACACTTCATGTTGTGAGCCGCTAGATTCACTTCCTAAATCGCAAGTGGGCCGCCATGGATTGGGCTATGCCCAGTCCGAAACAAGTAGTATCCATATACAAATGCATTTATTTGGCTGTGGTTCAAACAATGCCAGTGGTAGAAATGGGCCAATCCAGAGAGGTGATTGGGTGGCAATGCAGCAGCATCTGATGAAAGCCATTAGCATCTTGAATATGGAATAAAACACCCCCACTTAAATAAAACCAACCCTCTTGTTGCAAGTGCGCAATGACACAAAAAGCATAAGTTTTTGCTCTTCATTCATATTAATAGTAATTACAATACTTTAGTATCATTAAAATACTTTATCCTTCTACAATTTTATTGTATCAAAAATAACACACTATACAGTGTGTATATATATATATATATATACTAAAAAGCATAATGACTTCTGTGTCTGACACGAAGGCATAAATATAAACAAGAAGGAACCTCTTCATTTGATGAGTTATTAGTTTATAAACTCATAGATTCAGCAGAGTTGTCAGAAAACAAAGACAAAACCAGTTTAGAAAGTTCTGTATGTTCAGCAAGTTCAAGTTCCCCAATGGGTAATAAGTGCAGATACATGTTTAATAGATTATATAGTTTTGCAACTTCATTGAAGAAAAATAGCACACCAAAAGGTCGAAGAATTTTCCACAGGGATGTTGAGAAAGAAGAATTCCAATATGCTAGTAGTCACTGTCTTTCATCCTACTACAGTGTCTTTGTGGTTCGATTAGCTATCATGGTAAGTGACTTTCTCCCACCAGAGACTATGTGGTTATATTTTGGCCTCTCTTAATAGTTTATCCTGGTTACCCTGTTATTAGTGCACAGTATCCACAGTTTTTACTGGCGGCTAGTCTACGCTGGGGAATTTAGCTGGCCACGTGTACCCGGTAAAGTCGGGTCCGTGTGGTTCTTTCTTCCCAATAGAGTTTTTGTCACACCAAAAACTCGAACGCCTCTCTTAATCCTTCATATATAGAAAGATATATTTACTTGATAATCTGCTATTAAATGATAAGGGAAAACAGAATTTGTTGATCTGATCAATTTCATTTTTTTTTTGTTTTATACAGGTAATGCTAGCAATCTTGATAGGGCTACTAACTATACTAACATGGCATTTCACAAAGATTTATACAGCAAAATCACTTAATAGTTTGGCCTATGGTCTGCGTTACGAACTTCTGCAACGTCCCATTTTGCGGATGTGGAACATTTTGAACTCTACTGCTGAAATTACAACAGCTCAGGTTAAGTTGTCTGAGTATGTGATCAGACGCCACAGCAACCCGGCGACTCAAGCAGAACAAGTTGAGGTTGACTGTTAATAACTTCATTCATTGAGTTTTAACTGTTTTATCATGAACATGTATCAGAGAAGTGTACTCCTCAAGTAGCAGAATATAAACAAAAATGGGTCAATGAAAGTTGTGGTATTTGATCCAAATTTTGTTTATATTCTGTTACGGAGGGAGTATGCAATTTGATAACATTTTAGCGCACACAAAATCTAACAAATTTAATTGCTGAATCATATAATTAATACTATCTTGGTGATCATGCATATTAGGGGTTTGATTCTAGACTAGTGTGCATGAAAGGACATACGTCGGGAGAAGTCGTCCCTTTAATTAAATCTTCGTACCTCGAATGATTAGTCTCTAGCGCTTGGCACTTCGAGGGATACCTAGGTTCATCCAGAAAAAAAATGACAATGATCATGCTCATAATGTAAATTTGACATATTTAAGCATATAATTTTATGTTAAATAAAATTATGCAATGATCATTCTTTCTATGTTGATCTTATATTTGAGATCATATCAGCATTTACCATATTAACCTATTATGTTCTGCTTTTATTTGTAGCAGTTGTATGAAACAATGAAAGCAGTAACATGGGCACTTTTTTCTAGTAGGAAAGCTCTAAATTCAATAACAATCAATTACAAGAATGGATTTGTTCAAGCATTCCATAGAGATCTAAAAGATAACAATACATTTTACATTTACTCTGATCTTTCAAACTACTCCATGGTTGCAAGCAGCTCTAACATTGTCAATTCCCTTTCAACACATCAAGCTTGGGAAGACAAAGCCATTCATAGTAATTTTTCCGCAATTTGGTACCATGAACCACTCGATCCACATCCTTTGGCGAGAAAATCGGAAAAGCCATGAAAATTGCACCAGAAGACTTGATCAATATAGCAGGCCTTTCACAAGTGCCTGATGGGGTAGCTACATGGCATGTTGCTGTAAGCAAGTACACAGATTCACCATTGCTTTCAGCAGCATTGCCAGTTTGGGATTCTTCTAATAAAAGTATTATGGCAGTTGTTGGTGTCACAACTGCACTTTATAGTGTAGGACAGTTAATGAGGGAACTAGTTGAAATGCATAGTGGTCATATGTATTTGACTTCTCAACAAGGTTATTTACTAGCTACTTCCACAAGTGGACCTCTATTGACAAATTCAACAAAGCCTCCTAAGCTTAAGATGGCTGTTGATTGTGAAGATGATGTAATAAGACTTGGAGCTGAGTGGTTAGAGAGAACTTATGGAAACCAATTTCCTTCAAATAATGAGGTTCATGTAGAGAATGCCAAGCTAGGCCACCAGCAATATTACATTGACTCATTCTTCCTAAATTTGAAGAGACTTCCTTTGGTAAATATGAAGATATTGCTCCTCTTACATTTTATCTTCAATACTCCATCTGTTACAAAATATAAGGAAAAACTGGTCAACAGAAGTTGATGTATCCAGTTCAAAATTTGGACTAGATAAATCCACTTCTGTTGACCAATTTTTGCTTATATTCTCAGATGTGAGTAGTATAACATAACATTTCTTTCAAAATTTAAATAGATTTATCGATGATAATTAAGGTAGATTTCGAGGTATTAAATCGCGATTGACATCGCGTCGCAATCCTTGATATTACAGAGATTTGCTGTCAAATGTGGCTGATGCGGCCTCAATCACGGTGACATTGTGGTTGCAGAGACATCAAAAAGCACGAGATTGAGGTCGCATACCATATTTTAAAACCCTGTGTATAATATTATAAGTATAAATATTCTAGGAAAATTTTCTGTTATACTTTTGTGTACAAATTAGGACTTAAACTTTGTGCAGGTAGGTGTAATAATCATCCCAAGAAAGTATATAATGGGGCAAGTAGATGAAAGAGCCTTCAAAACATTGGTTATTCTAATATCTGCAGCTTTATGCATATTAGTCATTGGATGTGTTTGCATCTTGATATTGACTAATGGAGTGTCAAAGGAAATGGATCTAAGAGCAGAACTGATAAGTCAATTGGAAGCAAGAAGAAGGGCAGAGGCATCAAGCAACTATAAAAGCCAGTTCCTTGCAAACATGAGGTAGGTTTTTCAACTTCAGTTTTGTAAAAACCTATGAAGCACCTGAACTTCGGACACGGACACACGACCACGACACGGATACGGAAGAACAGACACTTTAAAACAATGTTTATATTGCAAATCTACTCTAACTTTCTACTTGGTTTACAGTCATGAACTGAGGACGCCTATGGCAGCAGTAATTGGATTGCTTGACATTCTTATATCAGATGATTGTCTCACAAATGAACAATATTCAACAGTTACACAAATAAGAAAATGCTCAACAGCTTTGCTTCGCCTTCTTAACAACATATTGGATCTGAGCAAGGTGAGACATAAGTTAAGTGAATATTTGAAAACAATTCCAATAACAAACAAAAAAAAGAACTTCCTGATATTTTATAGAATTTAGGTGGAGTCTGGAAAACTGGTACTTGAAGTTGCGGAATTTGACTTGGGACGCGAACTTGAAGGGCTTGTAGATATGTTTTCTGTCCAGTGCATTAACCACAATGTAGAGACTGTTTTAGATCTTTCTGGTATGATTCTCAATTTGGTTTCATGAGTGACTTTAATTTCAATGAAATGTAGATCATTAGAGTTCTTTTAACAAGCTTCTCATGCATTTTATCAAATATCTATTTACCTGCAGATGATATGCCAAAGGTAGTTCGAGGTGATTCTGCTAGGGTGGTTCAAATATTTGCAAATTTGATCAACAATTCAATTAAGTTTACTACATGTAAGTAAAAAAATTACCTTCCAGTATAGTTAGAATAGTGTGGTAAAAAAAAAAAATGTTTACAAGGTCGAAATATGAAAAATCTAACAAAAACTAAGAACTGGTGTATTGGAAATGATTTTCCAATGGTTCTATGTTATTATTTGTCAATGAACTAATGAAGCACTGCAACTGTGATAGAAGACTAATCTAAACTCTTTTGAATGTACTACAGCGGGTCATGTTATTCTGCGAGGATGGTGTGAAACCCGAATTCTTGAGTGATTTTCCGAATTTTCTTCTTGACCAGAAGAAATCATGGAGTTTACAAAAGAGCAGAGAGAAGCCAAATGCATATCACACAAAGAGAACATCTATGACAGATAACAGAGTGATACTTTGGTTTGAAGTTGATGACACAGGCATTGGTATGAACCTTAAAACTACTCATTTGGAAAATCTGCATAGAGAAATGACCATGTTGTCGATTCAAGGATGAGTTACTATGATTTTGTTCCTATGTAGGTATTGATCCATGCAAATGGGATTCTGTGTTTGAAAGCTTTGAGCAAGCTGATCCATCAACTACTCGACTGTAAGCAATTTAGTTTCTTCACATAGACAATATAAGCCTTCTATTAATTTGTTTTAGCAAACAAATGATCATGATATTATAAAGTAAGATAGTCATTAAACTTCTAAACTAACATGAAACTTTTATGATTATATCCAATGGTTTGAAAACCTTTTGATTGCTATGTTGTGAAGATTTACAGAGTTTTGAAACCTTTACTTATTTCAGGCATGGAGGCACTGGTCTTGGTCTTTGCATTGTGAGGAACTTGGTGAGTAAGACCCAAATGTGAAAATAAATTTGAGTTTGCTTATTTGAATACAAGTTCCATTAATCTCATTACTATGGTGGGGTGGCAGGTTAATAATATGGGTGGAGAAATCAAGGTTGTGAAAAAGGAGGGTCCAGGAACATTGATGCGATTATGCTTGCTTCTCAGTGCACCCATTGATGTCACAGAACAACATTGTGCAATAGATTTGATAGATAACGGCTTAGTGGTGAGCATATCCCTTCTTCAAAATTGCATAAAACTCATCTTCAAAACTGTACATTTAACTAAATGCAACATGCTGCTACTAGGACTCAGTGCATATAACAGAAAACCATAGCACATAAAGGTTATATAATAACAACTGTGAATGCAGGTACTGCTTGCACTGCACGGAAATATGGGTCGATTAATAACATCGAAGTGGTTACAGAAAAAGGGGGTGTGCACAATGGAAGCATCTGAATGGAATGGACTAACTCAAACTTTGAGGGAACTCTTTCATGCAAGAAGTTCACTCCATAATAATGACTTTGAACCACACTATCCAATAAATGAGGGGCTAAAGTCTAAACTACTAAGCATAAAAGATATGAGGAACCCGGTTTTCGTCATCGTCGTTGACATTGGGTTACTTGACTTGAGCACAGACATATGGAAGGAACAGCTTAACTTCCTTCACAGGTATTTTGGAAGAGCAAAGTTTGTATGGATGCTGAATCATGACACCTCCAATACCATAAAGATGGAGCTCCGTAGGAAAGGGCATGTACTAATGGTTAATAAGCCCCTTTACAAAGCAAAAATGATTCATATTTTTGAAGCTGTTATAAAGGAGAGAAACCTTGAGCTGCAAAAGAAAAACATGACTGCTTCAAGGACCACAATGAAAGAGGGTGATTTGCATGAGTTTCTTGAGATTGATTCTGGTCATTTTGACGCTCCTAGCTCCGATGATTCTGACTTATCCGAAAATGCCAGTGGAGATAAACCAATTGTAAAGATGAATAACAGCTTGGTTGAATTAACTAATGTAAATGAATATAAGGAAGAAAATGATTTAAGGAAAGAAGAATATTGTCAAAATAGCCTCATATCCAATGATGCTACTAAAGAACCATCCTTTCAAACAGAAGCTCAAGATGAATGTGAGGGAAGAAACAGGGTCACAAGCTCAAACAAAGCAGTAAATGATAAGAAATGTCTTGAGGGTCTAAGGATTTTGCTAGCAGAAGATACACCAGTACTTCAAAGGGTAGCAACTATAATGCTTGAAAAAATAGGAGCTGCTGTTATTGCTGTAGGTGATGGACAACAGGCAGTAGAGGCTCTCAATTTCATGGTAGGAGCTGAAGATTGTAGAAGGGAATCTTTCCAGAAGGAAAGAAACACAAGATCTCAAACAGAGATTTTTACTTGTCATCCTTATGACTTGATCCTAATGGATTGTCAGGTATGTAAAAAAGTATACATTTGTAACAGTAAAACACCTTGGTATAACTTCAGTCCCTCTAAAATTAGAAATATGTTAACTTTTTTGGTTCCTATATTTATGTCTTTTTAGTCCTGCTTAAACAAAATTTAGTATACTTTTAGTCCCTCACCAATCCTCATTAGGGACCAAAACCAAAGGACTCATTTTGTAGGACCAAAAACGTATACATTTTCTATGTGGTTTCTAAGGTGAGGACCAACTAGTTCTCTCTCACCGATGTACCGGTCAAATCGACCAGTAAGATATAGTATAAAATGTTATGAATGATTGAGATTTTCATCTTTGGTTGATGAAATCTCAACCACTCATAGCATTTTATATCATATCATCTGATCAATTTGACGACTTAGTTGATGATCTCACCTTAGAAAGGCACCCATTTTCTCTAGGACTAAATTGAAATATTTTTTAAGTTATAGAGAGATCAAAAACATATGTAACTATTTTGTATAATAAATTGATATAAGCTAACATATTCTGATTTTTTCTCTGTTTTTGTGGAAAATAAGATGCCAAAGATGGATGGATATGAGGCAACAAAAGCAATAAGGAAATCAGAGGAAGGAACAGGCTTACACATTCCAATTGTTGCTCTGACAGCTCATGCAATGTCTTGTGATGAAGCCAAATGCCTGCAAGTGGGAATGGATGCTTATTTAACAAAGCCAATTGACTTCAAGAAGATGGTATCCACCATTCTTTCACTCACTAAAAGTAAACGACCATCATAACTTCACACAGAGGGTTGGATTATGCAGCCTAGAAATGTAAACAAGTTTACCACATATTAACATCAGAAATGAAATTACAGCTTCACATATAAATTATGTAATCTAAAATGTAGTTCAACTTTGGAGACTCAATTATACACACTTGTACAAGTAAATGGCTCAAGTGTTTATTGATGTGAGTACACTTTTCTGAAGGAAAAGCTTGATCCAAAATTACCAACTTCTATTTACAAACTTCCTAATAAGAATAAAATATACTACGAATTCTGATTATGATATGAAGGTGTAATAGCATTCGGAAAATTTTATCTTTCATTAGATGCAAGACAAATGAAAATCGATAAATTATCATACACTATTAAAAAACTGATGAAATAGAACAAATTAAGTCGCTTACAAAAAGCAATTGCGCTCCTTCAATTTTAGGATAAATTAGGAGGTGAAGAAAAGTAGTCCAGAGGTTTGAGTGAAGAAGATGACAACGACTAACCCTAAAAAATAAAAACAAAGGGTCGCGGATTTAATTATGCAAAAATATGTTTTTGGCCCATGCAGGTCTCGAACCTGCGACCTTCGCGTTATTAGCACGACGCTCTAACCAACTGAGCTAATGGGCCATTTGTTAATAGAATCGCCCAATACTTATTTAACACGTAATAACGCTATTTTCAGTGCAAATATATTCCCCTGCTTTTAGAAATTTTATTAAACCGATTGCTTTTGTGGACAAGTATATAATAATATATACTGCGTAGGTTTCTTTATTAGCCTTGATAGAGCAAATTTATTTTTTGTGTAAGTAGTAGCAACGAGATTTTGAACCCCTAAAACCTTTTCTACTATACAATCGCCCTACTACTATTAACTCAGTCATGTTGGCTTTACCTAATAATCTTGGGTTACTATGTCATTAGTACGCTGTTCCATCTACTTTATCGATGACTAATTTAGTCTGAAAAATCTGACTGACCATGGAAACTGATCCATGGAAACTTGAGGGAAGAAATAGGGTCACAAGCTCAAGTAAAGTCATCTAGTTAGATCTCACTCGTTAAATGCTTGTTAAGATTTTTAAGAAAAATAAGTACCTCTATACACAGTTATAGAGGTACTTATTTTTGTAACTAAAAATGTTTTTATAATTATAGTCAAATCAAAATAAGCTTATGTTTCTTAAATCTTTTAATAATTAACCATTTTTTGCACATTTTCAAAATGATTACAAACAAGTCTCTCTAGCTCACATTCTATAGGTAGCTAGCACAATACTCTTAATCTTGAGGATGTGGACCAACTCCTACTTTTGGTTATTTTGTGTAATTTTTTAGCATTCATTTTTTAGGTAAATGATCACAATTCATATGTCTTGCTTCAAATTTCACTTTAGGCCTGTTAAATATTGGACTACGTACAAAACTATGGTGGGCAAGAGAGTATAAAGTATACATTAAATTTAAGCAGTATATGAAGCTTATGAACTTCACAAATTATACATGATCTGTGTTTTATTGGGGAACAAAGAAAATAAACAGAGCCCAGTTTAGGAAGCTAGAAACAGTATAATAAAATCTTTCAATTGGTTTTTCGGTTCAATTCAACTAAGTAACCAAGGATGGCCACAGTTGAAACAATAACAATTCCTATAACTCCTTTGGCCAACAATTGGAAATGATTATTATTGGGATTGAAGCCTAGCTCTGAGAGTTTCTTGTGTGAGGTTGCATAGTCTTTGAAAAAAACATCCTCATCCTTAGCATACAATTCAACGTGCTTGTGAAACCCAGGATCTTCTACTAGAGCCTTGTCTGTTGGAAGCTTCAATAAGTCTTTTGATTCCGACTTCAATAGTTCCCTGTTTAATTTTGTCTTAAATTTCAAAAACCTTGATACATTTTTAATAAACTAAGAATGATCATTGATCACATGTAATAAGAGTCTTACACAAAATAGGAGTTATCAAACTTGAGAGGGTGTTTTGTCCATTGACCTTCAAAGCCTGAGCGTTCTTTATGTGCCTTACCCTTTACAATATATACATCAATTAAAATGGATAATTATCATGAGATTACATTAAATGTTTCCTTCATGTCATTTCAACTAAGGGGGTTGATTTTAGGATTTATTGTTAATCTTACCAAAGTATGGCCTCCAGATAGAGCGACAATGTCTCTATCATCTAGACCCATGCGATAAAATATCTCTCTTAAATGCGATGCGCCTAAAAAAAATCGTATCAATGAAAATTTCCAAATAATCAAGACTTGAGATAGTAATAGTACGTTGTGGGTGTTCATTTACCTTGTTTGGCATCTGGAAGGCGCCCTTCTTCTGGAGATTCCAATGAATCCTAATAAAGGAAGGAATATTATATATCTGAATCAGAACTGGATCATCTGCTGCTAGATTTAGATTTAGAGAGAGAAAACTTCACTCTCTAGATCTAACGACTATGTTGCTTGCTGCACCGTGCAGCAGCAGAGGATCCACGGCTAAACAAAAAGTGTGCATAATAATAATGAATTATGTACCTTTCTACCGGGAATAAAGTGAATTGTTGGACCTCCAGTGACCTCTACAGCAACAACACCAGCTAGCTGTTGAAATTATAGCTATATACAAGTTAGTAACTATATATGATGACTCCACATATAATCATATATATTATCGATTTTTTTTACAACAAATTAAAAACTAAGCTAATTAAATAACCTGGTAAAGGTCCGCATATGAAACTTGTGGGTGCTTGACCTTCACTTCCTCTATTCGAAAACAAAAATCAAGGTTACGCTATGCATGCAATGCAACAGAGTATAAATTTCAGTCGAACTAAACGAAAAAGAAAGGACTACTGACCACATAATTCAACAGCTGTTTTCAAGCCCCTGTTTGCAGCGTGGTTCAACTCTTGTTCATTCCTGATAGAACCATTGGGACCTCCTGTTCTGCTTTTAGCGTCGTAAGTACCAGCGTCGTGCCACCTAGCAACATATTATATATAATTATATAAATATATATATGTAATTAATTCTCTTAATTCCACCTTTGAAACATCCACACGAGATACCGGGTACAGCAGATACTAACACCAACTTTGAAACATCGACAAAGGACACCTGACACAACATATACTAACACGAACATATAGATACCAATAATAATTTGAAAAATAGAAGCAATTAAAGTGTCAGGGTTTGACGTGACACTAAGGGTTAAAATTCAATTTAAAGTGTTGGTGCTATGAAATTGTAATTTCAACTTAATTATAATGTAACGTACGCTAGTCGAAGCATGAGAGGAGCACATTGTTTGTTGGAGATAAGTGCACGAAGGTCGCGACGAGCCTTCTCGATTTCCTTCACATACTGATCACCCTCAATTACACCTTTCGCCATCTAAATACTTAATCTGTAGGTGCAGCTTGCTAGAGCACTTTTGGTTTGGTTTGCAAGAAAGGAAAATAGATAATGTGGAAGTAAATGCTGTGAAGGGTTTATAAAGTGAGACCAGAGATGCTGATGTTGGCATGCAAGCAAAGGATTTTATTGCTTTGCTGCTCTAAGAGGAAAAGGAATTTGTTTTTTGTGTTTTCTTCCTTCACTGGGACAACATTAGGTTCCTTCATTACTCCACACTTAATAAAACATCGTGGACCCACTCCTTGTTAAGGATGTTTCACTCGAATCAATTATTCACTGTACTATTATAGAACTGATGAAATAGAAACTAAGTCAACAAATGTACAACACATCCAAAGTCAACAAACTAAGTAATAATGCTACAATATCAGCAACTAAACGCAAAAAATACTCCCCTGGCAATTAGTCTTCATCATTAAGACATGATCCAATCTTCAACATCATCATCCTCATCTTCACCATTGCCTAGACCTTCATAATCATCAAACTCCTCATCATACAATGGATCAGCCACAGCTTCAGAAAAACCATGATGATCAAGATCCTCATCTTCAGAAATCTCATCCGGATAATCATTTTGTGGATTGTCTTCCGCATTTGAGTCATCAGTTACATAATCCGAATCATCAGGCCCGTCGTAATAATCTTCATTGTCAACAACTTGAACTAATGGATAACAATTTGAAGGATCTTCAACTGGCACCACATCATCATTCACAGTGTAAAGGTCATAAACATAATCCTCTTGTTTGGAATAACCAACTCCAATCATATCAGATTCAATCTCTGCAGCAGCATTAGGAATAACTTCTCTTAATAAAGGAAGGTAACTAGACAAAAGTCTTTGATCCTCCAAAGAGATATCTTCCTCCTGTGGAAACTCCTTAGTTTTTTCTTCATTAGCAATACGAACAATGTCGTAAAAGTGGCACATTTCGAGTAATGCATTTTCTTCTTCTCCTTTCCTACTCTTCCATATTTGCTCGAACCGAGCATCTTTTGCTGAAGATTCTTTTTCTTGTTTAGCTTTAATCAAGAGCTGAACTTGCTTATTATTTTTTTCAAATTTTTTCCGCACAATATCTAAGGTAACCTCAGATCTGTTTATGGTCTTCAAATGTTGCACAAAAACCTTCTTGCTATGAAATTCAACCTTTTGTGCAGACTCTGATATTGATAGTTTTTCAATATCCAAAAAAGGGCGCTTCAATGGCCTCTCACCGATTTCGAATCCCTTTTGAGTAGAATTCGAGATTGATAGATTATCAAAATCCAAGAGAGGGCGCTTCAGTGGCCTCTCGTTGATTTCTAACCCTACATTGCAATGACAAATCACAAAACCACACAACAGCTTTTAATCACTTTTTTTTATATAAAAATAAAAAGATTCATTTGAAAACATAATTTCCATGAGAGAGAGATATAATTGATTGGTGTTTTATACAAACGAGAGTGATTGGGAGGAAAATTGAGAAGAAGAAAGACTTACAGAAAGCATCAAGTGGAGATTGAAAAGGTTTTCGCTTAACCCTAACAACTACAGGCTTCGGTGCCGAAGAGGTTTCCGCCATGCTTTCGCCTTCCTCAGAATTTGAGTCAAAAATCGCTATATTCCGACTGTTTGCCACGTCACTGGTTTAAATGTAGAGGGAAAATAAATTATTGGCTCATGCAGGTCTCGAACCTGCGACCTTCGCGTTATTAGCACGACGCTCTAACCAACTGAGCTAATGGGCCATTTGATAATTGTCTTACCCAATCCATGTTTAACACGTAATAATGCTATTGCCAATGCAAATATCACACAATTATCCTATTTGATATGCGCAAGCCGCTCTGCAGTCGGCTTTCCGCGTGAAATGCCTCTAATACTGCGCGAAATGCATTACTCGATAAATTGGGTGTGGTATTAGAGGCATTTCGCGCGGAAAGTCGACTGCAGAGCGGCTTGCGCATATCAAATAGGATAATTGTGTGATATTTGCATTGGCAATAGCATGAGTATAGTTTGTGTCACTAAAGGACCCCTTTAGTGATAGTCACTAAAGGGGTAAATATGTAAAAGACCAATTAATAAAATTAGGATATTTTAATATCAGTCATTTATGAGTTCCTAGTTATTAGGAATTAGTTATTGTGTTGTTAAATAAATAAAAACGTTCAAATTAAATGCCCCAAAAAAATAGGCAAATTATTAACCGATTTGATTTCCCAAAAAATAGGCAAATTACTATAATGGATAAAAACACAACTTGAAAAAAAAAGTGAATTATGGAAGAAGAAATAAGAAAGAAGGAAGATAAGAGAAGAAGGATGGAAAAAAAACGTAAGATTGAAAGAAGAAATAAGAAGCAGAAAGAAGAAAGAATAAAAAGAAGGAAGAAGGAAGAAAGATGAACTATTTTTACGGCTTTGCTTAATTGTTGCCGAAATAAAGGCAATTAATTAGCAGAAATTAAACATATCAATAAACCGATCCAATATATTGCCTTAAAGATAGGAACAATAAATGGATATTGATTAATTAATTTATATAATTGATATTGTATAGTACATAATTGCCCCTCTACAATAACACCCATTGGATCAAATTTAGGTAATAAATTAGTCATCCAATGGTTATCAATCATTTAGTGATCATCACTAAACCTTTGGTTTAGTGATGTAATCCACAGCCGTCGTGCTAATAACGCGAAGGTATGTAGGGTGTGACTCAAATTTATTCGTCAATATGTAATGTGTGATGCTAGATAGTATGATTCAAATACGCAAAGCTCATTCTTCGATAACCTATTTGGTGAAATTTTTTAACTTTGAGAGAAGATATGTAGAGTGTGATGTTAAACAGTGTTTTTTGGATACTTTAGCATCAAAATCTTTTTTAATTATTCAAATATGCAATTTTTGTTTGTCAATAATAATTTCAATTTTGTACATGTGCTTCTATTTTATTTGTGGTTTAAAATCAAACGATACATGATATCTAAATGTGTGTTTCACTTTCTACTTGTGTTGTCTTTTTTTTTTAATTATGTGTTAAGGTTTAATATTTACATTTTTTGAAGCATTTTAATATTTACATTTTGATGAATATAGATAACGTTATTAAAGTTTTTTAGATTTTTTCTTCTTATTATTTATGGATGTTCAATTGCAATGTCTTTGTTAATATTCATTTTTTATTTTATAATTTTCTTATCTAATTTATAGTTATAATTAAACTTTTTTACAGGAACTTCAGTTATATTTACAATAAACTTCTCATTTGTATAGGTACTTCTATTTTATCGGTGGTTTTCATCCAACTCTACACGTAACCCATGTGTGTTTTACTTTCTATTTGTGTTTGGTTTCTTTATTTTGATAATTTCGCACCTACGAGTATTAAACGCATACTTAAATTGGTGTAAAACATAAGTAACTAGATAATACAATTTTAGTGAACCGAAAATTTTATTACGTATCTTAGAAAAGTTGTTTTGCCGGAACCAAAAATACATTCAATCAAATTTAATTTAATGAGTCCGTCAAATTAAACTTCACAATTCTCAAGTTGAATTTTTAGTCTTTCAATCTCTGCAACTTTATTTTGATGGTTGATTTTTAAGGAACTACATGTCACTATATTAGTGGTTAGGAGGTTTATGGATCAAAATTCAGTGCTTTGTGAGCTACACGTCACTACATTTTAGTGTTTAGGTGACCAGAATTTTTTATTTTGATTATCTTGCACAATAGGTACTAGAATCGTAATTAAATTGGTGATTATTTTACTAATAATATCCGACTTTGCAATTTTAATATGAAACAAAGTTAATCTATATATAGTGATGACCATGGGGATATGTAAGATACATGTACCATATTTTTTTAAAACCCTAAAAGTATCTCTTACCCATATAATAGTAGTAGTATTCTTTTTTTAAATTAGTTAAAGGTGAATAATTTTTAAAAAAAAAACCCTGGCACTTAATTTAACTAATAACTTACTTGAAATATAAAATGATGAAAAAATTGATAAAAAAACCCAAAATATAGACTTTCAAATTTAACTAATATAATATTAAAATTTTGTCATTTTCATTGTGACCTCGCCAAGTCACCAATCCTAAAACAATATTTGTAAGTCACTTTTTTTGTGTGTTTTTAACATATAAGAATAACCAGAAACATATTATGTAGTCCAACGTTATTTTCGTCAACGTTATTTCAATAGTGTTCAAATTTTAATTAATGCTTGAGAACACTAAATTTAAATTATAGGGTTATGTCAGACAATGTTTACTTTAATATGAATGCATCAATGTAAGATAGTATTTTTCTTTTTTGTTAAATTATTAATCATACAACAACTAATTAATTTTAACGACAGAAAGTTTTAGTTTTGAAATTTTCCCAATCCACCACTTTTCTTATCAAATGAGATTGGATTTTAAAAATACTTAGGATGTTCAATTTCAATGTGTTTGTTAATGTTCTTTTTTAATTTTATAATTCTCTTATTTAATTTGTAGTTATAATTTAATTTTCATTCACGAGAGTTTCAGCTACATTTACAACAAAATCCCCATCATATTCTTTCAACACTGTATAGGGGCTTCTATTTTAATTTATTAGTGATTTTCATTCAAACCTGCATGATACTCACGTGTTTCACTTTCTATTTGTGTCGTCTTTTCTGTTTTGGTCATTTCGCACCAACGAGTATTAGAAGCATACTTAAATTGGTGTTTATTTTTTTTATCTTTCTTTTAGCATTTACTTTCGCGGGAACTTCAGTCATATTTATAATAAAACCTGCATCATCTTCTTTCAATTTTCTATAAATTGTTCTCTTTTTATACTGTGATGCTATTCATAATACTTTTTTCATTCTATCGTACTTTTTAAACCTAATAATACGATTATATGAAAACCAAGGACTACGATTAAGCCCCGTGCGTAACACGGATGTCTCAACTAGTAGATACAACAAAAAAAACTTAAAAGCAATTAACTCTTCATTCTTCACATTCATTTCGTACCAAAGAGGATTTGTCTATTTTTATTTTTATTTTTATTAAAGTGATTGCTTTACGATTATTTATGTAGGTTTCTTCTTTATTAGCCTTGAACTATTTTTCTTAAAGAACAATTTTTTTTTGTTTGTAAGTGGTGGCAACGATATTTTGAACCTAGCACCTTCATAGTATACAATCCTCCCACCACTACTAGCTCAGTCTTGCCTTTTGTCATTCCCATTTATCTCACTTTGTTTAATAAAAATTAGTAGATTACCTATGAATTTGCACAGGCGGGTTGCGTTATGTGCCATAATTATATTCAAATAGAAATGTTGATTTTAAATGTCATCATATTTTTTTTGTGATAAAAGGGCCCTTTAGCCCAAAGTAGATTAACAACTAACAAGAAGGACCCGAAAGTCCAGCACAATCTCTATCTATAATATTTACTAAAAAGTCAGGAACAATATCAAAAAGGACGCATGTGCTGATGACTAGATTTGGCCAGTAAGTCAGCCACAACATTGAACTCTCTACTAGCTTTCAACCACTCGATATCAATTCCACCATCACCAATTCCCAATACTCCATTGATGAGCATACGAACCAATTGATCTCCCTCTTCATTGCTCTTCAACGCATCAATGGCTCCCTGCGAATTTGTTTCCACCATGATCTTGGAGTATCATTTCCCCCACGCTATCGAAATATCGTACATACCCCATAATTCAGCCTCATGAACGCTACACACATCAAGTTTGTGAGCAAACGCGAATATCATTCTACCATAGCAATCACGGAGAACACCCCCACACCATGCAGATCTACCATCATTCATATAACATCAGTTGTGAAATATAACTATATTAAAACAATATTGACTCTACAATGTGTCATTGTCACACTTATAACATTAATGTAGAGTTGATACAAAGTCCAACAAAAACGTATGTAGAGCGATGAGCTTTGAAAATGAACATCATTATGGCTAAAGTAAAAGATATATTAGTACACACTCATAAATTTATGTATCAACTGAGTTAATGAATCTATTGAAATAAATGAGCATTTTGAGAAGTGTTTATACAGTGAATTATGATTATTCGTGACAAATATGTGTCCCGTATTTTTTTAGTATTATAAAAAACGTGTCCCGTCTTTTTATGTATCAATAATAATTATTGTCCCTTTTTTATTCTTATAAGTGATAAATATTTATCCCATATTTTTTATGTATTAATGACAAATATTTATAGCTTGTTTTTTATATATTTATTAGTAGCTCAAATAAGCATTTAGTCTTCCCATGTTTTTCTTAGATATTGCTCAAGGCGATGAAATTATACCAACAATAAATAATGTTTCCGACTCAGGACTCAATAGCTCAAGAACAAAACTATCCTTAGCTCTCTCCTAGCCTCGAGGTTGTGTGCTCAAGGTTCCCATGCATCTCAAAAACCTTAGAGAGTTCGTGATGAACATTCACCTACACTAGCAACTAGCTTTTCACCACTCTCTTAGGTATTAGGAACTCTCTTGCTCAAAATGTAAGAGTGAATTTGATTCATCAAAGTTCTAGGGTTACGAGGAATGTAAAAGTATATATAGTTTGGACTCTTAGATCTTAAGCCCAACACTCTCAAGTCCACTAAGGAAATAAATAAGGCCCAAGGCCTAAACTAAACACCAACAAAGCTTAATTAAAGTGTCTTACAATTTATTGAAAGAAAAATAAAACATAGAAAACACTAGAATTGGTTATCTAGAAATTCCCTACTATTTACATGGTCACCTTCAATGTTCTCTTATCTTAATAATTAGGGGTAGCACATTGAAGTATATTCTTTTTGAATTCTTGTTGCCTGTTTTTGTATCAATACTTCAATTCTCAATACATCAATAATCAAAGAGTATGTTAGTAAGTTTACTAAACTATACATCATATAAACTTGTCACATGTTACAAAATTTAGACAAAATTGTAAATTAATCACTAAATACCAAAAGATGTAACCTTTTTAACTTTGATTACTTTTTTTATCTCTCTCCTTTTTTGTTTTTTCTTTCAAATCCCCCCCCACTCCTCTCTCTCTTTCACACCATTCACCTTATTTTTTCTCTCTCTCTCTCTCACCCTTTTCTCTCTTTGTCTGATTTATTATCATTATTATTTTCAAAAACATAAAAAAAAATTCTTACTATTTACTATAATCTACTGACAGTTGTCAACAAAAACTCAACCACTATCAAAAATTTCAAAATAATTTTTTTTAATAATCTAATATTTTAATTAATATGATTAAATTAATTTTAAATAATCTACAATTTACTATTTACTATAATTTATAGAAACTACTAAAACTAATCAATTCAACTACCAACAATTGTCAACAAAAAGTAACCACTAACCAAATTTTCAAAATAAAAGGAGTAAACAAGTGGCAATCAGAGCGGCAACAAGAGACCGACAACAAAAGCGGCAACGGGGAGCGACAATAGGAGCGCCAATAAGAGACTAGAAATAGGATCAACAACGTGAGAGGCAACGAGAGCGCCAACGAGGGTGCATTTCTTATATTAAATATTTTTTTTCTCGATTTTTACTCCATTAGTAAGATTATAAGATGTCAATTTTTTTTTTAACTTTATGCAACACAAGTATTTTAATAAATTTGAAATATAGCCTTTTATCGAGTTTTTCCTTTTTCTTTTACTACATTTTGCAATTTTCAATGTATTTATAATTACGTAGCAAATTATAATAAATACAGTGGCACTCGTGCGGATGCACAGGTAAAGTACTAGTTTATCTTTATGATCTTTATCCAAGCTGCATGCATGTGGGCTCACATCAGATATATACATGATTTAATATATGTTAATACAACAATAATTCAATATTTCAACTCCACAATAAAACATAATAGCAAACGATAATATTAAAGTGTATTAGTACATTATTATTAGATAAGATTATACTACATTAACCACTAAATCATACATATTAGTAAGAACAAAAGTTATTAAGATGAAAAAACTCAAAAAATGTGAACTATTTTGACCTAATACTCATAATTTTTAGTATAAGCTCTTTATTTTGTAGTTGAATATAAAACAAAACAAAAATAGTATTGATAACATACAATTAGCTTTATGAATCCAATATATACGGCAACAAGTAGGTAGTTCAACCTAAGTAGCTAACAGCATTGACAACTAATTTACATTTTAAGGCCAAATCAATGTAAATTTGTAGACTCGTAAACTCATAGTAGAATCGAGAATTTTCTGATTTTATCAAAGTTTACAAACTAAATGCGAGTTTAACAAAAAGAGAGTTTATCTACTAGTTGAGTCGTTTTTGTGATGTAGAATTGCAAACTCGTAAGAATTTAAGAGTTAATTTGAGAGTTTAACAACCATGGCTATACATATTGAATGCAATTCAATGCCAATAAATCCATCACTAACACAAAGCAATACCATTTGGTGATTCTATCCACATCAAATCAAAAATAAAAATTTGAGTTTAGTTATTCACATATACCAAATTTTTTTTTGTAACCAAAAATATACCAATACTTTCTGTCTCTCGATAGTCTGTATCCTAGCACTCTAAAGATAGGCAAGACGATATCAACACCATAGACAAGCAAAACAAAGCAAAGTACCAAGTAGAATTCTCCTAGGAGGGTGGGGGGAACTTCTTGGCAGCACCCAATGCAACAAGTGGAGTCATTGTTTCCCATAATTATAGAGAACATAGACTATCTAAGACAAAATATCCAAGTTGAGGAATTCTCATTTCACACAATAAGGGCTACAATGTTGTTATCTACTTAGGGCCCTTCAAGTTGAGTCATTGTTTACGTAAGTGTGCGGCAAAGAGGGCCAATAAGGGCTTCATGAGATAGTTGGGAGTGTGTAACGTTCAAGAGTGGGTCATTTGTAGGGGAAGGCGCCAAAGTGGGGCAAGCAAGGACCCCAGGGTGATCTCAGGTGACCCATGTAGTGATTTAAAGTTGGTGGGTTGTCTGCATTATCAGAGAGGGACAATAGAAACTGCTTAGCTTTACACTTATGGTTCAAAACGAAACGCTCGTCAAAGTTAAAGCATCCGTTGCGAAAGCATCCGTTGCGAGAGTGACGTCTAAAAAAAAGAGCTACACATTTAAATGCATTCAATGCTAATAAATCTGCCATTAACAAAAAAACAACACTATTTTATAATGTAGTAACGACAAAATCAAAATTAAAAATTAGAATTCATTTATCCACTCACACCAATACATTTTCTAAGTAACTATGGTTATGTTTGGTAAAAAATAACGAAAAGCAGATAATGGATAAATTAGCGTATAAATATTAGCTGATAGCAGATAAACTATCAGATAAATTTTAAAGTGTTTAGCAAAATTGGTGGTTGAACTAGCTTATAAATATAATGATATAAATGGACATTTGTAAATAATGCTTAAAAACGTGAGAAAATATTTATTTAAATAGGATAAGCGAAAAAGTTAATTAAAATAATTAAAGTAATAAAAATAAATTAAGAGAAAAACAAAACTCTATAAGTTATAAGCTCAAAGCTACTTTAAGTAGTGTTTTAAAAAAGTTACAAATGAGTGAAAAAAACACCGTAAACTAGTCTTACCAAATTTCTCGAGATCAAACTACCAAAAATTCTATTTAGTATTTTCTACTCAAAAATTCTATAGGATACCCATCCGTGCATTTGATCTGGCACTGCCACCTCTGTTTTGGCCTTTGGGTACTTTGCCTTCTGGCTCCTGCATGTTCCTTCACGTTCTCTAAACTCATTTTCACTTTTCATAATTACCCCTCACCCCCCACTAAAATTACACTACACACCTTCGAAAGGGACATTTTCGTCAAGTCAAATTAATTAAATTACACTTTCCTTTTTTCTATTCCTATGTCTCTTCCCAAAGCACCCTCCTTCTCTGTGTAAGTACCTAACACTGTTACTTTCCTTTCTCCATTGTTGCAATGCTCTGAACTGAACCTCATTGTCTTCTTTGAAGGTGAGAGAGTGTTGAGTTAAATGGGTTAGTTAAAGTTATGTTTTTTTTTTGTTTCCACCCAAAAAAACAAAAAGAAAAAATAACTTTATCACTTGCCAGCATTTTCAGACTTCGAGGTATTCAACTTTTTGCAGAAACAAAATAAAAAAAAAACAAAAAAAAAGTAACTAGCTTTATCATTCTTCTCATTCTCAACAAACACTCTCTAGTTCACTTTCTGATCTAGAAGTAGAAGAAGAAGAAGAGAGAAATGGGTTGTTGTTATTCTAGAATAGAGAGGGAAGAAACGGTGTCGCATTGCAAATCAAGAAAACGTTACATGAAACAATTAGTACAAGCAAGACATGGTTTTTCAGCAGCACATGTTATGTACATTCGTTCACTTCGTGCAACTGGTTCTGCTCTTTTTCACTTTGCAAATGCTGAAAAAACCACTCTTCTTAATCTTAACCACCACCTTCCACCGGAGCCACAACCCATTCTTCCACCGCCGCCGCCACGAGCTCCGACTCCAATGCCACCGCCTCCTCCTCCTATGAGTCCAACTCCGAGTTCTTATACTTGGACATCAGGAACTGTTTCTGACTCACCTGCTCTTCCTCCGCCGCCTCCGCCACCGCCGCCGCCGGTGGCTTCCTCCGGTTGGGATTTCTGGGACCCGTTCATGCAACAACCGCCTCCTCCTCCTTCGTCGAGGTCTCCGACGGAGGAAGAGTGGGAAGCCACTACTACCACCGGTTCTGAGGTGGTGGCTATGGGGCCTTGTGCGGCGGCGAGCATGGCGCCGCCGCCGTCTGGGGTTAGAAGATTTTCTAAGGAGACAGCTAGTGAACTTGCAATGGTGGTTTCGAGAAATGGCAAAGATCTGGTTGAAGTTATCAAAGAACTTGATGATTATTTTCTTAAAGCTGCTGATGCTGGTGCTCATGTTTCTTTGCTTTTACAAGTTCCAAGTTCTGGTTTTTCTGATCATAGTAAAGCAAGTAAGTGTTTTTTTAGTGTTAATGTTTTTCAGATTTGCTTGTTTTTGCTTTGTGGTGTTGAACATTTGAAGTTGGTGTTTTTTTTTTTTTTTTTTTTTTTGGGATTTTTAAGGTTGTTTTTTGTACTTGTAGGTAAAATGTATGGAAATGGGTGGAGTTTGAGTCCATCAATGTGGGCATGGGGTTCAAGTCCTAAACTGAATGGATTTGGGAAGCTGTTTGAGGAGACTCCTATTTCTGTTAGTAATTTTGGTGCTAATAATGGTGTTGGAAATGGTGGCCATTGTTCTACTGTGGAGAGACTATATGCATGGGAGAAGAAATTGTACCAAGAGGTCAAGGTGGGTAGTTTTTGTTTAATTAGTATAGAAATAAATGCTTATAAAGATTTTCTCTTTTTTGGGTATATATATTTGGTGTGTGTCTGTGTATTTAGTAAAGCAATACTCCCCCTGGTCTCATATAAAAAAGACAAGACAGTTTTAGGTTCATTGAATAACTGTGTATTTTTCGTTGGTCTTTAATCTAGACCTGATACATTAGTTATTCAATGAACTGGTATGGTTTTCTACCTATCTTGTGTGAATTGTATGTTCCCTCTTTAGTCTTCAAAGCAATATTGAAGAAAGGAAATCTCACTCTCTCAGTCTCTCTCTTTTTAGGTGATTTGATAATTCTCATTAATTGTTGCTTAACTTATGTGATATTGTTTGATTGGTTTAAGAATGCTAAAACTATAAAAATGGAGCATGAGAAGAAGGTGGAAGTGCTGAGGAAACTAGAAATGAGGAGGGCTGATTATGTGAAAACAGAGAAGACAAAGAAAGAAGTTGAGAAATTAGAATCACAAATGATGGTTGCTTCACAAGCCATGGATAGTACATCTGCTGAAATTGTCAAGTTAAGGGAGATAGAACTCTATCCTCAACTCATTGACCTTGTCAAAGGGTTAGTCAGTCTTCTCTTTTTCTTGTACTGCATTATTAGTATTTTAGTATAATAACAAACCAGCAACCAAGTACTATAGATTGGTTCAGAGTGTAGGTGTGTATCATAGAAAGAGTAAAAAATATTGCTTTAACTGCTTTTTTTGTTTTTACTGGATATAATTTTGTGTTTCTTAAGTACAATCTGTGCGACCAAAATCACTTTTTCTTGGGGGTTCAAACTACAAAGTGTACTCCTGCTTCCTGGACTAGACATTATTGTTGCACTCTTTGTACCATATATATTTCCCCAATGGACTTTCATAATGTGATTATGATTATGCATAACATTGGATGGGATGTTCTATTAATGTCCTTGTGTTTTGTTCACAAATCATGGTATCTTTTTTGTCCATTGTCGTACAATACACAGTTTATTGACAGCTTGGAAAAGCCAAAAGGTTATACCTTGTGTTTAGGACAGGCAAAACTGTTGTTATAATTTGACCCTTACATGTTATAATTTGACCCTTACATCAAAGCTTTAAAATTTGGCATCCTACTGAATTATTATCCTACCCGTTTGGATTGGCATATTTGGACTTGTCTTTACCCAAGATAAAATCTTTGACCTTTGTTTGGGAGAGCTTATGAAAACAAATTTTATGTCATGTTCATGTTCATTTATAACTAATTTCCATAAGCTCCTCAGGATAGCTTATGAAAACAGCTTATAGCTTATAGAAAAATAGTTTAACATTATTTTATATTTTATTATAAAAACAGCTTATGCATAAGCTCTTATATAATAAGTGCTTATGCCATAAGCGTTTAATTAAGCTGTTTATCCAAACGGAAAGTTATTGTGGTTTCTTATTTTCTAGCAGAATGTGTAGCACTAACAACATTTCTGGGATATGAATCCCGTGCGGTTGCTATTTTGCACAATCACACCTTCAGCGAATCTTGTCCGTCCAATCTTGATCAGATGGTCTAGATTATAACTTTATGTTTTATATCTGATTTTTTAAAGTTAAAAGTTAGATCGTCTGATCAAGATGGGACAGTCCGAATCCACTGAATTCATGACTGCGCAAATTTGCCGACTTCACCGGATCCAGATCGACATTTCTGCCTGCTGAATTATTCATTGACAATAACATAACATAACTAACATTTATGTGCTTCTTGTATTGTTAGATTGATGTGCATGTGGAGAAGCATGTATGAGTGTCATCAAGTTCAAAAGCACATAGTTCAGCAACTAGAATACCTCAATACAATACCATCAAATAACCCCACATCTGAGATTCATAGGCAATCAACACTTCAGCTCGAACTCGAAGTACAGCAATGGCACCAATCCTTCTGCAACCTCTTCAAAGCCCATCGAGACTACGTTGAATCGCTCACTGGTTGGCTAAGGCTAAGTCTTTTCCAGTTTAGCCGAAATCCTCTGAGCAGAACCACCGAGGAATCAAAGATATACACTCTCTGTGAAGAGTGGCACCTTGCCGTCGATCGTATACCAGACAAAACGGCAGCTGAAGGAATAAAAAACTTGTTGACAGTTATTCATGGTATTGTAGTTCAACAAACAGAAGAGCATAAACAAAAGAAGAAGTCAGAATCTGCATTCAAAGAGTTTGAGAAGAAAGTGGTTCAGCTTAGATCCTTGGAGTGCAAGTATGGTCCGTACTCGTTGCAAGACCCGTCTGGTAGCATAAGAAGAACAAAGGATCCTGTTGCTGAGAAGCGAGCTAAGGTGGAATCGTTGAGAGCGAAGGCTGAAGAAGAGAAGAGTAAGCATGAAAAGGCGGTGAGTGTTACGCGGGCAATGACATTGAATAACTTGCAAATGGGTTGTCCACATGTTTTTCAAGGGATTGTTGGGTTTTCAAGTGTATGCATGGAGGCTTTTGAGTCTGTTTACAACAAAGCCAAAGTTGCTGAACAAGAGCGTGACGTGAAGAGAATATTACCGTAGGATAAAATAAGATAAGATAAGATAAGATAACTGATCCATCGGATATGTATAGATAATTCCATACCCTTGCTCATATAGATTTTATTTGCACCTAGTAATATCATGAATCATGATACTTGGTTGAATACCCTTGCTTTAATTTCCTTCTTATTTTTTTTACTGGGGTAAGACTCAGTTCAGTTTGGTGTAAAATCATGCTTCCACAGTGGAAGCAGAAGCTACCAACTTTGCTAAGCAAGGAAACTTTGAAGCACTTTTCAGTTGGTATCATTATAGTATTATTGCTGATATAATTGCATATAGCTGAGATAATTGGTTATTGGGTAAACATATAAGAAAAAAGTTTGTCACAATTCACAAGGTAGGAATTTCTTTCAGGGTCTGACTGAGTCAAGGCGTTTCCAAACATTGCTTATTTTATTTAATTTTATTTTTATAAATAAAAAAAGAACACTGCTTCTGTCTCGTTAACACATTTCTTGCAAGGATTTTTTATTTGTTACAAGGACAAGAACTAATGAACAAAGTTGGTTGTGTAATGTTTGTGGATGTGATAGCTCTGTTACAAGGACAAATGAACAGATGAGTTTAAGAACTATATTTCAACAAAGGATAAATCAGTTTGATGGAACAGAAAAACAGCAATGTACTGCTATCAATCAATCGTTAATTAATATTTTGGTTAATTATAGACTTGATATGTTTTTTCCCTGTGAATATATGTTGTGTATTTTTGAAGCCAGTAGAGTTATATAAGATAAAAAAGGAAGTGAGAGATAAAAATAAAGGTATATGAAGTCACATATCTAAAATAAAATACTCAAATAATCCTTGCTATATGTTTTTGTTTTGGTCACTCCATGTGTCACTGAGTTACCATGCAGTATTTCTAGGTGGCATTGTCTTGCCATGTGAATAGAAAGACCGAGAAACAACAATTAACTTATTTACAAGGGTGAATAGAAAAAAATACCATATTTATAGGGACTAAAATCAAAATTAAAGAAAAAAAAAAGAGAGAATAAGAAATTATAATTCCATGTTTTATTAAAAAAAAGAAAAGGTGCACTCATTGAGTCTTTACAAAACCTCATTTCACCACAAACCTTGTGAGTGCACCTTTTCTTATCTAAGATTACTTTTTTATGTTTTAATTTTTTTATTTTTCATTAAAGTAATTAGTACGAATATACGTATTTTTTTAGTCTCTGATGATTGTAGCAGAGGATACTCAATTTATACAAAAAAAAGTATGGGTCTTAGTACGATTACCTGTTTTAGAATGCAAGTATGGAGACACATTATAGGGACCAAAGCCAAATAATTTTCTAGAGGGCCCAAACCCAAATAATCTCCTATAATAATTGAGAGACTAAAAACAAAATTAACTTCATATTTTTAGCACCAAAACTTAAGGAACTATCAAGCTATGAATGAGATTACCTAATCAAACCTTGTGAATAATTCAACCCTTAAAGATCAAACTGTGACAAAAAAAAAATACCTTTTCAATTCATTTTTCAACCTATCTAGTGGAAGCAACAGAACACCGATGTCGCAACCAAGTTAGACGTCTATCCTTTCTAAGAGACAAAAATATCTCTCGTGCATTAGGTTTGTTGAACAAATCTAAAGCAGCAAAATATAGTTGTTGATCAACACCTTGCATCAAATCTAAGTCCTTAATACAATCAGCAATGCTATATTTACTGTTATGCTGTTCTATGGCAGCTGTTCTCATCTTTGAAGCAGATGCCATCTTCAATATAGCTTCTGCAATAGCATCATCGACTCCTCTACGCCCTCGTTTGCGGCTACAAGTTGCTGTAGGTGTAATAGGTTGAACTGTTTGAGGATCATTTGCATCTTCCACATCTTGAGATTCGGATGAAGATTCGTCTTGGTTTGTGTTCAAGAACTCTGGACAAGGAGCGCCAGAAGTATGTTGTTCACCCTCAGATGCAGCTAGATAGTCATGATTTCCATTGGTTGCTGGCTCAGAGAATATTGTGCATAGCTCTTTATAGATTGGGCAGCCACCACTTTTTATCGTCTCGGCGTCAGGATGTTTCTGTAATTTTTAAGAGCTAAATCAAGTATTTAATACAGAATAGAAAATAGCTCATGTTTGAGTGCAGTGGCACTCCAAGCCTGAGAAAACAGATTTAGATCTCTACAGCTGCTGCACTGGTGCAGCGGCGGCAGAACTGTTGGATCTAAGTTTAAAATTACAAAATCCAAGATCCAATGGCCCTGCAGTTGCAGAACTGTTGGATCTAAGTTTAAACTTACAAAATCCAAGATCCAATGGTCTTGCAGTGAGAGATTTTAGCCTTGAAAGGATTTGACTCATCTAAAGTGAGAGGGATAAGTCCTAATAGAAACAAGATTATGCCATAGCATTCCCAAGAGTTATTGTAATCATCACTTCTTCCACATTTTATCACTAAAATGGGAAGAAAAAAAAGTTTAGCAGGCACTTTTAGTAAATTTCAAATTAATCTTAGATTGACTAACCAGCTACTCATCTGTATCTCCTCCATCTTGGTGTGAAAAAAAGTTAAAAGACTGATTTTTCATATAAAGCATCCATGAACTTTAACCCTTATTTTTAAGGGAAGACCAAACTGACCGATGGATATATGTTGAAAACTTCCCTCCTCAGGAAGGACCATTTGTTGGTTTTCAATTATCAATTTATCATCAACAAAACTTAAGAGAAAGGAATATACCTTGATGTACTCAGCCCAAACTTCATCGTTTGCGCTTATAGATCCCGTGGCTTCATCCCAACTAAAGTCACTTTGATCAAGAATCGACTTAACAGTAGAATACTGCCGCCTCAGGACTGAATACCGGTTTTTGAGTTGTTCCTTATCCCATTTCAGACCCGTTTTGCTGTAAAATCCATCACAAATGTATTTCCATGCTTTCTTATTGAATGAACTGTTGTGTTTATTCCCTTTGTGTACTTGGTCAACCATCAGATCTGCCAGTATCTTAGTAAGTGATGTTGTCCACCTAGCCCTTGACTGTTCCAACTGCTGCATTTCTAGCCTTGTCGATCTTATGGTTTGGCCCGCCGCCATCTATCTACAGTTTTACAAACGCGAGTGCTCAATAAAGACGAGTATAAACACAATCACACACAATATACGCATAAAAAGATGTGCATGCACAAACATGAGAGAATGGTCGTAACAAGAGTGAATTCAAGTTTTTGGCCATAAAATTTCAGTCGTCCACTATGGATAGCAATAATTAAAAGAGTGCAAAATGCAAAAAACAACAAAGAACAGCAAATTTATATGTAAGTAGACCATAATGAATCGCAAGCGGACACATAAAATAAACAGACAAGTAAAGAGAATGAGGGCTTGAGTCGCACTCTAAAAGAAAGGGAGGGAAATTGCCAGGGTGACACGAAACTAATATAGTCTCGCTGCATGAGAGATCAGATGAAAGAATATAAACCGAAAACCAATTCTCCAACCAACTGAAGGGAGCCAGTCTGCCAGTGAGATAACAAAATATAGAACTAAGTATCAATTGAAAAAGTTAGAGACAGTATTGGTGAGCTAAGTGACATCGAAGAAGTTTAAGTAGGAAGTCCAAGACTCCAAATCTGAATCCTGGAACCTAACAATTCTATCTCCCTAACTAATTAACTGCTAACAATACATATTTGCCTATATAAAAAATAAACTTATAGGTAAGCTAGTTACATTACAACCCATAATAACTCCTCATGCATGCATAGATGAATTCAAAAGTGCACTCAATGCAAAACCCAACCAATTCACAATTTTTATCAGAGAATTGTTTGCATTGGTGAAACGGGCAGCATAACATAGCAGGCACAAGTTATCAACACAAGTAGGACACCTCCAAAATCAGAGAAAATGATTCAACTTTATATCATTCAGCAATGTGGGAATCATATGCATATCAATTCAGACATTCTATGTTGGCGGAATCGTGATTCAAATGAATTGATTCAAGACAAATGCAATCTTTTTGAAAACCCTAAAGCAGAGAGAAGAAAGTAAATTTACCTGAGAGAAACACCGATCACTCCGATTATAATCGATCGTTCGACGAGGTTACAGCAAGAAAAAGTAGAACAGGGAAAACTTGAATTTTTAGTTGGAGAATTGAAAAAAAACAATATTCTTCGGCAAACTTTTTATCAATGGATTTTTTTTCTTCCAAACTATCTATCCTCTCAATTAAATCAAGGATAATCTTTTTTATTTAAAATCAATAAAATATAATCTTAATTGATTGCATTTGATTTATTTACTTATTTGAAAGGAATTTATTTGATTTATTTACTTAATCAAGAAATTGATTGGATATATTCACACTACCAAAAAGACGGGCACATTTGCATTGTTTCTTACTATGAAAAACTTACTTTTGAATAAAAGATTCTATGTGGTCTAGAGATAAAAAAAGTTCAAAATTTTAGAATCGTTTATTGCGACTTATTTTTTTAAAAGAATCACTTTGCTTAAAAACTAATCAATTTTGACGATATGTTGTCAGTTTGTTATCAATTCTTAAAAAAAATGAAAAAGTTGAAAATGATTTAAAAACGGTTTCATATGATAAGCTTAGCTTCTTATAAAAATTAGTTTTTTAAGAATAGTTTTTTTAAAATATGTGATTTTCAGACAAACACAAAACAACTTCTCATTTTCTTAAAAATCTCTAAAAATTAATCCCTAAATTACTTAACAACAAAATCACTCATTAGAATGAGTTATTTAAACACATAACAAATGGTGTTCCTTATGTCCACTTTACCTTATCACCAAACCAACTAAGAATAGACAATCAAATAAGCTACTCTATCACATTTAATTTCTTGTTAGACAACCTAATTACCATAATCATTTATTGGTTTCCTTCAAATATCTTAGTATTCTCTTTGTGGCCACCAAATGAGAATGTCTAGGTTTATCCATAAATCGACTAACAAACACAACTCCATTTGAAATGTTAGACATGCTATTACAAATATACCTTATGAATAAAGTTGTATCTATTGTCTTCTCATCACTCATGCTTTTAAGTTTTGTAGTGTTTGACGCTGTTAAAGCTGTTTATGAATTTGATTCCCAAATAAAAGTACATTTATTCAGGAATGAGTTGGTTTGAATTTGACACTTCTTTTGCATAACCCAAATCTACCCAACTCGATATTGTACGAGTTGGTTTGGATTTGACTCACATGTTATGCACCACAATGTAATTTTGTAAGAATAAAAAACTTTTTTTTGTAGTATTCCAACACGTGCAGGATGGTATGGGTAAGCATCTCAGATACAATAATTTGGTTAACCGCATTAAGACTCTTATGGGGAAGGAATGGAGAAAGAGGAGAGAGAGACTTGTGTCTAATGGTTTGGTGAGGATAAAATAGTAAAAGTCACATTTAAGAGTTTTTTCTTCTCACTTTCTCTCCCCTTGTGGATAAATTACAAAAACCACTAAATTAATCTTTCCCCTCTCTCTCTTTCTCTCTTTTTATTATTTCTCTCCTTAACCAAACATGTCAAAATCACTCTTTCTTTCCTCTTTTACCCCAAACAAACACACACTAAATATACTTAATCACTTGGTGCCATGGTCGAGTTCGGAGTGTTGCGGACTCCGAAGGAGCACCGGGAACAATGGACCACTAAGAGACTTGGATACCACGTCTCCACCAAAAACCTTAAAGTGTTAGATATATGAGTCCCCTATCTGATATATCCTTCATTTCATATAACTCATTCCTAGTCGATGTGAGACTAACAACTCACACTTGAAAATTCTCAACACATAGGTATGCTTTTAAAAATTCTTAGTATGAACCAAACTATTAAAAGTTCTTTAACAAACAAACATTAGTGATTAGTTAGAAGAGAATGAAATGTTAGTTTATAAAATTTGAACTTGAATCTCTTTCTTCAAACTCTTTCATGTCGCAACTGTACTACTTTCTTAGAATAACAACTACAAGTTGTATGAGTTTTCGAGTTTGGTCCAAACACAAAATTAACAAATGAAGTAGGTGAAGGTCTATTTTTCCCTAAAAAGAATAGATCGAATTTGAGTTTGTTTGGTTTGACCGAAATATTACCCCATTGGGGGCATAATGGAGTCAAAATTAAGAAGGAAGTTTGATTAATTTTTTTTAAAAGATACACATATAAAAATATAATAAAATATGTCAATAAAATAAAATAAAAATATAACAACAAAAAAAAACAAGTTGCTTCACACCTAACCTCACATAGTTGAGATTCAACAAAGAACACCCACCACCGCCATGTTCATCTTATACTACTACTTCTTACATTCTTCAACACTCACCAACCACCACCACCACCAAACTACACCCTCTCACTTTCCTCCATTTCCCTCCAATGGCTTCCACAGCTTCCCACTTCTCTCTTTCTCTCTGCCTAAAACAAACAACTCAAACCCCAAAACTCACTCACCTCTCATCTCTTCAAAATCCTAAATTACCCAACTCTCTATCCACCAACCATTTCCCAAAGCAATTCTCTCTTTCCAAACCTCTTAGGTCAACGGTATGCGCCACTTCCTCTCAACTCATGGATCCTTTTGCAGCTAAATCCGAACCCGAGGTTCCTACCATTGTCAACGTCGATTTAGGCAATCGGAGCTATCCTATTTATATCGGATCCGGCTTGCTCAATCAACCCGAACTTCTTCAAAGGTACCCATGATTCCTTCATCCATCAATTTCGTAAAAGTTCAATTTTTTAATTACTATCAAAGTTTTATTCCCTTTTTAACCTATTTTATGTTTAGTACCTCCAACTTCCAAGTTATGACAGATAAAAACTAGTTTTTTTTGAATTTTCAGTTGATTGTGTTCGTTTTAATTTATATAATTGTTGTACAAGATTTTTTATGACGTCCACCAATCACATTTGACTTTATCTCAGCTACCTTATAAGTCACCCATGTTAGTTGATGGTGTAAAGTTTTTTATAAGTAACCCATATTAGTTGATGGCGTCCAGCGATGGTGTATACCAATTAAACTGATTGTGTTGTGTGTACTATACCCACTTGCAAATATCCATGAGAATTTAGTTTTCTAATGAGGCAGTGATTTTATTATATTTATTCTAAAGGACTCTTTTTTGTAATAGGCATGTTCATGGAAAGAAGGTCCTCATTGTAACTAACACTACAGTTGCACCATTGTATCTAGACAAAGTTGTTCATGCTTTAACAATTGGAAACCCAAATGTTTCTGTGGAGACTGTAATTTTACCAGATGGTGAGCAGCACAAGAATATGGTAGGTCTTTCTTTTGTGTTTGAGTTGGTTTGGTTGTCATCTTTGTTGGCACTCTTGGCAATGGTGTGAAACTTGATTGCATTTTCAATTGATAGGATACTCTTATGAAAGTCTTTGACAAAGCCATTGAGTCTCGATTGGACCGGCGGTGCACTTTTGTTGCTCTTGGAGGCGGTGTGATTGGCGACATGTGTGGATTTGCTGCTGCTTCCTTCCTACGTGGTGTTAATTTTATTCAGATTCCAACCACTGTTATGGCGCAGGTCTTTAGCTGTTCTTTTTTTAAATTTCATTTCAAGATAACGCTCCGTCCGTGTAATGTTGATGGTCCTAGTTTCTGTTACACGCATTGTTTCTTTTCAATATTCAGTGGATTGTGTATTATGTTCTTAGGTTGATTCTTCGGTTGGTGGAAAAACTGGGATAAACCATCGCCTTGGGAAGAACCTGATTGGTGCTTTTTACCAACCTCAGTGTGTGCTTATAGACACAGAGACATTAAATACATTACCAGAGAGGGAACTGGCATCAGGTTTTGCAGAGGTTATTAAGTATGGGCTCATTAGGGATGCAGAATTTTTTGAGTGGCAAGAGAAAAATATACAGGCGTTAATGGCTAGGTAAATTTTTAGTTAAGTACCGTACCTTAACAAGCTTTCATTCCTGTTACTAGTATATTCCATTTTCATTATGAAGCTTGTAATAATAGGTGAAAACGTCTCATGGTTCCTAATAGCAAATCTTCTTTGAAATGTATGTCAGTTTAACCATGTAACTTTGGCTCCTCTAGCTTGAGCTGTATGACATTGACATCTCATTACTTCATTTGCACAAATATGAGTATCTGAAATGATACTATATGCAAATACAATAATTACTTTTAATTAAATTACAATTCGAGTATGACAACATGTTATTAAATAAAATATGCATATTTATGTATGTAAAAATTAAATTATTGTCCTGTCGTAACTCAAAATCCTTGCACGCTCCCTCCTTCAAGCCCCTATGTAATAATTTTGAGCTTGAGTGACAAATATGCAAAATAAGATGCATTAAAAGTATAAATGTAGGTATATTATACAAGTATGGGTATTGTATGCAAATACGATAGTACCATTCACAGTGTATTAGTGTTACATTCTTATAGAAATTGGTTTTGTAATAAGCTTCTACTCTTCCAGTTTTTACAAATTAATGTCATCCACTGCAGAGATCCTAGTGCGCTGGCATATGCTATTAAGAGATCATGCGAAAACAAGGCAACGGTTGTGTCCTTAGATGAGAAGGAAGGTGGACTCAGGGCAACATTGAACTTGGGTCATACATTTGGTCATGTGAGTATCTTTCACCAGTTCTTTTATTATTTTTGGTTGCAATACTGTGATGTCTCATGTCTGTGTTGTTACAAGACCTGCCTCAAAAAAAAGAACACACAACGCTATGAAATATATGCAGTTTAGTTTTTTAATGCTTTTTTTTAGATTAATTAATCATTCATGCCCCCTTTCAGGTTATACTGCTTAGTCGTTCTAACTTCTAATGACTTCACAAAAATTTCTGCCCCCATAATTTCTTAATTTACAAATTGTAGGTTTTAAAAATATTAAAAATATAATGGTTTAACACCTGCATTTTCTTTATCAGTAAATTTCCTTCTCTGATTTTAATTTTCTTTCCCATGGCACATATTTTAGGCAATAGAAACTGGGGTTGGCTATGGGCAGTGGCTTCATGGAGAGGCTGTTGCAGCTGGCACGGTATAATATTTTCTTTTACAATGAAAGCATCAATGATACCTACATTTATTTAAGGGAAACTGAATGGTAATGTACACAGGTAATGGCCGTTGACATGTCTTATCGCCTAGGTTGGATCGATGAATCTATTGTGAAGCGAGTTAATGACATTTTAAAACAGGCCAACTTACCTACTGCACCTCCAGAAATCGTGACTGTGGAAATGTTTAAATCTGTCATGGCGGTAAGTGATGCCTCAGTACTCTTAAAGATGTTCAATTTCTTTTACCGTGACTAACAGTTCATTTGTACTGGTATAACAGGTTGATAAGAAGGTAGCAGATGGATTGCTAAGACTTATCCTTCTGAAGGGTCCTCTAGGCAATTGTGTCTTCACAGGGGATTATGACAGAAAGGCACTAGATGATACACTCCATGCATTCTGTAAATCCTGATCTTTGGACTCAATGTTTCTATTGCAGCGTTATGCAATTCTTTGTAATATTTAGTGAGTGCATGTATGTTACAATAATCTCACTTGTATTTTTCCTGAATACTTGGGATGCCACCCATGGTTCCCTTTATATAGGCAAGAGTGTATTACAGAGTTGAATTATTAGTTGAGGCATGATCAATAATAATATTAATGATTATTCGGGAAGATCATATTCTTCTGGTGTTGTTCTTACAAAAGCTCTGCTACAGTTAGATAAATTGAATAATTTATTTGTTAATAAAGAACCATGCTGTACCTGAAAAAGAAAATGATATACAAAATTGCAAACTGTCAACATTATTAAATAACTATCTTATTGAGAAATATGGTTGCATTTTCTGATGGTGATTTGCCAAAAAACTCTATCTATTTCCTCAGGAACCAAAAAAGTACAAAATCCAAAATATCCTAACGAATCAAATTAAAGTCTATTCACATTCATAAACAGCTAAAAGAATGCTAAAAAGACAGTCTAAGAGTACCAAAAATTGCATCTGAAAATGACAGAGCAATAGCCACGGTATGTTTTCGGATCATCTTCATCTTCACTAGTTTCCTTCTTCAGATTCCTTCATTCTATCAAGTTGACATATGGGATCGCGAATTCTTATGTCGACAGTGCACTTGAATGGCTAGAGTCTTTGGACTTCCTGGACAAGTATTTCCATGCTTATCAAAAATATTCTTGTCTACAGGCACTGTACACTCTGTCTTTCCCAAGCAGTACTGCTCAATGAGAATAAGAAAGTTACAAACCAAAATATGAAGGCTTAGCATAACTCTGTATGAAAGAAGAAAAACAAAAAGATGTGTTGTGTTTAACCTGTTCCACAATGTTTTTGCTATTTGGTGAGTTGCATTTTCCATGTAGGAAATGTCCACAGTTTCCCACTGGATCACCATAACTTGCAAAGTCCACTTGATTAATTGTTTTTTTGTCTAAACAGACCAAGCTTGCTGTTGGTTTTGGAGTGTCTACATTGGTCCTTATCACACCCTCATCTTTGCTCCATGTCTCTACATTTGGAGGATGATCTTCCCTTACTATGCTGCAAATTGTATCTCTATTCACAGTTAGGATCTCTATGCCATCTAGTTTCCCTCCCATTTCTTCTAACACAACCAAAACATTTTTCTTTGCCTGCAAGAATGCCCTAGGAATGTGATACCTGTGAAGATAAAACATGCAAACAACATAAGATTTTAGCTTCAACCTCTGTAGTACCGACATTTTAGGTTAAAGACGTGTGTCGTGTCGATAATCGACACTTTGATTACTTCCATTTTTCAAATTAAAAAACAGACATTTACGTGTTTGTGTCAGTGTCGTGTCTGGTGTTTGTGTCTGTGTTGGTGCTTCATAGGCTTCAACTACTTACTATATATGTTTTTACTGCTTGCATGTAATTTATAGTTTTTAGACAGTTATTATGGCAATGGTACATTTGCTTACACTGGCTGAGAAGGCTTTCCTAAAGGTGAGAGGTACGATGACCAGTAACGGCCAATGCTTTTACCATTCACCCAAACCATGCCTTTGGACATAGTTTCCATTTGAATTGCAACAGGATTATTTCCTTCAGGAGCATCAAAATTAGCCTGTCATTGATTTGAAATATATTATTGGAAGGAAGCACTGGATATTTTTGTTATTTACATATCAACTCATTTTAAAATCCACATGCAATTTTTGTTGCAGAAATATGTTTGATGTAACAGGAATAATACCTTGTACCATGTAAGAGCATGAGCTGGTCCCCTGTTAACTTTGGTCCATTGAAACCCTTTGGAACCTTTCTCTGTGAAAATCTTGAGCTTTTCACCATCTAGGCCTACCTGCAGCAAAATTATCACTTAAATACAAGTATCAGGATTCAGGACCATCATTCTATATGTGAAGTTTTTATAGTTACCTTATGCCACCATCCATTGTATGACAGATCAAGGGAACCCGTGTTAAGGCCGTGGAGCGACACTGAGCGGACACCGGCAACTCGGTGCTCCAGGTAGGATCCACTATCCTAGATTGATAAAAAAATCATATTTGTGAGTTCTTAGAGTACATGGGAGCATGCGCCTGGGACATGGGCGCATGCATGGTGCTCTGAAATGGCTCACCGGAGGTAGGGTCCAGCGGTTGGAAGAGCACCGCACGCCGTGGTGTCTTTGCTTGAAAAAAGGACTAATAAAAGGGTGAAGTAAAAGTTTTGATGTCATTACTGGGAATCCAACAGTTGTCCCCAAGATTGATATGTTATTAACTCCTGGTCTCAAGGATATTGGTTTTTTGTAGAAAAAACTCTTTACTATGTTGTTTCCATTCCCAGATCCTACAAAAACATTACAAATTTAAGAGAAGAGAACATTGAAGATGTTGCTTTTAATGCTTTCTAAACATAGTGGAAATTGGTATGATCAGTGAGAACATTACCTACATATTCACCATTAACAAATGCATGCAAAACATGACCAAGAGATGATACTTCAAGCACTGGTGTAGTACTTTTCCTTAAGGGTAGATCAGTTGAGTCCAATTTTACACTGAGGAAAAGAGAAACCAGCAGGGTTATTAACATGAAAGCATGAATGGTTTTCTTGATATTGTGATATAATTGATAAGGATTATAAAGAGCGATTTAACTTGTCATAAACCATAGATAGTCAGTTTTATCCTTAGTTGTGCTGAAGTGTTCTAAAGGATCCATTGATTTAAGTTGAGAAACATCTGGATTAGGAATATTCTCTTTAACCATTGTCCACAGGAAGTTATTAGCAATCTTTGATTTCCTGTAGTTTCTTGCATTGTATTGTGAGACAATCCATTCCAAGTAAAATTAAAAGACTTCAATTAACTAAATATTAGCTTTTGTCAGCATGTTTAGAACTTAGAACTTATACACTACTTACCATTCGTGTATTATAGACAACAGTTTTGCAGTTAGGAAGTATGCTTATAGAACGCGGCGGGAGATAATATTTGGCGCCCCTAAATTCCACAGTTGCTTCCTTAAGTGTGTTGCTGTTGGATAAAAAAGCAGCACATGCATTTCCTTTCCCTTCATAAGTTCTACCCTGCAAACATAGACAGTTTAATATGTTTTCTCTTATACATTTTATCCTACTTGTTCTTCTGAAATTTAACTACTAAAGTCCTACTCTCTCTGGTCCTATTTATAAGAAAAAATTGCAGTTTTTGAAGAACTGATGTATTTGGTCTATATTATAGACTCAGTTAGATACATCAGTTATTCAATGAAATCTAAAACTGTAAATTTTCTTATAAATAGGATCAGAGGGAGTACCTACCTCTAAATCCTTCCCAAAAATTGCAGAGATGGAGTTCCCCATAGCAATGCTTTCTGGCAAAGTTTAAGAGAAACATGCAAGTCTCTCAGGTGACCCCATTTTGGTCCCCTTGGTAGACCTAATATCAACAAAGGGTTCTGTAATAGCAATGACTTGTGTTTTGTACTGTAATGTTTACAAAGGGTTCAAGTCCAACATGCCTAACCATATTCATCAAGAGGAGCTTCATCATAGTATTGAGTTGTCACAAAAGAAGATGATGTTCTGCCAAAATTTGTTCCACCATAATACTTCAAAACAGATAACAAGTGTGTCATTAGAGTGATTTTATTTGGCTTTACACCGAATTTTGCACCAAAGCTTGAATATCCATGCTATTTATTTACCATATAATAGTTAGCAAGAGTGCCATTCTTTGAGAAGAAACGAGCAACAGAGAATGCAATGTCTTCAGCTGTTCTTTCAGATGGAGGGTCTCCAAATGCACGGTATCTGATATATATATTATAGACCAAAGATATCAGTTATTCAATGAACCAAAAGCTGCATTGTCTCTTTAAAGTTATAGACCAGATACATCAGTTATTCAATATGAACTAAAAACTACACTGTCTCTTATAAAGTGGACCAGAGGTAGTATCGTTTTGATGTGATGGAAAGAGTAGAACTCTTACTGTGCTGTCCAATTCTCAGTCCATAAAGTAGGTTTGTTAGGGCTGTTAGGACCAGCAAAGGTATCTCCACAGTACCTTCCATTGCAAGTATTTATCTGCACAGTTAAAGAGTTCTTCCTATCAATTTTCATTGACAAGAAAAGAAGATAAAAAACAAGCCATTCAAGAGAATTTGTATGAACCTACCACAGGACCTGGTGCATCTAATTGCTTACACATGATCCATGGAACTCCAGTATCTAGTCCTACAGCCATGGTTGCCGCCCAATGGATATATCGCGTGCCGTGTTCTTTGTATGCCTGTTGAACAGTTGTGTATTCATTTTCAATCTGACAAATCAACAATGATAAAATGTAAATGTAATGCTGTTAACAAGGATAATTGAATTTCACATACTTATTACTTTTGCACTTTAATTGTTAACCTGTGACAAAATAATTGGACCTCCTTGAGAAGAGAAAAGCTTCTCATGTCTCATCTTCTTTATGATCATTTTGGTGAACTTTTGCATGTGGTACTGCATATATATACAAATAACATTAAGTTCATTTATGCTTTTAGAGAAGAAATTCTGAAACTGATATGTGATTATAATGAAGAGTAACCACCATGAAAGGTTTATTATCTGATCTGAATGTAATGTTGGGAATTTCTCTTAGCCATATTGGCAATCCTCTGAAAAGTAGTCAATAAAACAAGATGAACCAAGGTATCTCCTGTGTGCAACTGCAGAAACTAATTCTTCCCTATGTGCAATTGCAGAGACTAATCCCTCGAAGTACTGTGAGATCCATTTCAGGGGTTAACCTCTGCCACCAGATGTTTTGAATCAATAATAAAGAAGAGTCTCTTACCCGTAATTCCATTCTGCTTCAATGAATGGTCCAATTCTAAGTGTTACATACATATCATGCTTCCCAATCATCTTTATGAATTTAGTTAGATCACAAATTCCTTCAAAATTGTACTGCACATCATGTTAACAAAAGTTAATATGTTACTACAATTCAAGTAAATAGTGATACTCAAAAATTGGTCTTAAAACAAATGAAGACATTACTTGGCCTGGTGCTGGTTCATGAATGTTCCAAAAAACATAAGTTTGAATCACATTAAGCCCTCCTTGTTTGGCTTTCTTGAAAATGTCTGGCCACATCTAACCAAAAAGAGATGAATATATAAAACTGATGGATGTGATAAATCTAAGAGATTAATAAAATAAACAAGTTTTCTTTTGTTTGTAGGCAGATTAACAAACACCACATGAAACTCACACACACAACTGCGAGGTCACGAATTCGAACTCAAGTGATGATATTGAGCCTAATGAAGATTGACATTTTGCGAGTTAAACTAGGCCTAATGGTTAAATAAACAAGTTTTACATGGACATCAAATCACATTTCACAATATCGCCATACCTCGGGAGGACTACGAGGATAATGAACAGAACCGGAAAAGAGAAGCATCCTTTGACCATTGATGATCAGTGACCTTCCATCATAAGTCACACCCTTTTCGACACCGTGGACGACCGCGGAAAGAAGAAACATTGCAACAAGAACTGTGCCTCTGAGCAACAACCTTTTGCTAGTCCCAATACTAGTCAACATTATAGTTTTTGGTAGACAAAATCTTTCTCAGAATTTGGTTCAAAACTTCACACAATTATTTGTTCATAAATTCAGTATTTGGTTAACATGGCAAAAAAATTATGAACAAAATGAGCAAACATGCATATATGATATTTTGAGTATTCATTTGATAAATGCATAGTGCATGAGTTAGGAGAAAACTTCGGTGATTTTAATGTACATAAATGACATGCTTCTTTTTCCTTTGGAAATTTATGTCTCTCTTTGTGACTTGCAATATTTAGTTTGTGAATCTGACTTAGTCACTTAACAGAAATTCGAAATTGGTGGGAATTTTATGTATCACACATGAAATAAATCAAGACCTTGAGTTGACTACTTGTTGTTGTTTGTGGAACAAATAATTTTTAAGTCAAACTTTGTATTACAACTTACTGTTATGTTTTTGTTTTGAAGGCCTAATAGAGGAAATTAACATGAAAAGTTGGAAATATAAGTGAAATGTCAATTATGAATTATAATGGTTAAGACAGTTTGTTGGTTGGAATTTCATATTCTATGGACATCCTTATTAATATGTGATGTTTGCTCTAAATTTGTATCTGCGGTGAGTTTCACAACATGCTTGGCATGTTGTACCAAAAAATAGATACATTAACATTGTTGAAAAAGAAAACTAAGAATAGATGCATAGAAAAAAACTGATCTCGTGATGGAGACAAATCACAAATAGCCTTACACTTTTTTTATCATGTTATTGGTATATATGCAGTATTCACGAGTTTTGTTGGTGACTAGTCTATGTTGAGAAACTTAACTGGCCATGTATTACTCGTCTTTGTCGGTCCAGGTGGTTCGTTTATTACACTCTTTAATACTATATGAAATTCATGTTGGTTCTACTCAATTTCTAGGTCCTATTTTTAATAATAGGACTCACTTGAATTTCATACAATTATAAGAGATTTGAACTCGGGATCTCTCGCATACAAACTTTGTCATGTTCTACTATTAAGTCAATCTCTTGGGGTTAGTATAAAAAATTGATATTCATGTTTTACTATTTCATCCAATAAATATACTGTTTTTTTGACAAAAAAAAATACATTTGTTAAGATTATCTATATTGGTCAAAAATATCCATAGGAATGTTATCAAAATAAATATATAGAAATATTACTAATCTTTCTGAAAAATAGCCGATTACTCTCGCATATCTCTTTTTTGTCTTGAATGTGTGTCTCTTTTTTAGATATTTGGTTTGAATCATTGCTGGCTACCCATAGAGTGTCCAAACGCTACCCACAGATTACTGTACTCGTGCTTAGAATCAAGTTTCACAATGGTCAACACAAAGTTTGTCCACTACGAGAATCAAACTCAAAAGCACTAAATCGACCCCGTGCCCTAAGGTAGATTAAGCTAGTAGGCTAACGATGTTGGTTACACCTCTTTTTAGATATGCCTATACAAAAAATAAAAAATAGCATACCTTTTACTCCCTCTATCTCATTTTAAGTGTCATGTTTGTCATTTTTCTCTGTCTCAAATTATCCGTCCCTTTAAAATACCAATGCAACTTTTATTATTATTTTCTAACAATACCCTCATTTGCTATGACACTTTACTTCCCACCAAGATTTAGTCTCTCATTAATAGTGTAAGGGTGTTTTAGTCCTATCACATTTTTTACCATAAAAGTTAGCATAATTAGGGATGGCAAAACGGGCATAGCCCGTTGGGCCGACCCGCTAGCCCGCCAAAAAATGGCGGCTTAGGTTGGTGATTTTACCCGCCACCCATTGTAGCCCGCCAGTTCGGCGGGCCGACCGGCGTAGTTTATTTTTCTTATTTTCCCTTACTTTTAACTATTTTTTAATATATTTTTTGGCGAGTTGTAATGGACCGACCCACTAATCCGCCATTTTTACTTTGTTTTTGGCGGATTTGGGAAGGCAAACCCACTAACCCGCCTATTTTAAGCCTAAAAAGTATGCTTTAGATACATCATTTATTTGTTAACTTTAATGGCGGGCCGACTTGCCAAACCGCCGAGGGGCGGGGCAGACTCAATTTCTCAACCCAATATCGTATGACAGGCCGGTCCACCCCCCGCCCAATTTTTGGCGGGCTCACCGCGAGGCGGGGCGGGCTAACCCGTTTTGCCATCCCTAAAACCAACCAACAAACATGACCCGCATAATTAATCATTTTCTTAATCTCGCGCATAAGTTTAAACAACAGATAAAATGAGACTGTGGGAGTATTTTTTGGACCAAAAAACAACAATTTCAGACACAATTAATGTAAGTAATAATAATAATAAAAATAAAAATATAAGAAAGAGTGTTGGTTGATTGTTACAAAACCGGCACTAAATTTAGGCTCTATTTCTACTACCACCAGAATGTACACATGTGCGATGCACAGAACGTGGTTATAAGGAGTTGTGTAAAAAATGTTAAAAAATTATGTATTGCAAAGTTAATGGTTGATAGGAATTGATAATTTACAACCAAACATAGAATAAAATTTTTATGTTAACATGGTTGTGTTTATATATGATATATTTGCGAAGATACGTACCAATGCGGGGTGGTGATTTAGAATGTCAGAAACTTAGGGCCCGTTTGTTACAGATTATAAAATAAGTGATTTTGTTGTTAAATAATTTAGAGATTAGTTTTTAGAGATTTTTAAGAAAATGAGAAGTTATTTTGTGTTTTTGTAACATACTGAAAACCGCTTATTTTAAAAAAATTATTCTTAAAAAACTGATTCGCATGAGAAGCTACTAAAAACAACATCTCATATGAAACAGTTTTTAGATTATTTTCACCTTTTCATTTTTTTTAAGAATATGTAACAAACTGACAACATAAGTGATTATTTATAAGCTGTAACAAACAGACTCTTAATTCATAAAAACTTTGATAAAAACACTCTTTAACAATAATGAGAGCAAGATAGTTCACAAAAAAATAGATGTGTGTACTATTGGTTAAAAAAATGGCTGTGAAATTTTCTTGTAGATATTAACTAACCAACGGTTATGTCATGTGAGTTCAACCGTTCTAATAAAAATAAAGGATTTTTTTGGTACCCCACTATTTGACTCCATACCCCCACGCATACGGGGAAAAAACTAAAATACCCCTAAAAAAATTACAAATTTACAGAATATTTACCATTTCTCACTTACATATGATTTGACCTGAAATATTTTAGAGCTCATCGTATTTACCTTTCAGGAGATAGATACGATTTCCAGCAAATTTCGCATCGTATTTATCTAGATACGATTTCCTCCCAGAAGCTTCAAAAATTGTAAGTCGTATTTACCTTCATCAAACTTAAATCTGATTTTCATTAAAAAAATCACATCGTATTTACCTTATTCTAAGATAAATAGGATTTATTTATTTTTTTAATTTATTTGTTTTTTTTCAGGGAAATCGTATATAGGTAAATACGACTTGAAAAAACATAAATCGTATTTACCTATTATAAACATAAATTCGATTGGTTCAATTTTTTCTAAGGGTATGTCCGTCCAAAAATATAGAGTGGGGTATATTGGTAAACAAATATGTGTTTAACAATGAGGGGTACATTTTGATAATAAAAAACAATGAGTGTTGGGAAAAAACAATAAGTGGGGCCTTAGTTTTTACTAGATTAATAATGGACATAAAGTTTACATTATTTACAACTAATGCCATAAAAAAATTTACCCTCAAATTGGCTAATAAAGTAGATAGTGTATTATATAAGAAGGATATACGATTTATGTTTTTTCAAGTCGTATTTACCTATATACAATTTCGCTGACAAACACCAAATTAATTTAAAAAAATCCTATTTATCTCAAAATAAGGTAAATAAAGTAAATACGATGCGATTTTTTAAGGAAAATCAGATTTATGTTTGATGAAAGTTTAAATTACAAATGCGCCATCAGATATTTTTTATCAACATATATGTACCATACATGCACCTCATATGCTGTACATGTATTAAAGTGGTAATGTAAGGGAATTGCCGCTAAAATTGGCCAATAAAGTTGATTCTCTATTTATAAAGAGGGATGTCTTTTATTGGATATATTTTCCCAACTATTTCCGTTTTTAACGCGCGTTTATTTAAAAAGAAAAAGGAAAAAAACAAAAAAGAAATGAGAAAATGTCCGTGACCATGAATTTATTGAAGCAGGATCCGAGTTAGATTGCTATTAATTGGTGAAAGTGAATAAGCAAAAAAAGCTAAAAATAATAAATAAAAAAAAGTGGTTAATTTGGAAAAGAAAGAACGGTTGAACGGGAAAATCTCGCGGGCCAAAAAGGTTTGTTGGTTGGTTTGTTTGTCTTTCATTCTCTTCTCTCTCTCAATAATCTCTCTCTCACCTTCCGCTTAATGCCATTCTCCTCCCAAAGGGTTAGGGTTTCCTCATTTTTCTTTCTATTTTCCATTTCCCTCAAATTCCCTTTATTTTCCTCATCTACTATCTCTTTCTGCATTTTCTCAATTAGGGTTCGTTCTTTTTAATTACTATTACTACTCATCATTTTTATTTCTTCTTCTTTTTTTATTTGCATTTTCTTCTGTGTTTTCTAATTTCTGATATTTATTATTATTATTATTATTATGCAGATGTGTAATTGAAGCAGAAACGGCTGGAGGAGGGGGCGTGTGATTGGGCCCTCAGGTGAAGATCTGAGGTTTTTTTTTGTTTTTGTGACTCACTTTTTGAGTTGAAAAGATGAGTGCTTCTAGGTTCATTAAGTGCGTTACAGTTGGGGATGGAGCTGTCGGTAAAACTTGCTTGCTTATTTCATACACCAGCAACACTTTCCCCACGGTCTGTCACTTTTTTCCTCCTTTTTCATTTTTGTTCTTCTCTTTGAAATTAAAATATGGATTTTGGGTATTGGGGATGATGATGATTAAATTCCATAAATTTGAAATTAAAATATGGATTTTGGGGTATTGGAATCTATGAAGCACCGACACAGATAGACACGGCACTGATACAGACAAATAGACATTGGTTTTAATTTAAAAAATAGAAATAACTGAAGTGTCGGTGTTGGTGTTTGACATGAAAATGTGTCGGACACCGGATACGTCTTAAACCTGAGGTGTCGGTGCTCTAGAGGTTGGGATGATCAATGATTATTAAATTTCATAAATTTGAAATTCAATAGAATGTATTCTCCATTTGGGGAAGCAATGTAGGATGGTTCAATTTGAAATGATGGGTTGAATATTAATTTAAAGCTGAAAATGAATATAATATGACCTGGGATTTTTGTTTTTTATAACAATCTGCTAGAGTTTGTGTCAAATATCATTTTTTGTTTTGTTTTTTGTTTGGGAACAGGATTACGTGCCAACGGTTTTTGACAATTTCAGTGCAAATGTGGTTGTTAATGGAAGCATTGTCAATCTGGGTTTGTGGGACACTGCTGGTAATATTGCGTAATTTTATATATGTCCTTCTGTAAATTCGATTATGCTGGAGGTTCTTTCTGGATTTATTGTGTTATTTGTGGAACAGGACAAGAGGATTATAACAGATTAAGACCTTTGAGTTACCGTGGTGCCGATGTTTTCATATTGGCTTTCTCTCTCATTAGCAAGGCCAGTTATGAAAATGTCTCCAAAAAGGTCTGTCTCCCACGCACGCATCCCTTGTGTTTTCAATGTATTTATATGCTTAATGCCTTTAGAAGTTATACAAGGTTTCCATAATACCCATAATGAAAATGAACAGTATCTTGATTGTGTTATAGGCGGGGCCGTCAACCAAACAATCTGAAGGCCCTGTGCAAATAATAAAAGTGGGGCCCTAATTTTTGGTCCTAATTATATTTTTACCAAATAAAACTCAAACTTCAATATTTAAATTGTAAATAAGATTTTTTCGATAATTAAGGGTAGTAATATTAATCATCATTTAGTTCAGCATCATTGACACGCGCTCCCCTCACTTTATATGAAGTGTTTGAGACGGTGTCAAATCATGTGCTACAACTAAAGAAACCAAATACATCAAGTTAATTACAATGAAAAAAATGGGGGGCAAAGAATAGAAAGTAATGTGGGCTAGGGTGATTATTTTTTGGGGGGCCCTATAAATTTTTTTTTGGGCCGGGGCCCTGCGCTGTTGCACAGGAACCACTTGAAAAGGGCCGGCCCTGGTTATAGGTTACTAAAATGTTTAGTTTATGCAAAAGTTGCTGATAAATTACATGTGTTGATTTTGTTTTCAGTGGATTCCAGAGTTGAAGCATTATGCACCTGGTGTCCCCATTATTCTGGTCGGCACAAAACTTGGTATGTTTACTGCTGCATAATGTGGTAATAATATGTTGATTTAATCTTCTACAGCCCGCCATATTTATATGTTATTAATCAGAGTTTGTTTTGTGATGAAATCATATAGCCTCATGCATTTCATGACCTATAAATGTCGACTTTTTAGATATATTATCTTTGGGATTCTCCATTATCTGAGTGATCATATGGTAACTGCTGAACGAGTTCTTTTGTTTATAGGGGGATTATTGATGCATTTTATTCTTTTTTTCCTTTAGCTTTTCATCTCCTTGGTTTTTGCAATGGTATCCAATTCTTTAATTACTGTCTATACTTTGATGTTTCCGGTTGGCTGTTGGTTTTGTTCATAATTTATGTTGTCCTGTCTCCAGATATGTATAAATATTTTCACATAATCTCCCACTTAGTTGTATGAACTTCCAGTTAAACAAATGATGGTTTACTCAACTTAAGAAATGGTTCCTTATTATTTTTTGATTTGTAATGAAATAGATCTTCGGGATGATAAGCAATTCTGCATAGACCATCCTGGTGCCGTTCCCATTACCACAGCTCAGGTGATTTTTGCTTCTGTTGCTCTGGAATCTTGTTTAATTATTTAATATATTAAATCTGACATATGCAACCCATTAAAGGGAGAAGAGCTGAGGAAGCTGATTAATGCACCAGCATACATTGAATGCAGTTCAAAAACACAGGAGGTACATGCTTGAATATATATTTTCTTTTATTTTTCTAATTCATTTTAATACGTAGTTTAAGTTTATCTGCGTATTTATTGCAGAACGTGAAGTCGGTCTTTGACGCAGCGATAAGAGTTGTTCTTCAACCACCTAAGCAGAAGAAAAAGAAGAGTAAAGCACAAAAGGCCTGTTCAATATTGTGAATCACTAGGTGTAAACATTTGAATACCCTTTATTTGACCTGTATTCCCCTCCCCTTCTTTCTTTTTCATCATTTCTTTGCTATTGAAGAAGTTGGAGTCTATGTGTGGGTGTTCTTTCAGACAAAATACTCTAGATCTCCTTGAAGCATAAGGTGGTTTAATGCTTTGCTTTCTTTGAATTATTGTCAACTCTAATAGTCAAATTTGCATTTCATGATTTCCACCTTTTTCTTATATCCCCCACTTTGATTTATGTATTAGACTGGAATATACTTGTTAGGATATCTACCTTGCTTGCTTTTCATCATATAGTTTTAGGTCCTTTAACAAATAACCTTTAAGCTACTTATAGTTGAAAAGTTACCTGATTGAAATCAAATCGTTTGGCAAATTTGATCGTTAAATTGTAGGTTAAATATTCCCTCTTACCCCATTTTGACATTGACATTTAAATAAAATTTGAAATATTTATCTTATTATACCCTTGACCATTATTAACGTGTTTTTTCTTTTTCAATTATTTAATTATCATACTAGTTTTTATGAAATCTAAAATATTAGTTGTATTTTGTTATTTTTGTGCAAAACTTCAACATTAAACAAAATAGAGGAAATATTATTTTTTTGGACAAATGGGATAGAGGAAGTATTAAATCACATACGAGAGACATGCTTACTTATATCTTTATTATTGTTTTGACTTGATAACAAGGTTGTTAAAATTGAATCGGTCATCGAGTCAAAAATATAAAAGTGAATCAGTCATTTAACTGGACGAGGTATTTGTTCAAGGTTCAATACTCGGGTTAACTTGGGGTTGGATCACAAATGAAATAAACAAGGGTGTTTTTTTTAATACCCCCACCCCATCCCCTCCCACCCCCACCCATTAGTGTTATTCCAATTTTACCCCTGCCATTATTCCAAATTTGACTTTCATTAATTTCTCTCTCGGGACCCACAAGATAACGCATCGTATATCTCCATGGAAGGTATATACGATTACATTAATTAATCAACGCACGAAAAACTACTTCATCGTATATATGTCCTTCAGAGACATATATACGATTGCACTATTTAACGCTTCGTTGACTACCCATCGTATATATGTCCTTCAAGGCATATATACGATTGCATTATTAAATGCTTCGTTGACTACCCATCGTATATAGGTTATATACGAGTGGGCTTTGAAGATCCAATCGTATATACATACGGGCCATGTATATACGATGTGAAAAAATACCCATCGTATATACATGGTTGAGGAGGTATATACGATCGGGCTTTTTTTCGTTTTTTATCGAGTTGTTATCTGTTTTGTTGGAGCAGATATCGACCCGCCTACGCAGTGCAGATCATGCCGACTCTCGGTTGGCGCTACCGTTGATATTGATACTACATTGACTTTCACGACGGATACGGTATATTTTTGTTACTCAAGTTTGGTAAATGGAATTAATTTACTTAAGTACTTAGTAAGTTATATATTTTGTAGATATTTTCTACACGCGAGGCTGTGGAGGAGTGGGCCACATCTGTTGGTAGAACTATCGGTGTAGTTGTTGTTAAAGTGAGATCTGAGAAAGCAATGGAAAAAGAGGGAAGCGAGATAAGATTATTTTTGGTGCGAGAAACATGGCGAGTTTACTAATGATTCAATGGTTTTCGGTTCTAAAAGGAGAGGTTGTCCTTTTAGATTGAAGGCTACTTGCATCGTTATTAGCCAGTGGGGTTGGTGTGTCACGGTTAAATGTGGTAGACACACGCATACGACTTGCTCAAAACTTCCGTTGGTTGTTGTTTTTTTGGGCGCCCATGCGAGGCGCAAAAGGATCCAGTTAACAAGCATGCAGATCTTGATGTCGGACCAAAGCTACTATTACCGCTTTGAAGAAGCTAGATCAGGAGAATGTGACTAGTCTTCGTCAAGTTTATAGGCAGTCGCCACGGACAGGTCTACAAAGAGGTCCTAGAACGGACATTCGGGAGGTGTTGAGATTGATTGAATCCCATAATTATCTATGTTGGTCTAGAAAGATTCCGCAATCCCGATGTCGTCAGTGATATCATGTGGGCTCATCCCACTTCTATAAAGTTGCTCAGGTTGTTTCCCAAAGTTCTCATTCTTGACTCAACCTACAAGACCAACAGATATAATTTGCCTCTTCTACAGATTGTGGGAGTCACAAACACTGAGATAAGCTTCCACGTTGCATTTGCTTATATTGGGCAGGAGCTTGCTATTCATTTTCTTGGGTATGGAGCAAGGCATGAGGTATATGTGAGTTGCATTCTATTCATCCTCGAGTTTTCTTGTGATGCATGAGATCTCTTTGTATGTCTGCTATTCTTGATGTCTTTCCTGCTGCTACAAATTTATTGTGTCATTGGCATGTTACAAAAAATGTCAAAGCCAAGATTAAGGAGTTGGTTCACAAGGATAGACGGGAGGAGGTCGAAACTCTCTGGCTATGGATTATTGATTCTGTTGATGAGTCACACTATCTATCTAATCTGAAGTTTTTTGAGGCTGCTTGCTCTGATAAACCTGCTCTCATTAAATACGTGCACGACACATGGTTGACACCGCATAAGGAGCGATTTATCTCAGCATGGACTAACCAGATCCCACACTTGGGGAATTGCACGACCAACAGGTATTTATATCCGTTACTTGATTTTTTTTGACACGTGGACATATTTTTTTTTGTCAATTAATTTTCTTTGACACTTGTTTATTATTTATATCCGTTACTTGATTTTTTTTGACACGTGGACATATTTTTTTTCGTCGATTAAATTTCTTTGACACTTGTTTATTATTTATATCCGTTACTTGATTTTTTTTGACACGTGGACATATTTTTTTTCGTCGATTAAATTTCTTTGACACTTGTTTATTATTTATATCCGTTACTTGATTTTTTTGACACGTGGACATATTTTTTTTCGTCGATTAAATTTCTTTGACACTTGTTTATTATTTATATCCGTTACTTGATTTTTTTTGACACGTGGACATATTTTTTTTCGTCGATTAAATTTCTTTGACACTTGTTTATTATTTATATCCGTTACTTGATTTTTTTTGACACGTGGACATATTTTTTTTCGTCGATTAAATTTCTTTGACACTTGTTTATTATTTCTATCCGTTACTCGATTTTTTTTGACACTTGTTTATTATTTCAGAGCGGAATCCTTGCATTGGTCTTTGAAAAGACAGTTGAAGACTTCAAAGGGTGATTTATCAAAATGTTTGGTATCTATTGATGACATGCTGGCAATACATTTTGATCAAATTATCGGGTCTTTTCAACGAAGTATCAACAGAATTGAAGTCAAGTCCAATATTCCACTGTTTAAAAATCTTCAAGGACTTGTTTCTTTATACGTGACCGAGACACATGGTTAAGGAGTTTGAAAGATCGAAATGCGGGGATTGGATCGACAAAAGGCGATGCTTAGGTGCATTCAAAGGAAGACACATCTACTTCCTTGTGCTTGTGAGATAGGTATTTTTCATGCTTCCGGTAATTCTATTCCGCTCAATGTTGTTGATGATCACCGGAAACATTTGAGCTTGGATGCGATGAGATGATAAATCCACTCGCCAGGATAAATCATCTACCCGTGATATTTCTTACCGATTCGATGCTATCAGGGCGATTTGATAAAGTGAGTGAGGAGGAGAAATTTCTTATCAAGAGGCAAATTTGAATGAGATAGCTTTTCCTTCTACTTCTTCTATGGTTGCACCTAAATCAAAAGTCGAACGAAAGGTGCACCAAAGAAGAAAAAGGGAAATTTTTGATGCTAAGCGTGACCTTCCGGGTGGGAGCACGTGGATGAGAGGGTAAAGCAGATCAAGAAACCGGGGCTTCCAAAATTCCTACACAATGGTCAACCAAATTATCTCGTGGTGCTTCTAGAGTATTATCACAGCAGTGAGACTAAAATCCACTTACCGTTTCTTCCAAGACACACGTGCGCAACTATGTTGAAAAAATTGTTGATGTTGAAGGTGACGGAATCTGCGTTTTTAAGCGATCGGGTTGGACTTGACATGGGTGAGGACTCTCGGCCTCGATTAGGCAAGCTTTGATTCAGAAACAAAGGACAGTGGAAACCTTGTATTCGGACATGTTTGGGAAGAACCGATCGTTGAGAAACCGCAAAGCTTTAACTATTGAGTCATACGGACGTCACCGAGTCAAAGTGGTTTGATTTGCTCGAGATGGGGTATATGGTTGCAAACCGGGTATAATGTTGCATTGGTTCAGTTTTCTTTATCTATGAATTTCACTTATCTGCCTTTGAGAGGCACCTACAGTTCATCTAAGTTGAAAATCATATCTGTTCTGAACGAGCAAAATGTACACTGGTTGAATCTTTCAATCTCTCCCACTTGTCCATTGCCTCCTATTGCCCCAGTGGTGGTACCAAAGACTACTTACAGGAGTCCGCTTCATGGTTGCATCCGTATGCCGGACGTTTTACCCTATGGCGATCTATGTGTCCTCCGTCGCGACCTCTCACTCACACAGATGCGTCTAGATGTATAGATTTAGCCGATGATTCTATTGACGACTTGTAGATAGATTCACACATTTTTTGTATTACACGTGTATATATGATTATAGCGCGTTTTTGTAATTATACGCGTTTATTTTATCCAATATATGTACGCGTTTATTCAAATCACGAGATCGTAAATTATTATCAAGTAATAAAATGTAATCGTTAACAAAAAAAGCCCATCGTATATATCTCGTTTGGGGCATATATATACGATGTGCATTTTTAACCCATCGTAAATAGGTTCTCAGCGTATATACGATTGACTTAAAACGCATCAATCGTATATACGCCCAACGAACGAACATATCTACGATGACAAAATTGTACCCATCGTATATAGGCTCCAAAAAGATATATACGATGGGTGTAATTTTGTGAAAAAACAGATTTTTGAAGGGCATTTTGGGAATTACAGTGTGGGTGGGGTGTTAGGGAATGGGTGGGGTAAAAAAACCCAATAAACAATATATTTAAAAATTTTAATACAATATATCAAGCAATACTAAACAAAAAATAACAAAATATTCGTAATATCACAACTTTAAAAATTAAACTCCACGAGAAATGTTATAAGCGACATGTAATATGCAAACTTACATATCAAATCAAAACAAATGTCTTAATAATAATTTAATATTCATTAATAGTACAATGTAAGTAATCTCATAATAACATTTACAAGTTTTTTTGTTTGTTTACATTATTTGATTTTATCCAACTAATTGCAAAAAAAAAAACGATAAAAAGTATTTCATGTGCCAAAAACTATGTTGCTTACTATTATCTTTTTTAGAAAATAATTTTTGATAGAGCCCCCACTTACTAGTTTCTATCTGGTTTTCCGTTTCAATCCCCAATATCCACGCAAAGCAATTCATTCGAATAAGAAAGAGTTTTGATTCCTAGTTCAACCAGTAAGACTTTCTACTTTCTAGTCCAAACCAGTTTTAACAACATTGCTTAAAAATATGTATTATTTAATTAATAATATAAACAGATGTCTTTAACATAAGAGGAAGCTAAATGTTCTTGTATATATGAGTGTGCACTACTTTTGAAGTTATTTACAATATTGGCTGACGTAGAACAATGAGGAAAATATGTAGGATGGAGTTACCAAGGGAGAGAACAGGCAAGAACGGGATTGACAAACCACCAAGCAGAAGAAAACAGAGAGAAAATGCCACTTACCCATTGTACAAGGAAGAGAGGAGGGCTTGAAGGAGGGAGGAAAATGGTGATTGAAGACGAGAGAGGAAGATGGAGTGCGTGACAATATAGAAGGTGATTGGGATTAGAGCAACAATTTGCGCCAAGCAAATGAGAAGGTAATGACGAGCACGCCAGGAAAAGAGAGCGAGAGGAACCCTTTGTGGCGCACCAAATGACCATGAAAATGACAAACCTGGGGCACACAAAGAAACACACCATATCTTACCAATGCTTTGACTGTCGTGCCTTTGAAAAACAACTATGCTGACTATGGCCTTAATTGCCCCTCAAACAAATTGACTTTGGCCCTAACAACTATGCTGACTTTGGCTTAGGCATATTAGTCTCAAACCAAACAAGGCTAACATGAAGATGCCTCTTAGTACAGACGTAACCATCTTTTTATTAGCCCCTCAATTATTATTATTTTTGACTGAAAGCCCCTCAATTATTTATATAACTTAACTTTGAAATTATTAATAAAACGTTTACGTGGGAAAGCCAGCGGTAACATTGCATAAAAAACTCCCCAGTGTATATCCAATACTCCATTCCTGCTTATCCAAAGCAACGGATACTTTAAACAATAATCTATGCCAATACAAACTAGGAAAAGAAACGGACAAAACCGTAGTACTCTATGTACCAAATTTCCGTCGAAAAACAAACAAAAAAAAGAGCAATTGTCTGCTTATGGACACTGCAATAGAAATCCATAAATCTGTGTAAAAATTTGTGCACAACTTGAGGAATTTAAATCTAGTAACTGAACTACAAATAATTTCCCTAAATAGAAGCAAATTTTGTGTAAAAAAAGTACCTAGTGTCTCAGTCTCATTAGTTACACAGTGAATCGAAGTCAGTCTCATTAGTTACATAGTGAATCGAAGTCAAACTCCAAGAAGTTTTTGCTGTCAGTTCATATGATGAACACAAACCTGTGGTTCCTAAGTTGGATTGCATATGAACGAATTGCATAACAGGAGCAAGGGGATAGTCATCTGTGTATCAAACCTTGATGGGTTCATATTTTTCACCAACCGTACCGCCCTTCTGTTTTTGGAACTGTATATATCGCATGGTACTGGCTAAGAAAGCATCTGCAGCTGGATCTGATGTTGCGGTGTCACTTTGCATTTCATTCATAATTAATTCAATTAAGCCCTGGATAGCAGCAACTGTGACTTGTGGGTTCCCCTTCTCAAAGAAGTAAAGGTACCTTGCAAAACACACACGGCATCATTATTCAATTTTACTGTTGAGAAACACAATGCTGGCTTAAGATTATGGATGTTAATCTTACTTGTTCAAAATTTCAATGAAGAGCATTACTGTTCCGGTGTTACCCCGTGCTGCATTTGCCATTTGCTGTGCAGCATTTGCAATCCTCAAAGCCCGCTTGAGACATAATAGGACTCTGTTTCCAAAATATATATAAATATATCAGCAAAAACATTAAGAATAATAATGAGATAATTAAGAAATACATTCCCATATTCCTTTTCAAACTTTATGAGACGGATTCTACATCCCTTCTACTTTTCCTGCGTTTCCATCTTACCATAATGTTTTGTAGGGTCAATGAACAAATATGTTTACTATTTCACTTCCTCGAGGGATAGGGGCATTGGATTAAATTTAAATCACTCTTCTCTCCTCCAATTACACATGCATTGCATAGTTCAACATTGTTATCGAAATGGTATAGATAGACTACAATAAGATTATTTGGATTATTGGATATGCAGACAATAGAAATTCATCTACATCTATTTCTGTTCAACTAAATAGCAACTAGGAAAATCCTAAACAATCTTACAAACACAGCAATGCAAAGAAACAAGCATTCCTCAGAAGTCTGAAATCTCCAAGATGTCATATCAATAGTGATGAGGACATTGTGAGTGTTTAATCTTATCAAATAGTAAATTAGAAACAAACCTCTCTCCATCTTTCATGTTATCATGATCATCAACCCAAAACAGATGTGAGCACGCATACACAGCTCTGCATTGATCTGGCTTCTTCAAAAGCTTTGCTGAATACTATCAATGAAAAGGCACCAAAAATGAAGAATCAATAGATAAGAAATATACTAAGCACACTGTAAATAACAGAATTTAAAAATTACCCCTGTGGCCTTGTGAGTTAAAGTATCCCTGTTCTCAACACCAAATACATGCATCCTTTGAAGAGTTCCTATAATTAAATGGATAGCCGTGATCTGTGCTCTGGAATCCTGGTATAACAACATAAATGTGTAATTGAGAGCATGGCTAAGCCATAATTTTTATCAAGATGCACATTCCTCCTCCAAACTTACCCTCAAGCCCATGAAAAGAAAGAGGATTTTGTATTGGGGAGAGGCGGGCAGAATTAGTAGGGCTCATAAGATAAAACTTACAGAAATTTCTTCTTCATATAGAATATAAGCTTGGGTGAAAAATTCAGTATGCAACTGGTTCCAATTCACAGTCATTTGCAGCCTTAATGGAAGGAAACAAATCAGAAAATTTAATTTGAAATATCATTTTGATGCTCTAAGAATAAGAAGTAAGAACCAAATATATTCCAGTACCTCAGCACATTGCAAGCACAACTGCAATGCTAATTCTGGTGCTAGGACACCTGTCAGAGTCTCAATGGTCTGAGATAGAAAAGATAAAATTATCACCAAACAAGTTAACCATTCAACTGCACATAATCTTCTAAGAAAACACAATTTAACACAAACGAAGAACAAAGAAGAGACAAGTTGTGAATGTCTATTATTTAGCTTACCAGTTGCTGCACCAACAACAAATCCTCAAAAGTATTATTAAAAAATAAATAACTTTTTATTCGTAATTAGGTTGGCACAAATCACCATTTTGAGAGAAAAAAGGAAAGGAAAACGTGAAGTGATTTTAAACATACCTGATTTAAAAGCTGAAATATTTTCTTAGGTGTTGCCGATGCATCATCTCCAAAAGGATTTTCTTCTTGACCTTGCAACTGCCTGACCAACTGTAGACAGTATAGTACATACAGTGCATAAATAATAAATTATTGCGCCAGCTTTTAAAAAGGACAAACACCAGAGTTAAAGACACTAGCCATGTTCACTTTTTATCAAGAAAAACACGATACAGGGAACCACAGCATCAAGAAAATATGACCTAATAGACCAATAGTCATAGGCATTTTGGCTTCATTTAGATAAGATGACTCATTGTGCCGGTTCATCTGAATGATCTATGGAGCTCCCAATATGACTCCTTCCAGCTGGAAGTGAAAAGCTAAACTTATCTAATAATGAAAACTTGCAACTTACAAACCCAGTTGCCTAATTTATTGATGTGTTCACATGGACTGTAAATTAACTATCTATACAAGCTTCTAGCCAGAAATCAGAAAACTTAGTAGCATCACTCGTCAAGTCAATGAAATATTTCAATCAACCTTGATGTCAAAACTAGGCCAAAATGTAAAATTTATCTAATCTCCACCATCCTATGCTATTGCTGCCAGGGACAAACCGATCATCATGTAGGTAACAAACAAGGAATATAAGCAGCGGGAGACTAATCAAAATGGTCAGACAAACCTTCAAAGAAGAAAAAATAAGAGGTGGAATTGTGAAAGGCAGGCGCTTTGGCCCTCCAGTCAGTACGTGCTTCCTCACAGTTTCTATGATCTGCAATTTAGTGCTGTCAATTATGATCCAAATTTAGGCAAAAGTAACCCCGTAGAGTACAACACAAACCCCCTCCCCAAATAGGGGGTAAACTATGAAGCGTACATAACAGGCAACATATTGACATCATTCCACTGAAGTTTGACAAATCACACTCAAAGGATACCATGATCAGATCGTGCAAAAATGTACTCTTTTAAGAAATCCATGTGAAAACATTAAAAGCAAGAAAACCTTAGTTAACACCAAATCCATTTTAGTGCTTGACAAAGATATATTTTTCAATATTCGATAAGGTTGTATGCAACATCAATAGAGACTACAGACGTACCAGCTGAGTAAAAAGTAGAATAAGCTGAATCTATCAACTTGAGTTCAGAATAAAAACTTTCCCACAGAAAAAACACGCACAACATAGATTTCTTTTGCTCATGATCATAACCATATGGAAGATCAGCAATTCACCTTAAGCATCTCTTCCGGATCATCATTATAAAGCATCTGGATTAGTCGGGCAACAGAATTTTGCTCCTCTTTGAAATCTTCTTCATCCAACTAAGGGGTGAGGGAAAAATAAGAAAAATATGAGAGGAAGGATCACAAAAATTAGGAAAAGTTTATTTTCTATTGAAACATATAAAAAGTAAAAACATTTTATCGTAAAAGCTGACATATAAGGGGGTAAGTCAAATGGTTTTGTAAAATGACCTCTTCGTTAGGAATCCCATCGGAATCCTTAATAAGCCCCTTTATCAATTCAAACAATGCTTCAACCTACAAATACACCAAGCAGTGTTAATAAGAACTCACCAAAAAGCATATCAGAAAGTATAACAACACATACCTTGTCTGAAGTAGAAATGCGTGTTCCATTTTTCATAATGCTTTGAATAATAACGGTTGCCATGACCTTATTAGTTGGAATATCAAGGTATTCCATTACACGAGGATAGTTTGACAGCTTCAAGGCAGTCATAATATCATTATATTTCTCTAGTGGAGCACTTAATAAAGCAACAATCTGCTTCGTGGCCTTTTTGTCCTCAATTTTCCCTCTGCCAGATAGATTTTTCACACATGCTCCCTAACAAGAAGTATACAAAGTCAGGCATGGCTTTTGGTAAAACAAGTAACTTTGCCTCCTTACATGAAAAAAAAAAACAATAATGTCATAAATTTTATCATGTCCATGAATTAAATCAATGCAGTGACTATTTTCTGACAAATAAAATACCATCAAATTTGTGTTTTCCCTACCATGAGTTAAGGAAATAAAATAATGCCCATGGCTGCATTATGATCAGATTAATCGTATGAATCAATAACATGAATGTGAACATGACAGTTTGAAATGAACCATACCAAGACTTGATCTGCATAATCAAGTCGTTCAGGGTGGACATGAAGAGTGAAGGTCAGAAGAGATGAATATAAAGTTACAACTCCAACAGTGGGCATGTCAGGGTGTGCCTCTATCACCTGCATAACAATTGAGGACCTCATAGTTTACAATTATGAACATAACAACTATGAAAATGAAACATTTAGAAAAACAAAAGCTGATCAAAAGTATGAAACAGAAGACAGTTTTGATATTCAGATACTAAATGAGCTCGACAAAAATCATGCTTTACAATCAAATACTGAAAGTGATGATTTATGAAAGAAATATTTTGATAGGAACCAGAATAAATCGAACTCTTCATGACTCAATTGGAATAACAGAATTCTGTATTCATGGTGATAAGCAGAAAATTACAGAGAAAGTAAAGATAATAGGCACTTGAGAGGCCTAACTCTCCCAAAAGACTCTAGGTCAATTCCCAATTCTTAGTTCCCTTTCTAATTACCTCCCACTACTATTTATAGGACTCCACTAATGCTCACCTTTTCCCTCCAATTGATCACATTTTCCCTCCACTTTGCCACCTCATCAAGTGGTTACAACAAACTCTCATTCCCTCCCCTTACACTTTATTTAATTATTTAATATCCTATCAATACTCCCCCCCTAAACATTCACCTTGTCCTCAAGGTGAAGATAACAAAAGCAAACAATTAATAGTCTTCCACCCGGATCCCATAACTTGAAGCATGATGACCCAGCAATACAAGAAATTGAAGGACTGCCCCCTGGATCAAATTCCCTTCGTGCAGTTAAATTCTGAGCCCAATCAGACCCCGCAAATTCCTTTTTGTCCATTATCCCTTTTATTAGTAACACCCCCCTATTATAAGTAAATTGGGGAGGTGTAAATATCAATGATTGGGCTTGACCCATTGGTTCAGTCAAAAGGCCCAAATCTTGTGAAATCCAATCAGCTCCAGCTTTCCTCTCTTTCCCAAATCCATCGTGCTTCTCGTTCCCGAAAGAATGAAACACATTTCCATCGCCAACTGTTCCCATCACCTTCACGGTAACTCCACCGTCTTCCTCCTCCGGCGACGATTCTCCAAACAGTGTTGTTTCCGATGACTCTTCATCTTCATCTTTCTTCTCCCTGTTGCACAACACAGTCACGCAGGAGAGGGAGATTTCCCCCAAATCGATCAACGACGACGTCGCCGCCACGGTCACGCCACTGTCTGGTGCCTGCAACAACGAATATTCCGGCAACTCCATTTCTCTCTGTGCTTCTATCGTCGTTGGCTTCCACGGTGGGTCTATGCCACCACCGATCTCACCTACATGACCATCGTCGTTCCACTCCGATTGATCTGCTTCAGGTTTCACAGCTTCTAGTTCTAGACTTCGTTCTTTGTCTGATTTGCTTGATTTCGCAGCAACATTTGATAGATACGAACTCAAAATTTCTGCCATCTCTTCAAGCTTCTCATAAATTCATCTTCACCACTTCGTCTTCTTCTTGAGTTCGTATTTTCTGTTTGGCCTCTTCCACGATCATAAACCTTGAAGTCTGGTGCTGTTGTGTTGGCATCATGGCAACGATACTCTCTGTTAACACCGATCTGCCTTACGCGTTCTCCAAATTCTTTGAGGCGTTGGCTGCTTGTTCTCGGTACGCCGGCAGCATTTCCGTTCCTCCTCCAAGCACTCAGGATCGAGTGCTCTGATACCAATTGATAGGAACCAAAATAAATCGAACTCTTCATGACTCAATTGGAATAACAGAATTCTGTATTCATGGTGATAAGCAGAAAATTACAGAGAAAGTAAAGATAATAGGCACTTCGAGAGGCCTAACTCTCCCAAAAGACTCTAGGTCAATTCCCAATTCTTAGTTCCCTTTCTAATTCCCTCCCACTACTATTTATAGGACTCCACTAATGCTCACCTTTTCCCTCCAATTGATCACATTTTCCCTCCACTTTGCCACCTCATCAAGTGGTTACAACAAACTCTCATTCCCTCCCCTTACACTTTATTTAATTATTTAATATCCTATCATATTTAAAGATAAAAAGTGTAAAAGAAAAGGAAGAAACATAACCCACGTATGGATAGAGAGAGAAACACACAGATAAAAAAAAATCTTATCACATCATTATACTATCATATAATATGTTAGCATACCTTGCATGATCTCTTAAGAATAATTTCCATATTTCATGATTTGTTTACTATTTTTTAGTCATATTTATATCAAATTTATGTTACGTACCTGCACTTTGATTTTTTGAAAAACCATGTATCCCATACCAGCACCCGTACCCGGTACTGTGCTCGTACCAGTGTTATTAAACCCGGACCGACCCGGCCGGTCGGCCCGGTTGACTCGCGACCCGGTGCCAAGGTCGGTTCGGCCAGGTCATTGGATCGCTTAAGCATTTGACCCGTCAACGAACCGGTTTGACCCGGTTTGACCCGTAGTCAACCCGTGTTGCATGCAACTGAATATCGCCCAATTAATTAAAAAATGTCCTCAGGCAGGATCGAACCCATGACCTCTTGTCCAAGGCATATATCTTAACCAACTGAGCTACCATGTTGTGTTGTTAAAATAGCATAATATGCTAATGTTAAGTCATTCTTCATTCTTATTTTACATAATAACCTCATTTCTTCTTTTTTTTTGACCTAGCTTATTACATTATTATTATTATTATTATTATATATATATAATTATTACTATTTGTTATTTTATTATTATATCTAAAAATTTTATCAGTACGTTATTTTATTATTATACCTAATTATGTTTATGGATATGATTTAAATTTGATGAATGAAAATTTTTGTGGCTCTGTGATTTGTGAATTTATACACAGTATAACTAATTTTATCATATTTTAGTAGTGCCACGGGTCACGCGGGTCAATCAGTGACCCCTCGGTCCGACCCTTGACCCAGTGCCTTGACCGGGTCGATCTCCGGTTCGATTTTAATAACATTGGCTCGTACCCATGCAACATTGATGTTTTGTTTTTAATATCAGATCATTACACAGATAATTATATTCTATTATCATTTAGGGTTTATTCCATTTTTAACTCCTATGTATAAATAAGATGAACGCTGGCGATATTGTATTATTTCTTTATCATTCAAGACTTAAAAACTTCCCAGATGGGGGTAAACAAGTTGAAGTTCTACTGTCGAGAAAGTCTATCAATTAGCCTCTGATCAGTCTTTGATTCTATGTGTTGGTTGTAAAATTACATAAACCATGAATGCTTCTTGACTTTTAGGCAGCAAGCAGCATAGACAATAATATCCAAGATTTATTGAAGGAAATAAAAAACCTTGCCAATTGCATTGCTTAATTTGGAAAATGCTTCCACTTGCAAAAACTCAGGCAAAACCTCTGCACTTGAAGCAGCATAATTTGAAAGCCTTTCCATTAACTGGGACAGCACTGTCTTGATGTCAACAGATGCCTGAAAAATTGTGACAGAAACAGACAGAAAGCAACTGAGTGACAATACCTACTGGATTTACAGCCTACCATTGACATAGATATTTTTTATGCAACTTTTCATAGTTCTGGGCAAAGTATACAACAGCTACTGTCAATCATGTGTTTATCAATTAACCCAAAGGGGAAAACAAATACTCCTATGTTTAGCTATTAAAACCATGATAGTCAACGTAAATTGGTTCGCGAAACGAGAGGCAAGGTCACTTCAATTACTAAAATAACAGGTGCCAACTAGCAGTCAATGCATGTAGATACTAATTTAATTAAACAAATTATTAGTATTAATGTGCCATTCATGGAACCCAAAGTATAAATTCCAAAAATAGAACAGAACATAAAATGAACATTAACTGTAAAATTATATTATATTCTGCAAATAAGTGCAGCAAATATAGCTAGGCTGGCTTCCATCTGTTGCATATGAATGGACACGAGCTTTAGAATTATTTAATGCAAGTTTTCAACTAATAAACAGTTCTCCAGAAAAGTTTTGGAGATGCCAAATACAGCCCCTCCTCAAGTTCTAACTGCACAGCAGTACAGGTACGTTACAGCATATAAAAGATTGTGCAATAGTTTAAAAACTCTAAGAATGTGTTAACTACTAATCAATATATAGCCGTTTCCTTTACTTTCTCTATTTTTAAAGATTGCTTGTTAAATATCTTGCTCATATTTCAATGCTGTTACTTCACAACCCTCTTTGATGAATAAAATATCTCCTGTTTTAGAAGAAGAAAATGCATATACGCATGAAGGCGTCCTCCAAAAGTAATATTGAAAAAGAAAAAAAAAAGTTCACTAACCTGTAGCTGAGGGTAAGCACCCAACAATACATCAAGAGTTTGCAAGTGATACTCATCGGGGAAGACTTGAATTATGCAATCCATCAAGTAGAACTGGGCCAACTCATCTTTGCAATTCACAACCTGTTCAAGATAATTGAGGAAAAAGAACCATTTATCTGAATAGGAAGTGAAATGTGTGTTTGACAACCAAAAATAGATTTAAAAAAAAATATGAGACCTGCTCCAGTACTCTAGGAAGCACAACATCTTTGTACATATCAAGGTCAACACCCTCTATCTGACTGAGAACATGGAGATTCTTCCCAACCTAATAATGCATCAAGGATAAAAAAGCAAGAGAAGCCCTCTATAAGCATTTGATCATGTATACAATGCCACTGCAGTGAAGAAAACCAGTTATGGGCTTCAGGTATTACTAGATCGCGCAGCTCATTTCTTTCCTTTTCTCGTTTCTCCTTCTCCCGGGCAGGCCCCTGCAGTCCAGAAAGCCCGACAGCAAGCCTCAACTCAGGGTCAGCTAAGAGTATGAATGATTCACATGCATTACTACACCTGCATGATCAGAAATCATGCCCTCGTGATATGTTTTACTCTCATGACATGCAACTATTGTGACAACATGCATGTCCGAACTAGTGTTATCAATTGCAGATAGTGGACCGTAGCGGAAGGCCATTCCGCTATTTTAAGTGGCTTTTTCCGCCATGGGGCCGCCATTCTTCACAAATTGACCATGGCGGGTGACAAAAAATCCACCACTGTGATCCGCCATGGTTGCTATTTGATAACACTGTTCCAAACATGAGAGCATTGACAATGTGCAAAAATTTTAACCAACCTGATGTTGCATCCGCACCCAAAGTTTGTTCATTTCTGTGAAATTTTGGAGTACAAACTCTACGGACTCTGCTACAGTATCCGCATCCCTGCGGTTGTCAGAGGAGACAGTTTACTCACATAAAAAGTTCAATCTCAAGTTGGTGCAGTTTAAAACGTCACTGCCCCGTAATCAAAAATACAGAAATCAGAGAAAGTGAAATATAGAGACAAAAAAAATAGCAGACAAACCAGTAAAATATAAAACCATTGAAAAAGGGAAACAGAGAGGGAGGATCCAGCATTCTAATGATTACAATAGTTTAAATTATGCATCAACATGGAAAGGTGCAGTGAATTAACAGTTTAGTTTGGATGCCTTCAAATTAGGCTGGCAGTCCTAACAGAACTCGAAAGTGGTAATGCCAAAGGGCTCAGAAATTACATTATAAATGCTTACTGACTCTGTTCATTGCAGTGTTGTGAGAACCGGACCAGCAAGTTCGTTCGGAAAACCAGACTGGCGATCGGTCCAACAAAACCACAAAACTAGATAGAACTCACCAAAACCGGGAAACACCCGGTAGAGCCAGCCAAATCCACGGTTTGGTGGTTTGGACCGATTTAAGACAACACAATTTTTGTTTGCTGAGCTTTAAGCCTTCACGAGGTTTTCACCGACTATCAGAGAAGTAAAGGCCAGAAAAAAGATGAAATCCTGATGTACATAACACAGCCTCACGCTTTTCTTCTTCATCACTAGCAAGATTGTTTGTTGCCAAAATTTTAAATGATCCTCATGAAAGAAAAAACCCTTTCACCATATGTTGCCAAAGCATTTTCAATTTTTATGCCTGATGCAATTTCTGCACACCTTCACCGTGTCTCGCAAAATTGTTTACAGCGTTTATCTGATGTGATTTCTTCAAATAACAGCCACGGGATTTTTGGGGTATTCACTATGCACTTTTTCTTTCTTGCCCACGACTTTTTTTTCTGCCTTGGTACCAGTTATATTTTTTGGACCAATCAACAAAAAACGACAAGTTTTGTTGTTTCTATTACCTTTTATGCTTCCATGTTAATTATATTATCATTTTATTACAATCAAATAATGGTGCATGAAAATAATGAAATGTGCGAAAGGAGAAATCAAACACTTTTATATGCATAAGAGAAACCAAATATTAAAATATACAAAAAACAAAATCACAAAGCAATAAATAACTAATAAAAAACAAAATATTGATACTCGTATATAGAAAACAAATATTAATTAGTGTAGCATTCCACAGATAAATTACTTAAACTGTTAACCTTCTCATATGTAGCCTCTCAATTAGTATTTTTCTAAAATAAGCATAATAAAGTACACAAACTACTTAAATTACATAGTTAAATAAATTTCTTTTGTAACATAATTATATAAATAGGTATAGAAATTACTTATATTATTTTTGTTTTGTATTACTTAATGTATTATATTTAAAAATTTAAAAATATTAATCAGTACCCGTTCAAGCATGGTTTAACCATAGTTAGACAAATAAACCTTGAACCTGTGACTTAATCGACTCCAAGACTGGTTCAGTTTGAAAAACATTGGTTCGTTGAATCTTCAAATCTGGCTCAATTAAATGACCACAGAAGGTACAATATTACTGCCAATGACAGGAATGGAGGGCCAAAAGTATAGATTGATAATGCTTACCCTTCATATTCAGAACCAATATCCGGCAATTTGTCCCTACTAACTTGAGAAAGATAACTTCTGAGAAAGAGTCCACGAACAGGGTGTTGAATGCCACGACACATCTCCACAAGATCCTTGAGAACATCCTTAGCGGGAGCTTCCTTCGACTTGATGTATACAGATCCTACTGTACATAGCAGATACCTGATCATGACCATAAAGTTAACATCTCAAACAATACAAAAGAATAAAAACATAACCACTGCAACTTTAAGTTTTCAACACTTTAAACCCTTCTAATTAAAAATAATAATTAGAGTACTTTAGATCCACAAAAAAGTATGCCACAGCCTCAGTAGCATTAGTCACACAGGACCGGTCTTTAAGCAAGCTTAGTCATTTTCACCATGCACATTGATCAAATATCAACATGATCGCGCATTGCTCCTCGTTCAAAAACACAATTCTAGAAATAAAAAGAAGCTTAACAAATAATACTTACTCAGTATGACAACGAACGAAACTGTTTTTCAACGACACTAAAAATATCTCTCATCTCTTAACAGTACATTCGTAAATAATTTCCTTCCAAATGGTTGATAATCACAGAGTAATATACAAAAAATGATTCAACAAAATCGTCACTTACAATCGAGGCAAAATGTTGCCGGCATGCTGAACGAGTTCATATAGATCAATAATGGAGCAACCGCGACGAGTCTCTTCCTCGAAGAACATCTCTAGCTTCCTTAATTGATCAAAGGCACGCATGTCTAAAACACCAGAGAGAGAATGCAATACACAAATTAACAATCGCAAGCTTAACAAGGCAGAAGCAATTTCAGGATCCAACCAAAAACAACATAACAAAAGAGAAAGTGGATCTGAAAGCGAAACTCACAGAGTTCATAGTATTTATGAGGAGAAAGCTTGGAAGTCCTCAGTTCGGAAAGCATCTGAGCAGAATATTTCAAAGCATCCCTGAGATTATTAGAATCCTGCAACGAATCGAAATTGGATCGAAGTCAATTGCAAATTTCAAAGGCGAATCTGAAATCTGGTTAATCGCATGTGGAATAGAAGCAGAAAGAGAAGAGGTTAGGGTTTAACGAAGAAGTTACCAATGCACGGTGCATGTAGAAGGAATTCTGTTGAAGGCCAGCGATTCCGGCGGCCAGAAACTTCTCTTCATCTTCAGTTCCGTCTAACATCATTTTCTCCGTCAATTTTTCGTTACTCTCCGTCTAACTTCACTATTGTTCGATCCTTCTTCTTAACTACCGGTCTAACCAAAATTTGTTGTTTCTTCTTCGCAGTCGTGCTTGTTGTCCGCTTGGGATCTACGTAATGGGGAATATACTTATGCTTCCTTTGCTATTTGACCCTTCTATTTGGCTTGTTGATGTGTTTATCGGTCATGTTTTGCCTTACATCTTTCTTTTTGGTAGTTTTCTTTTCTCATAAACCATTCCTATCTATTTACCAAGTGTCTCAACATTTAAACAAAAGATTATTCTCTTCTCGTATTTGATAATAAATTTTGTAGACGGGCCAACATTAAGTTTGTCATTTGCGAGAATTGAATTTGGGAAGACCAAGTCGTCGACGACGCCCATTTCAGTGTGTGAGTGTAAACATGTCATTAGATTGATGATAAGTCCATTTTTAGTTGTCTTTTTAGTACTTATTTTAAGTAAGTTGTTTGGTATTTTAGTTCAATTCTAGAAATTTATTTTACTACTTTTGTTTGTTTTAATTTCGAGTCTATCTTTGAGGAAAATGAAGGATTTAAGCTTAAAAAGAAGCAAAACAAAGTTTCAAGTCAAAAAGAAACAAAGAAATTTGAAAAATATATAAGAAAAGGCAAGCAAAGTTGTTTTTACTCGATAGTTGCGCGACCGTCTTTGGATTTGGCACGACCGTCTTGAACTTTTTTTCTTCCTTTTATTTGAAAGTCTACGATAGTTGCACGACCCGTCTTTGGATTTTAGACGACCCGCGTGCGATCGCATCGATTCCAAAGATGTTACAGTTTGCTCTTTAATGGCTTGTAAATTGTCTTAAGTGACTTGTCTCTTCTCTTTGGCTATATAAAGCACAAAATTCTGAGTGCTTAGGACATCTTAGGCTATAGCAAACACTACTCAAAGTTTATTTCTAAGATTTTATGCAATTTATTTTCTTCATTTTAAGTTCTTGGTCTTTATAATTCTTGCACCAACGGTTTTGGTTTTTCTAATCAAATCAATGGATGGTTTTTGGAAAACTCATTGGAGATTTGGAAAGTGGATTAGTACTCACAAAACTCATTAGAGATTTGGAAAGCCAATATGCTATAATTGAATTATAAACTACCGTTAATGTAGTCAATTCTTTCAAGTTACACCTATTATAGTGTAAAAGATTTGGAAACTTTATTAACAAAATCGTTTGAAAACTATTCAAAATTATGTAGTTACCTGTTACATTATTTGTTAGTTAAAGAGGAAGGGATGGATAACGAGGTAAGTTTAAGTTTGTCACTACGGGAATCGAAATTGAGAACACCAGATTGAACCCTATGTCTTAGGATAGCTTATGTCATTGGGCCAATAATGTTGATTTTTCTGAAGAAGAAAAAACCAACACTATTTGGAAAGAATCTGAAAAAACTCATTAGTGATTTGGAAAGAAATTAAGCAAATTAATATTGGAAAGCGAATATGCTATAATGGAACTATAATCTAGGACTAATTATGTAATCAATTCTTTGAATTTACGCATTGTAGTGTAAAACTTTATTACCAAAACTGTTGAAAACTATTCAAAGTTAAATAGTTACCCATGAGTCTGTGACACTATTCAAAGAGTTGTTCTCTTATAGAAATTCATAAGAGACGATAAAACAGATAATGTGTTGCTATTAATTTCTCATTTTTTAGGTATTTTAGGGATTTTTTTTGTCATGAGAAGTGTAAAAATTAATAATATTTTTTGAGGAAATATTATAGACTATATTTTTGACCCCACTAATGAAAAATTCTGAATGTGTTACTGTTACATTGTAAATTTGTAATACTTAGAGGGTAATCATTTTTGTTGGGAATAAAGTAATGATTATCTTAATTAGAGGACCCACCGTATGATTTATATATTAACTTATTTGATGTGAGCATAAAGTTATTAACATTATCTCAAGTAGGTAGATCAATTGACGAGTTAAGGAATATCGAATGAGTACATCAAAAGAGAAAGTCTTAGATTCAAATTTGGAAAACTAACATTTCTCTCACCCCACTAACATTGCCTATAAAAAAAATAAAGTTATTAATATGATACATAATATGAAATATGAGAAATATTAGACCAAGATTGTTGAATTTTACTTTAATATTTAAAATAAATGTAAACAGCCACATATTTCTCAACCACTATCTATTGGTTGAGTCAAACACTAGTCACTTATTGAGTTCTTGAGCAACAACGGCTAAATGAGGGGTTTGGATCCTCTTCCCCCACCCTCCTAAATCTCTTTTCATCTTCTCTATTCTTCTCTTCATTTCATTCTCTCTCATCATTAAAAAATTATAAATAAATGATGAGAGAAAGTGAAAGTAAGAAAGAGATAGAGAAGAAGGAGGAAGATGGAATGAGAGGATCCAAAGTGCTAAATGAGATAGTGGGTTAATTCTCTTTTGTTTCAAGCAGGTTAATTTTTCTTTTAGTGTTTAAAAAATTTACAATTTTATTTTTAATTTTTATAAAGATTTTCATACACTTTTAGTCCTATGAGCGACGAGCGCGCCTTCCCAACCACACGCGAAAGCAGCTTAGGACCTCCTCGTGATGCCTATAAATATGGCCTCACTGGCTTAAACAGGTACACATCTCTCATTTGCTCCTCATACTAACTTTTGATTGCTAACTCTAGCATCAAAGTACCAACCGTCTTCTGACTTAGGGTAGGAGTGGACAACTTAACTCAACAACTACTGAATTCTCAACTCGACACAATCTGAATCAAACAAAGGTATAGAACACTCTTAAAATTTCCAAAGATGTTTTTTTATACATATTAAGAACATTATAAATATCTCTTCCACGAAACTTAGAATCTTCTTAACAACTGATGAATTAAATATAATTTCTTTAAACAAAAGAAACTCAAAAAACAAAGAAAATATGTACTTAGAAATCAGAGCTTTTACTTTGTAGGGATTTCTATCATAGCACAAACAACCAAACATAGGCATTATCCCTCTTTATAATGACAAAATCTACTTTATCATTGACTTTAGGCGCCAATTAACATTTCGATGACATATTTGTAATTTAAGAAAAAATAATATGCAATTATATAACCCATGAAACCCCACCCCAACCCTCTTTATTTCATGGTCATTGTTTTTCCCACACCCCTCTCTACTCACCACACACCCCCGAACCTCAAATATTCTAAAATTACCCTCATGTGGAACACACGTGGACACCTTCCTACGTAATGTTTGACGGGTTCAGCTCACACTCACCAAACCAATTCGGCTCACACCCACCAAACGAGTTCGGAGCTTGACTCCCGAACACAATAAAATTGTCTTAACAAAGCCTTATCTGAACCACAGAACCAGTGAAGTGGCATATAGAGTCACAAGAAGGGGGGTTGAATTGTGACCCTTTGAAAAATATATCCTGCAACTTAGAAAATGTCCTCTCAAGTTGATACTTGGAGATGAGATAGTTAGCTTAAAACAATTTCACAAGACATACTCTTCTTGAGTAGGTTCCATGTATTGAACATTCTCTAGTTAAGTAAGTTCAATTCATAATGAGTCTTGTGTTGTATTTATGCATAGAAACATTTTGTTCATCAAATGAATTTTATCCTTTTGTTGAACATGGTAATTCAGTGTTTGATAACTTGAGGAACATATTACCAAGACATATATATGTGAAGGATAAACTCTTTAATGTGGAGAAGCTTATGAGAATGAAATCATTTCAGATTGAAGCTTCTATAAATGTTTTTAAACAGTATATGATTTATGCATAAAATACATGAGTAGGTTAGTAACAATAGATGATCAATATAAAACACTAACTACTCAATGAAGAAGGTTAGTAATAATAGATAATCAATATAAGATACTAACTTCTTAATGATGAGGGATAGTCATGAATAATAGCTTGTAAGAGATATGTTGGTTTTAACTTTGAGATTAAATCATAGATTATAAGTTCTTAGTTAAAAACTGTTTTCAGAAGGTTGAATAAATCAACCTTCTCATAGTTTGGACAATGGTGAATATGTTTGTAATACCCCAATTTTGTCCGTCCCTTAACTTAAGTCAATTCCAATCATGGAACTCAACTAAATCAAAATACCACTGTTTAAATTAAGCGAGAGCTTATTTGTTTAAATCGTGCGTTCTTCAATTTAATCTTCGTATTTAGGTTTAGTCGTACATAAGTAGTGTTTTTAGTTAATGAGCTCATTTCTTATATTTGAGTCTCGTTTTAGCGTATTCGTCTAGTCTGACCCGTTCTCGTCTTTGTGTTTGGCCAGACTCTTTTTATTATTATTATTCTTTTTTTGTACAGTTAATTTATTTTGAGCATATATATATATATAGTCCAAAATGTCAAAAAAATGCTGTTTAATTTTTATTACAACTTAGGAGAGTCTAAATGTCCAAATGTCTAAAAAATACAAAAAAATAATAACACAAAATATACAAAAATAAATAAATCCGAAAATTACAAAAAAATAATAACAAACAACAAAAGCAAGAAATGAAGAAATCAGGGGTTCCAAAGAAATGCTCTCCATTTCTTGATTTGGGCTGCAGATCTGCAAAAAGGAAGAGTCAAAACAGTCAAAGTCCATTCAAATGTAATTAAATGCCTGACCTAATTTTTTAATATAAAAACAATGTCAAGGGTCAGTCAAAGGGAGGTTTTTTCGAGTTAAAAATCACGAGAAAAGATTAGGGTTTTAAATCGAAACCCCTAATCACAAAAAAAAACTGATTCTTTTGAAATCGAGATCCGAAATAGTTCGAGTGGCAGAAGCTCAAGAACGACACGCGCAGAGCAAATACAACAATCACACAAATGACGATCGGGAGCATAACAGATCTTTGGAATAAAAGGTTTGGTCCATACAAGCAGATTTGGTTCGCTTGTTGTTCAAACTAGAACCGAAATTAAAAGAGAAGTTTGTACTACCCTTTTTTTAAAGCGAGTTAAGGTTAGCTTAAAAATAGTTTGCTTGTAAGGTTACGTATTAAACAAACGTGATTTGATTAGAGTGTCAAAAATGTAAAGATAGATTTAACGTTTAGGATTTGACCATGATTAGTAGTAAATGACAGATTGCAGAGCAAGTTTTTTTAGAGTCATAGGAAATAACAGATTAGTAGTAGTAAATAACTTGACCATGGAAGGAAGAAATCAAGAGTCATAGGAAAAAGGAAACAAAATGCACCTCGGACCGCCACCCCACGGCGCTACCACTGCCGTCTTCTCCGCGACCTTCCCGCGATTCACCCAAAACCGAAACCATCGCACTGTAACTCCTCTGTTTCACGCCGGCCTCGACTTCCCGCTTTCTCGTCCCCGATGGCGTTTCGCCTTCTCCGTCGTCGAGTCTTCGGCGTGACTGCGCCACCACGCACTCCTCGTGGCACCCTCCAGCCTTCTTCCTCTCACTCTTCGCGCTCCATCTCTCTCTCTCTCTCTCTCTCACCTCAAGACCGATTTTCTCTCCCTCTCTGTGTGTTTCTTGCGATGTAATAGCTCCTTTCTCTCATGAGGAGAAAATTTCGCTCTCTCTCTATCTTAGGATCTTCTTTGTGGCGTGAGAAGGGGAGGAAAGGGAATTAGGGTTGTGTTGATACCCTACATGTCTTAAATACCCTTTCTTATCTTTTATTTATTTATTTATTTTAAAATAACAATGTTCAGATTACTAATTAGACCACTTGTGTTTTTACACGCACTCCCTTTAACTCAAGCCCTAGGCCACAGATCGGGCCCTCCTATGCGAACCAAGGCTTCTTTTTACACCCTGCTGTTGATTCACGCAACCCCATGACTAATAACACTCCATTTTGCAATTTTTCACCTTTTTCGTTTTTAATTCTTTTAACCCAAGTATTTTTTTCTTTAAATCGAAAAACTTTGTTAATGGTTTTCTTGAAGCCTCGCTTGCATAATCATTAACAATGAGGAACTAGTGGTGATCACTTGGAGCCTTTGCTCAATTGATCATCATGAATGCCTAAATTTTCTAAACACTTTTCATTAAATCAAAACTTTGTTAATGGTCTTGCGAAACCTTTGTTTGCATGATTATTAACAATGAGAACTAGAGGTGATCACTTGGAGCCTTTGCTCAATTGATCATCATGAATGCCTAATTTTTCTAAAAACTTTCAATAAATCAAAAACTTTGTTAATGGTTTTGCGAAGCCTCCGCTTGCATAATCATTAACAATGAGGAAACTAGTGGCGATCACTTGGAGCCTTTGCTCAATTGATCATCATGAATGCCTAATTTTCCTAAAAAACTTTTCGTTAAATCAAAAACTTTGTTATTGGTCCTGCGAAGCCTTTGCTTGCATGATCATCAACAATGGAGTGCTAATGGTGGTCACTTGGAGCCTTCGCTCAATTGATCACCATGAAAGCTCAGTTTTCATAATTAAACAAAATAAAACCAAAAACCTAGAACTACGTAGCTTTGAATTCTCCATCGCACCAGGAGATACGTAGGAGCGGATCCTCCGTCAAGCACAATAAACTAAAAACATTTTTCCTCTCAAAAAAACCAAAGCGGCTAACTCGTCGGCGTCGAAAATAAATATATTCATTAAGTCTATTCAAAAGAGGCAAATTTAAATATTTTTCAAATCAACACTTAAAATCACATGATTAATTAAAGGTTCCCTTTCAGTAGAAAGGAGGTGTGGGGCGCTAATACCTTCCCCATGCCTAACCGACCCCCGAACCCAAAAAATCTTCCGGTTTTCCAAAAGACCATCTGCCTTCCAATAAGGTTTTTCTTCAATATTTTCCTTATAAAAAATATTGGTGGCGACTTCATTGTTTTAAAACGTTGTAAACGAAGAAAAACCCCTCGGGGACTTTTGGTATACATGTGCAGCGACTCCACTCTGGGACACTAAGAAAATCTTTTTCAAAAAGAGGGTCGAGCCTAATTAATTAAATATGTGATTTATATGTTTGATTTGAATATCTTGTTTTGCCTCTATTCTTCTTCTTTTCATACAAGCATTGTTGCATTCATATGCATTCACTTCTTCCTCTGTTATGATTGTTTCCTCTCTTATCTTCTTTGCTTGTATGCTTAGTTCCTTCATGCATTTCCCCCCACTCTTATCATGTTCCCCTCCTTCTTTGCTCCCTTTCTTCAAGGTAAGCTCATGCATACTCCCCAATTCTATCATGTTCCCTCTTCTCCGCTCCCTTTCTTGATGTAAGCAATGCACTTGGTTGTTGTTAAAAACCCTAGGCTGGCTTATTTGATATTAAACCCTAGGGTAGACGACATGTTATTGTTTGCTTCTGTCTGGACTGTTCTGGGTTTTCAGTTGCAGGTGGGGAAAGGTAGTTATTTCTAAGTGTCGTGCCCTCAACACACACTTCACACCCTATACTTGTGAGCATTGAGTGGGGCCTAAAACCCAAGGTCTGAACGAAAACCTAGGAGAGTGGGAACGATAAGTGACTGCCATTCGTAGACCTTTGTCTGTATGGCTCTCATGAAAGTTCCGCCCAAGAGTTCGCTTTGTCATGGTGCCTCACACTCGGTAGCTTTCTACGATTGTGGGTGTCATCATGAGAGAGACTTTAGCTCTTGGTTGCCATTGTGAGGAAGTGATTAGAACCTACATGGGAGGATTACCCTTTTCGTCGACTTTAGACCCTAGGATTCCCACCCTTCGTAGGACACAAGGGGCATACCTAATTGTGTGTTGCATGGTAATCTAGGCATGTTTTCAAAAAAGGAGAAGGAGATTTTTCAAAAAAAAAAAAGAGAAGAGAAAATAGAGAAAGGGGCCGTTGCAGCCTTTCTTTTTCACGATCCGCGACTGTGGGCAACATGTGGTCCACCCTTTTCAAAAAAAGAGAGAAAGAGCTGCCGTTGCAGCCTTTCCCTTACTAGGTCCATATGAAGCCACGTACGACCCGCATCTTCCAAAAAAAAAAAACTTGAATCATTGCCAATAAAACCTCTTTCATTTATCTTGCATAGAGCATCATCATCATGTATACATCATCATTTGCATTGCATAAAACAAAAACTCGATAAAATTCATACATGCATTTTTCTCTATCTCATTAAGGTTTGTGTCTTATTAGTAGGCGCGTCTCATGCATTATTGTTTTCATTTTTCACGCATCATGAAAAAATAAACATTAACGTCTCATTTCACATGCATCTCCATTCAATATCTCTCATACATTAGGAAAGTAATTGTAAGCATCACACATTTCATTTTCATTACATAAGAAAAATGAAAACCATAAGCAATCATCATCCGCATTGCATAAGCATATCTCATTCATAATCATGAACAGAAATCATCATCAAATTCATTCAAAATATAGCATTCATGCATCATTTCATTATCCTCATCACTTTGTTCAAATACATCATTTCTCCCCGCATGCATCCTTTCGAAACAAAGAAAAATTTCCTCACGTGATGGCTCGATGGGTAGAAGTGCACCTTTGAGCAGCGAAGGTAATATCTCAAATTTGTTTGTCGACTACAAATTTGAGATATTACTCTCACGATATCGTAAGCACTTTGACCCAGTCACACGTGTTTTATTTTCAAGTAGGAAATTAAGTTGAGTCAACTAATTGTTGAAACGTTTCAGTATATTGTGTGAAGTATTGAGTCAGGATCCACTCAATGTTTCATGCAGGTTACTCAGGGTAACGACAATCAGTTGCCTCATATCACCATTCTTGCATCTTTCATCATTCAAAAGAAAAGGGAAGGGGCATTGGCATTTCATACTTTGTCTTGCCTCTAAAAATCATCATTTAGGAAAAAACATCATTCCTGCATCATCCAAAAGAAAAGGGGGCATCGGCATTTCACATCTTGTCTTGCCCCTATAAAAATCATTTTGAAAAGAAGCATCATTCTTGCATCATTCATCATCCAAAAATGCATTGGCATTCCATATTTCGTCTTGCATAAAAAAAAAACATCAAAAAAAAAAAAAAAAAAAAAAAAAAAAAAAAGAGAGAGACTTTTAGAATAATCACACTTTTCAAGTGAACATGCATTCATGCATTTCATTTTGATCATGTCTGCATCATAATGTTTTCATCCATGCATTGCATACAACAAAAATGTTGTGATGAGAGACGAGATGTTTTTGCAAAGTAATCTTTCTTTTTTGGAAAAGTTTACCCTCACTCATTTGCAAACTCAATGTGTTCCAAGGCCCTCAGTTTTTCACATCAATAGCACATTTGTATCTCCTTAAAAAAAAAAAAAAAAAAAAAAAAAAAGGCATTGCATCTCATCCATTCCATGATAAAAGACTGAAACAGTTTATCAAAAAAGTTTTTATATCATGTTTCAACCAATGTTAACTCTCTCGTGAAGCGTTTCTTCTAGTAAGTATGCATGCCACGTGCGATTTCTCTTGTTTGAGTCAGTCAATTTCCTTCATTTATCATCATTCCCCATCCAAGTCTAATCCCGCCCCGCCCACCCCTAAAGCGCATATTTTCTCCCATCAATTGCATACTTGACTTTTTGGTTCATTCTCGTTAACACTTTAAGTCCTCCATGTCAGCAATTCTATGATCACTAATTTTCCTCATCAAGATCATATTCCTTTAGTGCAAGTCTTTCTAAAAAATATATATATAAAAAATAAAATAAGCTCGCTAGGTTGAAAACCCGCAAAGGGGGGCCTAGGCAGAAAAGAGCGCCCGGTGGATTGAAAACTCGCAAAGAGCAATCCAGACAAAAGTTAGGGCACAAAAAAAAAGAGAAAAAAAAGAGAAAAAAAAAAGAGCAAGCACATGAAGATAGATAAATTATTGTCCTAAAGTTAAGTCTCACAGAAATAAGCAATCGGGATCTGAAATGAAATTTGGTCATCTCTCCATACCCTCAAAAACCTAAAATCCCAAAAAGTCCATTTCCTACCCCTCTTAAGCCAAAGATTCAAAATCACAAAAATACCCTTTGTTACCCATCTTAAGCCAAGAAAAGCCAGGATATCTCCATCACTCTAGACAAGGATCAATTCCACATCGAAAAATGGTATATCATCTTTATCAGCTCACCCAGGTCCAAAGAAAAGAAAGAGGTCAAAAGGAAAAGAACGTGATCAAACAAAAAGATTCAAAAAAATGAAAATCTCAAAAAAAAAAAAGAGACCAAGAAAAAAGAGAAACAGAAGAAGTACAAGTTGTGAGCTGATATATTTCACCATGAAACACCAGAGATCCTTGTCTCCATAAACTTTCCAACACTCTGTTGTGTATCATCATCTCTCCTTTCTTAAAGACCACAAACATTTTCTTTGGCCTCAACATCTAACCCTCCATAAACCCTCAGCCATTCTACCATGAAACACAAACTTGTCCTAATAAAACCCCAAGCACCTCATCAAACCTAATAACCATTTCCTTCATAAACCATTGACCATCGGCCAACACCGAATAAGACCCATCCTCCCTATCAACCCCAAACACTTCATTAAGCTCAATCATCCCCTTCTCCACATCACAACCCTAAAAGGTTCATTCCGATCAATGACTAATTGCTTTCGTTCTCTCAAGTGTTAATCTTAGGACAAATAAGTTTATCCATTTACGATGTGTTTTGCTCAAAAAGAAAAAACAAACAAGCAGAAAAAAGAAAGCTGCTCAAAAAAAAAAACAAAAAAAAAAAACAAACAAACAATCAAAAAAGAAAGAAGGACTTGCACTCCAAGATGCATTCATGTTGCATTAAAACAAGGTTTAGTGGTCACCAAGTGGAGCCTCTCCTTATACTAAAAAAAGTCAAAACTTTCATTGCATTTGAGTTGTTCTTAAAGAGAACCAAAAGTGTGTACTAGGGGGCATTCCCTTCACCTCTCACTCCGCTCAACTTTGGGGAGGTTTGTTCATTGCCCACCCCATTCATATATCACCATCAGTTCATAACCATAACTCTGTCGCCTTCCACAACCTCACCATTTGAAATGTCACTCGAAAGTGGGGCAAGTGCGTTCCCATTCCTTTACCTCATTCATTCCTATAAAACCTCACCGGGGCAATTTCTCAACTCACTATTCTAAACAAGGCCTTGTCATTCTAATTGGGGCAACTTTGTCCTTGTTATGACTGGGGCAACATCAAACTTTATGGGTTGAGACAAAATCTCTTTTGCTCCACCCTTCATTTCAAAAGCCGAATCATTCCCAATTCATCTTCTACACCCCTAGTTGTTGTCACCACTAGAGGCAGGGGCAAGCTATTCACTCATCAAAGTTGAATTGAGGCAATCTTGTATCTCTTGATCCTCATGAGCTTGGCTAAGAATAACCATGTCTGTCATTTCTTCACTTGCCATAAATGTCCATGCCCTAAACCAATTCCAAGTTAACTGACTCATTCATTCACATTTGCACTCTTATGCATGCTTACTAGACAATGCTTCAAAAAGAGAGAACACAAGTTGTTTACGTGATATCCAAAATTCAGTCATCATGGAAAGAAAGAGAAAACAAGTGAGATTGTTTGTAAATAAAAACCTTGAGAACACAGGAGTTTGAATTAAATGAAATTTTTCAAATGAATGGTCAATAATCATCTCAATTCCTTGCATCCAAAGTCTCACATCTCATCATCATCACAAAATGTACACCTCATGCATCTAGGCATTTCAATCTATTCATTATGGCATATGCATCAAAGCATTACATTTGCATCTTCACATTTTGTGCATTCATCACATAGCAAAAAGAAAAAAAACGTTCCACGTCAGTTGCACCATATTAATACATGCATTTCATAGAGGAAAATAGTAAAGAAGAAAAAGCAGAAATCTTTTCATTGCATTGACATCATATTAATGTTAGCATTTCCATAAAAGAAAAAGAACAAAAATCATTGCCTCAAACATCAGAGCATTGCATCATATTAATGTTTGCATTTCATAGAAAAAGCAAAAAAAGAAGCAAACAGAAGGTAGAATAGGAGCATTCCATTCATCAAAGCATCAATCACCGCATACACTTGCATTCAAACATCAAAGCATTATGTTGATATTTGCATTTCATAAACTACAAGGAAGAAGCAAACACACAACATCTTCATATCATTTATCATTCTCATGTCATCCATATCATTCATCACTCCATGGCATCAAACAGTAGTGCATTACACTTTCAAATTCGCATCTCAGAAGGGCGAAAGAATAACAAAAGAAAAGAAGAGAATGAAAAATCAAACAGAAGAAGCATCCCACCAAAATCAATCATTGCATACATCTGCACCCAAATACCCAAGTGCATGCATTTCATGCACCATCCAAGAAAAATTTACTTCCGACCAGAGAGTCCCAAAAATCTCACTTTTAGAAAACCACCATCAACACGGAGTTCGTAAACTCCATCAACCCAGAGTTCGTAAACTCCATCAAACCAGAGTTCGTAAACTCCATCAAACCAGAGTTAGTAAACTCCATCAACCGAGAGTTCGTAAACTCCATCAAACCAGAGTTCGTAAACTCCATCAAACCAGAGTTAGTAAACTCCATCAAACCAGAGTTCGTAAACTCCATCAAACCAGAGTTCGTAAACTCCATCAAACCGAGTTCGTAAACTCCATCAAACCCAGAGTTCGTAAACTCCATCAACCCGAGTTAGTGAACTCCCACGAGTTAGTGAACTCCTTCCACGCATCACAACATCGTATGCGAGAGCGCGCGATGGATCCATCGACCGTTAAGTCGCTTCGATTAGTCGGTCACTAAGGCACAGCGTAAATCCATTGATCAAATCGATTCGGACCGATATTGATCGGCCGCTCGAAAAGGCCACCCCGTGAGCTCGGACTCGACAAGAGTCCGTAAAAAGGTTTTTAGGCAACCTCCGAATTCCCAATTTACCGCTTTTCCCAATTTATGCTTTTTCCAATTTATTGCTTTCGTTAATGCGACGGTGTTAACCCCTCAAAAGGAAAATAACAAAAGATCCGAACTTTTCAGGCGGACAAAATTAGTATTATTTCTATATCTTTATTTCCATTTCACCAACAAATATGAAAAGGCCAATTCATATTTTTGGCGAAATGTGAAATAAAAGAGGCAAAATTGTAATACCCCAATTTTGTCCGTCCCTTAACTTAAGTCAATTCCAATCATGGAACTCAACTAAATCAAAATACCCTTTGTTTAAATTAAGCGAGCACATATTTGTTTAAATCGTATGCGTTCTTCAATTTAATCTTCGTATTTAGGTTTAGTCGTACATAAGTAGTGTTTTTAGTTAATGAGCTCATTTCTTATATTTGAGTCTCGTTTTAGCGTATTCGTCTAGAATCGACCGTGCTCGTCTTTGTGTTTGGCGGACATTCTTTTATTATTATTATTCTTTTTTTATCTGAGTTAATTTATTTTGAGCATATATATATATAGTCCAAAATGTCAAAAAAATGTTGTTTAATTTTTATTACAACTTAGGAGAGTCTAAATGTCCAAATGTCTAAAAAATACAAAAATAAATAAATCCGAAAATTACAAAAAAAATAATAACAAACAACAGCAAAAGAACAACAATAAATCAGGGGTTCCAAAGATTTCTCTAAATTTCTTGATTTGATTGGGCTGCAGATCTGCAAAAAGGAAGAGTCAAAACAGTCAAAGTCCATTCAAATGTAATTAAATGCCTGACCTAATTTTTTAATATAAAAACAATGTCAAGGGTCAGTCAAAGGGAGGTTTTTTCGAGTTAAAAAATCACCAGAAAAAGATTAGGGTTTTAAATGAAACCCTAATCACAAAAAACACTGATTCTTTTGAAATCGAGATCCGGAAATAGTTCGAGTGGACGGCAACATACTCAAGAACGACATTAATGATAGCAAATACAACAATCACACAATGACGATCGGGAGCATAACAGATCTTTGGAATAAAAGGTTTGGTCCATACAAAGCAGATTTGGTTCGCTTGTTGTTCAAACTAGAACCGAAATTAAAAGAGAAGTTGTGCTACCCTTTTTTAAAGCGAGTTAAGGTTAGCTTAAAAATAGTTTGCTTGTAAGGTTACGTATTAAACAAACGTGATTTGATTAGAGTGTCAAAAATGTAAAGATAGATTTAACGTTTAGGATTTGACCATGATTAGTAGTAAATGATGATTGCAGAGCAAGTTTTTTTAGAGTCATAGGAAATAACAGTTAGTAGTAGTAGTAAATAACCGACCATGGAAGGAAGAAATCAAGAGTCATAGGAAAAAGGAAACAAAATGCACCTCGGACCGCCACCCCACGGCGGCTACCACCGTCTTCTCCGACGACCTTCCGCGATTCACCCAAAACCGAAACCATCGCACTGTAACTCCTCTGTTTCACGCCGGTGCCTCGACTTCCCCGCTCTCTCGTCCCTCGGTGCGTTTCGCCTTCTCCGTCGTCGAGTCTTCGCCGTGACTGCGCCACCACGCAGCTCCTCCGTGCACCCTCCAGCCTTCTTCCTCTCACTCTTCGCGCTCCATCTCTCTCTCTCTCTCTCTCACCTCAAGCACCGATTTTCTCTCCTCTCTCTGTGTTTCTTGCGATGTAATAGCTCCTTCTCTCATGAGGAGAAAATTTCGCTCTCTCTCTATCTTAGGATCTTTGTTGGTGGCGTGAGAAGGGGGAGGAAAGGGAATTAGGGTTGTGTTGATACCTACATGTCTTAAATACCCTTTCTTATCTTTTATTTATTTATTTATTTATTTTAAAATAACAATGTTCAGATTACTAATTAGACCACTTGTGTTTTTACACGCACTCCCCCTTTAACTCAAGCCCCGCAGCGATCGGGGCCTCCTATGCTAACAAGGCTTGCTTTGTTTACACCCCCTGTTCGATTCACGCAACCCCATGACTAATAACACTCCATTTTGCAATTTTTCACCTTTTTCTCGTTTTTAATTCTTTTAACCCAAGTATTTTTTCTTTAAATCGAAAAACTTTGTTAATGGTTTCATGAAGCCTCGCTTGCATAATCATTAACAATGAGGAACTAGTGGTGATCACTTGGAGCCTTTGCTCAATTGATCATCATGAATGCCTAAATTTTCTAAACACTTTTCATTAAATCAAAACTTTGTTAATGGTCTTGCGAAACCTTTGTTTGCATGATTATTAACAATGAGGAACTAGAGGTGATCACTTGGAGCCTTTGCTCAATTGATCATCATGAATGCCTAATTTTTCTAAAAACTTTCAATAAATCAAAAACTTTGTTAATGGTTTTGCGAAGCCTCTGCTTGCATAATCATTAACAATGAGGAACTAGTGGCGATCACTTGGAGCCTTTGCTCAATTGATCATCATGAATGCCTAATTTTCCTAAAAAACTTTTCGTTAAATCAAAAACTTTGTTATTGGTCCTGCGAAGCCTTTGCTTGCATGATCATCAACAATGGAGTGCTAATGGTGGTCACTTGGAGCCTTCGCTCAATTGATCACCATGAAAGCTCAGTTTTCATAATTAAACAAAATAAAACCAAAAACCTAGAACTACGTAGCTTTGAATTCTCCATCGCACCAGGAGATACGTAGGAGCGGATCCCCTCCGTCAAGCACAATAAACTAAAAACATTTTTCCTCTCAAAAAACCAAAGCGGCTAACTCTCGTCGAGCGTCGAAAATAAATATATTCATTAAGTCTATTCAAAAGAGGCAAATTTAAATATTTTTCAAATCAACACTTAAAATCACATGATTAATTAAAGGTTCTTTCAAGAGAGAAAGGAGGTGTGGGCGCTAATACCTTCCCCATGCCTAACCGACTTCGAACCCAAATCTTAGGTTTTCCAAAAGACCATCGCGCTTCCAATAAGGTTTTTCTTCAATATTTTCCTTATAAAAAATATTGGTGGCGACTTCATTGTTTTAAAACGTTGTAAACGAAGAAAAACCCCTCGGGGACTTTTTCGGGCGCAACAATGTTATAGCATGTTAGAAGATAGTAAGGAAAGCTAGTAATTAAATAACACAGTAGAGTTATAGAGGTTCACCCAAACCTGACTACTCCTCTCCCCACGTCCACGTGAGTATTTCCACTATTTTCCAAATAGTCATTACACTTGCTTTTGATCAACACACAAAAGACTTCACCACCACTAGCTTTGATCACACACACAACTGACCTAGTGCACTCTTTACACACTACTACGCCTAACTGTTTCCACTCTCTTAGAAACTCTCCACTAGTTACCTAAGAATCGCCTTATCAAGTATAATCACCACCAACACTCACCTATCCTAGGTAGCTTAATAGAACAACACACACATTGTAGTTTCTCATCAACACTCACCTACTCCTTAGGTAGCTTGATAGAACACTACACATGTTGTATTTTCTCATTAACACTCACATTTCTTTCTAGGTAGTTTGGTGAGATATTTACAAGATAATGTTTACAATAAGGGTTTTGGGGTTTTGGGATGTTTAAGAGCTTGAGAATAAATTACACAAAGTGTATACAATGATGCTCATCAAGCTAACACACACTCACTAAAAGAATCCCAGAATTTTACATTAGAAACTTGGAGTGTGGGATGAGAAGGTTGGATGTTTCTTTGAGAAGCTTGAAAGATGAGAGGTTCCAACCCAAACTCATACATTGAACCTTCGAATTCAAAGCCTTTAAATAGCCATGGAGACCGAATATAGTTTTTAGAAATTTGAATGGAGTTGAATAGAGCCGTTAGAAGCTTGAATGGAACTTTTGGAGTATCCTTTGATCCATAGGAGTGACTTTTAAGTAAGGTACAAAAGTTGTGACTTTTGAACCTTCTTCAAGTCTGTCTTTATGCTTTAACCGACACATTCAACCTTCTTCTTCCGACATTGTCTTGCTCTAGTAGTCTACTACAACCATGCTTTGATTATATCCGTTGGATGACTGGAATTAATTTGAATCAACCTTCTGAAGCTTCCTAGCATGACTTGGAATCTTCATTTAATTCACCTTAAGATCATTCAAGAAGAGTTAATGTGTTTGGGATAATTTTGATATGATTTCCAGAAAACAGAAGCTTGATTTCTTTCAACCTTCTTTTAACCTTCTTTACCAAAACAACCTTCTGTACCTCTTTACGGAATAGGTCAACCTTCTGTTGACTTCAATCAAACTTTCTGTTGACTATTGGTCAACCTTGTGTTGACTTTTAATCAACCTTCTGTTTGACTTTCAGTCAACCTTCTGTAGAAAGGTCAAACCTTCTGTTGACTTTATTTTTTTAAGCTTCTCATGAGTTAACCTTCTCAAGGCTTTTCTACCTTTATAATATACCAATATTGTAGACCATGGTAGAGCCTTAGTTTGCTAAGTCTTTGGCTTGGCTTAACCTTCTTTTGCCATGGTCAAACCTTCTGTAGTCTGAACCTTCTAGAGTTTTAACACTCTCAATTATTTATCTTCTATGAAAAGTATTGGCTTGGTAAAACCTTCTTATTTGACTTGGTCAAGCCTTCTCAAATGATTATTCCTTACTTGAATGAACTTTGATGCTCCTAGGAAGAATCATTGATTTACCTCTTCTTCATTTAATACCTTTTCTTAACTTGGTCAAATGTTCTGTTGACTTAAGCAAACTTTCTCAAATGATTATTCCTCAACCCAATAAACTTTGATGTTTTTAGGAAGAATCATTGAGTACCTCTTCTTCAGTTCATCAATGAGAGTGATTGTTGAAGTTTCCTAGAGTAGGTTGCTTGTTTATTTGAACCTTCTTATCTTTGAACCTTCTTTAACTATTGAACCTTCTCATATGTGAACCTTCTTATGTTTATTTCTACCCTTGACTTTTTGCATGTTTTAGTCTTGCTCTTTGATATGCTTCTTGATAAGCTTTTGAACCTTTGAGTAAGAGAGCATTGGTTGAATATAACCTGATTAATGACTATGAGAATCTCCTTTGTAGAGACTTGTAGAAACCTTTGATCCATATAGTCATTAGGTTATTAGGACTCTCTTGATAGGAATTCACTTAGATGATTTGCATTTACTTTGATTGCCTAATGTCTTCTCTTTTCTCTTTGTGAATTTCCTAGTCCCACACATTGTAATAGTAAAGATAATATGTCTTCATGAAGCTTGCATTACTATTCTTGTAACTTTGTTGGTGCTACTCTGATTCTTCAATTTGTTGAGAATGACATGCAATGGATTGATCTAATTTACTTCTAGCATGTCCACTTGAAAGAAACTCGTTTCTTTTCAACAAACTCAAGACACCCATTAGTAGAGCACCATTCAGAATACTTAAGCTTTAGTTCATAAGGTTTGTTATCATTAAAACCATATATCAAAAAGGATTTTATCTCAACAACCAGAACCCTCTAGAAAATAAATTCCTCAATCTGGTTTTTTGATGTCTGAATAAATTCTAAATCTATGGTGTCGGGTGCTTTTGTTTAGTAGTGAACCTTATATTATTTTTCAATGCATTTTTCTTTTATATGAATCTGGTCTAGGTGAACTATATCATGGGTCATGACATTGACGAAAATCACTATTTTCATGCTGGAAACTATTGTAATTATGTTGACGAGAACAATATTTACCATCAACAGTAGGAAATCTCTGTTGGGGATGCGACAATGATGAAGGATGATGAGTATGGTGGTGGATCCCACTGAAAAGTGTAATGTGCTAGCTTATGAACCAGACTATTATGTTTAAAAAGTGACTTTTCAAATACACCGTCTACAAAGTTGTGTGTTTACGTCTGTTAGGTTAATGTGTGTGCTTTAGTTTGTAATGTTTTGTGAATAAGCAAATGCTTTGTCGGACAAATCTCTGTAAACTCGCCTCCAGATATGTGGTTTATAGACTGTATTCAATTTGCATAGACCTAACTTAATCAATGCATGTAATAGATTTTAGCACACCAACTAACACAATACTCATTTTCATCTTCCTCTCATGTACACAATACATATTCATGTCCCGTGCTATGCACGGGTGTGTCCTAGTCTATTTGAACAACAAAATCTATGTGCATGCTTCCCTTCTGAGTTCTGAGTTATCCAGGGAATTCGTTACCGTTTTTGCAAAGTGCAAACTCAAAACCAAAGTGCAATGCCACTACTATAACTATTCAACAAGCACAAAATACATATGCAGAATGGAACGATTGCTACTTATCACATGACTGTACAAGCATTTGGGTTGTCATCACTAAAAGCAGTGGTGTAGTTAACCTCAAAGGAACTCGCACGTGCAAGCTGGGAAGCTTCTGGATCCTGCAGAACATTACGCACGTACCCAGGCGGCGCCTTCTTATCGTAAGCCTCCGGTGCGTAAGGGTGCGGAACGACGTCGTATGGGATATAAGGCCAAAACTCAGCTTTCTTCCCCGTGCGGTGTCTCACGCGCTCCAACACTTTGTTTGGCTCTACATAACCAGTCACAGTGAGCTTGCTCTGTTTTGGTTCAACTTCTACCTCTGTCACTCCCTTCATTCCTTCCACTGATTTCTTCACTCTTCTTTCGCATCCTTCACAATCCATCTTCACCTTTATCTCCACTTTCTATATCACCATAATCTAAATTAGTATTAGCAACTATAAACTACCGACACATACATAAACACACACACACACACACATGTCTTCAACCAGAAGTGTCTTTACTTCATAGATTAGCAATTCAAACTAAACTTATTGACTTACAAACAAATTGAGAAAGCAGAATTTCATTCACCTGAAGTTGTTTGCGCTTTATGGGGTTACTACGGTGGTGCACGTGACAGAGCTCGGAAAGTATATCCAGAGCACCCATTAGTGTATATTAAAGGGCCAATTAAAAATCAAGAGGGAAACGGTTGCTGAGAGAAAGTAGAGATAAACAAGAAAAAAGGTTGCAGGTTGTAGCTTATTATGCATGGCTTTAGCTAGAAGTTTCTACTGCATGCGGCACTGTTGTGTTTAGTGGGACACTTCCAAAGTGAAGCTTATCATTTGGACTTGCCCAAAAAAAATATGCAAAAGAAAAAACTTGTGTAGAACAATCTGGTGAAAGGTCTCTTGAATAGCAAGAACAAACTTAAGCTATAAAATACTATGTTCTTTTAATCTCAACAAACTTAAGCTATAAAATACCATGTTTAAGGGTCTTTGACCCTACTTCAATGTCCAGAGCAAATGGGGTTTGAATAATCCAGGAGTTCAATTTGGTAGAAGTTAAGAAAGTCGATTTAATTAATTTTATTATTGGGATCAAACTCGAATACTAACCGAGTCCGCCTCTTTAGATTGAGTGCATTAATCACTTGCACCCAAGCTTGTTATATAAACGGTTGAAGTGATGTGATACGACTTACAAAAATTATAAAGGCTTAAATATCATTTACCCCTGCAAATATCACCATAATCTATTTAACGCCCTGTAAAAAAAAAGTTTTAAAATGGTCCTTGCAAATATTAAGTGTTTCTAGTTAGACCCCTCAGTTAACTTTCTATCCAAAAAAGCTGACGTGGCTAACGAATATGTCGTTAGCATGACATTATTAATGACGTCACTGCCATATGTCATCATTTAACTGAGCCTATGTGCCACGTGGCACTAAATGCATAAAAGTCTTAGAGCATCCACAATAGTGTTCCTTATAGTGTTTTTTCCTTATTAAGTATTATTAGTATTAAAAATATATAAAAGAGTGATGTGTACATGTGTGGGGTCTATTTAAGGACTCAAATGAAGAGCGCTCTTAATGAAATGGCGGCATGTAGGTACGTATGAATTTTATTGTGAAAGTAGCATAACAATATAGTTGCTCAAAAATCAGGTGGCAAGGCAACTATGTTGCATCTTCAAGGAACTAAACTTTCTGCACTGATTCTCAGTGATTGGTTGGATTCAAAAGTAACAACACAGAGCTTCGATTTCGACATGAGTTTCAGGGATACTTGACGCAACTATGGTAGAAATTATTGAAGCAAACTGTGTTGTCGCTTTAAAAGATATACTTGTCGTGTTTCTTTTTTCTTTTTTGTCAGCAGGGCTTTCACCATCCAAAGCCAATGGCTATCATAGGAGCCACCTTCCCACCCATGGCTTCAGAAGGTTTGTATCCAATCAAGTTATATATATGGTCACTTGATCAGAATGGAAACAATGTCAGGTCGATCGTCGTTATGTGTTTCCATTGATTGGGAGGAATTTGCATCAACATATATATTTTATTTTGTCAATGTCAGTGATTAATGGCTACATATTCATGTAGTATATAGTGAAGGAAGCATTTCATGCAAAGAGATGATGGATGAAGGCCAGAAAGAGAAATGAACTTCAGCAGGTTGAAGTTGAGACCTCAGAGTTAGTTGTGAATGCTTCCGATGAATTCCATCAAGAGAATGACATGAGGAATTTTGATAATACGTGAAATGCTGGTATGGAGGGTTTTTTTTTTCCGAAAGACACACATAATATATTATATAAAAGCCGAGCACAAGAAGTACTCGACCCATATTTAAATAGAAATACACATCCAAAAAAAGAGAAAAAACATCAGACAAATTACCTTCTAGAAATACAATCTAAAGGATCTACAAACAATTTATAGAATAAGCAGGAATGAGAATCACTCCTAGCCTTGAACCATCTTCATGATAGAGACAAAATCCCGTCAAAACATCTCCAAAGGACCGGAGCACCTCCAAAAAAATACTCAAATGACCCAAAGAATAGTGTATCAAATGAGCATTAGACCACGTCTGCATTTCATTGGTCACCTACATGAATGAACTAGAGAAACAGAGATGAAATGTCCTGATGCATCATATATGGAGGGTATTCATATAAATTATGCGCAAGTTACTTCAAATGATGTTCCTTCGCTTCTAGACTCCCCGAAAAGGATTTAAATTATGCAGCTTTTTTGGACAGTGTGAAATCAGACTTAATGATTTTCAAAACACATAAGGATGAAGGAAAGAATAACTTAGAGATTATTGATAATGCTGTTAAGAAATATAAAGTTCAGAAATATAGGATGAGAAAATATAGAAAACTAAACTTTAGATAAATGAAAAACATTTTTCAGTTGTCAAATCATCGTCAAGTAGTAATATAACATTTATAGCAGTTGCCAGATCCTTTTGTGAAACAGATTTAAAGAGACAGAGAGAGAGAGAGAGGAATAACAGAAATACTTTAGCTTTATAAATGGCTTACACTAAGCTAAAATTAAAATGACTAACATTATAAGTTCCACAGAAACATGAAGTTTTTCTTTCACAAGCTTCTTTTTCAATTACCTCTTATAATCATAATCTGTTTACAGCATGGTGGTGTTATGAGTCTACCAAACAATGAAACAGTTCCAGCAGTGATTGTGTTTGGAGACTCAGTAGTTGACCCAGGTAACAACAAATATATCAACACTATTGTTCAGTGCGATTTTCCACCTTATGGTAGAGAATTTGGTGAAGGAAATCAACCAACTGGAATGTTCAGCAATGGTTTAGTCCCTTCTGATATCATTGGTACAAAAATATATACTTGTTATAATGTTATCACTATATTATATAAATAATGGTTATCTTTTTCTTAGTTAAAGTTTCTTAACAATTCCTTTTAATTTGCTCATTTTTTTCAGCTTCAAAATTTGGAGTCAAGGAGCTCTTACCAGCTTACCTTGATCCAAATCTTCAACTTCAAGATCTCTTAACAGGAGTAAGCTTTGGCTCTGGTGGTGCTCGATATGATCCTCTAACTGCTGAAATCGCGGTAATTAAATAACTTCTAACCAATTAATGTTTTGAAAACTGAACCAGATATCGAGCCAGTTAGATCTTTGGGATCATGGTTCAACTATTTTAGATTGCTCCAATCCAACCGCTGAAATAACCAGACTGTAGATGGTGTCGGTTCATGGTTTAACCGATTAAATCGCTGAATTGGTTCGGTTTTTAAAACACTGCTTCTAACTATATTACTATATGTCAAACCTTACATGCTTACAAGTATAATTTTAGTTAGCATATTATTAAACTAACTATATTTTATACTTTTTTCTGTTTTGTGATATAATAGTCCGTGATAGCATTACCAGAACAATTGAACATGTTCAGGGAGTACAAAAGTAAGATAGAGGAAGCAGTTGGTGAAAATAGAATGAGAATGATAATATCAAAGAGTGTATACATTCTGTGCATGGGAAGTGATGACATTGCCAATACTTATAATCTAACACCATTTAGGCGACCATACTACGACCTTTCATCATATACAGACTTAATGGCTTCAAAAGCCTCAGACTTCTTGCAGGTATGTTTTTTTACCGTGTTATTGGTGCGCACTATCCACCGGCTTTGTTAGAGACTAACCTACGCCGAGTAACTTGACTAGCCACGTGTTTATTCGACTCGACTTTGCTGGTCTGTGTGGTTCTCCCTTTTAATAGAGTTTTTGCCACATCAAAACTCGAATTTGAAACCTTAGGATGAGATCCGAACTCAATTATCGCTCAGGTTGGACCACATTCTCTGTCTACTATTATTATATTTTAAAAAAATAAATGCAGGAACTTTATGGACTAGGAGCTAGAAGAATTGGAGTACTAAGTATACCACTTATAGGGTGTGTGCCTGCACAGAGAACAATTACAGGAGGCATAGAGAGAACATGTTCAGATCTTGAAAACCAAGCAGCAAGTCTCTTCAATATCAAACTCATAGCTATAATGGATTCTCTTCAAAAGAAGTTTTCAGAAGCTAGATTTGTCTTCCTTGACATTTACAACCCATTATTGTATATCATTCAACATCCTGCTCAATATGGCAATAATTATACACATTCATTGTCCCTATTCAACGCATTGTGTGTTGCGCTAGCGTAGATTGTCTGATTCAGAGAGAGAAGTGTTTTCTCTCTAGATCGGACGGTCCACGCTGGCGCAACAGGAGATCCAGATCCATAATTATACCTTTTTGAATATTTAGATGCTAATGTTCTGATTGATTTCTAATTGTGATTTAGGTTTTGAAGTAACAGACAGAGGATGTTGTGGGATGGGAAATATAGAAGTGAGCATATTGTGCACTCCTTTCAGCTTAAATACATGTTCAAACTCCTCAACCTATATATTCTGGGATAGTTACCATCCTACAGAAGAGGCATATAATGTGCTTGTTTCTATGGTTCTTGATAGTAGAATCAAGGATTTTTTCTAATTGTAGTTTCATTATTATCTACATTCTTTGTTCTTGTGTTCCTACCTAATGATTTTTAATGTGTCCCACATTGAAGTGGCCCATGAGGCCTAAGTGCTTATATAGTATGTAATTAGGTATATGAATCGATTTGTCTCAATTGATGTTAATTGTAAGAATATTGGGTCATTTTTGTTATTGAAAATATTTGTTCTTCTATGGGTTATTATATTTATGTATTTTATATTTGTACTAGTATCTTCAATTTATGAGTTTGGACTGTTTGGTGGTGTGATACTTCATGAAAATTATACCACACTGGAGAACTAGTGTGATAGGTAGACGTTAGAAAATGCTATCGGTTGTCACTTTGGTTTAAATAAGCATATATATAAATATAAATGTAATAAATACATTAAAAAGAGTGGGATCCAAATTGTAAGCATTATAGTGAAAAAACATTCCTAAGAGCTTCTAGCAATTGGAAATCTTGGGAGTATCATTGGCTTTCTCTCTACGAAATCTTGAACTTCTCCCTACAACACTAAGAAACTCAGCACAAGGCTAAGGCTGAAATGTTTTCTATTTTGCGAAATGGAAAAACCTAAACAACGAGCACTTTAAAAATAGAAAAATAAGACTGAATAATTAGTGTGTTTTTGGATGGAGAACGAAAATAATACCAATGAAGCCTAGTGGTTGGTTGAATCACTCTTACAAATAAAGGCCCCCTATAATTATGATGTTAATAAATTTATCGTCTTTATTTTTTTATATATGAAGTTACTTAGTGGTGGTTAGAACCGCCTCTAATTAGTATTATTCGCGGTTGCAACCGCCACTAGTATTGAAATTAATCAACAAAGACCATAGTTGCGGTTAAAACTGCCAGAAGTCTTCAACAACCCGCCACAGTTTATTAAAATTAGCGTGAGTGAATCGACCGATGATAAAATACTTACCTTGCAGCAGCTAAAACTAACGGCCACTATTCAACCGCCACTAAATCTCAAAATTAAAAGGTTAAGAATGTCAAGATTTCTGCAATGGCCTTTTGGTTCAAAGGGAGTGCTAAATTAATTTGTTTGGCAATAGTGATAAGAAATGTAGTGACACACAAGTCTTTTGTATAAACAATTCAAACCTGGTGTGAAATTGAGAGCAAAACACTCAAGTCTTTAGAATTGGGAGCAATTATTAGTTTTTCTCATAGCTGATTAATGTGTTATTTGTATAAAAGGAAGGAAGGAAAAAAATCATGTATTATTTGTAGTTTTATCAATAAGATGAATTGAATGAGTAATGTGTTGTAGATATATAAAAGGAAAGAAAAAATATATAATTGTCAGAAGTGGGATTTGAACCCACGCCCTCTTACGAGGACCAGAACTTGAGTCTGGCGCGTTAGACCACTCCGCCATCCTGACAGATGAAACTATTTCGTTTAATAATTTATAAATACCAATCATATACAGGATATAAAAAAGGGTGTCAACAAAAGATATAAAACGACTCTGCTGGGGATCGAACCCAGAATCTCTGGTTCCGTAGACCAGCGCCTTATCCATTGGGCCACAGAGTCTTATGTTGTTTAGATGTGAGATGCGTTCGGATTTATTTATTCATGGTAGTCTTTATCGTTTTTTGGGCTTTTGCCCCCTTTTATATCAAAATCAATTTTGATTTATTACAAGTGATTTAAATTATTTTGTTTCTTCTTTTATTGTTATTTAATTTTAGGATTTAATTTATATACACAATAGGTATATGTATGTTGTACACTATCTACCAATCACATAGTGACACATCATTAAAGAGAAATTGGTCAATTGGTAACTACCAATTAGTCAATTAGTAATCACTCACTCCATGAATTGTGATTGGTAGTGGTTGTAAAAGCTCATACACCTATTATGTATGCAAATTAAACTCTTAATTTTATTTGTTTTTGTGTTAATTTTTATTATTGTTGTTATTTTAGCAACAATTTTTCCAACAAGCAACATCACATACAACTGAACAACTTAACATTTAAAGACCTCAATTAGATAATAGTAAAATCACCTTTCAGGCATTTGAGCCTATTCCATCTTTAAGTAGTGTCTTGACGTAAACGCAATGTTTAGAAACACTCAAAACAGAAACAAAGCATGTGAAACAATGGTAAAGTTTAAAAAGCTATATCCTCACTAGATCATTGAAAGGTTTTACTCCATGATTTTATTTGATTCTGTCCTTTAAGCTTAAGGGTCCCCCACGTCTAAAGACATTCATCATATAATACTTATGTATTCGGGGCGGCCCAGGGCTTGTGCGGGCTGTGCGACCGCACAGGGCCCAAACCCAATATCATTTTTTTTGGCCCCATAATATTAGCTATATATAATATTTGACGTAGAGTTACAGACTTAATGGTGTAATATGAATGATAAGTATCTTGGTCATGAGTATTGGTTCATGATTTGAACCTCTCTAGTTGTATTTTATTTATTTTTGAGAGTTTGTTTTTAAAAAATTGTTTGGTATTTCCAGCAAAAGTTTCAAGCTGAGACTCGAACCCAGCTCTTCCAGCTCGCGGGGAAGCTGCCATTAGTCCATTACCACTGAACCACAAATAAATTTGCATTTATTTTATACATTACCTCTATGTGGCAAATAAAAACTAAACATAGTCAATTCTTTCTTTTATTTTCAGGAAAGCATACAAATTTTTGGTACCCTCCGAAACTATTATATTTCTTTTTTTTATATAAAAATATTTGTTTTCTTATAAAAAGAAACTAAATGCAATAGTTTTTCATAAATTCAATTTTAGTAAACTAAGTTTTTTTGCAATTCATTTGATAAAAGTATAATTTGGGCTCCAATTTTTTAAATTTACACAGGGCCTCTAAATTGTTTGAGACGATCTTGGTGATATATAAGTCTATACAATATATTTGTATAGGCTTATAAGAATATATTATTTTTTGTCTACTTCCTATTTGTCTATTTATACATGCTGTTTTTAATTAAAAAAATTAAAGATGTGTAACCTCAGAACATTGGCAGATATTGACTGAAGTTAACAATTAGTAACATAGCAGATACTGATTGAGTTAATATTATTACGCTTAATTATCGGAAAAAAATGTTATTTACAATTCAAGTACAGAAATTTTAGTTTTGCATTGAAGGGCCCCACTTTAATTATTCGTGACGCCCGTTTTGTTTTCGGTACTGTATGTATGTATTCTACAATTGGGTGTCTTTTTCCTAATTAACCAATATAAATGAGGTCCCACTTTGGCACTTCTAAGTATGTGACAAATGACAAATTAAAAGCCAACAAGACAAAACATTGTTGCCTAAAAGAAAATTGGACGAAGATATAAAGTTGAAACCACTTTATTTTCCCTAGATTTGATGAAAACTAAATGATTCTTCCCAAGTTAAAGAACAAATCAAAGTGGTTTTCATACCTTGTTTTTGCACCCCCTTTATTTTTATTTATTTCATCATAATATACTGAATTCAAACGAGCCAGAATAATTATACGGGAATCCTGCTTTTCTCCCGTGACCATATAAAAATAAGTTCCGTTAGAATAAAATGGTATTTTATTTGTTTGCCAGTACAGTAGTGTCTGGGTTTGTCTCTAGTTAAAGATTATGGTTATGGAGTAGGTGTTTAATTATATAATTAATTAAAAAGGCGCAGGCAATTAATATAAAACATTCTTAGTATATTCCATGCATTGCAAGAGAAGAGACTAATTAACTGATTTGCATAAAGCCCCGTGTGTGGTAATATGAGGTGGATCACATCACATGGATAGCACGATACAAGTAGGTGCATGTGCGTAGTTGTGTTTTTTTTATTACATAATGTCTAGTTAAATGTTAGGGTATTTGTTTTCGTACCCCCCTCAACATCACCCACACCCCCATAATATCTCAAACGGACAAAAATACTCCTGAAAATTTACAAAAATTACATGGTTTTGTTAAAAAAAAAATAAAATACAAATTTGAATTACATAAAAATTTGGAATTACCTCAAAAAATAATGGAATTTGATTTCTGTAATTAGAAAGATTTTCGGAATTACCGCCGAAATGAGGTAATTAGGTTCACATTTGTGAACCGGAATTACCTATTTTTGAGGTAATTCGAAAATTACAATTTTTTTATTTGAAGCGAATAATTTAGGCTAAAAATCGGTTTTGGACAACATACTCGGATCGTAATGAAACCACACCATTAGAAGCGAAATAAATCAAGAATCAAGACTCTTAGAAGGGACTTCTTATGGGACAACAACCTCAAAATCCCAAATTCCATCGTTTATTATTTTTTACGATTTTTTTAATTTTCATAGTCTCCAAAAATCTTAAAAATTTGTATAGCCTTATTTTGGTTTTGTTAGATTTTCTTGGCGTTTTTATATTTTTTTAGAGTAGTTTTGACTATTTTTAGTAGTCTTTTAGTAATAAAAATTAAAACAAATCGATATATACGCATCGCTTGGCCCTGGATTGGCCCGGGATGCCTAGATGTCGCCCATTCACCTACTTCACGTGCTTATTTTTGGTCATTTTTAGACATTTTGGACTCATAGTTGTATTTGTACTCTATTTTATGTTGGTCATTTTATATATTTTGACGTATTGTTATTAAATCGTAAATCGTTCGTATCATATTTCCAATAAAACGCGTTTAAATCTTAAGACCAAAATACAAACTTTTAAAAAAAAATTACAAATTTGAATTACCTTTTTAGAGGTAATTCAAATTTTTAATTTTTAACCGAATTACCTTATTTTGAGGTAATTAGAAAATTTAAATTTTTTTTTTTTTAAAAACGCAGGGTATTATTGGCCTTTGAAACCCCAAAATGCACTTTGAAACCCCACCCAAATTTAAAACCCCAAAATGCCCTTTGAAAACGTATTTTTTTTTAATTTTTAGCCTATCGTATATACCCCTTTGAGTGCACGTATATCGACCTATTTTGCCCATCATCATATATACACCCCCAAGGCGTATATACGATTGACAAACTCCACCATAATCGTATATACGCCTTGGGGGTGTATATACGATGGGCAAAAAATAAGGTCGTATATACGCACTCAAAAAGGTATATATACGATGGGTTTTTTAATTTTTAATAATTTGTTTTAATTTTTATTACTAAAAGGCTACTAAAAATTCGTTAAATAGTCAAAACTCCTCCAAAAATTATAAAAACACCACTAAAAATCTAACAAAACCAAAATAAGGCTATACAAATTTTTTTAGATTTTTTGGAGACTATGAAAAATTAAAAAAATCGTAAAAAATAATAAACGATGGAATTTGGGATTTTGGTAGTAGTCCCGTAAGAAGTCCCTTCTAGAGTCTTGATTCTTGATTTTTTCGCTTCTAATGGTTTGTGGTTTCATTACGATCGGAGTATGTTGTCGAAAACCGATTTTTAGCCTAAATTATTTGTTCGACGTATAACATCGTCACGTTTTAACGAACTACACACAAAACCTATTTTTAGGACTCATATAATTTTTATTTGACTTAAAAAAATTTAAAAAATACAATGGGGGTCGATATACACACGAGGGGGTATATATACGACCCTATTTTTAGGCATCGTATATACACCTCCCAAGGCGTATATACGATTATAGTGAGGGTTTGTTAATCGTATATACGCCTGGCAGGGTGTATATACGATGCCTAAATGCATAGGGTCGTATATATACCCCCCCAGGTGTATATACGATTGGTCAAAAATTTGTAAAAAAAAATACGTTTTCAAAAGAGCATTTTGGGGTTTTCAGTGTGGGTGGGAGTTTATGGGGATGGGGTGGGGGTACAAAAGAAAAAACCCAACAATTAACACCCCCCTAGAAAGTTGACCCAACCCAACTGTACACAGGCAGATAGGCTGGCTTATCAACCCTATGGTCTCGCATGGAAATCTTAAGTGAGAGTGGCACTATGAATAAGTAGTGTATTTTGTTCGCCAAAAAAAAAGTAGTGTATTTTAGGTGCCACTATTATCCTTTATGTGTGATTAGGGGTGTGCTTCAAAAAAAATATTCTAAAATATCTAATTTTTCATAAATTACATAACCAAAAATATAAAATTAGTACAAATTAATTCTTTTTAAATATCTCTTGTAAATTTTTATATTTAATTCAAAAGATTATCTTATGGGACAACCATTATTTTTTATGGAAGCAAAATAAATTTATTATACATATTTCTAAGCAAAGTACCATAGTTTTATGGTGTTTTAGAAGTATAAAAATATTTAGACCTTGATAAATGAAAATTCTATTTGATAGAATTGAAATTATTAGAGAGATTTTAACGATCGAATCAAAATCAAGTTATATAACATTGAATTATTTGAATACATGCAATTAATTGTTTTCCTAATGGATTCAAACATAAAGAACAATGGTGTATAGTGTATTTGTTACTAAAAACAAATTCTAAACTGAAATCGTTAAAATTCTATTTGCAATCTACTATATCTCAAAAAAAATCGATAAAATAGTCTCACTTTGATTTTTATTGAAAATAATCCTTTAAAAAACTTTGACTGTGAACAAATCATATTAGTGATTTTCAACAATGTGAAAAGAATGATATTCAAATAATTACGAATGCATCATTTTATTAATTCTCCCAAATCACTCAAAATATCAATCGACTCTATCAGATCATACAACTTTGTAGAGCAGTTATATCCCCGATCGAGAGCTCCTACATCGACCATAAACTAATAAGTACAAGTGATTTTAAGTCATCATTTAGGCTAAATTACACTTTTTGGTCTTTTATTTTTGCTCTAGGTTTCACTTTGGTCCTTTATCTTTTTTTGGTCTGTTTTGGTCCCTCGTCTTTCATTTTCGTTTCGTTTTGGTCTCTGCCGTTAGTTTTTCTTAACGAACACCACACTGACAATTACTGCTGACGTGGCTTCTTACGTGTCACTACTGACTTGGAATTTTTATATGATGTGGCATAGAAGGGGCCAAAATAAAACTTAACAAAACACATGATGGACCAAATTGACAAAAACACACAAATATGAATAATTACCCCCAATCTTCATCATCTTCTTCTCCGGCGAGCCACCACCACCTCCAGCGAGCCACTGCCACCGCCACACCACCACCACAATACCAAAATAGAATACTAAATCCCAATCTTAAATACCTAAATATCAATCTTATATTCAGTCGCCAAAATAGGTTCCTGGATCGGCTTCCTCAGTCGCGCCTTACTGAAGGGTGATGCTGATCCGGCCGATCAGATTTTTCTGCTGGTGACTCGTACCTTCTTGGTTCTTTGGTATCTGTCTCCTTTTTCCCGACAGCAGTTCCTTCAGCTTCGATGTGTTTGTCTGTTTGAACTCTTACCTCGTCCATGTTACGTGGTTTCCTGATGGACAGGGCTACGCTGAAACCCCATTTTTTTCAACCCCTTCATGAATGAAGCGACAAAAAGTTTCTCATCGGATTCTTCCACCAACATCGTTGCTTTGTTGAAACAGTCCAAACATCCTTTGAGGATCTCGGTAGACCCTTGTCGCATATCAAACAAATATGCCAGCTCTATTTTATTCTTTTTATTTGCCGAAAACTGCTACACCAAGCGACTCGCCAAGTCTTCAAATCAAATCATGTCACTAAGCGAGACGGTAGGCCTTTGAACCACTTTAAAGCCACTTCGATTAGAGTTCCAGTGAACATTTTGTAGCAAATGGCATCGTCGCCAACACTTTTGCCAATATGGGTCTGGAAGGCGTCTACGTGGCTTTGCGGATCACTGGTGCCATTGTACTCTTCGATGACTGCCTCACAGAATTGGTGTGGTATTTCTACCAGTTGGATCGTCTCTGAGAATGGTTGGAACACCCTCAGAGGAGTCATGGTGGCTTCCGCGACTTGAGAAAAGTGGCGCATATTCGTAAGATGTTATTGCAACTATCGCTCTCGTGCTTCTAAAGCTTGAGAAGGCATGATTTGTTCCTCGTTTTTGCGTGCTTGCTCCTCATTCTGAGTCTGCAGAGTACTAACTCCAGCGAGTAGATTTTCGATTCTTGGGTCGCTTACTGCTAGAACCATTGTTCCTCGTGGCCACCATTGTAGGATGATTAGAGGAAGGGTAGGGTTTGTTTTACCGAACTCATGGTGGGCGCCAATGTTCTTATTTATTCCTAGGTAGGATCTAAACAGAACAAAGTAGTAAAAGAATAAGAATGATGATAACAATTGCATTAATCGCATAAAATAGTGAGAGTATACGAGAAATAGATCCCTTTTAGCCTCTTAGGGCGGTGCATATATAGTACATTCTTGATTGCGATAATAAATGATAGTTGCTACAAAGAAGGTAATTTGAGAGGTACCAGGGCAGGATTAGAGGGGTCGCATTCATGTGGATGTTTCTTTGTGAGCCAATCTTGACCAAGAGTTGAGCAGAGTCCGGAGAGTGGTGTAACATAGGAGGATGGAGCCGACTTTTCCCGGCCAGGCGGTGTGATCTAGGTGGAGCCGAACCTCATGGTAGTAGGACTGGTCGGTCATGAACAAGAGCATTTTGTAGATGTTATTGATTGTATAAATACATATTACAGGTTAAGAAAAACTACTTCGTAAAAAGAGATTCTTTGAAGAAGTCACAAAGCAATATGATTTGTAATAGTATTGTGGAATTTATAATTGCATTATTGAAGATAAAGTTAAAAAATCAGAAAAATCAATAATGGGGTCCAGTGGTATATCCATCCATTAAGGAGGTAACATGAAGTCATGGACCATAAACCATAGATAGACACTGTTTGTTGATTTGGGAATAGGATGGAGATTGTGAGGGGGAGGGAGAAGCAAAAACAATTGGTGCAAATGTGCAACTATTATTTGTTTTCTTTTGGGTGGGAACTGAGAAGACAACAAGACCTAAAAAAGGTAATCACCACGTGTCACACGTAACATGTGCACCTTCTATAATGCTTTCCCACGTCGCAGTTGCACTTGCCACAGAGAATGGATGTTCACTATTCCAACACAGATCATCAGAATATCCCAAAGACCCAAACCCAACCCATCATCATTCATTAACTCTTCTTAATTGCCTTCTGTTCGTTCTGGTTGAATCAACTGTCCCTCTGCCATAATTAAAACTCTTTATCTATTCCTCCTCTCCTTGAATGACGCTATTGGCCTTTTCACCTTTTCCAGTCTTGCTAGTTGGTAGAGTAGCTCCTCTTTCTTTTTACCCTTTACCTTTTCATTTTCAACTTCTTAACTTCCCAACTAACTAGCCTTTAATAATTTCTCTCTCTATCATCTCCGACCCTTTCTCTTTCTTTCATATCTCTAGATTCTTCATCAAAAACAACAACTAAAATATCCCTTTCTTTAAAAATTTAATTCAATAATTTTTTCGATAGCTGCGTCCGTAACCTTAACCGATTGTTAAATAATTATATTTGATTTTTTCTTTCAAAAAATTAGACGAGTTGGGTTCCAATAACTCACTAGAATTAGAGTGTCAAGACTATTGAGCGTTTACAAAGACATTTATAGATCACTAATAAAAAGATATTCACGTTGGTAGCGGGAGTTTAACCCACTCCCTTACGAAGTGTGAGTCAATCTTCACCGGCTATACAAATAAGTAAAATACCCAATATGAAATACGAGTACAAATACAAATAAGTAAAAATACAATTCACGGCCCAAAATGTCTAAAAGTGACTGAAAATAACGACGTGAAGTAATCAGGATCACACTCGCCGTGGTAGGTTGCGTCTCTACTAGTCTGCCAAAAAGTCCGCGCCCGAATCTAATACCTCAGCAACCCCCGTATGATCTTGTCCGCAGATGGAGCTTTACCCCCGAGATGGGTGGAGAATGGATTGTCTGGACTTGCCCGAACTGCCAATCTGTTAAAGGCTCTGCTTTCATTCTTCTGCTTCTTGATAAATGCCTACTCGCCACCGTTAAAGAAAAATAAAAATGTAAATAAAAAAATTAATAATTAAAAAAAGAAAAAAAGGGGGGAACCGAATTTACCTCACTTGTGAGATAATTTCAAAATTATTTTCAAATTTACTGATAAATTTGAAACTGATTTGTGAAATGTGATTTTTTTCGAGCAAAAGCCAAATAAAAACCAACCACTAGAGAGTAGAGATGCTCTTATGGTAGTAATCCACCCTCTACTAACTACAGTTTGCTGTGCCAGCTGGCGCCGTGTTAAAAAAAATACTATTTGCACTACTCTTTTACGTACACCGAAGAAGTTCTGGAAGGGTGGAAGGGTCAACCCACAAGTTGTCTCTATGACGCCGTTACAGTGAGTGTGTCAGTCCGTGAACTAAACCGGAGAGTGAGTGGCATTGTGGTAATAAAGCAAAAAAACGGAGGATAGTTGCGTACTTAGAAGCGAGAAGCACATGCGGCCAAGCACAACAAACTGCACAGTACAGCACCGAACCGAAACTGTGAGCGATAAGAAGAGAGAGAGAGAGAGAGAGATAGTAGTTAAAAAAAACAACAAAGAGTGATTCACAATAACAAAGAGCTCATTCCCGCAAAGCAATGCTGCCATTAACTGACTTATATGCTCTTTTCCCGTAACTTTGACGTTCCTTTCGTCAATTTCGTGCAAGTAAGTAACACTATTACAACTTCACAACCAAGCCAAAACTAAATTAATCAACAACTGTTTCTGCATTTTGTGTAGCATTTGATGAATTCTTTTTCCTACTTTGTTTTGGTAAAAATGTTTATTCATGCATATTCCAAAATGCCTTTCTATTCTGTTACTATTTTTTTCCTTCTTTTTCTATTTAAGTAGAATTTCTAAAAATGAATAAAAACGATTAAACTGGATTTTTAAAGTAGAATTTCTCCTTTTTCATCTCTTCACTGTCATGATTTGTTGGTTCATTTTCTTTTTCATTTTTCGAGTTTAGTTATTTTCATGATTGGTTTTTAATTGCATTTGCTATGTTTTGCAGTGTTCTTGTTTAGGAGTATCCAAGATCTCTGAAAACAATGCTATTTCTGAGAAACATTTCTCAGATGAATGCTTGATCCGGCTTGAAATCTCCGATTCTTATGATTTTTGCTGGTTCACTTGGTCTTGGATTGTACTAGTAAAGCAAATTATCAAAGTAATCAAAGGTAAAATTAACTCTTCTGTTTTTACTTACCAAATATTACTAATTTCCATTCCATGCATGTTTGGGGTTGCATTTTATTTTATTTTATTGTTTTGTTATAATTTTATGGTGAAATTAAGGACTAAAAATGCAATTTTGGAAATTTTTGTGGCTGGAATTTTAGGTTGAAATTAAGGATTAAAGATGGCATCATGGGAACATTTTGGGGACCTTGCAAATGTGGCACAATTAACTGGGTTAGATGCTGTGAAGTTGATTGGGATGATTGTGAAAGCTGCAAGCACTGCAAGGATGCATAAGAAAAACTGCAGGCAATTTGCACTGCATTTGAAGTTAATTGGTAACTTGCTTGAACAGCTCAAGATCTCAGAGCTTAAGAGGTATCCAGAAACTAGAGAGCCTCTGGAGCAGTTAGAAGATGCCCTTAGAAGGTCTTATATGTTGGTCAATAGTTGTCAGGATCGGAGCTACCTTTACTTGCTAGCTATGGGATGGAACATTGTTTATCAATTTAGGAAGGCTCAGAATGAAATTGATAGATACCTGCGTCTTGTTCCTCTTATTACTCTTGTGGACAATGCTCGAGTCAGGGTATCTTTTTATCTGCTCTCTCTTGTTGTGAATTGTCTTTTTTAACACTAATATAAAATAAAATACACCAAAGAATTTAAAATAAAAGAAAAAGATTTATGGTTTTTTTCTCACTTAGAGTGCTTCTTTCAACTTCTTAGAAGCTATGACTGACTTTTTCTGCATTTTATTTCACTTCAAATTTGCATTCATTATGTAGCCATCTTTTGCATATAATATTCGGAGTTTTTATATTCTATGCCTTGGGTAGGGAAAGAGTTTAGATCATTATTTAAGTTATTGGCATATGGGTATTGTTTAGGTAAGCCCTCTGGCAAAGATAATAAAGCAGGAACCCAAGGTTTGGCAGGATTTCAACATTTGTTAGAGATTCTTGTCAGTTTCAACATTGGGCAGGGTTTTAGTTTGAGGGTATCAGCTAGCAAGTACTGAAATGGCGGTTGCTTAGTTTTTTGTGTGATGGCTAAGTTAAGCCTAACTCTTGGTGTAAATTTGAGCGACGGGAAAGAAATTGTCGTTGTGTTATTTAGCATATTCCTGTTTTTTGCTATTAATTCGTTCAGTTCAGCTACAACACTAAAATGTTGGTGCAGATGTAAAAGTTTAAAATCCTAGTTTGTGAAAATCAGGGCTCTAAGCTGGTAAGTAGCTGTGCTGAATATGTGCAGCTAGCGAACCTCATTAAGTGTTTTAGTTTGATCCTAGATGTATCAATTAAGAAAAACAGGTTGTACTGTAAGCTTAAGTGAGTGAAAAATTGATTTGAAATAAGTCTTCATAAGGATCCATTTGTCTGAAGATTTAGTTAAATGGCATTTAACTGAAAATTCTTTTTGAAACTCAAAAGTAATAAGATTTATACCTTGAGACGTTAATACCTACGAGTGGATCCTATCCCCTACTTCATGTACACAAACAACTATGTGCCCCATGCCTTTCTTTGTGATATTTGCTGTCAGGATAAGGAAGCATGTAATGCAAATGAGAATTCAACTCAATATTTAGGATTACCACAGTTTGTATGCTTTAGCTGCATCATTTTGATCCTTTAGATAGATTTGGGTTTTATTTTTCTTTTACCCTGGTTTTCAACCAGCAGCACTTTACTAGGTCATAGCCCAAGTTGTGATCAGTTGAGCCATTTATCAAATCCCCTTTTTACTCGTGTTTATGAAGATGTCTGCATGCATGTGAGGTGCTACACAAGTTGTAGCATGTTGTTTGTAGGTTTTGCATATTTTCTAACTTAAGGACTTTGACCCGTGTTATATTGTCATTTGTAATGGTAGCTGCATTTGTAAATTTGGTCTAAATGTAGTTGCCAATCAATTGCTTCTCTCGATCATTTAGGAGAGACTTGAAGTTATTGAAATGGATCAACGTGAATACACATTAGATGATGAGGATGAAAAGGCACAGACGGTTATTTTAAAACCTGATCCCGATGAGGATGATGCTGCAGTGCTGAAGAAATCTCTTTCATGTTCGTACCCCAACTGTACTTTCAACGAAGCAATTAAAAAAGAAAAGGAAAAGCTTACCCTAGAGCTACAACGATCACAAGCAAATTTGGATATAAATCAATGTGAAGTCATTCAACGTTTATTAGAGGTGACCAAAGTTGCAGAGTATAATCTTCCAGATAAGCGTTCACCTGAAAAGAATCATAAGAAAGAAAAGTACAGTTACTCTGATGCCAATGGTGAGGGTCTTTCATCTGATGAAAAATACCATGAAAAAGTTGATACTCTTCCACCATCAAGGTATTTTATCGCCCTATTTCTTAACGTAACATGTTTTTAGGTTCACTTATTACAAGCTACAATGACCAGTTGAGCAAAAATCCGAATATTCATGTGAGTGTTTAGCCATACACTTCTGACTTTCAGGAAGACCCAAACTTCACCCTTAGTTTTAACTACTCTAAAATGCTAGCTATTTCTATACCTTTGTTACATTGGCATGCTGTCCATAATTGGTATATTTAATTAATTTATCCCTTATTTTTTGGTAACACGTTGACTGTGTTTGGTTTATATGTGTGGGCTCAAGCAGATATTCAGTTTCCCAAAAAGATACGCGGTCAACTGGAGATTCATATCAGCAGGAAGATTGGCACACTGATTTGCTTGCTTGTTGTTCCGAGCCTTCTCTTTGTATGTTCTCTCCTGCTTGATTTTCTTTACATTTGGTTGGCTTTAATAGAATATATCTTCACCATAGATGTTTATATACCTGTACATTTTGGTTCACTATCTCAACCTTATCAACGATAATGCCTTTCCTTGTGCATTTTCATTGCGTCCGCAGTACTAATTCGAAACCCTTTGTTACTGCTATGAATGATGCTAAAAAACCCAAGTAATAAATATATAAGTGTGACTTTGTGCCATTATCTTGAGGTTTATTCTGCATCCTCTCATACAACTGTCATCTACTTTGTCTCAGATGATGTGGGGGGCTTCCTCTTTCACCAAATTTTGATCCCTCGATTTGCTTTATGTGTTTGTGATTTGCATGAGATGTTGTGCGAAACTTTATTGGATGAAATGGATCTGCATGATAATTACAAAGAAAATTAGGAAATAGGATAGATATGTCGTGCATGGAATACAATGAGTACATTTTGAATCAGGAATTGGAAAATTAAGGCCGGTTTGCTATAAAAAAATGTTTATGTTTTCATTTCCTGTAAGGTAAAAGCGTCTAGAAGGTGACTGTTTTTTAATTAAAAGTGAAAACGTGAAATAAAAATAATAAGGGTTTCTCAAAAGAAAACATGCCCTTATGTTGTTTGGCACTTTTTTTCTATGAATCTTGAATGAAACTAGATGCTTTTACCTTCAGGTCAAATAATGCATGAAAAATTGTCTAGGATCTTCTGAACAGCACAACAAACAAGGAAATAGTACAAATAAAAAGAATTCAGCCAAAAGATTGGTCTCCAGTCCCTCTATACTTTTCATTCCAAGTAATTAGTATAGCATTTGACCTGCAGGTATGAAGACATTCTTCTACCCTTGTGGAACATTTTCAAAGATTGCCACAGTTGCAGCAAACAGGCCCATGTGTAAGTTAGCTATATTGTATTGTTTAAGCAGTAGGCACTAAAGTGATGAATCTAGTAATCTACATCTGAGTAATGTCTCTTTTTAAATGTTTCTTGCTGACGAAGCTTAGAATTTACTAAATTAACTTGATTTCCTTCTTAACATTATTTGGATTCAAATTTGATTTTGTACCTTATTAAAATACCTTTGTTGGTTAGCTCTGTTAGCACTGACTTTTGTTGGAAGCTAGAATTATGAAATATATGCATCACCATCATTGAGGTTCCGTGATTATGATTTCAATTTTGTTATTGTGTTTGTTCAGCCTCTGGAGAAGCATGTAATGAACTGATGGCATATTCGTTAATTTTGTCTTGTTGTTGCTATACATGCTGCATAAGGAGGAAGCTTCGGAAAATGTTAAACATAACGGTAATTCTTCCTTCCTTCTCTGAATAAATATGACTTCTCTGACTCATCCCCTCTTTGTGCCTTGTGTTTGTGGATCTTTTTAATATCGTCTGCTTCATTGAATATGCATCTAACAACAAAGCTTTCTCTGTCAGCATTTTCCTTGGGCTATGTAAAATGTATTCATTTTATTCTAGGAATATGTTCCATATTCCACAACTATTTTCTTAAACACGAGATAGCAGCTTACTAGCAGTCGCCATTAGCGATTTTTCGGTATTATTAATCTATTTCATGCAATTTTGCCAACTCTTGAACTTGCTATTTCAAAGTAGACTCAATTTGACCGATTTTCAAGTCAGGTTAAAAAACTATAAATAATTTATTTGTTAAGAGTTGAGCTTATGTTAATATTATGCATACTTACATTTTCATGCCTCTTAAATATTTCATATTACTGACAGTTACTTTCTATACTAGGGGGGATGTATTGATGATTTTCTCTCTCATTTGATGTGTTGCTGCTGTGCTCTTGTACAAGAATGGAGAGAAGTGGAGATCCGTGGGCTTAGTGGTATGTCATCCATATTCTTCAACTTACTGTATGGAACTCTTGATCGAAGTGCCAATTTACTATGCACGTGACTTGGTCTTGTCTTTCCTATGACTTCTATTTACTACTATGACTTCTCTCAGTGGCATACAAAACGGTTGATGTTGAACCATTTTGCAGGTCCTGAGAAGACCAAGACAAGTCCTCCACCTTCCCAATACATGGAATCTTAAGTAACAGATTGCAATTTGGGTGTTTAGAGATTCAAGGTAGGGTCCTTGAAGACATTAAAATAGAGGCTATCGGAATTGTCACAAAAAGGCAGGAACTATGTATTTTGACTGCCACTGTACCAGTGTACTTTGCCTCTTTTAAACAATGTACAGTAATTTTATTGTGTTGTACGCGAAAACAGTAGCTTCAAGATTTATCTGGTGTATTTTTAATATTTTGTTTTCTGGTTTAATATAGTTCGAGTTCATTTCTTGACATATTTTGTCATGGTCTTTTTTGTTGGATTTTCACTTTCATTAATTCATTAGAATTTAGACGTAGTTTGACGGACCCAGCTGCAAACATGTTCACTTGTTTGTTTGTGAACAACTTGGACAACTAGCTAAATTTCAGGAGACTCAGACTTGGGAATATGATATTGCTTTTACAGGATTGAGACGGGAATTTGGATTACTAGGTAGCTAACCGAAATAATCCTCGACTTAGTTGGGAACTCTTATGGATTATTGAATAGAGTTTGAAAAACTAAATTGAATCTGTTACTAAACCTCCCCATTGCTATTGCCACATCAGCAATTTAGTCTAAAAAGATAAAATGAAAGGAAGATAAAATCCATTAAAGCAATGCTGCTAAATCCTGTTACAATCAGACTGTGGATGATATGCAGCGCACCTATTGAGGGCAACACTTTGCAGAGAAAATAATTCTATCCAAACTTCACAGAGGAAAATGGGATCACTATCACTTGGTTATGGAGGAAGGCATACTATGGAGTTTGAAAACCTGATCTAAAAACTACTAAGTCACAAAGTAAGGAATTTAGCATATTTGCTCAACCTATCAACAATCACCAATATAACCTGTTGAAGTGCCAAAAATTTGTTGTGAAAAAAGGTGATGTGTAAGTATACACTCTTTAACAAGTAATATAGTAACCCACAGAGATTGTAATTAATTTCCAAAATTCAATTTGATAGTTGAATCAGTGTAAAGTAGCCAAGTGACAAATACCACTATTTGGAGACGAAACATAAATTAAATAAGCTAATTAAAGTGGATCACTGATGCTTAGGTGTTGCTCATGTGTTTACTGTCAATATGTAAGAGTATCATCTATACCTGTTGTATGTCCATTATTAGACCTGTAGGTGCTTTCAAGTGCTGCTCATGTGTTTACGGTCAAAAATTAAGACCTTTGACGGAACATCATTTTTCCATAGCTTGGAACACGCCACTGCTGCTGCATTTTCAGTATCACCTGCAAAAAAACCAGCAATATATTCATAACATCGTTTCACCGTGAAGCCAACCATCGGGTCAGGCGTCCAAACCCAAACATCATCACCCTGCTGCATCGGCCAAACAAGCGCGATATTGCGCATGGTATCTGCGACTTTCTTCTTTGAGTATCAGCCAAGAATAAATCGCGCGATCCCAGCTCCACGTCCACACTGCATCGGACCACCCCCCCATCTCTTCAACCGAAGCTTCCTTGTTGCTGCAACAGCTAAAAATCGTGGAAAATAACTCAACCAAACTATCCCCTCTCCCCAGCCACACATCGGTCCAGAATCTCAACTTGTTTCATCTTCTCAGATTGAAAAAGTCTAATTAACTTTTAAATTTAAATCTATATCTATATATAAAGGGGATTTCAAAAAAACTATCACTTTTGGTGTCAGATTTTTCTGACCAAAATACACTTAGTGTAAGTAAAATTTTCTAATAGACATAATCACCCACCCACTAACACACTAATACACCTACACATTAAACCCCACTAGTTATTAATAGGCCACTAAAGTAGTTTATTTTAAAGGTGATTACTCCCATACCCATCCAGAGTTGGGTGGGTATGATACTTTCAAGACAAAATAGACAAAATAGGTTTAATATTTATTTTTATTTTAAAATATTTAAATAGAAAAAAAAAGGTGTCAATGAGTATTTTACCTATAAGGTATCATACCCACCCAACTCTAGATGAGTACGGAAGAAAAAACCTATTTTAAAAGATCAAATTTGATTTAGTTTTATTTTCTCAAGTTTTATTTTAAAATATCTTAAGTCATTATCATTTTGTTTCACATAACCTATCCATGTATTGTATCCTGCACAGCAACCTCTCTACAGCAAATTTATCAGCCCTTCGATTAGATCAACGGATGTGATATTAGATAGTAAATAAAACTAATAAAACTGCATTAGCCTCCCTACTTCAGGTGCAACCATTCTTTCTAACCACCGCTTTGTGCGTACATTTTGTATCATGTATGTTTTTTTGCTTTCTAGGAGGGGGGAGAAACAGTGAGCTAGTCACTGTGGTGCATCCTGTGCAGAAGTCTTCTTTTTCTCTTTAGTCTTTTTAAAAGGTTTTGGCTCAGAGAGAGGTTTTTGAAGACCTCCCTTCCCTTATGTATTTCTTTTGTAAGGGTTAGGGGCGCATATCTTTCCCTTTAAAGGAAATCGTTGCTTATCTAAAAAAAAAAATAACTCCATCGCTATCTGCCTATCTCTTAAGTTTGCCATTTTTAGGACCACATAGTTTAACCCATTCTCATCATGTAATGCCATTTAAATATTTTATTTTTCTCTTTTTCTTTCTTTCTTTCTTTTTCATGTCAACATCTCATTTAGTAGAGGCGATGGGTTTTGTTGAATTGCAATTCATATATGGCAATGACTGGAACTAGCATCTTCTCCTTTCACACGACCAATCATGGCCGCATCAGCAGTTACAATTGTTGTCTTTTCCCACATGACTGATTATGGTTGCTTCACCACCAGGACATGTCGTGGGCTGGCCGGCCAATGGGTCGCCCTCGTGAGTTGCAGACTACTGCCGGCACCGCTTCCATTTTCTCTCACTCTGATTGTTCGCAAAAGAGATGAATTGAAACTCTTTTATATTTTTTTATTTGTCATCTAACATCATGTCCATTCATTTAATCCAACAGCTAGCAATTTTGTGTTGGAATTTCTAATCCATCAACCCTAAGTTCTAAAATACCCTTAATAAGACTTATAAAATATAGCCGTTGTAATCAAAAATCAGTCACACACACACAAAAAAGAATTTAAAAGTTTGTTAAGACTTCCTAAGCCTAACGGTTTATTTAGTTAGAAAGCGATTAGGCTACCTAACAACATTACCTCTAACTAACATGTCCGTTTTCTATCTCTATATATATATATAGATAGCAACTTGTAAATATGATGTACTGATTTCATACATTGAAAAATAAAAGTTTCTGATTTGTTTTACTCTAAGTTCTATACTACTTACGAAAATACTCCTTTACGTATGCTCCATATCTTTACAGGTTACTATCAAGAGTTAGGTTACGCTAGTGCATTCAAGGAGTGAATGTACCTTGCAAACAAGAGAAAATGCAGGTTAGTAATTAGGTTTTCGATGGTTGAAAAACAAAGAAAGAAAGGAGATTAGTAAGGAGGGTATTACTGTTAGTACTACGAAAAGGTTTCAGGTAAAGATTCGGGTAGTGTTCATCTCAAGAACACATGTAAGCGGTACATGCAACAAAGCAGATACAAGGAAATATTAGGGTTTCGGAAGAACAACCAAGAAATTAGGGAAAATCACAAAGGGTTTGTGATTATACACGATTGAGACTCTTTGGGCAAGTGAATCATCTCTCTCTGTGTACATGAAAGCAAAAGTAGAAAATTAGGGTTTCTACAAGAACAAGTAAATCGTAGGGAAAGTGAAAGCAGGCAGTAATCAAGAGTGAATCTACCGAGAGAAGAAGATTCACAAGCAAGGTTGAAGGATTCAACCGGATCACGTGCAAACTAGGGTTTGCAAGATCGAGAAAGGTGAGAAGTCGAGTTGGAGGTCTCAACTCGAGCTTTGAGAACAAAAACCACTTTGTGGGTTTTGTTCATCATCAAACAAAGGTCATCATCGGCGGTGAAACCGAAGAGAAACACCGCTCCAATCACCATAATCGCCGGTGAGAGCGAGAGTCTCTCTAGGGTTTGAGAGAGAGAGAGTAGGAGAAACAAAGAAGAGAGAAGAGTAATCTTGGGTTTACGAGAGAGAGAGAAGAGTGTAAGAAAGAATAAATATCTCGGGTCATCAAAGATCGCGTGCGCATTGTTTGGGTCGGGTTAGGTGCGCAAGACCCACCAAACAAATTTTGTTTGGCAAACACTTCAAAGCATCACAGGTTGGGCCATCGGAAAAGTGGGCTTGATTACTACACCCCTCGAAGTGCTATCTGAGTCACGCAAGTTAAACAAGAAAATTAAAAAAACAATATGGTATAATCGAGCATTGGTAAAAAGCGATCCAGGCAACCTTCTAACTCTAATCTCTGTTTCTTTTAAGTTCTTTAAAGTTTCTTTGAATTTCTTTAAAACCACTTGCAGTGTGAAATTGTGCAGTAAGCGTGTTCTAACTTTTTGTGTGTGTTTAAAGTGTAAATCTCTGAGAAATGGGAAAAGAAGGCAGATTATGTTCCTAAGCTCAATGGGAACAACTATGATACTTGGGCTATTCGGATGAAGCCTATACTAGGGTCACATGGATGCCTACACTTGAGTGAAAGAGGACTCACGGCACTTGGAGCTAATGCTACCCCCTTTGAAAAGAAAGAATTCCTTGAAGCGAGAAATGAAGGACTTCAATGGCTGTCACTCATCCACAGAGCGTGTGAGAGGAAGACTTTGAAAGGGTGAGGGACCTGTGAAACCTCTAAGGCGGCATGGGATGCTCACAGAACATTATTCGTGTGGTGCGGCTCCAATCAAGGAAGAGAAGGCGCAAGCTCTAAGAGCACCTGATGAAAGTCTTAAATGAAAAAAAGATGAAAAGATGGCGAGTTCTTCAACAGAGTGAAGAAGATCGAAAATGATATGGCTCTCCAGGGGAGAAGCTTGAAGAGAATTCGGTGTGCGAAAGATTCTCGGATCAATGCCAAAAAAAAGTGGTATGTGGTGACTAACACCATAGAAGAAACTACAAAAAATGTAGGCTGAAGCTAGAGGAGCTCCGAGGAAAACTAGAGAGCCAAGGAGATAAAGTGGAGATTCGGAGGAAGAATCGGAAGATGAGGACCAAGCCATGTATGCAGCTAAAGCTAAGGGCAAGAAAGGTAAAAAGGGAGGTAGCAGTAAAAAGTCTAAGAGTTCTAAGAACAAGTCAGGTACTTCTAACTCTTCTACTAAATCTAATTCATCTAAAAATAGCAATGCACCTAAGAAAAAGGATAAATCTAAGGTACAATGTTATAGGTGTGACAAGATGGGGCATTATGCCACTTTGAATGTCCCACCGAGAAAGGGCTCTAAGCCTAAGGAGTCAGTTTCTGAAGCCAATGTGGCTAAGGAAGACTCTGACTCAGATACTGATGAATCAGATAATGTTGCCTTCAGCATGCTTTGTGATGAACCTAATATAACTAAGCCTAAGAAGGATAAGATGAAAACTAAGAAAGGAAAGGAATATGTTGTTTTAATAGTACTTGGTAGGGATGGGAAAACTATAGTAAATCTGGTACTTAGACTCGGCATGTTCTAATCATATGACAAGTAATAAGAAATGGCTAATTAACTTTGATCCCCTTTGTCGAATTGCTATTAGGTGTGCTAATGGTAAGACTATAGTCTCTAAGGGTAGAGGAATATAGAACTAACTAGAGTTGATGGGAAAAGGTAATTATCTATGATGTGTTATATGTTTCTGAGATAAGTTGCAATCTAATCGACTTAGGACGATTAATTGAAAAAGGGTTTTCTTGCCTAATGAAAAATGCTAAGTTGAAGCTGTTTGATAAAGAGGATAAGCTAATTCTAACTACTCAACTAGCTAGTAGCAGAACATTTAAAACTAGTATAAGCAAGACCGAGGCACTTTGTGTTTAAGTGCCACCACCGATGTGATGATACTAGTTTATGGCATAATAGGTTTGGACATCTTCACTTTATAAGGCTCTAGATAACCTAAGTACTAATAAACTAGTAAAGGGGTTACCTAAGATAGCTAACATTAAAGAAAAATGTACTACATGCCTAATGAGTAAACAACCTAGGAAAAACTTTAAGAAGCAGTTGAACACAGATCTAAAGATTTATTGGAAGTTGTGTATTCGATTTGTGTGGTCCTATGGATACTCCATCTATAGGAGGAACAAGTACTTTGTAACTTTTGTGGATGAATACTCAAGGAAGATTTGGGTATATCTACTCGAGTCCAAAAGTGATACTTTCAATGTGTTTAAAAGTTTAAGGCTATGGTTGAGACTCAAAGTGGAAAGAAACTAAAGGTATTAAGGACTGATGGTGGTGGTGAGTATACTTCAAAGGAGTTTGAAGAGTACTGCACCACCAGTGGTGTTGTTCATGAGGTAACTCCACCATATACTCCACAGCACAATGGAGTGGCAGAAAGGAGAAACAGAACTATCCTAGAAATGGCTAGGAGTATGGTAAAAACCAAGGGACTACCTAAAAGACTATGGGCCGAAGCAGTGGTGACTGCTGTCTATATTCTGAATAGGTGTCCTACAAGAGGTTTGGAGGCTAAGGTGCCTGAAACTATGTGGAATGGTGAAATACCCTGCGTATCTCACTTGAAGGTATTTGGCTCAGTTGCTTACAGCCATATACCTGATAGTAAGAGATCTAAACTTGAGGACAAGAGTAGACCTCTAATCCTAGTGGGATATCATCCTACAGCGGAGTTACTGAGCTACTAGACCCTAATACAAGTAAAACCGAGGTGTGTACAGGGATGTGGTTGTGCTTGAAGACAAGCGGTGGGATTGGGAGAAAGGCGAGCAGGTAGGTTCGGTGGACTCTACAACCATTGAAGAGTCTTTTTAACACTGAACCTAATTCTCGGTGACACTAATTACGATGAAGAGGATCTGTTTACCTAATGATGATCCTATGTTACCCAATGTGGATCAAAATCCACATGAAGGGGGTAAATGAGGAGGGTGGCGAGGAACTTGCACAAAATGTGCGAGGCTCCTCCTAGGCCTCAAAGAGAGAGGAGGTTACCTAGGAGGATGTTGGATTTTGAGGTACACATGGATAATCAGTCACTAATGATGGTGATGCGGTTCACTATGCAATGTTAGCGAGATCTTTGAACCAATGGACTACTTAGAGGCACTCGAGGATGTGCATTGGAAGAAAGCTATGCAAGAAGAGCTCAAGTCTATTGAAAAGAATAAGACTGGTCTCTAGTTCAAATACCTAAAGGTAAGAAACCTATTAGTGTCAAGTGGGTTTTCAAGCTCAAACTTGATCCTAAAGGCAATATTGTGAAATACAAGGCTAGGTTGGTTGCAAGAGGCTTCCAAATGAGAAAGAGGGGGTGGATTACACGAAGTGTTTTCACTGTGGCGTGCATGAGACTATACGTTTAGTGATTGCCTTGGTGTGAATAGAGGTTGGGAGTTGTTCCATATGGATGTTAAGTCGGCATTTCTTAATGGTTCATTAGAGAAGCTGTCTATATTGCTCAACCACCAGGTTTGAGAAAAAGGTAAAGAGGAGTATGGTTACCTATTACATAAAGCTCTCTATGGGCTAAAGAGCCCACAGAGCTTGGAATAAGAGAATTGACTCTTTTTCAAGGAAATTGGGTTCTCTAAATGCACTAGTGAGTTTGGAGTCTATACTAAAGGTAGTATTGATACCTATTTACTAATTGTGTGTTTATATGTGGATGATATGTTGGTCACTTTGGGAGTAGTCCTAGTGAGGTGGAAAAATTCAAAGTTGCTATGCACGGTGAGTTTGAAATGACAGACTTAGGCAAGTTGTCATATTTTTGGGACTTGAGTTCCTAAAGGGTACTGAAGGTATAATTCTACATCAAGCTAAGTATGCTCTTGAGGTACTAACTAAGTTTGATTTATTAGGTTGCACAGTGCAACAAATCCTGAAAGTAACCTTAGCAAAGAGCAGTGAAGGTGATGCTAAGGTAGATGCTACACTATCTGAGCAAACTAATAGGCTCTTTGAGATACCTATGCCATAGCGCTTGAGATATTTTGTTTGCAAATGGTATGACTAGCGAGTTTATGAATGACCCAAGACAGTACACTTAAATGCCACTAAGAGAATCCTACGTTATATTTACGGTTCTATTTAACTATGGAATATTTTTTCCTAAGGGTTCTAACTTAGGAAAAATATTCTTCCTTGGTTTTCTTGATTCTGATTGGTGTGGTGACCAATTGGATAGGAGAAGCACTTCTGGTTTTTTGTTTAAGTTTCAAGGAGCCCCTATTTCATGGAGCTCCAAGAAACAAAGTATTGTGGCTCTGTCCTCCTGTGAGGCAGAGTATGTGGCAGGTTGTGGAGCAGCAACTCAAGCAGCATGGTTGGAGTCACTACTCAAGGAGCTTAAAGTGGACCTAACTCAACCTCCTACTCTAATGATAGACAACCAATCAGCATTAAACCTAGCAAAGAATCCTGGTGCTCATGGAAGGACCAAGCATATTGAAGCTAGATACCACTATCTAAGAGAGCAAGTTAACAATGGTAGGCTAAGTGTTGAATATTGTTCAACACAGAATCAATTGGCTGATATTTTTACAAAGGTCCTCAAAGGAGAAACCTTTGTAAGGCTTAGAAGAGAGATAGGACTTGTTGCCTTCTAAACTATGAAAGCAAAGAATGAAAGTTATTCCTCAGAGGCTTGTTTCTAAGGTGTCTATTTCTAGTGGCTATCCCGGAGGCTTGTGCTCGGATGTTTTAGTTCTCTCTAACCTAAGCTAGCTCTAAGTGGTTTCACTAAACTAACTTAGGGTTTTCTAGATTAAGGGGGGGTGTTGGAATTTCTAATCCATCGACCCTAAGTTCTAAAATACCCTTAATAAGGCTTATAAAATATAGTGTTGTAATGTAAAAAATCGATCACACACATTCACAAACAGAAATTTAAAAGTTTGTTAAGACTTCCTAAGCCTAACGGTTTATTTAGTTAGAAGCGATTAGCTCTACCTAATGACCTCTCTAACTAACATGTCCGTTTTCTATCTCTATGTATATATATAGATAGCAACTTGTAAATATGATGTCTGATTTCATACATTGAAAAATAAAAGTTTCTGATTTGATTTTACTCTAAGTTCTATACTACTTACGAAAATACTCCCTTTACGTATGCTCCATATCTTTCAGTTACTATCAAGAGTTTAGGTTACGCTAGTGCATTCAAGGAGTGAATGTACCTTGCAAACAAGAGAAAATGCAGGTTAGTAATTAGGTTTTCGATGTTGAAAAACAAGAGAAAGAAAGGAGATTAGTAAGGAGGGTATTACTGTTGTTAGTACTACGAAAAGGTTTCAGGTAAAGATTAGGGTAGTGTTCATCTCAAGAACAAGTAAGCGGTACATGCAACAAAGCAGATACAAGGTAAATATTAGGGTTTTGGAAGAACAACCAAGAAATTAGGGAAAATCACAAAGGGTTTGTGATTATACGATTGAGGCTCTTTGGGCAAGTGAATCATCTCTCTGTGTACTGAAAGCAAAAGTAGAAAATTAGGGTTTCTACAAGAACAAGTAAATCGTAGGGAAAGTGAAATGAGGCGTAATCAAGAGTGAATCTACCTCGGAGAAGAAGATTCACAAGCAAGGTTGAAGGATTCAACCGGATCTGTGCAAACTAGGGTTTGCAAGATCGAGAAAGGTGAGAAAGTCGAGGTTGGAGGTCTCAAATTAAGAGCTTGAACAAAAACCACCGTGGTTTTTGTTCATCATCGACAAAGGTCATCATCGACGGTGAAACCGAAGAGAAACACCGCTCAATCACCATAATCGCGGTGAGAGCGAGAGTCTCAGGGTTTGAGAGAGAGAAGTAGGAGAAACAAGAAGAGAGAAAGAGTAATCTTGGGTTTACGAGAGAGAGAAGAGTGTAAGAAAGAATAAATATCTCGGGTCATCAAAGATCCGCGTGCGCAAGACCCACCAAACAAATTTTGTTTGGTAGCACTTCAAAGCATCCTTCAGGTTGGGCCATCGAAAAGTGGGCTTGATTACTACACTCCCTCGAAGTGCTATCTGAGTCCTGCAAGTTAAACAAGAAAATTAAAAAAACAATATTTTGTTGTAGAAAACTGTCGTAGGCAGGGCCGGCCCAAACAATTGGAGGCCCCAAAAATGGGCCTAATCATAATTTTATCAAAAACTTAAATTTTATTATTTAAATTGTAAATAACATCTCAATACAAATTTAAACTAATATCAATTTTCTAGCTACTTAAAAAGAACTATCCTAACGAAAATGTGGCCAATCTTAACTTAAATATTGAGGAACGATTTAGACTAAATACATCAACCTTTGTCATTTTACTTACAAAAGAATCAAATGGAGTAAAAAATTGGGGCCCAAAAAAAATTTGTTAGGGTAAGGCCCTGTGCACTAGCACATGCCAGCACACCCTAAGACCGACCCTGGTTGTAGGGAGGTTGTTGTGGAGAATAAAACATATTTTACACGTAGGAGACTAGGGGGAAATTTCTACCATGAAGTGGGGGTCCTCATGAGGCTGCCCGAATGGGGCCTCGTAGGCGAGGATTTTCCACTGTGGAGATGGGAGCGGGGAGAAAATCGCATGATTAAAGTGGGGATGTGATGAGGATCATCTGCATGCATGATGACTCCCGCCACGAATATATTACATAAATATTTTTATTATAGTTATATGTTATGTTATAAGTAATTAATTTTTTAGTCTTTTTATACGTGTTTTTAATTTAAAATATTAACAAAATATTAAATTGTTCTAACCTTTATACTTTCTAAATATTAAAATATAAAAGTAAGACTAATATTTATATTTTTTATATTAAAATGTTAAACTTTTGAATTTTAGTCTTACTTTTTTTTATATATTTTCTAATTTTATTATATTTTAATTTATATTTTTTCTAACTTTCAATAAACTTTTTGGTCATGCAGCACAGTGAGGATCATGGGAATGGAGATGGAGGAGAAAATATCTCTGATGCAGGAAACAAGAATGGAGACAGAGGACAATTTAGGAGAGATGGAGAGGAGGGAGTACTCCCCGCCCTATTACCATCCCTGAGGAGACTGATATCTTGTCATGGATAACCCAAGAGTTTTTTTTATAGGAAAACGAGACGATACTTTTTATTTTTATAGATAGATATAGATGGATAGATTATTAATTAGTCCAAGAGTCTCAAACATTAAATAAATAAATAAAAATAAAATAACAGCCGTATAATTTTTATTTAATGTTTCACACACGGCCCACACAAAAAAAAAAAAAAGCGCTATAGAAAAGTGTATATTGACTAAAAAAAAAAAGAAAAGTGTATAAATAAGCTCCTGCGGTCCTGCCCTCTCTCTATATTTTTCATCACTCAGAATTTCATATCACAATCCAATTACCAAAAGTTAGGGTTAGGGTTTTACCTCATCTCTTAGAAACGCGAAAACAAATTCATCCAAAAACCTAATCCAAATCATGTCTTCTTCACCGAGAAAGATCACACTCAAGAGTTCCGACGGCGAGGCCTTCGAGGTCGACGAGGCAGTGGCTCTGGAATCGCAAACCATCAAGCACATGATCGAGGACGATTGCGCTGACAGTGGTATCCCTCTTCCTAACGTTACCAGCAAGATCTTGGCGAAGGTCATCGAGTACTGCAAGAAGCATGTCGATGTTGTGAATTCTGATGATAAGCTTACCGAGGTTGATCTTAAGGCTTGGGATACTGAGTTCGTCAAAGTTGACCAGGCTACTCTCTTCGATCTCATCCTGGTTAGTTCGTTTTTCGATTATTGTTTATTTGTTTAGACCTAATTGCCGTTTTATTGGTTATTGATTTGTCTCTATTTGTTGCTTGATGATTGGGGGTTAGATTAGGGTTTTTGGTAAATTTTTTGCTGTGAATCTATATAAATCGTATCGCTGTTCTCTGCTTTGTTTGTGACTACTTATTGGGTTTATTGACGAAGGAATTTTTTGAATTGTATGTAGCTTCTATTTTATCAATTCTGTGATGCGGTGTTTCAGACTAACCCCAGAATTGATTCTGAGCCTGAACCTGATACTTTGTTTTTTTTTGTGATGGCCTTGTTGATTTTGGTTTTTATTTATTTATTTATCGATTTATTGATTTCAATTCAGAATTTGAAAGTGCTCACAGATTTAAGCTAACGTTTATGGTGGCTTTTGTTTTATTTTGAATGAATAGTCTAACATTATTCTGAGGCTTTTATTGAAAGTAAATTTATAGTCATGCATAGTAATGTCATAAAGAAAGTTAGGGAATTAGATTTTAATAAATCTATAGTCATGCATTTACATGTAATCTCCAAAGCTTGGACATCTCATCCAAATGTCCTGTTGCCATGTATGTGGTATAGAGGAGCCAAACAAGCCTATGTATAATTTGCATCATACAATGTTCTGTTGCTTGCTATTGAGTTTTATTTTTACCTTCACCCATGTTTGGATTACAAGTGCTATGTGTTCTGTTTATTTAACTGGTTAATGCTGTAAATTTGCATTTTGAATGACATTTTTTCTTTTTAGGCTGCAAACTACTTGAACATTAAGAGTTTATTGGACCTCACCTGCCAAACTGTGGCAGACATGATCAAGGGAAAGACACCAGAGGAAATTCGCAAGACTTTTAACATTAAGAATGACTTCACACCTGAGGAAGAGGAGGAAGTTCGTAGGGAAAACCAATGGGCATTTGAATGATGTGTTAAGCTCTTAAATCCTCTACTAAAAATTACTGCACTATGGACTTTTGCTTTTGCTTTTTCGTCAAAGATTTGCAATGTAATTTATCAATGCTTGTTTATGTTTTGGATTTGGATATTTCTGTTGATTCTCTTCCTTCATGAACTTAAGGGCGGTCTGAATTGTAATTACTAGTTGTTATGATTGGGGGAATGTTGATTCTGGCAGGCTTATTGAATTCAGTAATTGCAAACCTTTTTAGTTCCTGGTTTTTCAAGTACTGTACAGTATTCCTGAAACTTCATGATTCCCGACAGCTGAAACTTTCAATAAGGAACTATACAGTATTCCTGGTTAGTTCCTGGTTGTTCAAGTACTATACAGTATTTTGAAATTCCAGTCAAACAATGGATCTCGATTGTATTTTGAATTCTCTACCTGATTTTATAAAGTTGAAATTACAGCTGTCGAATTTCAATCGGACTCAGATTGCTTGAGTCATTACTTGAGTGCGCGTTACTATGTGTGCTCGGTAATCCCTAGTCTTGTCGAGAAACTATCGCGAAATATACAAAGGTGGTAGGCTCATATTTCAGATCCGTTTATTCGTTTTTCCATTGCTATTAAGTGATCTATTACCTTATTATTGTAGACGCATTTGTTACAAGGTTGACACTTGACAGTTGACACCGCCAAGAGGCAGAATAAGCATGTTTGGATCTGTTGTAGGAATAATCAAATATCATGGTAAACACAAAGTGAAAACCTGTAGTTTTTCGGTAAAAGCCCAATCCAGTGGTTCCTCAATCAGTTGCTGGAACCAAATCTCCATTTGTAGGGACTAGGGATCTTAAGAACTAATCGTGCCTAAAGATTTAAAATTGGGTTTTTTTCGGGAAATTGATTTTATAACTTTAGGGCAGGAAAAGACATAATTGTAGGTGATTTTAGTCTTATAGAAGAGCGAGAAGGTAGAAAAATATGGGTAAGGATCCTCTACCATTGAAGTCTCTAACTTTATCTACCTTTCTCTCTATCTCTCTCTTATTTTGCTTTCTCTCTCATCTTTCTCTCTCTATCTTAAATTACTATTTTATCTCTCATTTTATCTCATTTTTGTCTAAAGTTAGGAAAAGTTAGAAACCTCCATGGTAGAGGATCTATTTCCAAAAAATATGATACAGAAAATGAGAGATGAGTGAGTAAATTTAGGGAAATTAATTCTAACTAAAATTGGGTAATTCTAGGGTGAGAGTAAATTAAATCTTTCACCGATGAAACACTAAAATTCACTGTTGGATGTAGTTTAAAAATTCATCAATGGTTGAGATTTAATATTGGTTGATTCAATCTTAACCATTCATAGCATTTTAAATAATATTCAACGGTCAATTTTAGTGGTTCACCAGTGAAAGATTTAATTTGCTCTTTTACCCTAGAATCACCTAATTTAATAACATAAATTTGGCTCATGTAAATTTTGCTCATAAACTACTACTACTACTACAACAAACATACTCCCAACTATAAAGACCTACCTTCCTAATGATATCAACAAAAACAGTCAAAGGGGAGTCACCAATTTCCAATTTCAGCAAATCTCCTACTCGCAGTTTTTCCCCCTTAAGAAAGGACACCCATGTGGCTCCTGTTATGTATTTTTCATCTCTTGAATTTTTGGCGGAACGTAATGTGCAGACATCAAACAAAGTCTAAGTATTTTTTTGACTAAACAAATTCTAAATATTAGAAGGACATCACATTTAAAGACAAAATCACACATATTAGATCAAGTCAAAACACAAACAGTTTAAAATTGGAGCATAAACAACAGCCTAATCACACAGATTAGATGAAGTCATAACAAAATCAGTTTAAAGTTGTAAAATAAACAACAACCTATAATAACATTATCTATATTCATCAAATATAACCATAAAAACTTAACCCATAATACAGTCTTACCGGTTTGAGGGATTAGTCTCTAGAGTTGCGGGTAGAGGATACCCAGTTTATACCAAAAAAATGTACACATGAAAATTTAACTCATAATTAAAGAGAAAAGAAGACAACATAATTAAAAAGTGAAACACATACGTATGTCTCATGCAAAGATTGATTTAAAAGTAAATATCAATTTAATTATGTTTCTAATACTTTTTGATGCAAAATTATCTAAATAAAGAAGAAAATACCAATTAGGACATCTAATTTTTTTTCAATATTCTAAAGAACCCCAAAACACACTGCCTAGAATCACACTTTATGTATTTTGCAACCAAATTATTTTTCTAACAAATAGATTATTGACAAACGAAGTGTTTCAATAGTTAAAAAAAATTTGAATACTAAAGTAACCCTAAATACAATATCTAACATTTCGCGTTACACGTTTTGCTACAAAATAATGTTGTCCCCCATCAAGTACACTAAATCACACTATTTAGCATCTCACTTTAAAATATAAAAATATATAAAAAAAATGTAGATTAGTCATCGGTAAAACTCTGTTGGGAGGATATAACCACACACGCCGACAAAACCGAGTACTCGTGGTCAGCCAACTTCTCTAGTGTACATTAGTCATCGTTAAAGCCGATGAAAGCTGCACACTAATGAGATGGTAACAAAAAAGTAAAAGAAAGAAACAAAAAAACCAAAGTGAAAGAAAAAAACCAATTGACTCCGATGGACGGGTTGTCTAACTATTGATTAAATAAATTACTTTTAAATAAAAACAATAGTAAATAATAATATCAAACAAATTCTAAGTATTAGAAAGACATCACAATTAAAGACAAAAGTCAAACATATTAGATCAAGTCATAACACAAACAACTTAAAGTTGGAGCAAAAAACAACGATCTAATCACACATATTAGATCAAGTTATATCACAAATGACTTAAAAGTTGTAACATAAACAACAATCCATCAAGAATGACTATTCGGCTTAGTTTGCTCTTGAGGTTGATAGATCCGTCTGAGAGCGGTTGTAGGATTATGTCGATCATGCGGTTTGATTTAAAACTAAACACAAATTTAAGAATGCTTCTAATACTTGTTAATGCGAAATTATATAAATAAAGAAGAAAATACCAATTTGGACATGTAATTTTTTTTGATTCTAAAGTATACCAAAACACACTGCCTAGAATCACACTTTATGTATTTTGTTATGAATTTTTTTCATCAAATAGATTATTGAGGAACGAACTTCGCTTATTTAAACATCGTAATTTTTTCATGCACTTCAAGTTCCCCAAAATACACTGTCAACATTGCACTTTACGTATTTTGTCACAAACTTATTATTTTTTACCAAACCAGTTATTTACGAATAAACTTCTAGTATTTTAAGACTTAAAAAATATTCGGAATCCTAAAGTACCCCAAAACACTCTGCGTAAAATTTAGCGTTACACATTTTGCGATAAAATAATTTTGTCCCCATCAACTACACCAAAACACATTGTTTAGCATTTCACATTACTTTTTTTCTTACGAAATTAAACATTTTTTCACCCAAAATTTTCATATTTCATCATGTAAGATTTTTCTAGATTGTAAAGTACCTCTTAAAATATAAAAAAATAAAAATGCAAAACCATAAAATATAAAAGAAGAACCTTGGGTGTGACAAAAACTCTGTTGGGAGAAGATAACCACACAAGCCGACAAAGCCGAGTTCTCGTGGTTAGCTAGTTTCCCCGGTGTAGATTAGTCATCGGTAAAATTAAAATTTTTTCTAAACCCTAAAGAACCCCTAAGCACACTGCTTAACATTTCACTTTACACATTTAGTTACAAAATGATTTTTTTCCCCATCAACTACACCAAATCACATTATTTAGCATCGCATTTTATGTATTTTGTCATGAACTTAAATAGTTTTCCACCAAAAATTTGCATATTTAAACATCTAAAAATTTTCGAGACTGTAAAGTACCCTTTAAAATATAAGAAATAAAAAAAAAACCTTCAAATATAAAAAAAGAACTTTGGATGTGGTAAAAACTCTGTTGGAATGGGAGACTCGTGGTTAGCCAAACTCCCCAGCGTAGATTAGTCATCGACAAAGACAATGAAAATTACGTACCAATGACATGGTAAAAAAAAAAAAGAAATAACAAAAAACAAAAAAAATAGAAGAAAGAAACAAAAAAGAAAGTGAAACAAAGAAGGAAGAAGAGAAAAAAAAAAACAACCAAAAAATGAACCAACAAAAAATCATGCCACATACCAAAAAATTATTCCCACCAAAATCCAATCTAATTTAGATACTTATGCCAAGCCGCATGAAGTATAAGATTTAGGTTTAAATATATTATTGTCCCTGCAAATATGGGATATTTAGATTTTAGTCCTTGCAAAATTAATATTTTTAAATAGCTTCTCGTAAATATCAACGTTGTGGTCCTTCCGTTAATTTTTCTGTTAAAAATGCTTAGGTGTCTTCCAGAAGTTCTATTTGGCTTTACCATGTCATCATTTTCCATTTCTTTTTATTTTAAAAGCTGGTCAATACATTAAATCCCAATTTAAACCCAGGGTTCATATCCAAATTAACTTCTAAGCTAGTGACACCACCTTCACACTAGCAGTACACCACAGCTGATTTAAGCCCAAGATGAGACATTGAAGCTCAATCATGGATATTCCATGCTATAATTATGTTGACACCAAACCCACCTTGTTCTAACCAAAGGCACCAAAATTCTGCTGGATATAGGAAGCCAAAAAAGCATAGAACTATGTCATTACTTAAGCTGCCACTATATCACAATAAGATTCACTAATCTTCAAAAGCAACAATCTATGCTTCAGACTTTGGTAGAAAAATTTCATTGGTAGAAAAATAAATTATAATAATTGCTCTGAGCTTCAGACTTTGTTTGGGTTTGGGGTTGAGAGAGAAAGAAAAGGGAACGGTTTGGGAGGAGGGAAGGAAGGATAGATTCTCCACCTTGTTTGATTGTTCAAAACAAGCCTAATCGGGGGTGAGGTGGTTGTTGTTAAAGAAGGGAAGTCATTTGGGAAAAACAAACTGGACACTGGTATGAAGGTAGCTTAGAAGATGGAATCCTTAATTTGGGTTTGATTAGTTTTTAAAATAAAAGAAAATGGAAAATGATGACATGGTAAAGCCAAATAGAACTTCTGGAAGACACCTCAGCATTTTTAACAGAAAAATTAACAGAAGGACCAAAATGGAAAATGTTGATATTTGCAGGGAGCTATTTAAAAAAAATAATTTTGTAAGAACTAAAATCAAAATACTTCATATTTGCAGGGACTAAAAACATATTTAAACCTCTAATTTATTATACCATTCTCTTGAGTCCTCTTTGAGCTCCACCAAAATAATTTCATCAGGCCCCCAATCTCTTTACCCAAAGTGGTAGATAAAATAAATATACTCAGGCAGTAAGTCCAATTTGATTGAACAACTTACTTCGGCAACACTTCTTTACCTTAGGTGGACAAAAGCTTCGCCGACCAATTATGGATTTTATTTCTCAAAGGATCCCTCAAACACCAAAAAACCCCTTCATAATCAAGCTAATGATCAACACATGTTTACCAAAGCATCAAGGTCCTCCCATTACCACTCTCTAAATATCAAGATGGTGAAAGACCTGAAAAATAAATTAGCTATTATCAAAGACCTTAATGGTCACTCCTAATGAGGTGATTTCATATGGATCAACTTGTAAGAAACGACCCACCATATATAAAGAAGGCACAACATTACTCCTCATCATCTTCTAGCCGCATTTTTCTCGAACACACTCGTCTTTCATCCATAGTACTCTCAAGAAGCAATGTTGCTCTAGCCGCAAGAGAAAAGAGTATCTTGCTCAACAAAAACTAACAACACTCACAATAAGAAAGAAATGAATAAACCCTCTTATTTGGTTAAGTAAACTATTCTAAATCCATCATGCTAGTCCTTGAACTATTTTTTCTCTCTCTCTCTCTCTCTCTCTCTCTCTCTCTTATTTTGAGAATAATTTAGGGACTTAATTTATGGATTTTGAATAGTTTAAACACTATTTATTTATACGTTATAATTTAGAGAACTTAATTATATGAGAGAACGTAATAATTTAGAGACTAAAATATGAGTTTATTATTAAATTAATACTCGATAAGTAAATTAAATTCAAAGTTTGGAAAGGTTAATAAGAATTAATATAGTTGTTAAATCTAAGGGGTTGACCTAGTTGGACATGACATCATTTGTATCTGGGAGGTTCCGAGTTGAAATCCCCAATAGCTCACTTATGGTGAGGTAAATGTACGTAATTTCATTCGTAAGTACTTAAAGAGTTCAATTTTTTTTTTATGTTTTGGACCACAGTGTCATCTCTTCACCCAAAAATTTAATTTATTGAAAATAAGAATTAATATAGTTACTATTGTCATCATCTTACCCACTTCTTCATTTATTTTCTTAAACCAAAAACCTAGATCACGACGAAACCATCCCACCTCCACTTTACCCCAAAACTCAGTTCACGGCGAGCACTCCCAACATCCCGACAACCACCCTCCATCTTATGGAAAGTGAGATTTTGGAATACCTTAGACTTGTTTTGTCCCTCAGTTTCAACTTTTGGAGATTAAGGTTCTGAAATTGTAATTCTATTACACATCTTGAAATTTAGTTTCCGCGTGTCTAATTTCCAGTGGCTAATTTATTTAAATGACTTTTCGCATGTGTAACTAAAATACGCGTCTAAAAACTTGATTTCCGAACTTATGTATTGTAAGTGACCAAAGACAAAATGAAAGAGACCACACATCACATCACTAACGGTGTTACTGTGAGACTTAGTTTCCGAAAGAAATAGACTTATTATTTGGAGCTCTAATGGACTCATAGTGGTTCTAGAGTAGAGAGATAGTGACTCGACGACCTCACAACGGTGATGTAGCGACTGACAATAGTGACTCCATGGATGTAGTCATCAATGGTTTAAGGTGGGGATGGGGGTGTATGGGGTGATAATAGGTAAGGGTAGGTATTTTGTATTTTTTTTTTTTCTATCAACTAACGAGGTTGTGGGGTGTGAGAGAAAGAAAATGAGGTGTAACCCCAAAATAAAATCCTTTTCTCGAGGTTACTTATCTTTCCGAAGAAGAAATAGAACGTTCAAATAATGATCCCTTAGTATTTATTAATTTATTAATCTATAAAAAAAATACTTAATAAGAAAACGAACAGTTGCGCTTGGACACTAGTAGTAGTAGTATAAATAAAGGCCTCACGTTTGGATTTTTTCTCATTCAGATCACAAATTACCAATTAGGCAAAATCAGGGTTAGGGATTTTAGCTTTTCGAAAAAGGCGAAGAAAATCTCAATCCCAATCCAAAACCTAAACATGTCAACCACGAAGAAGATAACCCTAAAGAGTTCTGACGGCGAGGCTTTCGAGGTTGACGAAGCGGTTGCGCTTGAATCTCAGACGATCAAGCACATGATCGAAGACGATTGCGCCGACAGTGGAATCCCTCTTCCTAACGTCACCAGCAAGATCTTGGCGAAGGTTATCGAATACTGCAAGAAGCACGTTGATGCTGTTAGCGGTGATGATAAGCCATCTGAAGATGATCTTAAGGCTTGGGACGCTGAGTTTGTGAAGGTTGACCAGGCTACTCTCTTCGATCTCATCCTGGTTAGTTTTTCTTTTTTCAATTCTTGTTTTATCGTTTGGATTTATTTTTGTATTATTTCGTTTATTGTATTTATTATCTGCGTTTGTTGTGTAATTTTTGGAGGTGTTGGATTAGGGTTTTTACTGTTTGAGAATCTGCTTTGTCGTTTGGATATGGCGCTGTGCTTTGGGTGTTTAGGTTTTTCGTTATTTATGTTACCTGGCTATGGTAGATTCTGATCTTGATAGGTATTGTTACGATTGTGATTTTTGATTGTAGGTTCTTACTTATTATTTGTTCAGAAGAGGAAGACTTGGCTAGCTTGTTTATATATGCATATAATATCTGTGGACAATTTGTTCATTGTTTGTTTAGGTTTTAACAATTGAAAGAGAGAATGTTTTAAAGAGAAGATTTTGTGGTAATGTATTTTGGCGTTTTAGGGAAAGCGATTTCAAAAGAAAACGTTGCCATGTCTGCCTTGTTTAGGGAAAGTGATATCAAAATCTTTGAAATCCAATTTTTGCAGCTAACCCTATGGCAATCAAATTTTTGCAGCGTACAGTCATTTACTTTGGTTTTCTCTAACACCCATTAGAGCATTCCTTGCAGGTGTTTGCTGCGTTTTCTTGCCAAGTTCTCTACTTTTCACATCTTCTGTAATCCGTTCTGTTAATTTTTTGGTCTCTTTTTGTGATCATTTATTTGGTTTGTATAGCCTTTTGTTTTCAGTGGAGATTTCATGCTCTATCATCATAGCGTTTTGTTTGATCATGTAATGCATTCTGTGATGGTTACTGTTTAACTAATTCTTTTGGCTATGGTCTGATGGAAGAATTGTGGAATAAATGAATGGATTCTTTCCTTTTTAACGTTTATTTATCATTCATTTTAGTCCTTGTAGTTAATGGTTGTTTTCTTGAACGTGTCTTCCTTTTCAGGCTGCTAACTACTTGAACATCAAGAGCCTATTGGACCTAACATGCCAGACTGTAGCAGACATGATCAAGGGGAAGACACCAGAGGAAATTCGCAAGACCTTCAACATCAAGAATGACTTCACTCCTGAGGAAGAGGAGGAAGTTCGTAGGGAAAATCAATGGGCTTTTGAATGATTTTATCTAGTCTGTCATCTGAATTTAGTTTATCTATGTTTTATTCGTCGAAGATACCTCTATTTTCGTTTTTATCTTTTGAACTATTACTGACGTGTTCGTTCATGGATCTGCACTATCTTCCTTCTTGGGAGTTTAGGGTATCATGAGTTGTAAGTAATATTTGAATATCTATGGCTAATGCGTTTATTTTGTATTCTATTGTTGCTCGTGTCTGGGTTTTTTTTTGTTTTTTTATAATCCTTTTTCTCATTAATTTTACCATATTCTATCATTAATAATCCTCCACTTCTGTTTCAACATTAAATTAAAAAATATGAGTTTATTGTTGGTAGATGTGTAAAATATGTATATAGATTGTGTGTATATATTATATATTAAACTCAAAATCTTTTTAATAGAATCATTAATAATTTCTTGATTTATGTCACTGCCTTCTTAAAATTTCTCCAATTATTTATATATAAACTGTAGAATTGATGTAACCTTCAGAATTCTACTGTTAGAATCTCCCTTGATTTGTCCAGAGTCATTTCCTCTTCCATAATCGATAGGAAACAATCGCCTCTTCTTTTTGTTGGTTGGTCATTGATATTTGGTAAAATCAACGAGTCAAATTCCAGCGTTTTAACTCTATTCCCAAATTGGAAGAAGTGGTTACTAACATGAACCACTTTAGGCCTATAGAAGTGTATGTCTCCTACAAGGCTATTACTAAACTTCTCTTATAGAATCAAGGGAGATTCTAACAGTAAGAAAAGGTGGATGTCTATTAAGATTGACTTGGAGAAGGCCTATGTCAAACTTAGGTGGGACTTATTCAAGGATACACTTGAAGACGTTGGTTTCCCTAGCAAATATCATTCATTTAATTTGGCACTGTATATCTTCTCCCTCTATGCAAGTGCTCCGGAATGGAGATTCTATGGAATGTTTTACTCCTTCAAGAGGTATCAGACAATGTGACATATATCCCCTCATCTTTTTGTTCTTTGTATCGAACCTGTATTTCAAACTATTGAATAAGTTGTGGGTGATCTTAGTTGTAAATCCATTCAGCTTTAAAGAGGAGTCTCCCTATATCTCACATTGCTTTTGCCAATGATCTGAGCTTTTTTGTTGAGGCCAATATGGACCAAGTTGCCCGTATCCATAATCTCTTGCAAAACTTTTGTGCTAGCTTTGGCCAGAAAGTTAGCCAAGACAAAACTAGAATTTTTTTCTCCAAGAATGTAGCGAGACCCCTGAGATTAGATATTTGTAATGAATTGGGCTTTTAGTGCACAAAGGACCTTGGGAAGTATGTGGGAGTGCCCATTTTCCACAAGACGTTTACTTTTCCCACACCCCCTCCTACTCAAAACACACCCATAAGGGTGTGAAAAGACCAAAAAAGGCTAGCAAAACCTCTTTTTTCACGAAATTTCACCTGTTCGAACACGAGCCTTCGAATAGGTTCGAACAAGCCCGTCTGCGTGTGTTAAATATGGTCTCACACCCTTTTTTTCCCCAATTTTAGGGGATTCGGGGCACCCCCACCGAATGTCATCATTTGCTTGAATAAAAGTACCAATAGTATTCTAAAATTGGAAAAAAGGGTGTGTCTCAAAAAAACACCCATTCGGTTGACCTCAACCGAATATATTCGGTTGCCCATCCCCGAATCGGTGAAACACACACTCTACTTAAGGGTATTTTTGGAGTTAAGGAATGTGAAGTGAGTAGGAGGGGGTGTGGGAAAAGTAACACCCTTCCACAAAAGGTGGGTATCAACACCTTTGAATTCGTCATTGACAAAATTAATCAATGTTTTAGCACTTGGAAGGCCAAAACTCTTTCCTTATGTCATGCAATCTTGTGTGCTTCCTTGGGGTATATGTGATGAGGTTGATAAACCTTTTAGGTCCTCTATATGGAGCGATACTGAAACTCAAAAGAAAACTCATCTGAATTGGGAGAAAGTGTGTAGACCTATGAGTGATGGAGGATTAGGCTTGAGATCTACAAGACAAGCTAATTCGGCCTTCATTCTAAAAGGTCTTTGGGAGTTCTGTACCAATCAAGAATCCCTATGGGGAGGGATCATTAGACAAGTACAAATGTGACAACTGTGAGGTGCCTAAGATTTATGAGTGCAAGAAAAGATCTAATTTCTGGAATGACTTGAGTCAAAATTGACATTTCTTCCATAAACACCTAAAATGGGAGATAGGTAATGGTACCTATATTTTCTTTTGGAATGATCACTGACAATTCGCCAATACCCACTACTACGAAGGAAAGCCTTTCATTAATTGATAACTGTGTAATTTATGAATCCTTGCCAACCTCTCTGGTTCAGGTGATGAATTTGGGTCGGGTTGGCTTTGGGCCAATAGATGTGTAGTCTGTTGCTTTGTCGGCCTTTGGGCCAATGGAGAATTTGGTGCTGGACTTAAGGCGATTGCTTTTTTCACGCCCCCTCCTACTCAAAACACACCCCACAGGGGTGTGAAATGACCAAAAGGCCAGCCAAAACCTATTTTTTTTCACGAAATTTCACCTGTTCGAACACGGGCCTTCGAACATGTTCGAACGACATCGTTCGAGTGTGTTAAATCTTGACTTCACACCCTCTTGTGCGCAATTTCACCTGTTCGAATAGGGTCACTCGAACGGGGCCGCATAACCTTGTTCGAACACCCTATTTTATTACAAAAATGGACCTCACACCACATTCATCGATTTTATAAGCGTTTCGCATGATGTTGTTGAGCGTGTTGAACAACGCGTCATTCGAACTGTCATCACGCGAGGGTATCTTTGGAATAAAATTTGTTAAGGGGTGTGAATGAGTAGGAGGGAGTGTGGGAAAAGCAAACAACGGACTTAATTGGCTAGTTTCAGCTCAAGTTCTACGGTAACTCTAATAAGGAAAGGAAATGGGGTTTAGGTTTTCCTCTAAGCAAGCACGCGCCTCACCTACTTTTCACTAGTGATTTGCGATATGTTCACTGTTTTGGAATGATCTGTTTCTCAATGAGTTCAAGTAGGAGCACATCATTTATACATACACTGTTATACTAATTTTTCATTCGTATAATATATTAAACAGATTTTAATAATGTTTTGGTACTTTTTACAAAAACCTTGACAGTTAGTTTGGGGTACTCAAATCACCAACCCTTCTGTTCTTGTTTGTTCCTCATTTTCTATGATTGGTCTCTATATTGGAGTTAGTTTCTTGTCGCCAAAAATGAAATTACAATTTCTAACATACTTTAACTAACCGAAATGTTATTTGGACCAAAAAAATTACCAAAATACGAATACATATGGGATATAGAGGGAATACGCATATAATAAATTTGCCTTTTTATTTTAAATTAAATATATTATACACTTTTAAAATAAAAAATAAATGTATTATAAGCGTATTTCCTCCGTATCCCATACATATTTGTTTTTTTGAAGCAATACATATTCGTATTTTGATACACTTTTTTTTTTTTGGTTTAAATAACACTTCTCTTAACCAATCTATTTCACCAATATAAGAGGATTAATCATTTGGACCATTAATCCTTCTACAGCTGGGTGGAAGCAAAATTCATGAAAGAAAAGAAAGTAGGTTTCGCACAAGTGATAGTAAACTTCAAAGGAACTAAAAAGCTTGATTATATTTAAACACCTCAAAACAAAATATTGATTTTCTGCAAGTATCCGTGTGCATGTCCCAAGAGAAAACTTGCACCTATAAAACTCAGATCCTACAAGGTTGTTGAGTGGTTGTGTTCACCAGTAAAAATCAAGGCAACTTATTACAAAAAATGTGAATCAAATCAAATTCTTACGCTGCTTGTTTGAAAGTCTGCTTTATCTGTCATTCTGGTCTTCATTTTCTATCTGTCTCATTGATGACTGGCCTGAATCAACACATGGCAACTTGAATCTATGACATAGGTCATTCATCATCATGTTTAAAGCTTCAACTCCTTCATGCCGTTTGTTTGACACTTTGAAATTGTGAACAATATATTTCAGGTCCACAAGAGTGCTTCCAGGTATTATCCCTAACCCTCTTTCCTTCATCAATTTTTGTACAGTAAAAACATTCTCCCACTGAGCAGCCACGGCATAAATGATCAGCAGAAACTGGTAACACGCGACGTTCTTAGGATCCACGTCAACCAGAAGTTTAGCAAATCGTTCCCCTAAGTAAACATCTCTCTTGAACCCACATTGTCCAAGCAAACTTGCCCATAACAATGACTCATTTGACATCTCCCCATCAAATTTTGCCATGTTCTGAAGACACTCTTCTGCCTCGTCAACTCGCCCCACGGCTACAAGTAGATTTGCCATGCACCAAAAATGAGCAAAATTGGGCTTCACACCAAACACGTCAGTCATTTGTTCGAAGTAAAACCTGCCCTCAGTCAACAGCTCCGCCCGAGCACAAGCACAGAGAACGCCGATGAATGTTATTTCATCAGGGACTAACCCAAACACACCTCTATCCAAACTTGAATTTTCATCAACCTCAACTCCACTTCTCACCTTCTCCATCCGAACCATTTCATCAAACAGGCTCAGTCCATCTTTTGGACTCCCGCGAATGCAATGACCCAAGATCATCACATTCCACGAAACCAAATTCCTGTTAGTCATTCTGTCAAACACTCTACTCGCTACGACAACCCTCCGGCATTTACAATACATATCTATCAAAGCAGTATCAAGAATCAAACTTGATCTCATAAACACCCTAATTAAACTCCCATGAACTGATCTTCCTTCCTTGAGCCTACCAGACCGACCGCAAGCCGTGACTACAGACACCATAGTCCTAGCATTAACTTTCAATCCCAGCCTACCCATTTCCCTAAACAACTTCAAAGCATAACCAGGGTTCCTACCCTTCAAATACCCACTAATCATAACATTCCAAGTAACCAAATTCCTCCCAGGCATTTCATCAAACAGTTTGTGTGCAGCACTTAGATCACCAACCGTGACAAACCCAGTAACCATTGAGTTCCACGAAACCAAATCCCGATTAACAATAGTGTCAAAGATCCCCTTAGCAAGCTGAACATCCCCACAAGAAGCATACATATGAATCAAAGAGTTCTGCACCGGTAACACAAAGTCAACCCCATTTTTCAGCGCTTGAACATGACACTTTCGACCAGAGTCAATGCAACAAATTTCAGCCGAAGAACCAATAAGAGGAACAAAGGTATAACTATTGGGAAGAAACCGATTCTTCAAAGAATGAAAGTAGAAAACGAGAGCTTGATGAGGAACATGACTGTTACAATAAGCGTTAATAACTGTGTTAACACAAAATGTATCAAAGGGATTATTGAAATGTCTAAATATGAGAAGAGTGAAAGCAACGTCGCATAAATTAGAAGCGCGACTAAGAAGAATGCGAGATAAGAAAGGATTGCGGAAAAGACTTGAAGTGATGAGAAGAGCTTGGATTTGAAAAAGGTGATTAGTGGTTTTGCAAGAGGTTTGAAGAAGTGATTGGAAATGAGTGAAGAGTGAAAGTGTTGTTTTTTCCTCTTCTGATGAAGAAGTAGTAGTAGTTTCAGTGTTTGTGATGGTGATGGAGCGTGAGAGTAACGCGTTTCGGAAGGGAACGAGTTGTCGCGTGGAGACTCTGGCCATTCATTTGGAGGTTGTTTTCTACAAATTTCTGGACTTGGCCGCTTAATCGCCATTGACGTACATGCTCCCCTCTCTTCTCTTCTCTGTGCTGAGTTTCCGATGCCCCCCCTCCCCTAAACGCTGCGTTTGAGAACGCAAACTATTACTAGGGATTAATTACTTACACTACAAGACCTAACTAGCTTCATCTTATTTTAGAGGCAAATTTATACATGTCATTAGATTAGGGGTGAATAATATATTTTTTGTTATACAAATTTTAGGCATGTATTGATTATATTTTCAACATCTTATATTCTTAAGATTTTATTAGGTTTTGTCTAATAACAATATTTTTTTAAAAAAAATTAACCATTATATTACAAAGGATTGCGAGATTATGTAATGGTCACTCTCCACGTTAGATCATGCTACTACCTCTAGTGGCGGATCCAAGTCCCAACGACAAGGATATTAAAAAAATATTAAAATCACGCATTACTGAAAAGATATTAAAAAGGCAATTATTTTTCGTACCCCCCTAATTATCGACCACACCCCCATAAGTATCAAAATGCCTAAAATGCCCTGGCATTTAAAAAAAAAGAAACGGACCTACACCTAAAAAAAATTTCCGGAATTACCAAAAAAGAGGTATTTAGAAATATTGGAGAGTGATTTTTAGGAATTAATATGAGAAAATTGGTATTTAGGTTCATGATTTTTGAACCTAATTATCTCAGAAAAGGTAATTCAGAAATTTTTGTGTTTTTAAATAAGATTTTTTGAAATACCTTTTTAATAGGTATTTAGGTTCCTAAATTATGAACAGGAAATACCTATTAAAAAGGTATTTCAAATTTTTTTTTTTTTTTTCTTTTTAACATTTTAATTTTTTTAAATAGATGGTTATTACGGATTTAACCGGTGCCTTTACTACATCTCGAGATATTTCCCACTCGTGATGCAATGACACGTTGGGTTAGAATCTTTGGGAAAGCGAACGGAGTCATTGTGGTTATTGTTCGATCGAGACGCATCGAGAATGGGAAAAGGAAAAAGAACAAGGTTCTTTATGGTCGTGAGAGAGGCAGGGCACATCTGATCGAGTAGATGTTGGGTGTTCTGCGGGTAGACACAAGAGTTCGAAAAGATGTGGTTGTAGGTTTTGATTGAAAGCTAAACCAATGTTGCCTCCTAATTCGATTGGATGGGTCGAGTGGTGGATGGGATTCACAATCATGAGCCTCATAAGACTTTGTTTGAGAAGCAACTATATTTGGTAAGTTTAGCAAGGACGAGCGATCAATTGTTGGGAGCATACGTCGCGGGAGTGAAAGCATCCAAAAGTCTTGAAGCATTAAAGAACAAATTTAAGAACAACTTCGAGCAACATTACTCGGTTGTATAGAACCCGCGCCAATATTCGGAAGGAAAGAGAGGTAATATGACCGAGATCGCAGACTTATGACACGATTCAGAGCGAACCATTACTTGTGTTGGGCGAGGCGACTTAAAGGTAGTGATATTGTTGAGGAGATCATGTGGTCACATCACGATAGTATTAAGTTATTGAGGATGTTTCCCATCTTTGTTTTGATTATGGATCGTACTACCTTTAAGACATACAAGTATGCATTGCCTCTGCTTTGGAGATTGTTGGTGTCACTTCCACCGAGTTGACATTTCTGTTGCGTTTGCATATCATCTCACGAGAGCGTTATGATGACTACACGTGGGTCTTTGCAGAGCCTACGAGATTTGATCTTTGTGTGATATTGCACTTCCTCAAGTAAGTCAATGCTAAGCGACTTTAGTTTTTGCCATTACATAAGCGTTTTTTTATTTTTTCCATTTCTAATAGAACGTGTGAATTGTGTTTCTCGGGTTATCCTCATTCGATTGTGAGGAGGCTTTGATATTTGCTATCAAAGTTGTGTTTCCGAGGTCGTGAATTTGCTTTGTCGATATCATATCAACAAAAATGTTCATGCTCAAATTAAGAAATTTGGTGAAGGGAGAAAGAGTGGAGTCACCGATGACACTTTGGCATCATGTAGTTGATGCTACATTTGATGATGAGTTTAGTGAGGCTTTGCATGATTTTGAGCAATCGTCTCATCGACATACCCCAACTTATTGCATATGTGAGCAGCAATGGTTGTATCCTCACAAGGAAAGATTTTGTGGCAGTGGACGGATAAAGTAAGACATTATGGAAATACCACGACTAATAGTACGCAATTTATTTTCTTATGTGGCTTAAGTATATGATTGTGGTTTCTTTGTTTTAATTTTGCCTTACGTGCCATAGGGTTGAGGTGCCCATTGGGCATTGAAGAGATCATTGGGTTCTAGTGGTGGTGATTTATGCAAAAAGTGGGAGTCAATTAATGGGATGATCAATGCACAAATTAATAAAATTGTGGATTCTTTTCAAAAGAGCATCAACCGTATAGATGCCCAACACAACATTCCATTCTACAAGAATCTACACGGTTTGGTGTCTATTGAGGCGTTGAATCATATTGCCGGGAGAGTTTGATAACATGATGGATGGTGTGGGCACGGATAAGAAAAAGTGTCTTTGGTTGTGTCATTAAAGTTACTCATGGGTTACCTTGTTCTTGTGAACTTGGTAGGTTACACCTAATGGGACTACCAATACCATTGGACATTATTGACTCTCATTGGAAGAGAGGCGAGTTTGGAGGCAATGGATGAGAGCGGATCAAAGAAAGCGTCGAGAAGGAGGTGACTTAAGCTATCTGAAGAGAGGAGATTTGGAGGCGGTGGAATGACATGCACCTCGAGAGGAGAGATGTGTTTGGAAGAGAGGTCTTGATGATTATGTATTGGAGAGGCACTACATCCATGGTTCCACCTAGCCACAAAGTCAAAACTAGGGGTGCACCAGAAGAAGGGAAGAAGAAGAAAGAGTATGGCGTAAAGAGAGATCCATCTGCGTGGGAGCACGTTGATGCATCTTTAGAAAAATCCACACGAGATACCTCCCGACGGTCCTTCCAAGTACCATCGAGATGGACCTTCAAAGATACCTCCCGAGCGGTCCTTACGGCTAGCATCACAAGTACCATCGAGCTACGAGTCACGAGAGGTCAACAAAGGGCGGGCACGAGATGACATCCACTTGGTAAGTCACTTTCCAGAGTTCTTACATAGGTATATTGACGACATTATCAATGTCGCGGGGGATGGAAACTGTGGCTTTAGATGCATCTCTACTTCACTAGACTGGTCGGAACACAGTTGGCAGATGGTTCGGAATGATTTAATTAGTGAGATGGATGACAACTGGTTTCAGTACACACAGTTGATGGGTGACAATGTTCAGAACATTAGAGATTCATTAGTTTCTATCCCAAACAGACAGGAACAACCTATTGAGAAGTGGATGACCATGCCAGACACAGGACATGTCATAGCTACTAGATATCAGAGACCCGTGGTTATGTTGTCGCCTCATGAGAACTGGACATTCTTCCCTTTGAGGGGAGATTGTATTTCCAGTCAGAGTCAGTTGGTTTGTGTTGGGTTCATCCATAGGAATCATTGGATTCTTGTCAAGTTGAACCACACTAGCCCTATCCCTCCTGCACATCCTTCTTGGGGTCGATACGTCTCTCGGATGAAGCTAGATCGTGGCAATATCCATACGTTGGGACGCATGCGAGTTATGGTCTTCTTTTGTTCCACGATTATATGTTCCAGATTATGTTCAAATGACACCATATGATTATGTAGATATCACATCTTGATTGTTTATATAATTTCACATTATTATTTGTTGGTTTTTTTGTACACGTTAACAGTCGTAGAATATTTAAATATGTCCACGTGTCAAAAAAAATCGAGTAACGGATAGAAATAATCCACAAGTGTCAAAGAAATTTAATCGACGAAAACAATTATGTCCACGTGTCAAAAAAATCGAGTAACGGATAGAAATAATAAACAAGTGTCAAAAAGTCATTTTTAACACTAAAAACATGTTTTTAGGCCACTTTGGTGTACAATTACAGTCGTAAATAATTTTGTATCTCGTTTTTTTAACCTCAATATCGTAGTATTATACTTTTTCTACAAGTTTGTAATTTTTTAAAAATTTAAAAAAATTACGCATGGTAAAAATTGACCGAACATAGGTAAAAGTCATTTTTTCAAGTAATAAAACATTTTTTATTTCATTACTAATTACTTGGCCTAGATCTTGCCGACAACTTTTAACGATCTAGATTTTCCCAACACTTTAAAGGGTCCAGATTTTTGCCGACCACTTTTCATCAACGGTGGAAATTCATTCAAGGGTTTCATTTTTTCCCTATAAATACACCCTTCCATTTCACTTATTTCACACACACACAACACTCTCATGGATACTACGAATACACAATACTCGTGATTACGCACTCCTCACCGCCCTTCACCATCGAGGGCACAATAACAAACAGAGAAAATGGTGTCTATTTCGAGAGTCCAAACCCCATTTTATGCGAGCTTAAGGGCGACATCATCTTTGAAGCTCGAAAGAAAAAATAACAACGAAGGTGCAGCTGGAGGGTGACGAGCGAGAAGTCACCCGGATCATTTATCGCTACCCGACTATGGGCGATAATAATCGTGTTCAGTGGTCCACCATGGATGTGAAGAACAACGATGACGTTCGAGTGATGATGGACACTTTTGACATATTTTGGATGCGAGTCCTATTCAATTTGTATGTCGAAAAACCAGAAGGACCGTTGCTGAGATCCTTCGACGTCTCCAACCACCATCTCACTAGTTTGTACCGTGTTTTTATTTCGTTTGTTGTTGCGTTATGTTATTTTTTTCATCAATTTCATGTATTGTATCGTTTCGTGATCGAAAACGCGTCTTTAATTAATTTTAATTGGTTTTTAATTAAATAATTTTTTTTTCGGAAATACTTTCAAAACTAGGTAATTCCGGAAGAAGATAAAAAGATTTCCGGAATTACCAAAATTGAGGTAATTCCGGTTCACAATTTTTGAACCGGAATTACCTCAATTTTTGGTGATTCCGAAAATCTTTTTATCTTCTTCCGGAATTACCAATTCACTCAGGTAATTCCGAAATTTTATATATTCCTAGGGGCATTTTTGTCCAAAACGTATAATATGGGGGTGTCGTAGGGGATTAGGGGGGTACGAAAAATAACTGCCTATTAAAAATAAAACTTTAATATATTAAAATAAGTATACTATATAATTAATAATTGTCCTCTATGCACACGAGAGGTAGAAGAGTTGATGTGAGTGATTCTGTAAGTGTGATATATTGTTCAACTGGGTGTAAAATTAGGAATTTTAGTGTAAATTATTTTTTATGGTGTGCCAATTATTTTTTTTTGTAAGGCAGATAAATATAATTTTATTTTTTGAAGTATGCACTTGACCTTCGTCAGTAGAGGGTAGGGGTGTTTAAAACCGAACCAAACCAATAGGAAAACCGCAAACTGAACCAAACCAAACCGAAAACTGCAAAAAACCGCTTTTGATCGGTTTTGTTCGGTTCTTTTTTCATTGCACCGCGCGGTTTGGTTCATTCGCGGTTTTGTTTTCCCAAACCAAACCAAACCGCAAGTAACACTAAGGCTTGTTGAATTACAACATTCCTTACTAACTTACTAACCCAATTGCAACTACAACCCAACTCTCACTCACTTACTAGCCCAAATCCAATTAATTCTTTGACTCACTTACAAATAATTCATATTGTTATGCTATATTTAAAAATTACAACAAAATATTTCATTCAAATTCTTTTAAACATTGTCTTAGCTATTTGAAAAAAATTAAAAGAGAGTGATTTATATATTACATATATTTGAGTAGATTTTTTCTTAATGATTTATGTTAGCCTTTTTTATGTTAGTTAATTTTAACTCCGTTTTAAATTAATTTTGTCTTGGAAAAAACCGAACCAATCCAAACCGCAGGTTTGGTTTGGTTTGGTTCGGTTTTATTTTAGGAAGCCAACCGATCCAAACCAAACCGCATGTAATTTTACCTTGCGGTTCGGTTCACTTTTTATCTCAAAACCGAACCAAACCGCACCGCGAACACCCCTAGTAGAAGGTAGGTTTCGCCACTGTTCTCATACACTCACACCCCTCCCAATCCACCACCTCATATGATAAGGTAGGGAAATAGGTTGGGCAAGATAGGTGTGTGCCTACTAGGACGCCTAAAAAGGAGAGGTGAGTTGGTGCTTGTTAGCTTGTCACTCCATTAACTCAGATCGCATAATCTATCAACCCATTATGCTTCTTTGTTGAGTGCACACTTTTATTTTTTATCTTGTTAAAACTAGTTTTTCTCCTTTTTAACATATTTTCAACGAGTTGTGGCGGGCCAACCCGTCATTTTTGCCCTAATGAAGGCTGGCTTGGGAGAGCCGACCAATGCATAGTGGGTTTGACTTCTCAACCCACCGTGTATTGAGGGCCCAACTCAGCCCGTCACCTTTTTAGCGAGTTCAAGGAAATGCGGGGCAAGCCAACTTGTTTTGCCATTTATAATACTTTTGATGTGTTTGCTTTGCTAAAAAGTGAGGATTGGAGGTTTAAAAAGAGTTGTTCCATCTTTGATTTTAAAATTGGGTAAAGGACAACACAAAAAACTCAAATTCATGTCTCCTATTAAACCAAGCGACAATTTATTAAATTTGTATGCTCAAATGGATCAACAGAATGTGTGCATACAATGATAGAAGGGTAGATGATATTGCATCTGTAGCGTAGTGGTTGTTGATTGGAAAAGGAAAGAGGGATACCCTGCTGATTCTATTAGATTTAACTCTCAAAGGATACAACCCTATCAAGATAGATGATTTCAAATCTAAACTTCAAGCTCTTTGGCAACCAACTGGTAAGTGTGATGATTTGATCATGATCTATGGCATTGCAAGCTAGTGTTGCTTGGTTGTTCGCATGGCGGCTTTGACTTTAATCCTTCAAATATAAAATATATGAATGTGCAATGTTGGAGTAGACTTATTGGTATTGCTCAAGAATATTGGCGTCCCAAAATTCTTTCTGCAATTGCTAGCAGTGTTGGCATACCAATTAGTCTAGATGATACAACAAGCTCATTTGACAGGTCTTTTGGTCATTATTATCGCATCTTGGTTGATATAGATTTGAACTCAGAGTTTAGGAATCAAATCCTAGTTGAGAGATCAGACTATGCTCTCATTTGTCATCTTCGTTTTCATTTTTTTTAATAAATTTAGAGTATGATGCATGTTTGATTAAAAAAAGAGAAGGTGCACCATGAAAATATTAGTTTTTCGCATACTACTCAGTGTGCAAACTTCAAATAGATATTAAAATATAGACCAAACACTTCAAATATAGTATGGACTTGCACACTGAGTAGTATGCGAAAAACTAATATAGACCAAATATTAGGGTTTCGGAGGAGAGAGCTTTGAAGTGTTTGGTCTATATTTTAATATCTATTTAAGATTTACAAAAAAAATGAAAGAATAAGATGATAATTAATAATCTAACATTATCAATTATACTTTAGTTTTATTTGAAAACATTTTATAACTTCCTCAATTTATAATTGAAAAATACGTCATTTCGTCCCATCCACTTGAAAACCTTCCATCCAAACATACCTTAAAATTGTTTCTTGTTCTTATATTCATAATGGTCTTAGCTAACTTTTCCACGGATGGGTAAATTTTCAACCACCATTGGTGTAAAGAAATGCCATCCCGTTTTTGATAAAATAAATAAAGCAATGCCATCCCATCAACTACTACTACTAGTTGGTGTTTTGTCAAAAACAAAAAAGCTACTACTACTTGGTGATTTTCATTTTATTTTATTTTTGATGAATACTTGGTGATTTTCATTGCAAAGCTAAAACAAACCAAGTACGAGATACACACGTAAATCAGCACTGTCTCATGCACAACCAATTTGTATAGCATCAGTAAATCAGTAAACTTGTTTCCATGCCAAATACTGCAAACTAGGATGTCTATCGAGGATTATTACCAAGTGCTCAGCACTCTCCACATACAGATTGTCATAATATGATTGCGAAAGGAAAGAATGATACATATACAAGAAAACAAGCGCAATATAGATAAAATGAATATATGCATCTAAAAATTTATCGCGTAAAGCAGTTGCACCAATTTATCATCTAACAAATTAAAAAGATCATTAATCTTTGAAGACAGCTACACTCAATGTTTTGATAACCATTCAATCAGTTAAATAGGCTGAACGAAAATTCAGTTAAATAGGCTGAACGAAAACTATTGAATTATGACTTGAAGGTCACGTTAGTTTAATCACTATCGGTTTTGTTATTAAAACGAACAGGTTGCCAAGAAAATTAGACATTAAAGTTAAAACAAAAATAGGCAAGTTCAAAATTATCATAGCAGGAAATGCCACAGAAATATTCCACGAAAAACAAGACAAGATTCGAGAATTCAAAACTTGACGACATCCAAAGCCAATATATAATGCACTCCAAATATTCAGAATATGAAACAAAATTAAAGAAAATAACGGCAGTCCCTCTGTTGCAACCGATTCTGTTAAGACTTGTGTTGATCCTTTCTGCATTTTCTCTAGAAACACAGAATCAGCGGTAGCGACGAAGTGAAAGGGTGTTGTTTCTCTTCCATGTTGCCCTGCGGGATGGTCGGGCTTTGTGGTGGCGATGTCCTTTGCCCACTAAACCTCTGTTATGTTTCCCAGCAGAAGTGAGGCCACGAAGTTCCCTATGTTTGTGGACTGCATTGCAAAGCCAGTTGATCCTTGGGTCATTTCTTACAGCATTGTGGGCAACATCCACCAAAACAACTTCAAAATATTTGAAGGTAGAGTCCTGTAATGCATAAAAAAAAAATGGGGTTTAGATCAACTAGCCAGCTATTCATAACTAGTTTTCACTTTCAACAAAGGCATTATGACAAACCTCATTCACCCAATACGAATTGAGAACCCTGAGGCCAGCAAGCTTCCTTCCAGCACGCTCCTCAGCAACTGACCTCTTGCTTCGCTGAAATTTCAGCTGAGTAACTCCTTGATTTGTTGGCTTCCCATAAACAATACCTTTGGGAACTGGTCTCTTCCGACCACCCCTCCGAACACGAACGCGGTAAACCACATACCCCTGGAAATTATATTTAATATAATCACAAAGAAGTTCAGAGCATAATAAAAAAGAATGTACATCAGTTCAACAAGCACAGGTAAAGTTGATGCGTGAGAATAACTATCAGTTAATAGAGAAGGTCATGGTGCGAGCAAATAAACAACTGAGGTAATGCAATGCAAGTTCTGATCCGGTAAGAGTTAACAACAACGGCGAAGAAATGTGTGGGATGACACGAGCAAATTTGGTAAAAGGAAATTTGCTAGGCCAGATGGCTGACTGCATTGAAAATAGGTGGTCTCAGGAAGCATCCAATCCAATCATTTGTACACATGAAATTTCAACAAAGGAAGATACATGTGCATCAAAACACCACTTAACAAGCACTCTGATCATATATTTTGCAGAAATCACCTAACTCGACTATACATTATTCACAATGGTTTGCTTCATTCTAATTCCGAGTTCATACGGTGCAAATCAGTTTATATCATTTCCCTTCAAAAACAACTAATCCACAAACGGGACCAGATAGGCAGATACTATTCCCATTCTTGACAATATAGACTGTAGAGTAGCTAGTAGCCACTCTCATCTAAGAATTTCTCTTATTTGATAAGAACTTCAGGCTAACATGCACCAAGAAAATTATGACAAGGACAAAAAAAGTCACTGAATAAATTATAGAAAATCACATAACAGGTTAAAACTATCATGCAATAAACCTCTAGAAATAACTTAAAACAAACATAAAGTTATTTACCTGTTTTGCCTTATAACCCAAACGGCGAGCCTTGTCTGGGCGAGTAGGCCTTGTGAGACGGACAATCGAAGATTGCTGACGATACTCCCAGCACCTCACACGCTGCAAGAATCTCATGACATCTGACTGCTTCTTGCGCCAAAGCTCTGAAACATACTTGTAGGCACCTATTTCCATTTCCCAGACAAATTAACCCAATTAGAATCACATATTTCATCAAATTATCCTCTTTACAACACAACAAGCCCCTAAATCGATCCAAACAGATAAAATCTATGACAACACCCTAAATCCAAAAATCTATGACAACAAGCAACCACGTCATAATAAATAAACACGAATCTTTCAAACACTACGAATGATAAAGTGTGGTAAAAAAACTAGTCTATAAAATACAAAAGCTATACACTAATTGTTCGTTAAATTTTTTGTTGATAGAGAGAGAGAGAGAGTTCGTGCAAAACTTGATTTAGCACGAAAGCTGTGCAGTGTTAAAGCTCTAGTGATAGTGCAAGCAACTAAAAAAGATAACTATAGTGAGATCATACAAAATGATAGTGATACAGAAATCAAACATGAAACAGAAACACTCAGCAGAACAAATTTCAACCACTTGTTTTGTTCTGCATATAATACTATCAAATCAGAAAATCCTCTAAAATGTAGCGAAATAAGCTGCATCTCAGCATACACTACATGACAATGAAAACTACGATGCAAGGTTCGCGTTGAATAAGCAGATTGAAACAAACACATTCATCATAAAATTGATCTAAGAGCAATTAGAGAGAGAAAGATACCCATTGCGGAGGAGGCAGATGAAACCCGCTTTGCACAAGTTAGGGTTTTGTCGCTCGCTATCAGATCAGATGATATAATCGGAACCGTGTGTTAAATTTCCATAAACCATGGGCCTTTAGAACGGGCCGATAAATCAGGTCGACCCAATTATTTCCAAGACATATTATTGGACTTTTTACTTCATATACCCCCTAAATATGACCTCATCATACCTTGTCATCTTTTTTAAAGGAATAAATGAATGAAGAGTTTATGGTGGTCTGTAAGGTCAAACACAACTAAAAGAGAGGATATTGTTAAGTTGGACATTTTATGTGGCTACAAACTCGAGATATCCATTTTGCATGTGTGAGTTTATAGGTGGTGTTTGTTAATCAATCTGCACACCCAAAAAAATTGAAGAGTTTATATGCAAAGATAAATTGAAATTTAGGGGTTGGAAAAGTATCAACATTTTCACTGCCGACTTTGAATAGCGTGTCAAAATCGAACGGGTTCAATTTTGTTGCCAAGCCAAGCATGGAGAGCTACATTGATTGTCGTCTTTAAAACCAATACTACACTTATCAAGTTGATTCTTAATTATTTAAATGAGACATTTTCTAATTTTAGCAACGCCATAAAAAATGGTTAAGTAATCTTCAAGCTCACATGCATTTTTCGTCTTAATGGTTTTAGAGGCACTTTTAAGTTCTCATGCTCTAATTGTTATCTAGTAATAAAAGTTTCTTGTACTTTGTTGAGGAAGTAAATTTTTAGCTCATCATCATCATCACCATCTTCGTCTCAAATCTGCACCACACAAATTTGCCTATCTTGTGGCTTCATTTTCTTCATCGGATGATTTGAGAGGTGTAGATCCTTCAATGTAGTCATTAGTCCATTCAATCTTATCAAATGTCTTATCTGGTTGTTCCTTGTCTGACAAAGGTTATTTAGACTTGAAGCGCCCATACTTCTTGCAATCGCAGAAGACATTTGGACTTGAAGCATCCATACTTCTTGTTCAACAACGGTATTCTCTGGTTGTTCCTTGTATTTCCACCTATTCTAAATATTGCGAGAAATTAAAACAAATCATCTTATGATTTCTCATCCCTAGATCTATCGCCTTATTCAAATGACTCTTCATCTTAGAGCATCTTGGAGATGGGTTATATGTTATTGACTTGAAGGCCAAAATATATTTCCATTCTTAGAGGTATATTTTTTCTTTAGTTCCAACTCATAGGCTTCGAGGGGCCCACGAGTTCCCCTCGATGCAAGGTGTTAAGATACTTATCGTTTGTGATCATTATTGCCCTTGGTCTCCATTGCACGAGAAGGCTTCCTAGGATCTCTTTAATGTTATATTTATTGATGTAGTTAATTATACCCAAAGTACTGAGTCCATTGATAATGATTTGGAATCTTCCAAACATATGCTTACTGGTATCACCATCTCCCATCTTGAAATATCATATAATGGACAAGCATACCGACTTGGGAGTTTATTTTTGAACATTTCCACTCTTTTAAACCACTTTTAAATGTTTTATGATATTTTTTTATCGAGTTTATGGCGGGCCAGTTCACACATTTTTTCCTTGTTTAGGATACAAACCCACCAACCCGCATTTTTAAGCCCATTATTTTAATTGATTTTTATATTTGTTTATTTTAATGGTGGGTCAGCTCGCTAGTCCGCTTTGTCATCCTTATTTTTTGTTCTTAAGTTTTTATACAAAGCTTCATCTTTTCTTGATTTTTTTTTTCAACGCACGAGTGTGATCCCATAACTCAACCTTACTAATTTTGGTGCATCATATTCAATTCGCATGCCATCATTACCTAGTGTAATGCAACCATTGTGATATTCAAAGGAAGGGATGGAATCCATCTTTGCATGGTGGGTGAACTTTGTTTAAGGGGTGAGATAGAACATGAATATTTATAACGAGAGAACACTCACATTGAGTCAATAACCTACATTATGACAATATATTCACCTACTCTCAGCCCCTAATTTTTGCTAACAAAGAAATCAATGACACACAAACATTAAGCAAGTCTCATTTAACATATAAAGTTAATAAGTAGTGCAAATAAAAGTTTCAACTAGATTAGATATTTAACAACTGCAACATGCAAATACAGAGTAAAATCTACACGCTCCTTTCGTCAATAAACTAGCTCCTTAACCATTGGGCTGAGCGTAAAAATTTAAATCCCCTTTGTGCCATGACCAATCCATCAGGTAACACTAATTGTTTCTCAAACATGTGGAGAGGGATAATGGGAGGACAACTGCAGAACATGGTGGGTATGGTGGAGGACAATGGTGCATGTACAAAATGTAAACTGAAGAATTATTATTGCATTGAATTAGATATTGAGTATAATAGTGTATATATACAATTGATCTATCTATGAGAAGTATAGTTGAATCAGTTGTAACTGATTCCACTCTTCTAACAAACTTCAAACTAAATCTAACTAACATTTACTAACTTTACTAATTCATATACAATAGGTAACTTGTTGACTTGATCCATATTAGTTACTTGAGTGTTGACTTGTAGGCTTCTTATTGGCTTGAGAAGTCTCATTCTCTATTATTCCCCCTTCAAGCTCAAGGAGGGATTTTACCTTGAGTTTGCATCTGAGATTGTTGAAGGCAGAAGTTCCAAGGGGCTTAGTCATAATATCTGCAATTTGGGCAGATGCTGGAACATGTTTAATGAGCAGAGTCTTGGCCATAGCTTTCTCTCTAACAAAGTGGAGATTCATTTCTATATGCTTGGTCCGTGAGTGCAGAATTGGATTGTGAGCCAGTAGAACAGCTGATAGGTTGTCACATAGCAGAGTTGGTGTATGATGAGGTACCTGCAATTCAGTTAACAGAGATTGAATCCAAATTAATTCTGCAGTACCCTGTGCCATGCCCCTGTATTCACTTTCTGCACTTGAACGAGCAACCAAACTTTGCTTCTTAGCACTCCAAGACACAAGATTTGGGCCTAGAAAAACACAGATACCAGTAGTTGATCTTCTGTCATCTACATCACTACCCCAATCACTATCAACATACACTCTTGAGAGTATTTGTGTCCAGTGAGGCGGCTTGAAGATGTAAACCATGGTGTGAAGTACCACTTAGGTACCTTAGAGCCTCTTGTGCCTAGCCAATGTGGCTCAAGAGGACAGGAGAGGAATTGACATAGCTTGTTGACACTGAAGGCAATCTCTGGTCGTGTCAAAGTAACATACTGAAGAGCCCCCACAATGCTTCTATACTGATGAGGATCTCTGAGAACATCAGGGCCATGTTTGCTTAGCTTTAAATTGGCAAGCATGGGTGTTGGTACACCTTTGCAATCAGTCATATTGGCTCTCTGCAGCAGATCCATAATATACTTTGTTTGTGTCATTAGGAGAGAACCATCAGGCAAGGTTTTTACTTCAATACCCAGAAAATAATCAAGCTTTCCTAAATCCTTTAATGCAAATGTGAGATGCAACTTATGAATTAAATCAGTGATTAGAGCTGAAGATGTACCAGTGATGATAATATCATCTACATAAACAAGGACATATAGTGTAACACCTTTCTAGTGTAAATGAAAAGTGATGTGTCACATTTACTGGCATGGAAACCAAACTGTAAAAGAGCAGATGTTAGTCTCTCATACCATGCCCTTGGGGCTTGTTTGAGACCATAGAGGCACGCTGGTTCTGTGCAGACTGATTCTTGTTAGAACTTATAAAGCCAGGGGGCTGTTTCATGTATATTTCTTCAACTAGATGCCCATTGATGAAAGCATTGTTGACATCAACTTGTTGCATGGCCCATTTATGAGTAAGAGCTAGTGTTAGAATGATCCTTATAGTGGCGTGTTTCTGTTGGTGAAAAGGTTTCCTTATAGTCCTTGCCATAAATTTGGTTGAAGCCTTTGGCTACCAACCTAGCTTTGCACTTATTTAATGAGCCATCGTGGTTTTGTTTCACACGAAAGACCCATTTGCGTTGACCAATGGCTTGCCTTTGGGGTGGTAGTGTAGTAAGAGTCCATGTACCATTCTTGAGAAGAGTGTTGTACTCCTCCTGTCACATGAAGCAAACCATTTAGGATCAGTGAGAGCCTGTTTGACTGATGTTGGCTCTGCCACAGTCAAGAATACCTTAGGTTTAAGTTTCCCAGTCCTAGTTCTAGTTGTCATAGGATGTTGGGATGTGGTAGTAGCTACTGGTACTGGAACAATGTTTGGATTAGGTTGGGGGTCATTTTCAGAATTAGCCTGTTGTTGATGTTCAGGTGAGGTAGGTTCTGGATTTGGAGGAGGTATGTTTTCTGTTTGAGGTGTGGGGTTGGATTCTGTAAGTGTTGGAAAAGGAATGAGGGTTGATTCTGTGGTGGAGGAGGCACCCGTATCACTGGAATCACTGGAATGTGTGGAGGTTGGAAATAGAGTAGTGTATGGGAATTGTGTTTCATCAAAAAGGACATCTTTGGTAATGTATATCCTACCCTCTGCACTAAGACACTTGTATCCCTTTTGGTGAGGTGATATTCCAAGGTTTACACATTTGGTACTTCTATGTTCAAGTTTGTGTTTATTGTAGGGCCTCAAAAGTGGATAACAAGTGCAGCCAAAGACCTTAAGTAGAGTATAATCAGGTTGCTTATGGTATAGTGCTTCATATGGTGAGATAAAGGATGGGTGAGCAGTGGTAGGAAGTCTGTTTATAAGATAAGTAGAGGTAGTAAAGGCATGATCCCAGAAAGAAATGGACAGAGATGCATGAGAAAGTAAGGTAAGGCCCATCTCAACTATTTGCCTATGTTTTCTTTCTACCGTACCATTTTGATGAGAGGTGTGAGGGCATGTGAGTCTATGAAGAATCCCTTTAGAGGCCAACAGATCAGTGAATGGGCGAAATTCCCCACCAAAATCAGTTTGAACTGCCTTAATATCAGTGTTGTGTTGTGTGTGTATCAAAGCAGAAAATTTTGTAAAAGCTAGTAATGCATCAGATTTGTTTTTAAGAAAGTAAACCCAAGTGAACTTAGTAAAAGCATCAACAAATGCTATATAGTATCTATAACCCGAACTAGATGGAGATGGTGTAGGTCCCCATAAATCAGAATGCACAAGCTCAAAGGGATGAGAATATTCAGTAGTAGATGCACTAGCATGTAGTCTATGAGATTTACCCATGCAACATGATTGACACAAAGAAATATCTGCTTTATTAGGCAAAGAAATTTGGTACAATTTCAGAATTGAAAATACAGTATTTATATTGGCATGGCCTAACCTAGAATGCCAGAGTGAATATTTCCTAAGAGCACTATCAGATACAGTTGCTTGTGATTTAGAAATGGAAACAGAATTGCCAGAAACAGCAGAATTACATTTAGCGAATGTGATAATAAAGAATAACCTGTTTAGCAAGAATGAGAATCGAAGCCTAGGTGTAGTGAAGTTTCAAATTTTAACTCTAGGTTTAACAGCAACATGGAATGGGAACTTCTTGAAAGAGTAGAGACCATCCCTTCCTCTAACTCCTTTGAGCAAAATTTGTTTAGTGCCCTGAGATTTAACAAGACAATAGTTTGAATGAAATTCAAAATACACCTTATTATCTCTAGAAAATCTAGACACAGAGAGCAAATTCTTAGAAATTGCAGGAACATGTAAGAGTTTCTTTAGTTTAAGAGCTATTGATAGATTGAAAGGGGATGGAAAACTAGCTGTGTCAATGGCCTTAATAGGCACTTGTTGACCATTACCTACAGAGACCTTAGTTGAACCTCTGTAAGGTGTGATTTTATCAAAATTGTGAATGTGAGGTGTGATATGGTGGGACGCACCTGTATCCTTGTACCAATCCTCATCAAGATCGGTTGCTGTCAATTCTTCACCAGTAGAGGCATAGTTGGCCTGAACTTGCTTTGATGCAGTATTTTGTTGATCCTTGGACTCATTCTTGGAGGTTTTGGATTGAGAAGAGCCTGCCTCATTGTGAGATGCAAAAGACTCATCGAACCTATGCCAACAATCAGTTGCAGAATGACCATACTTACCACACAGTTGACAGGTTGGGCGAGAGCCAGTGCTCGATGGATTCTGTGAAGAAGAATGTGACGAACCAGTGGAACGCCCTCTGCCACGAGCTTTATAGTTTCTACCTCGACCACGATTGTTAAAATTGTTGCGAGAATTGAACGAAGTATGAGCAAGATTTGCTGTCACAGATGCTGGTGCGAGTTCTTGTCTATGTTTTTGAAACTGTGCTTCTTGAACAAGCAGTAAAGACTCAATATCAGAAAGATTAGTGGTTTCAGGTGATTTTCCAAAGACCATCATCACGAAAGGGTCGTATTCTTCTGGTAATCCATCAAGAACGACATCGATGATGTCTTGATCGGTGATATTTTCCCCAATTGATACAAGGGAATCAGAGAGAGAGTGTAACAGATATTCCTCAATTGAGCGTTCCCCCTTTTTCGTGTTCTTCAATTCCGATCTCAATTGACGAATTCGAGCTTTGAGATGAGAGTAGTAGTGTTGATGGATTCGATCCCAAACCTGGTGTGCATGTTTGCACGTGAGAACCCTAGGTAACACAGCTTCACTGAGTGTGGACAATAGCCAAGTGAAAAGCATCTGGTCTTGGACCAGCCAACGATCATACGCGTCGGAGTTCTTGAAAGCTGCACGATCAGTCTCTGATTCGTACTGCTGTGGGATTTGCGGGTTCACAAGAAATCGATGGAGTTTGTAGGAGGTAATTATCCCTTCCACCTGTTGATTCCAGAGCAAGAAATTTTTATCTTCAAGCTTGATCGAAAGTTTCGGCGCCGCGGTGAATCCATGAGTATTGTCACCGGTGGCGGAGGTTAGGGAAAAGATGTGGTTGGTGGTTGTTATGGGTGCTTGTTTCGGCGATTCTTCCGCCATTGACGAAGCTTGAATCGAAAGTACGAAAGCTTAGTGGTAAAGGATCTTACTCGCGATTGATACCATGTACAGAATGTAAACTGAAGAATTATTATTGCATTGAATTAGATATTGAGTACAGTAGTGTATATATACAATTGATCTATCTATGAGAAGTATAGTTGAATCAGTTGTAACTGATTCCACTCTTCTAACAAACTTCAAACTAAATCTAACTAACCTTTACTAACTTTACTAATTCATATACAATAGGTAACTTGTTGACTTGATCCATATTAGTTGCTTGAGTGTTGACTTGTAGGCTTCTTATTGGCTTGAGAAGTCTCATTCTCTATTAGTGCATTGGTGGTGTGAAGATCGAAAGTCGCGCTTTGCCTGGTCGTGGGTTTGGGAAGGAGATTAGGGTATTTTGGGTATTTTCAATGAATAAATGAGATTGGAATGTAGGTGTCAAAGTAGGGTAAATAGTCGTTTTGGTTCTTTAATGTGTAAGACGTTATAATATCTGAATATATTCATTAATAAAGACGACGGTCGAGAATGTATTTATAATTTTGATACATTTATAATAATAATAATAATAATAATAATAATAAGGTTTTTTCTTCCATACTCACAGAGAAGTGGGTAGATGATACCTTATAAAAGAAAATCTCATCGACACCTTTTTTTATTTAAATATTTTAAAATAAAAATAAATATTGAACCTATTTTGCCTATTTTGTCTTGAAGGTATCATAGTGTATCAACTTTGGAGGGGTATGGGAATAATCACCAATAATAATAATAATGGGAGTGGTGGTGTGAAGTAAATTACCGAAGCTGGAAGGCTGGAACAGGTAGACAAAGGAAATTAAGCAATGGTGAGATTAAGCAAAGAGCTTTTGCAAAAAGCGGGTACACAACTTCGGCCATTACTCTCCGAGTTCCTCGTTTGTCCTCTCTCCAAACAGCCCCTTAGGTCTCCTCTCTTCATTTCAATTTAATCCCCTTTTCTTTTGATTCAATTGAAGCAAAAAAATCTAACTTTAACGGCCATCTCTCTCTTTTTTGCATAGGTATTGCGAGGAATCAAATTCCCTAATCAGTGATGCTATTGGCGTTTCTTTCCCCGTCGGTTCTAACTCCTCTTTCTCATCCTCTTCTTTTTCAACTTTCATTTTTCTTCTAATTGTTATATGCTTTGTGTTCAGATTCAAGTATGATATTATATATTGTTAATATGAACTTCAAAATGGTTCACCGAAATTTGGATCTTTCATTTTGCATTTTCCATTTACCCTGTTTGTGTTGATCCTTTGAGAATCTTAACTGTTAGTAACTGTTAGCAATGTACTCCCTTCAGACCTATTTATAAGAAAAAAACACTTTTTAGGTTCATTAGAAAATTAATGTATTTAGACTATAATGTAGTCTAAATACATAAGTTTTTCAATGAATCTAAAATGTGACTTTTTGCTTATAAATAGGTCCGGAGAGAGTAGTGTAGTTGCTGAAAATCTAAATAACACAGCGTTTGCTTAATTATAAAATGGTTGCAGGAATGAATAATAGTTTCTTAGCTCAAATGCTTTTTTAGTCCCAAAAAATATGGTCATTTTTGTTTCTGGTCCTCCAAAATTTGTCTCATTTTTTGGTTCTAGATGGAGTGGCAAATGCTACTCGAAACTCACACACACAACTGTGAGGTTCACGGTTCGAACCCGGGACATTATATCCAGCCTAGCAATTTCAGCAATTGCTAGTTGAGCGAAGCCTTACGAATAAAATTTGTCTCAGTTTGGTCCCTCATTCCTGAAAGAGTAATGTTATATCTTACGACTTCGTACAATAAATTACACGAGTCGGGCTTTTAGGAGAAAAAGGAAATGTTTCAGTGTTGACATAAATCATGGGATGAAGGGGCTAATGACATGCTTTTGTTACCTTTAGTGTGATATTGATGTCTCATAGTAAGCATTTTCCCTTCTTAAAATGAGTTAATTTGGGTTTATATTGCTAACTTCATTGGTCAACTTAGGTTATTTAATTGACGCAAAATTATCCCTCCACAAACTCCTTCCTCCAAACACAGCCCAAATGGCAGATATCACTGGACATAATGTATTTGCACACATGTGAATCCACACACAAGGGCACAATTACATGTAAATAGTGTGCATGTAGTTTTAGGGATGAATTTTTGACATTTTTCTTTATACCTGTTAGATAAAAAATGGGGTGCCTTGCTTGGTTCCGAGAGATGGGAAGATACTTGAGGAAGAAGAAGATGCATCAAAACCATATAATAATACCAATTTATCTGCAGTAAATGGAGAGCATCAAGGAAGAACTTCCTAAGATGAACCGTGAGACTTAGTTTCCGGTGTCGTTGTTCTGGCGTTGCCTTTTCTACTCTTTTGCTCGTGTCTCTATATGATGATCAAACTTTCTGGTAGAATGTTGTATGCTTAAGAAGTTAGCCTTTAACACTTCAGGGGAAGAAATATGCTTCTTCCTTCTATGAAATTCTTTTGAAAAAATAATAAATCTCTCAATTTCACCCTTCCCATTTATTACTGTTTGAATATTTTAACCAAAGTGAGCAGGTTGATTTGTATCTATTGGAACCCTTCTCTTTAACTTTATGATTCAATGTTTATTATCATACGTTTGAAATTTAGTAGTGATGCACAATTTGGTGAAACAGAAGTTATAATATTTTTTTGTTCAATTAAAAATGCAGAGGATACTAACATCTATATATCCAGGGGTTTGGTATAGACATAATATTAATAGCTCTGCAGAAAGAGTCTTGTTACTGCTGGCAATCAAGCTAACTTGCGAGGCATGGAAGCATGAATGCTTTCAAATGTTTTTGACATCTCTCAGTTACATGAGATGATGCATATACAAAGAAAAGAAAAAAAAGGCAGATAGAAGAGTAATGTATTAAGAGATAGCTTTTCTTTCACTTAAAAGCAATGGTTTACCTCACTGGTGGCCTGGCTTACTTTTTACTGCTTACCAACCTTGCTGGAAAATATAAATTTCTTTTTTCGAACATCGAATTATCCCTTTTTTTTTGTGATTTTCATTCCGGAAAAGTTGTTAGTATTCTCATGTTTTAGCAACTTCTGTTAAGTTTGCCCTACATTATTTGCTATGGTTTTACAAACCACAAAGCCAAGTTCCCTGTTTTGTCCATGTTTGATAGTTTAAATATAATTGTGAGACTTTTCTTGTTTGTAAGGTAAATGATGCTTTGATTTTTTTGGTGAGATGGAGTTGTTGGTATAATAACAAGTTAAATTTTGATGGATATCTGTCAGCACAAAAGAAAACACACTATGCTAAAGTAATTTGACTGATACATTGACAATTTGACTTGCTACTAAACACCTTCCTTCCCTTTTTACGTAATAAACAAATGACACACAAAAAGGAGCATGAATTTGATGGCAAGTACCTTATCTTGGAGGGGTGTAGCCTGCCATATCCGAACCGTTGGATCCAGCCGCTTCCATTTGGGCCGTTGGATGGCGTCCCTTTAACTAAGACTTGCTTGAAAATTCAATGAGTGTCCCAAGGTTATCAAGATATTTTTATACCTCAACTAATGTTTGAGGCAATGGCGGATCCAGGATTAAAAAATAAGGTGTTTCTTCGTTGACACTAAGACACAATGTATTACCACTAATGCAGGATGTTTGAGGTGTATTACCACTAAGACATGATGTTTGGATGTTCTTAGGAACACGGGTAACACCCCTGAATCCGCCTCTGGTCTGAGGATGACAATATAACGATGCCTTCCTAGATCTCCATCCCTAATAAAAAGAACATAACTTAAAATCAAAATTAGAAATTAGAAAATAGAAATAGAAAAAAGAGGAATAAGAAATGAGGTCAAGAGTAACACTCTTATGTTGGTGTAACCACATTGTGTTTGCCTCATCTACCCATCCTTTCACACCAAGCAAAACAAGAACTACTATATTACTGAAAATGAGACAAAATAGTAGCAACCCATTTTCTTATTAAGAGTCAAACATAAATGCTTATACCCATAAACAGAATCAAATGACTCTCAAAGCTTTAGTATCACTTGTCTTAAATTTAATAGGCCTAGCAAGGAACAATGATGTTCATTTACCTTGCATGATTTCTAGCCCCATTGTTCAAAAGAAGGTGAAGCAAAAATCATATGAATCTGCAACAACATCATCAAATCTTATGGAGAATCATGAAGGTGGTTGGTGCTGTGTGTGTTTGTCAAGATTAAAAGACAAAGATGAAATCCGTGTACTTCCTTGTTTACATGAATTTCATAAGGTTTGTGTAGATAAATGGTTTAAGAGTCATCATAAAACATGTCCACTATGTCGTTTTTCAATGGGAGTTGAAGAAAAATCTCATCGTGCTGAAATGTTTACTGAAGAAATGTTAATGTGGTTTTCTTCTTTTCATATAACTGGTATGTAAAATGTAAATGATCTTAAATTCACCACTGAATTTATGTGGTTTACATTCTACAATATTTTTGTTGCAGCAATGCAAGGCTTATGAGTCTGATTGTAAGCAAAGCTTAAATGAATTGTTATGTTATATCGATTATTGGATGCAGCAATTAAGCAAATTAATGAGTCCCGTGAATATTTATCTAGTTTCTTCCAAACCAATGTTAAAAACTGTAGAAATAGTTAAAATTTCCATTGCCGGGAATCGAACCCGGGTCTCCTGGGTGAAAGCCAGATATCCTAACCGCTGGACGACAATGGAATTAATGTTAGTTACTCGATTTTACGCACTTTATAGGCGACATTTGTTATTTCTATTCTCACATATGCTGTTATATTGTTTTTACTTAATAGGATATTACATTAAAATTGTCCGGCAAAATAAACATTTTAATCCTTATTCATGTATTTTCAGAATCTACAATCTACATTGGTTAACATAGCTTCTTATGATAAAAAAAGAATATGTGGCTTGTTTCAGTAAAAAAAGTAACATTGTTACATATGTGGCTTGTACGCAGGATATGTAAGAACCAAATAATGTTCTCATTTTGGACAACATTTTTAGAAAATGTTAACCAATGAGGGTTTACTGAATTTGGTTGATGTAAAAATGATAATTATACATTATAAGGGTTTACTGAATATGATAATTCTAGACATATTTTGTTTATTTGCAAATACACTTGTAGTTATAATTTATAAATTATATTTATTGTTTTTGTGTACTTATTTATTTTATTTCGCATTTCATATTATTGGTTTAATTTGCCACTTGATCTCACAATTTTTGGGGGCAACATTATTCACTTGTTTTTTATTTGAATGATTTTCTCACTCTTCATCAATCATTCCCTCTTTCTGAAATTCTCTCCTTTCATTTCTCTGAACTATTTATTCTCCCTTTCTCTCTTTTCATCAAAAGAGAGTCATACTTAGGACTAATTTATCCTTATATTTTCCATTTGTTTCATTCTCTTTTTCATCTCAACATTTTTTCTTGGTAACTGTGTTTTAAGCTTTTGCAAAAAAACTAGTTCTATACTCATGCATACCTACGGGCATTACATTCAATGAATAACCTATGGTATTTACAAAATTGGACACTTTAAAGACAAATTTGTACGCTTATTGTTGAGTGGATCCACTCTCCGCATGAGATACATACTTTTGAAATATATGTCAGAGACACTCACTCGCACCATTCACATCAATCGCACCATTCCTCAAGACAAAGCATGATGAGATCACTAAGCTGCAAAGTTAGTTTGAGAATAAACCAAACAGTAGTAGTTTGAGTTTGTTTGATTAAATTAAAGTTGTGGAACAAGTTGAAGTCACAGACACTGTTAAGGAAGACGATAACTTGTCCCTTATTGAGTACAATTTGGTTAGTGTTGTGGAGTTCTTGTTAGGATATTTTGCAACTTCTGTTGGGTTATAATTATAACGAGAATAAAACAAATCCAGCACAAAGTCTATAAGTAGTTTCTCAGTTTTCTTTGATGGTAAGGGTTTTTGCAGTAGCCCCTTCTTCGCTTTTCTCTGTCTTTTTTTTTTTTTTCATAAATTCGGACAATCTGCTGCGTTTTACAAACAAAAGAAAAAAAGAATAGCAATGAAAACTTCAACCTCTGCCATTCTTGGGAACTAACTAACTAAATCTCCTGGGTTTAAAATAACAAGAGTTCCAGTTTGGAAAGTAGAATCATACATAAGTTGGGTGTTGAAAATTGAAACCAACATACACTAAAGCAGATGTAATCTCAGAATGCTTGGGAGATGTTTTCAGCTTTGATAGTCATTGTGACAAATAAGGCCCTCAAGTTTTGTTGAGTTGGTCTTAAATCACACTGCAGCAGCAGGAACTTGAGTATCTCTTCACCTAGTTGTTTGCATCCTACTATTCTAGAACTGCAGTCTCTATTCTTTCGGCGGCCTTGTCTTCTTCTCCAAGGCCATATTTTAAAAGCATGGCAGCACTTAGAACGGTAGCAAATGGGTTTGCCCTATCCTGTATATAAACAATTATGCAGCTTTTAAGCAAGATGCAAGAAGGAAACAGAAAATACTGACCTGTCCAGCAATATCGGGTGCAGAACCATGAATAGGTTCGAAATGGACTTAAATGAATCTGTCCAAAGTATCTTGGTGTCCATTTATGAAGACAAAATGTGCACGAGTCTTAATCATTTAGTAACCACACAAGCAATTTTCACATATAAGGTTACTTGAATCTCATACGATATCTATCAGTTAGTCAATTCTTGATTTCCTTATAGTGGTGATTCAGGACCAACTAATGCCTATCACACAGCACATAATCACCAACATTATTCTTGAGGCACTAGCAACACATCCACAAAGATTCTAATCAAATAAGGCGAAGTTTTTATTGAATTGATGGCAGTGCCAATTAATAGCGATCAATCTGGTATACAAATCATCACTAATCAGAGAATCATAAATCCAGAGATAATATAGAAATAGTTCTAGAGACAAGAAATAAACAACTCGCAAAAACAGAGCAAAAGCTCCTTATAAGGAAAAGAAAAATGTATGTTGATCTGCATATAGTATATTTCCCTATCCTTCCTGCTAGACAATGTTAATATGTTAACTCAATCTAAATAATTTCAAACACAAGAATCTGTAACTACAATCTTTTCGTCAAGTTAGAGGTGACATATGTATGTTGGGAATCACCCACTAGACTTGATCCAAACGATGATCCACTTCCCGCTCCTCTACCAAGCCGAATATGGCTTTGATACTACTTGTTGATGGGCAGTTTGGGAAGCATCGGGAGGAACAACAACCTAATGATCAGAACCACCAATAAACTTAGATGTCACATCTCCACCGAAAACCTTAAGGTAATGGATATATGGTCACCTCTTAGATGTCACCTCTTATATCTTTCGTTTAGCTCATTCTTAATAGATGTGGGACTAACCACTCCTATTTGATTTCCCCAGACTCTGTACACACAAGATGGTGATTACATATTGTAAGTAAACATAACTTTGTTTACTTATTAATTGAAAGTAACTAATTAAATTAAGAAATTAAGATAAGTATACCTTTGTACAAGTAAACATATTCATCTAATTAGATTCTAAGTTATTGTATGTTTATTTATATATATTAAATATTAAAAATTTTCTGAACTAGGCCACAAGGCCTATTAGGCGAATTAGACTTGGATCAACCTAATTAATAACTTGAATTTGTATCCAAAGCCCTCTTTATTACGCCTCAACGGGTCAGATTCACCCGATCGATCAAACGACTCAGAGCTAGCATGGATCCCTATAGATATTGGCTCGTATATCCACAAAAGGGACATACTCTATCATTTCCAGCAACACTCGGCTATTCTCAATACTAACTTTTTTTGGGTCAAATTCTCAATACTGACTTGAGCGTCGGAGTGGCTTTGCAGGTACCCTCCGAGATCACTTTGATCGCGATTTGGACAGTAAGTGCACCTACCAACTACAATCTCTACAAAAAATACTTAGCAGATAGAAGATTAATGTAGGCTTAAATACGTTTTTATCCCTGCAAATAGGGGGGTTTTGCTTTTACCCCCTGCAATTTTTTTTTAAAAAAACCCCTTGCAAAATCAACTTTTTTGGTTTTAGTCCTTCTGTTAGATAGACGTTACAAAAACAGCTGACGTGTCTAACAGATGTCTAATCTGGCATTTTTAATTTGTTTTCTTTTGGCTTAAATACGTTTTTACCCCTGCAAATAGGGGGTGTTTTGCTTTTACCCCCTGCAAAAGAAAAACCTAAATCCCCTTCTACTTCCTCAGCACCCACCCAACCTCATATCAACTTTTCCATCTCCAACACAAACAAACGTTTCCATATCAAACCAGAACCCATCGTCTCATCTTCTTCGTCTCTCTCTCTCTCACAGAACCAGCAAACCATGAGAAAGAGAAGATGGGTTCTAGTTTGAGATTTGGAATGAGAAGAAATAATGGTGGTGAAGAACGAGTGAGAGAGATGAAGTTTGAGGTTTGGACCATTTTGTTCTGTTGAATATTAAGGATTTGATTGTGGAAGTAAGAGTTGAATGGAGAACAATATAGTGATAAGTAGTGAGAGATAGAGATGAGATGAGGTGGGGGAGAGAGGATAATGGAGGAATTTGTGGAAGAGATGAATGAAACGTGAGGTGGGGAGAGGATAATGGAAAATTTTGCAGGGGGTAAAAGCAAAACACCCCTATTTACAGAGGGTATAAACGTATTTAAGCCTAATTTAAATTAATTAAAATAAATAATGACATGGCAGCTCAATCAGCATTAAAAAAAATTAGAAAAGAATTAAAAATGTCACATAGACGTTTTTTGTAACGTCTATCTAACAGAAGAACTAAAACCAAAAAAGTAGATTTTGCAAGGGGTTTTTTAAAAAAAAATTGCAGGGGGTAAAAGTAAAACACCCCATATTTGCAGGGAGTAAAAACATATTTAAGCCAACATTAATCTTCTATTTGCCTTCCTTTTCTTTGTATACTAGTAGGATACTCGTGCATACGCACAGAGACTGTCGTGTTCTTTTTATGAATGAACTTGGACAGAATTTAAATAACCTGAACATTACTCCGTGAAAATAATGACAATTTAATGAGATAAAAAAAGGAGTCTCAAATTTGGTCCAAAAAAAAGGAGTCTGAAATAAAAATAGATAAATAATAAAATCAAAAAATGTAAAAGTATCATTTAAAAATAATCTGTGTATTTATCCCGTATTTTTTATATATTAGTGCATCATTGTAGATTTTGCAAGGGGTTTTTTAAAAAAAAATTGCAGGGGGTAAAAGTAAAACACCCCATATTTGCAGGGAGTAAAAACATATTTAAGCCAACATTAATCTTCTATTTGCCTTCCTTTTCTTTGTATACTAGTAGGATACTCGTGCATACGCACAGAGACTGTCGTGTTCTTTTTATGAATGAACTTGGACAGAATTTAAATAACCTGAACATTACTCCGTGAAAATAATGACAATTTAATGAGATAAAAAAAGGAGTCTCAAATTTGGTCCAAAAAAAAGGAGTCTGAAATAAAAATAGATAAATAATAAAATCAAAAAATGTAAAAGTATCATTTAAAAATAATCTGTGTATTTATCCCGTATTTTTTATATATTAGTGCATCATTGTAGTTATCCCGTGTTTTTTATATATCAATGCATATATCCCGTGTTTTTTTTTTATATCAGTGTAGTTATCTCATAGTTTCAATTGATTATTTTAGTTGATTAGTATATTATAATTTGTGCAAAAATTATAATATACTATTAGTCTATAAAATAGTATATTATAAAATATTTTCTTATATCCCGTGTTTTTTTTATATATCAGTGTAGTTATCTCATAATTTCAATTGATTTTTTAAAATATTTTCTTGTATGGATTCAAAAGTAGAATAATGATTTATAAAATTAGTCTATAATAGTAATTCTTATTAGATTGTTAGTCTTCAATTCTTTTGCTTCACAAAAAATCTCCAACTCTTCAATATATGTTTCCCATTCAAAGACGACTTTGATACTATCTCGACAAACTCGGTGAAAACAATTATATTATTCTCTACCGAGACTCAAAAGCAAAATAATAACAAATTATTTGGCTCATTTTTGGCTCATTATTAATTTGTACATTAAATTATAATTATCATTGACAAATTTATCTCGTGCTTTTTTTATGTATCAGTGATAATTATTTGTCACGTGTTTTTTATTTATGACTGCGAAAATTTATCATGCGTTTTTTATAAATCATTGACAAAGGTTTGCCTCGTCCATTAGTATTATAAAAAATTGTGGTGTTTATAATTTGTGCAAAAATTATAATTATCATTGACAAATATTTGTTCTTTTTTTTATGTATCAGTAACAATTATTTGTCTCTTTTTTACATTTTTTATAATATTTATGAGTAATTTGAATAGTCATTAAATCTTCTCTTTTTTTTCTAAAAGATTGAGTTTTTTTGGGATTAAAGTGCAAGTGACTGAATTGATTATTTTTGTTGTAGTAAAAGTAGATAGTAGATTCTTAGAGAGAGAGAGAGAGAGAGTTGGGGGGGGGGGGTGGTGGTTAGATTCATGGTAGTAGATTATAGTTTATTAGTTTTATTTTGCCTTTTGTGAATCTTTTAATATTTTACCCTAACTATTGTTGATGTGGCGAAAATAGAAGAATGTTTTCTAGTGAGTTATTTGACAAATTTTACAGTTGAGTAGATTATTAAAGTTTTATAGCTAGTGTTTTGATTAGATAGATAAATAGAAAATAGAGATTTATTAGTTAATGTTTCAATAGATAGATGGTAGATAGACTAAAAAAAATGAAATGCGAAGAGAGAGATCAGAGGGAACAAAAATTAAAAGAGAAGGAAAAGCGTAGGAGAAAGAAGAGGCAAAAAACAAGAGCAGCACAAAACAAAATACAAAAGTAGCACACTTTTACAATTATTTACCAAATTGACATACTTTTTTTGGGGTAGTTGAGAAGTCGCCCCACACCAAAGGGGCTTTTCAACATGAAATTTTTATTTGTAAATTCAAATATGTAATATATTTATATTTGCAAAAAAAAAACTAAAATTGGATGCTTAAATTAATATAGATGATTACAATAGTTGACATGCAACGTGTTATTCTCTTAGATGGTGCCCATCCCAATTGGTGGTGGTCGACTATTACGACTTGGACAGTGTTGGAGTGGATTTGTTCGTCATTGGGAAGAAGCAAGTATGAGATGGTTGTTCGTGTTGGTGCCACATTGATGAACTAGCACTGACTTGATTGGTGTTTGACGGCTGGGCATAGTCAAACAACGACCTATAATAGGCATATAATTTCGACGTACCCAATCCAACAATATTATCGACGATCTACGGCTTTGACAGATCCAATTTTTCGAATAATTTGTTTGGTGTCGACTTATTATTACGCTGGAATCATTTGCCCATCCGTCGAACACCAACAAGGCCAGGGCTAGTTCATCAACGTGGCACCAACAAAAACAACCACCTACCACAACCCTTTCCCCCAATGACGAACAAATCCCAGTTCAACGGCGTCCAAGTCGTAATCGCAGACTACCACCATGTGGGAGTGGGCACCACGTAGGAGAATAAAACTTTACACATCAATTTAATTGTACAACTATTGTCATCATCTATATTAATTTAAGCGTCCAATTTTAGGCTTCACTATATTAAAGAATGATGTAATTTTAATTAAGTTATTATAACTAATTGTTAATTAATATGTCTCCTTACTTTTAATTTTTTTTTGCAAAAATAAATATATTACATTTTTTAATTTACAAAAAGTAATTTATTTTTTGGTAAAAAAAACACCATTTTTTTTTCAATTTAAATAATTTAATTTCGTATTTTATAGTAAAATTAAAAAAAAAAATTGGAAAGTTGAGGTGGAGCCGTGGTGGGAGGAGACTTCTCAATTCATCTAGAAAAAATAAATAAAATAAAAAATTTCATGTTGAGAAGTCCCTTTGGTGGGGGGCAGCTTCTCAACTATCTCAAAAAAATGTGCTAGTTTGGTAAATAATTGTAAAAGTGTGTTATTGTTGGGTTGTTTTATTTAAAAATACTAAAACAATTTATTAGAAAATTGTTTTGTGAAATCTGCATATTATTTGATTGAATGAACAAAGTTAGTATACATTACTCTCCTTCGGTTTTTTTGTTTTATATTCATTACTTCTTTTTGTAACTCCTTTTTCATTTATTATGGGTTTTTATAGCATTCAATTTATTATATGATTCATTTTAATATTATAAACGTTTAGCATTTACAAATCATCACTTCAGCCGTTGGAAATTTATACTCTTTTTATGGTATTTATTAGTGATAATACCATTGGACATTTTTATGAGGAAAATTATTGGTTTTGATGTGATTCCAACGGACTTTGTTGGTCTTCTTTTCTATATAAACTAATGCTTTGGAATAGAAGAAAGGGACAACAAAATTGGTTTTTTAAGTGTGTGTTCTCTGACCAAGTGAGAAATAGAAAGGAAAAAAAAAGGCTTTATAGAAAATGATTTTCAAAGTGCATGAGTTTTGTTTTTTGAACAATGGATGAAGTGGATACTTCTCAATTGTGAGAAAATAAATAGAATTCCGAGCAATAAAATAAAGAGTAGGGGGTGTGAGTTTGGTGGTCTTCCTAGGTGCAGGGAAGATCATATATATTTTCTAAGAAGGTTGTTTTATCTTGGGGACGGCGTAGGCTAGAGAGATCTTGCCAGACACTTCAAGGCAGCGAGCGCGAAACGTCTTAAAGAGAGCGACCTAGTCCGCGACTCAGCCTATTTTGTTCGTGTTCGTCAGTGTGCTTGTAAATGTTCCAACAATTATTTTAGTTTTTTAGTGCTGCAATTGTTTTTTTTGCCGCGAGAAGATGAATAACAGAAGAAAGGTTGAGAGAGAGGGGGGAATGAGAAAGTGAGATTTTACAATTTAACCCTAACTATTGCCGATGTGGCAAAATTAGATGAATGAATAGATTTGGATTTTTCCTAGTTGGTTGTTTGATTAGTTTTATAGACTTTGTTAGAAAATAAGAAGATTTTGGATGAAATTTTAATGGCAAAAAAATTGGAGAAAGAGGCAAAAAAAAAACATGAAGAAAGAGTAAGTGGTGTTTAAGGTCTACTAGAAAAGGCTCATGATTCAATTTATTTGGATTTGGAGCCGTTAATTCGGCTCATGCTTCGTACAACCCCCTAGCTACTCACTAAAACTTACTTTTTGGTGTGAAAAGATCAAAAGTCCTCACTGAAATTTGTTTTTTTTAAAGATATATTATGGACGATTCGGCGCACGGTTGATTGACCATGGTCGAATCTCACAGCGTCGAACCTGTCAATCATTTGTCAGAAACCCCAGATTGACTCAAATTCAAATTTGACCAGGTTCGATCCAGTGAGGGTCGACCAAGCGTGCGCCAAACAGTCCCCACCGTCCAGTTTGGTGCCTAAAATTCAATTTTTTTGACAATTGTGTACAACGGTTATAATTTTAACGGTTCTGATCGTTTTAAATCAACGGCTCACGTTCGGTCACACCTATTATAAATAGACTCTCACTCTTTACTGATTTTCACACTTTTATTTTTCACACTTCACTGATTCTCACTCTTTACTGATTTTCACTGAAATGGAAGATCTAAATGAATGGCAGTTGTGCCCAACCCAGAGATCGCCAGACAAATTTCTAGCTGCACTACATCGCCCTGGAATGATCGAGAACAAGGTCGATGGTGTTTATTTTAAGTCTCGCGACAACTGCTTCTGTTGGCTGGAAAAAAATATTACATTCAGCCAGTTGAAGGAGAAGGTGGAGAGGAAGATTCGCAAAGAGGGAGAGTGGTGCAAAGACATCTCTCGTATACGTTACCGCAAGTGCGTATGTCTAGAAGACGACACTCGCCGCTATGAAGCTATGGATATCCGTAGCAACAACGATCTTCACGCAATGATGGAACATCATTGTAACACCCCATTGGGATGTCATCTCATTGAGCTGTTTGACGAAACGAGACGCACACCGGAAGAGGTGATCTATATTATGGAGAGCACACTCCCCAAAAATTAGTGAACTCTCTCAGTAGTTTCATTTTTTTTTATGTCGTGTCGTTTATTTTGATGTATGACTACACTCTTTAAATAATAAAATTAGTAGTATCGTTTATTTTGTTATGTCGTGTCCTTTTGTTATGTTCACAATGAAAAATAAAACGAATAAAAATCACAATGGACAAGAAATTAAAATTTCATTCATTAATAATACAAGAGACATAAAATACAAATACAGAATAGTCATATATCATCATCGGACTCAGCGGCATCGTCAGAGTCTCTGGACTCACGGTCAGAAGACTACGGTGAGAAGACTCACCGTCATCAGACTCACGGTGAGAAGACTCACCTTCATCAGACTCAGTGGCATCAAATGCTCGCTTTGTCGAGAGCCCGTTTGTGAACCCCGTACTCATCATCTGTAGAGTCTGAGTCGGGATCACTGTTTGACCTCTCTGACTCAAAGGTCATGTCAGACTCGGGGGCTTCGGAAACATCAAAGCTCCCCGCACCGATGTTGGTAATCTCCAGAGAGACACTGTCAATCGGGTGCCCCAAGCCATCATGATGACCATATGTCTGATCAACAACCACATTAGGACCAGCAGGCGGAGCAGCCTGTATTTGGACCTAATGATGGTTCGGTGCTTACTCGATTTGAGGAGAACGTGGTGTCTAGCATTCTGAGAGGCCAGGTAAATTTAGTTGTTTTTTCATAATGGCTAGAATTACTATTTTTTAATTGTTTTATTTATTTAAGTTGGATGCATGTTTCATTTTTAATTTGACTCCAGAAGACATCATCTGGAGACCCTTTGAGGACCATCAGCATGTTAGACCGTTGGATGAGTTCTGTTTATACAAGCGGTTCATTAGCTGGGGTAACATCATTGTTAAGTACATGCCCGGTAGGGTCTTCCGGCAGTTTGGATACATCCAGACCATCCCCCGGGCTCCGCTTGAGGGTCTTCCACGGTATCGAGACGTGATGATTCAGATTGCCAACTGGAGTACCAGGGTTGGTGAGACTCCCAGCGCCACCAGGGTAGCCGAGTATCCAGGTGAGATGCATGGGCTTTACCTGCATTGGTTTAGGTCCATATCAGTTCCCCATCTGTCACCTTCAGAACCAGCACCACCACCAGCAACACCCGGAGGGATGGGTATTGAGGAGAGACTGATGTTTGTTTCCCAGCGTTTGCAGGGTGTCTTTGCAGATTACATGAGCTTCATCCGCGCTTAAGATCGCATGCATGATCGGGGTGCCATTCATGTGGTAGAGGGTGGGTCCCCTTAATTATAGTTTGTGTATTATTATGTAACATTTTAAACAGTTGTGAATTTATGTATTTATTTTTAGTTGTTTCTACGTTTATAATCGTTGCACTAAAATTTTCTTTTAATTGACGCAAAAGCGAAATACATTGAAACAACAACACAACAAAACATAAAAGAAACTAATACTCCTCCAAAGAACTACAAGTTATAGGTTTTCCTGCATAACAACGACGTATGATCTCGTTGATAGTCTGTTGCGTTTCCACATACAGCTGCAAAGGACTACGACTCTGCCACATGTTATGGGTGTCCAACATAACTCGTACGTCATCGTCAGTCTTCACCTCCATGTAACCTCTCGTTCTTACTAGTAACCTCTCATTCATCACCCTCCACTTGAACCTTACCCTGTAGTTTCTCTTTCAACAAAACCAATGTCGTCCTTCAGCCTGCAGATAATAGGATCTGCACCAAAATTAACACCTCTACTTAATTTTCATGATAAAAAATGGGATTGTGTGGAAGTTGGAGGAGACAGATTGCAAATGTTTAGCAATGGAAAGCTTCCCATATGGCCATATCTCCAATTCCCCCTTCTTAATAAATGGTACTCCAGCTTATTTGCTAGAAGAAAGAAAAAACAAAACGTCCTGTCTTACAAATTAACCTTCCACTTATAGGCTCTGCTTTTTTATCACAATCTTTTCGCTTTCCTCTCCCCGGTCCCCACCCCACCTCACTCACTCCCCCCATGTAGAAAATACCACACTTTCTTTTGAAGGATCTTTCTAATATTCTCATTTTAAAGAAATGGCCCAACTTAGTTTTTACTTTTTAGGCATAAAGTAAAAAGTTAGTAAATATTGCAATCCAAAAAAAAGTTAATAACTACTCCCTCAGTCCCATATTATATGACTTTCTAGGTAAATTTTTTTTTATCATAATACATGATTTTTTAAAATATCAATACAACATTAATTTTCTTTTCCAGTCATACCCTTTATTATTTAATATATTTCTTCTTACAATAATACTTTTTATGTTTCCAATGTCATTAATGAAGAACAATTTGGAAAACTAACTCATAATCTCTATTTTCCATACAAAATTAACTACTTTTTTTAATTCTCGTGTCACGACCTTAAATGACATATAATATGATACAGAGGGAGTATTAAATTGAGGTTTCTTATTACAAAAGTGAGGCCTTTCAAAATTAGTAACTAATTAATTTGCATGAAAGAGAGTAATAAAAACAAACAAAAAATTGACTTTTGCTCAAACCGGAATTAAACCAATTTTTAAGAATAATTATCAAATACAATACAAATTTGAAAGAAAATAATTAATTATTTTTTTAAAATTATAAATAATTTCAAATAATTGAGTTTCTATTATTTGGAGACTCAAAAGCCCTTACTTTGTTATTTTTTATTTATTTTAAAATTGGAAAAAGGAAATTTTATTAATGTAAGTGATATTAATGGTAATTTTACAACTGTTCTCGAGGGAATTTCAACTCAGCACCTTAAGGATACAACGTTAAGCTCTTACCACCGAGCAAGCACCTCAAGTGTCCTTACTTTGTTATGAAGATGAAGATATTAGTTTTTAATAAAAAAAGATTAATTTTCTTGTTATCGTGTTATTGATGCACGTGATGTCACCGACTTAAGTTTTTGCTACACCCAAAATTCAAGGCTCATGCTTCGTACAACCCCCTAACTACTCACTAGACACCCTTTTTTATTGTGAAAAGACCAAAAACTCTTACTGAAATTTTTTTTTAGACATTAAGTATGGTTCGGCGCACGCTTGATTGAACCTGATCGAATCTCGCTGCGCCGAACTAGTCAAAGTTTACTCAGACACCCCAAATTATGTTTTGACCAGGTTCAACCAAGCGTGGGGCGATCCAAATCAATCAGCCGTGCGCCGAACCCTCTCCACCGTCCAGTCAACGGCTACATTTTTGAATTCTCCCCAACTTTTATAATTTTAACAGTTTCGATTGTTTTAACCGAAAAAGTCTAAAAAACAATTCATGCAAAGAATAAATCGAATCGTTAAAAATCAGTTAAAATTAAACAACTAGTGTTAGTCATACTAGTGTTAGTAAAGAATAAATTGAATCATTAAAAATTCGTTAAAATTAAACAACTAGTGTTAGCCATACTAGTGTTAGCAAAGAATAAATCAAATCGTTAAAAATCAGTTAAAATTAAACAATTTAATATCCAACAAAAATCAAGGAGGTTCGACCATGCCAAGTGCGAACCCGGTTGGCAGACACGCATTGTGCCGAATCCACACTTAACAAGTGCTCGACACACGCTTTGGCGAATCAGCATTTAATGTTATAAAAAAATATTTTAAATTCAGAGGTTTTTTTAAAATAAAAAGTGATATGGGTGTCTAATGAGTAGAGAGGGATTGTACGAAGCATGTACCAAATTCAAACTCAAGACTTTCAAGTGAAATTCGAGCCACCGATCGATGCTCGAACCCACCCTTGTTTGTAAAAGAAACAAAAACAGAAAGCACACAGTCTTTCTTCTCCTCCTCATTCATTCCACCTTTGTGTATTCCCTACACCATAGTCTCTGCTCATAAAAAAAAAGGTACTAAATAAAAACGTGGAAGACTCATAACCACACAATTCCAACAATAACACAATAAAAGCCATTACATTACATCATCGTCTATTCTAAAGGACAAGACTTAAATGGATATTTCGATGGTCTCTGGGCTAAACAAAACCACATATTTTTAGACCCTTCTTAAAATGGAGCCGTTGATGTTCGATATAAGCTACTCTTTTTCTTCTGTTGACCTGATGAAGCTTCCCATAACTGCAATTACATTACAATAACAACAACCCCAACAATTAATCCTAGTGCAACACCGTCTGGTTTGCAGAAGTTAATGTATTTTGTCTAAATTTTGAACCAGATACATAATACTTGTCTGGTCTAATGAAGTCAATGTATTTGATTTAAATTTTGAACTAGATACATATTTTTTAATTTTTGTTGACCAATTTTTGTTTATATACCAGAAAGAAAAAAAAACCAAAATTAGCACAAATAGATAGAGAGAGAGAAATTAGAATGAGTTACCTTTTGTTGCTGTCTTTTAAGTCTTGCATTTTCTTCAGCCAATAGTTGAACTTTTTGCTCAAGTTCATTCGTGTAAGCCTGAAGAAATCCAAAAACAGAGACGTGTCACAAACAAAAGAAGTAAATTTGGACCTACATAGAAATATTTATATTCCATTTTTGTCTAATAAAAATGATGAGTAATGATTTTTAAGTTTCCTTTTCAGAGTGGCATTCATTCATTCCCCACTCTTTGAAATGATTAATTTTTTGGAACACAAAAAAGAAAGAAGAAGAAAAAAAGAAGTAATCTTTTCCTGTTTTCTAGCTCGTGAACGTGCAGCAGACTCACGATTCTTTATCATACGTTTATTTCTTCTGTCTCCAACACTGTTACTCTCACTTGGTTCAGCAAATCTCTTGTTTCCAAAACAGGGCAAAGAAGGTGTAAAAGCTACATTCTGAATCTGATCGAAAGAAGAAAGAGTTTTTGGGAGGGAATGGTGGGGGTGTATTAGTAAATGTGGAGGTTTAAGAGGGTCGAAAGTGAAGTCAGGGCGAGAATTTAAGCTGAGAGCAGTGACAAGAGGTGGCGGTGGTGGAGTAGGTGAGGCAGGGGAATAAAGAGAAACAGGACATTGTGAAGACATGTTTTTTGGTGGGTCTAGGTTAAAAGGTCGAGCTAGAAAATCTTGAAGGATTGCACCTCCGAAAGATGAACGAGTTGTGTTTTGGTCGTTTAAGGAAGCTAGATTGATGTCTTTCCATACTTCTTCCATGGTTGTTTTTGGAGAGACAAGGATGGTTTATTGAGTTTGAGGATGTTTTTCTTGTTTTGTTAAGTGGAGTAGTTAATGATGGTGATGACGAGTTGCATATGGGGGGATTTGAATAGATAGTCACAGAGGGGGGAGAGAGAGAGAGAGAGTACTGTTGCTCTTGCTCATCAAGTCTTGCTTGCATGATCAGTAGTACGAATTGTTTGCAGCTACTATAATCTATAAAATATTTTAATAATAAGGATTAAATTACTTTTTTATAAAGATTTTGTTATTTTTTATTCTTGTTTTACACTTTAAGCTTTTAATTTAATTAAATTTAATACACTGTTTATACTTTACTCATCAACTACTCAGTATTTCGGATCTCTCTGTGCTCTTTGTGTGAGTTGTCATATCGGAGTACGACACGTGACACGCCATAGCCAAGGTAATAACAGTATAAGCAACAAACAATTAAGAGAAGTATTAGGCATCCTTGATCTTCGTATTTAGGTATTTACTAATTTAAGTGTGTTTTATGTTTAGACATTATTTTTTTATAATTTATTTAATACAGTAAGTACTCAACTCTTTCAAGTTTCAACCTCACATATATAACAATTTTTCTCACAAATAACTATATATCTTTTTTTTAATAATAAAAAACTAGTGCATTGACCAATATTTAGAAGAAAGATAAAATTCTTGTATAGGAATTCATGTTTAATAAGTACTAGCAGTATACTCGTGCATATACACAAATATTTTCGCGTTATTTTTATTAATAGATTTAGACATAATTTAATTAGGTCGAATATTACCCCGTGAAAATCAAAACTAATTTAAAGTAGATAAACAAAAAGTTTCAAAATGGTAATTGAGTTAGTCCGAAGATTTCCTCATGAACATTTACCAGCAATATGTAATATTTTCCGTAGAGATTAGAAAACCAAATTTTTTTAAATTTCAAATTTTCCAAATTGTAATTTTCCCCGTAGAGATTAAATATAACTTACTGATAGAGAAAACTTATATATTAAAATGAGATTAAAGTATATATATTGTGAAAAATAGAAAAATGAGATAGAGTTAGAGGACTTTATATACTTTTATTTCATTTTAATATATAGTGGGTGTTTTGATAAAAGATATAGGAGTAGTTGATAAAAAGTGAGATAGAAAAAAAAAGAGTGTGACTTATGGTACTAAAGAAAAGTTTAGTAACTATTACTAAAAAGGGTATTGGAGTAATTTACTAATAATGTTTTATATTTATATTTATATTTATATATATATATATAAATATATTAGATATAATATAAATATGTTATATATAATATAAATATATATGTGGTGGTTGCCGGTGGTGGTGGTTGTGCATATGAGCTCCAGCGTCCGATTCACGAGAGTCCCACGTGTTGATGTTACTTACCACAAATTGGAATTTGTGATAAGTGGGGCTTAGTGGCCACTTATCATAGATTTCAATTTGTGGAAAGTGGAAACAAACAGTTTAAAAAATAGTAGTATTTTTTTCTATTTCTATTTCTCTCTTTGGAAATTAGATTGTGAAGTTGTCGTTGATATAAGAATGGAGAAATGAAAGTGATCTATAAATAGAAGGTGAATTAGTGAGGAAGAGACAAAATGGTGAATTAGATAGGTAAAAGTACTAGTATCATGCTCTTGTTCCTTTTAGAGAAGCATAGTTCGTTCTTTTTTAGAGAAGATAGTTCATGACAATCAGTGAGAGAGAGAGAGAGAGACACACACAAAGAGAGAAGTGATTGTGGGGGTATATATGAGTCATGATGAACTTATGATTGTGAAAGAGATTTGGATGCTACTTTCTACAAATTGGAATCAGTAGTAAGTGGGGTTTGGTGGCCACTTACCACGCATTCCAATTTGTGCAGAAGTAAGATTCAAATCTCTTTCACAATCATCTATACTCTTTAACTATATAAACCGAATATTAAGGTGAAAATAAAGAGAGATAAAGACGTAGTAAAATACCTAAATATTTCATACCTTTGTGGTTAGGCATTGGATGCTACTTACCACAAATTGAAATCAGTGGTAAGTGGGGCTTAATGGCCACTTACCACAGATTCTAATTTGTGGAAAGTGGAAACCAAACAATTTGATTATGTTATTGTTTAATTGCCTTGAAGGTGACTGGCCGCCGGAGCTCCGCCGTCGGCCGCCAGAGCTCTTCCGCCGTCCACCACCGGCAACCACCACATATATATTAAACATTTATTTTATATATAATATATTTATATATAAATATAAAAAATTATTAGTAAATTACCCCAATACCCTTATTTATCAACCATTAGATCAAATTAGATTAATAAAAAAGAGATCCAATGATTACAATTGGTTTAGTAAGAAAAACTAAAAAAAAGTTTAATATTCTAAGTCATAGCCGAAAAAAAAGTTAGTTTTAGAGAAGGATTGTTTGGTATTTTTGGTAGTAAGTGTTTTGATAAAAAAAAATATAGTTAACTCACTTTTTTTCTCCATAATGGTAGTACCTAATAAGTACCACTTAAGTACCACCATTGGAGATGTTCTTAATATCCAAACAAATTCATATCTATTAGCTTATCTGTTATATTAGCTATGTGATTTATTTTGAATTTGTAATATTTGTGAAGTATTTGATAATTTATCCACTAGAGTACTATTTTAGACTTATAATAAGAAAAAAAATTACAGTTTTAGTTTTATTAAGTAATTGATGTATTTAGAGCTAGTTATAGATTAAATATATCAGTTATTTAATGATGATGGATAAACTAGCTTATCTAATCTAAACCTATTAATCCTGGTTCCATTTTCAACAAATGAGTGGCAAAATCTCCAGTCAACTAAAGTCACCTCATTGCTTTCCATCCATTCCCTATGCCACGTATGCAAGTTTCCTATACACTTTCCTATGCTTTAAACTTTTATGGATGCTGACTTTTAATACATCATCTACTATCTACATTATCTACGGTTTATCTACATCTACATCTACAGTATATTTATACGACTAAACCACAACTGAAAATACCAAGTAGTCCACTTAGAAATGTTGACACATATGACACCTAGATTTAAACTACTAATTAATATAAAACAAATATTTCTTATTGATAATTTACTTTCTATTATAATCTACTAATCAATTAAAATAAATAATTGAAACTAAAAGATAACTGCACTGATATATAAAAAACACGAGATAGCTGCAGTGGTATATAAAAAACACGGGATTAATATTTGTCATTGATAATTATAATTTTTGAAGACTACTATAAACCTACTATCTAAAACAACAATAATGCTTAATGATTATTTAAACTGATTAATATTTAAAACACACGTGACAAATATTTGTCATAAATACCTAAAAAAGGACAAATAATTGTCACTGATATATAAAAAAAAAACATAAGATAAATATTTCTTATTGATAATCTACTATCTATCTTTTACTATATATTATAATCTACTAATCGACTGATCAAATAATCAATTGAAACTATAAGATAACTGCACCGATGGATAAAAAACACGGGATAGCTGCACTAATTTATAAAAAAATACGAGGATAACTACAATGGTATATATAAAATTGTGTTTTAATGATATTTTTACAATTTTAGATTTTAATATTTATCTATTTTTTTATTTGAAACTTCTTTTTCATCTACTTTAAATTTGTCTTTATTTTCATGGAGTCGGACTATTTAAATACTGTCTAAGTTCATTTATAAAAAGAATATAACATCATCACGTGTGTATGCACGAGTATCCTATCAGTGTGGAATAAAATTCCTTTTACCTCTCTCCTCTTGTCCTTTTTTTTGACTAATCCTTTTGTCCTTCTATAGATACCTTTTTCTCTCTCTTCTTAAAACACTGTTATTCTTTTCTTTCCTTTCAAACCCACCACCAAATTTCTTCTTCTCAGTCTCTTTCTCCCTCTCTTTCTAATGGTGGCAAAAACTTAAGACATTTTTGTAATATACTAAACTCTTATTATTAGAACAGGGTTTATATTAACAAACTTCTAACCATTACGGATTTAAGCCTTTAAGTCAGTTGTTATCAAATAAGTTTTTGATCTCTCCTAATTAAGTAGAACTCATGTTTTATAGGAGTTTTTTACCTACGCAAATAACGCCTAACATTTTTTCCATAACTAACTACTTTTCCTACCACAATTGACGGACAACATGTAGCACATCACTTTTACAAAAAATTTGCCACATTTATTCCCTACCACACCCCGTGCATCGTACGGGTGATAGTCCTAGTAGCTAATTGAATTTTAAATATTTGGTGAAATTAATAGTTAGTTTATAAATATAAAAAAAATAAAATGGAAATTTGTAATTGATGTCTAAAATTAAGAGAACATGTTCATTAAATGGAGGATAAACAAAAAATTTAATTAAATTAACAAGGTAAAAATGAGGAAAAAATACTATAAATCGTAAGGTCAAACACTTCTACAATGACCCTCTAGAAAAACGTTATAAACTAGTGAAAAAATATTATAAGCTAGTGTTATCAAATGCTTGTATTTTATTTGTGCAAGAGTTTATCTACTAAATGCTACTTGTCATGCCTTACTAATAATTAGTATTATCAACGATCTCCCTAGGATACTTTTTTTTGTAATTTAGATTAAATTTATTTGGTTTTAACCATTTTCAAAGTTGATTCCACTAATTTATTTAAAGTTATATGAGTTTTATTACACATGGAAATAATATTTTAAGCAGGTCACACAAGTCTCTCTGAAGTCGGGGGATATAATCCGCCAAGGCTTTCCACTTGGAAATTTCACATTTTATCCATAGACGGCAAGATAACGTTTATTAACTCAGTTCTTAATAGTGTGACTTTATATTTCTTCTCTTTTATAAGGCATAAGGCATCAAAGATGGTCCTTAATGAGATGATTACAATCCAAAGAGACTTCATGTGGGGTATCAATGATGGAGATAGAGGTATGTATTGGGTGGTCTGGGACAAAGTTTGCAAAAGTAAGGAGGAATGGGGTCTTGATATCAAAAACATTGAGTTATTTAATATTATCTTGCTAGCTAAATGGAAGTGGATGACCCTTGCGGATGAAAATGCTAGCTGGAGAGATTTGTTACAGCTTAGATATGGTGATTTATTGTCCTTTTTTTTTTTGCATAGAGCAAAAACGGGCTCTATATTCATGCATTCAGTAAGCTTACAATCGTCTGATCATGATCGGATAGTCCAAATTTCAAATACAAGTTTTATATTAAACAAAAATCAAAAATTACACTTAAAATTTGGGTGACCTATCTAGATGAGACGACTGTTTTTGATCGCACACTCTCTCTCTCACTTCGACTTCGACTTCACTAGATCCAAATTCTCATTATTAAGCCCAGTTTCTCTAATTTCAACAATGAAGGATCCTCTAACTTTTAGGATGAAACTTCCCCCTAACTTTGTATCTATCTCTCTCCTTTTAATACATTATCTCTCATCTTATTTCTCTCTATTTCCCTCCATTTTTATTTTTCTCTCTCATCAAAAAAACACTAAAGTTAGAGAAATGTAGAGGATGAAAAGTTAGAGAATCCAAATCTAATTTCAACTAGACAGCTGTCTAATCTTACTCTGCCCAATATTATCTTCCACATCACACAATGTTGGGCAACAACCTCACGTTTATTGCATAGTACCCCAAATCACAAATCAAATCATTTCCTTTGCAATTTGCATTGAAGGTCCCACTGACTTTTCCTTTGGCCAGTTATTGTTCAAGCCTCATTTTCCCATAAAAGTATCTCTTTATGACTATAACTATAACTATACTATCATAGATAGGTAGATATACCCCCCTCTCCCTTGCTTCCTTCTTCTCCAACTTTACCATTTTCACCAACCATTTCATTTCCATATGAAGAGAAGACACAAATTACTTTAAATACTCTTTCCCTATTTCACTCTTATTATTAGTACTACTAGGGACATGCAAAATCAAACCAAATCTTGCAACATATTTATTTCCCTTTCTTATTAAGTTTTGGATTACCAAAGAGGTACCAATATCATATGGCTAGAAGTAGAAGAGGAAGAATAGGAGTTTCAAGTTTCAATAAGAGTTGCTAAGAAAGGTTTGATTGATTGAGACTCATCAAGCTAGCATTATTATTAGGTTAGGTGTTCAGAAAGAATATATTGTCAATTAGAGATAGATATATTTTATTTTATATTTTAGGATGTTTTGTCCTATCTATATAGTGGATGTTCTGTGACCTATGAAAGGCAAAGTGGGATTGTTCATTGGTCTAAAAAGGTAAAAATGGTCAGTACCCGTTGGATGGATGGTTCAAAATCAAATCACGTAGGTAAACATAGGATGTCCTCCTTAGTTGAAGCAAGCAAAAGCAAAGTAAAAGTGGACTGGAGAGATTCATTAAAGAGCAACACTTGGACAAAGCAGATTTCACTTTCCTTTTCAATGCACAGTTGCCATTTTCCCACTTCCAGTTCCAGTTATACTAACCAATTCCATGCTAACAGTTGTTGATTGGCAGTGCCAAGGACCATTGATTAAGTTTTGCACTAAATTTTACCATCAATTTTAGTAGTTTACATGTGAAAGCGTGGCGGATCTTGGAAAAAAAATTGGGGTACCAGACTTGTAATATGTATATATATATATATATATATATATATATATATATATATATATATATGTTTTATTGTTATTTATAAATTGTTTCATGTGGTTTAGTGGTAAATTTTAAGTAGAATAACATTAGTGTTCACAGTTCAACACCTAGTAGGAGAAGTTTTTGTTTTAATTTTGACAAAAACATACAAAATGAACGAAATTAGACAAAATGTAAGACAGGGATTCAAACAAGGTTACTTGAACTCGCAAACAACATACTTAACCACTGCGTCAATTAAGATCTTTGGCTAATATTTGTTCGCTTAAATATATATAATGAATATGATATATAAAATATATTTCTATATTTTAAATTTTAAAAATTGGGGGAACTGCAGATCCCCGACTCCTACCAAGATCCGCTGTGCGAAAAGACTTTAATTGATGTATCACCCTAAAAACACTCATTCTTTATATGGATTTTATTTGAATTGGTGACCAGCAACCCTCTAACTGACAAGTTGTTGTTAGACTAGTGTTTGAATTGGACCAGCTTGAGACCATACATAGTTGAACTGTGCATGCAGCAACCAAAGATATGATCCTTAACTAGATAGATTCAAAATTCGTGGATTCTCTCCCTTCTCCAGCCTTCTAGTTGCTTGATTGGCTGCTAGGATTAGATGATTAATTGGTTGGGTTTGGGTGTTGCTCTAGTGTGGCTTCAACTTCTATATATGTACACCACCAAAAAATGTGATATATATTGCACCAACTTCTATATAAAAAATAAAAAACATATTTAACCCAAAAATTAACTATCTTTGTTACAGATGCACTACTAAAAAAAAGAATTTCTAAATTCAAATAGTTAGAACTTTTTTACAATTTACTATGTAACAAAATAGGTTGAATAGTTCATTATTTCATTCCTGAATATTCATAATAAATATGGTATCAATATACATATTTGAATTATTTCTATTTCAATTATTATCTATTTTGAAAAATATTTGTTTGTCAACATTTTTTTGTATAATTAATATTATATATATTCCTTATAATTATTTGATTTTTTATTTAATATTGAATTCTTAATATACTTATATAATAAATTTAAATCATATTAAATCCTATAATATATCATATTTCTAATAATATACTATATAATGAAATGCAAAAAAAATAAAATATGAAAAACAAATCAATTTTACAAGAATCTTGACTATAACAACAAAAATTATAACAAGAATTTTATTAAGTTAGAGAGTACCATTTTCTTAGTTTGTCTAGAACATCCAAACTCTAAGTAGCCGTGGCTATTGATATTTGCTCTAATTTTAGGCAATGAAAAATAAAGATTTGTTTATTATAAATAATAAAATAAAAGATTACCATCTTATCAAAAACATAAAGTTAAGATTACTAAATTTATAATAATAGCAAATGGTTAATATTATGAAAATTTGATGTTACCTTTAACAAGACAAGATGCTTAAGTTTCCACCGTAGAGAAATGCCTACAATTCTTACTGTGGTCTCTTAACTAGTTCGAGTTGCATGGGAAGTAAAAGGAAGAGAACCATAAACCATAAAGCTTGTTAATGGTTTGGGGTTGGGATCTCTTCCATTTTTTCCATTTAGAGAGATAGACACAACATTCATGGTGGGTCATAACATTAATTAATTTTATAATAATAGTTAATGTTATGGTCCACCATGAAATTTGTGTCTATCTCTCTCCAATGGAGCCCTCCTTTTCTTTTGAGAAATGGAGAGGATTCTAACCCATAGTTCAGTCTTCTGTCCATCGAGCACCTGTGACAAACCAGAACAGGAAAAGAGTAACAATCCGACAAATTCAAGCAAAAGCCCAAACCAAGGAGTTTTTTTTTTTTTGAGCAACCAAGGGGTTTTTATCTATGAAACCTCGATATTCCAAAATAGGCCACGTACCCGTATCTGATACCGATATGTGTCGGATACTTCCGGATACGTATCTTGGGAGTATCCTAAAATTTTTGTTTAATTTTAAATCAAAAAGAGACAAGATACTTACCGGATACTTACTGGATACGTATCCTGGGAGTATCCTAAAATTGATATTTATTTTTAAATAAAAAAAACCAGATAGTTACTCATTTATCCATTCTTTAAAGAGAGAAAAAAATAGATCTAAAAAGGGTACAAGATTTGGTTTATGTGCATACTAGTCTTCGTCATTGGTGTGCTAGATTTCACTGGCCACTGGACGACTAATCTACGGAAACTTGGTTGCCACACAGTACTCGCCTTTGCCGCCCATGTAGTTCTCTCCTCCCAATAGAGTTTTAGTCACATCCAAGATTCGAACCCGAACCTTGGGGTGGGATCCAAGTCTAGTTACCACTCGGACCAACCTTTGTTAGTACTATGCTTACTTATTTTGATCACTAGTATCTTTATGTGTTATATTTTTAAATTTTAATTTAATTTTTATTGAAGTATCCTCGCCAGATCGTATTTTGATTTTCAAAATTTTCCCAGATCCACGATCGTGTCAGATCGTATCCCGTGATCCCGCTTCATTTTATATGGGACCACCGGTTGTCTCATACATATATCCTTTCGTGCAATGTTATTAAAGTCGGACCGGCCATCGTGGTTTCGGCCAAGGCACTCGTTCATTTGGTCGCCGGCACGGTCTTTGGTCGGACCGCATGAGCCGGACACTTTTAAAAAGTAATAAAAATATATATGATTGTATAAATTTATAACTTAAAAATCTGAAGAAAAAAAAATCTCACCACAAAATTAATACAACTCTTCAAATTTCAAGTAGGGGTGGCAATTTCTACCTGCAAGTGGGGATCCCCGCGGGGATTGCCCCGAATGGGGCCCCGTGGACGGAGGATTTTTCCCCGTGGGGATGGGGACGGAGGAGAAAATCCCACCGCAATCAAAGTGGGGATGGGGATGGGGATCATACCTCACTTCATGACTCCATTTCCCAATAAATTACATAAATATTCTTATTATAGATATATATTATTTATAAGTAATTAAATTTTTAGTCTTTTTATACGTGTTTTCAATTTAAAATATTAACAAAATAATAAATTGTTCTGACTTTTATACTTTCCAAATATTAGAATATAAAACTAAGACTAACATTTATATTTTTTATATTAAAATGTTAAACTTTTGAATTTTAGTCTTACTTTTTATATATTTTTCTAATTTTATTATATTTTAATTTATTTTTTTTTAGTTATTGGGTCCCCCGCGAAACCGGGATCCGTGGGGATGGGGATGGGGAGGAAATGTCCCCGGCGCGAATGGGGATGGGGGACGGGGACATTGAGAGAGCGGGACGGCGGAGCGGTGGAGTACTCCCGCACCCGCCCGCCCCATTGCCATCCCTAATTTCAAGTCTTCAATTTCCAAAACCCTACCTCGTCACCGGACGACTGGTTCACCGGATTTTAATTGAGCCGGCGGCCAACCGTTTTCGTGCAATTCCGCTTTAACATGCAAGTCGCGTTCAATCCCACGAAATTTGGTCCACGGTCCGATTTAAATCAGAGGATAGGATTTTAATAACATCGCTTTCAGGTACGTACGTAAGCATAATATTCAAATGGTAAATGTGTTTGACAAAAAAAAAGGTAAATTTGCTTCAAAAAAAAAAGGTAAATGTGTATTTTTATTAATAACTTTTTTCTATGATTATTATCAGAGTAAATGTCCCTGAAGACTTCAACAATAGTAGCATATACTTTGGATATGAGTCATATGACTCATTACTTTCCTAATACTGTAGATTCTGTTTTGTAATATTGTTCAGGTAAAATCCATTCATTTTGTTTTGATAATGTAGATGACCATTCATTCATTTTGTTTTGATAATGGACTAAGAAAAATTTTGGGCCAAAAAAGATTTTTTATTTTATATAAAAAGATAGGTTTTTTTTTGGGACCCCCACCCTCTCCCCTTAAACCCCCACCCACACTGAAATCCCCAAAATGCCCTTTGTTATCTATTTATTTTTTTAAAAAAAAAAAGCTCATCGTATATATGCCATTTTAACCCAAAAAGATATTGTATGTCTTATTTTAACGTATACCGCCATCGGATTCCAAAATTTTGTATTTATGTATCAAGAAAATGATTCACATGTATAAATAAACACTATATTGTTTCTGGCGTTAACCAAGGAGGCTTGGGTGAGTAGGTAACACTCACAAGTCTCATCAAGCTTGATGAGTACTCATGAGTAAAAACCCAACCCTAAATATACAGTTATATTAAAACTATTGAAGAGCTTTATCGTCAATATAGACTTAAAAGAAACTATTTTTCATATTACGTCAAAAAAAAACTATTTTCCATATGTAATAGAGCCAAAAAAATTTCCTAATGGTTTATGTAATAGAAGTTGACGTTTTATAGCTTCTCTTTATAAGTAAAATATGAAGTGTTGTTCAAAGGAAATACGAAGTTTTTTACTATTTCATCATAAATTAATAATTTTTAACTGCTACATGTGAAGTTGTTAAAAAGTATATTAATTTTTTTGTTATACAATTATGCTGTCATCCTGCACGAATTTAAGGAATTATTACAATTTAAGCAGGTTAGTCAACAAAGAGGAACGCTCAAAACCAAACCAAACTAATATGAAAACCACAAACCGAACCGAACTAAACCGAAAACTACAAAAACCGCTTTTGATCGGTTTTATTCGGTTCTTTTTTCATCACATCAAGACGGTTCGGGCTTCGGTTCGCGATTTTGATTTCAAACAGTAACCAAACCAAACCAAATCGCAAAGAATACTAAGGCGCCATTGAATTACAACCTTCCTTACTAACCCAAATGCAACTACAACCAAACTCTCACTCACTTACTAAGCCCAAATCTAATTAATTCTTTGACTCACTTACAAACAATCCATATTGTTATGCTATATTTAAAAATTACAACAAAATATTTAATTCAAATTCTTTTAAACATTGTCTTAGCTATTTGAAAAAAAATTAAAAGAGTGATTTATATACTACATATACTTGAATAGATTTTTTCTTTAAGATTTATGTTAGCCTTTTTTATGTTAGTTAATTTTAACTCCGTTTTAAATTATTTTTGTCTTGGAAAAACCGAACCAACCGAACCAATTCAAACCACATTTGTTTGGTTTGGTTTGGTTCGGTTTTATTTTATGAAGCCAACCGAACCAAACCAAACCGCATGTAATTTTACCTTGCAGTTCGGTTCACTTTTTGTCTCAAACCCGAACCAAACCGCACCGCGAACACCTCTAGTCAACAGTGTACTCGAAATGTTTTCATTGTAAGCCGTTCTACTGTTCTAGAATAACAAACAAATAAAATATTAATTAAATACATCAACACTGTGTATGTAAGACAGTTATGGATATATAAGTAAAGAGATTACGAATAATCAAGATATAGGTTCAGAAGTTCAATGCATGTATGCAACTTCAGTTCTAATAGACAAGCACACACATGTAATTTGGGCGAGGGATTTTGCGAGTGTTCAACATGAAATCTGAAAAGCGCTAAAAATATCACATGACAGTGACGGGATTATAGCAAGTGAGATCAAGCAATCATGCAGTCGTAGGACAAGCTTCACTAGCAGAAAGCAATATTTCCTCTTCCCTCAGGCAGCAAGGTAGCTATCAGATACAACACTCGTGAACTAATTATAAAGCTCCAAAAACCAGTGGGAAGCTATCCCCAGATTTTAAAAATCAGCTGAGGGACGGTTGGGAAACAAAGCAAAAATCCCCCACGTCTTTTAAGCAAACCATCCCACAAGAGCAAGAAAATATATCCCATAAAAACAAGTAATAATAACAACAGTTGTGCCTCCACAACAACCATTAAAGAAAGAAAAACAAACATACACTCCTTTTATGTTTCTTTTGGGGGTGGGGTGATTTTACTGTTTAATCCAGTTTCCTGTTTTATGATAGGTAGTTTTTTACCATTCCTTAATGGCGATATCCTATATATGCCTCGTCAGAAATCATCTCCCATTGTGCCATATGTAAAAACTGAGACCATCTTTAGATACCTGTTTCCAGTGTCCTTAACTATTGAGAGCTCTCAAAAAAACCAACATGCCAAGGCACATGTACAGCTCTAACTTGTCGAAATATCCGAGCCATGAACACCAAGTTGACCAGCACGCCTGCTAGTTGAGAGCTGGAATGGACTATTCAAATCCCCAAAAGCAGGATTATGTTGTAAATTTTCAGGTAGAACATCTAGTCCTCCTGAGCTATCATAGTTAGTTGTCTCCAGAGCAATATTGTTCACTTGTTCTGCCAGCACTTCATGATTCAACACTCCAAGAGCTTGAACATTAGAAAATTGAACAGGAGGAGGCATGATCCATTTCTCCCAATCATTCCGTCTCCTTATTTTGTCGCCCTATAACATAAGGAAAGAAATTCAAAACAAAATTCAATAAATTGATGGAACAAGGAAAATTAGAATAATCTTTTTGATTAGATATTCCAAATGGAGCCGTGTCTCCATTCAAATTATTAACTCAAATCTCTAATGCATGACTCAAATAAATCGATAGAACAACAAAATGACAAAGAAGGAAAGAAGTTCAAAACAAGAGGCAGTTTAACAAATTGAGAAAGCAAGCAAATTTGAGAATCATCCTTTGATTACATATTCTAAATGAACTCATGACTCCATTCAAATTATAAACTCAAATCTCCGATGCATGATTCAGAAAATACCTGTACTTCAACAAAAGATGAAGTTTTAACAGCATCCAATATAAGCTGGGTATTTTGACGATTTTCAGTCAACTGCATGACCTGGCAGATAAAAATATCTTTCATTAAGGAATAAAGCTACAACTCAAATCCAAATAGAAGACCTTCTACAAGAGTTAAAATGGATTTGGAGAAATAGAAAATCCGAACAATTACAACATTGATGATATATGATGAACTCGACCACACAACAATAGCTAACACTTGAATTTTAAAACTGGAGCATGAAATAGATATGTATTATATAACCACACACATTTCCGTATCCATTTACATTTACATTTCACCTGTGTTAGTCATAATTAAGAATGAAAATAACTCAGTGAGATGAACATTTGTATAGGGAAGAGAGTATAACAGTCAACATCAATAATTAAACATAAAGATGTTTATGGTACATACATGGTGTACAACTAAAATGTCGCAAAGCGATTTAATGAGTTGTGAGATTATAGTAGTAGCAATGATAACAAATTAACAATGACAGAAATATTATTAAAATATGGTTAAAAGAACATAACTTTAAATCCAAGAGAACAAATAAAAAGGATCAAACTTAGATTCTCAACAAAAGCTTTTTTATTCTTCTAATATATGTTCAACATGCATAACCTATAGTTGATTACTAAACCCATGCTTCTATTCATATTAAGCTTTCCAAATGCTGTAAAGCGTAAACTCTTCCTCAAGAGTCAAGACACTACCATAATAACTGTTTTGTTTTCCTAGTTTAAGAGATAACCACATAGTTAAGCAAAACTTCCGAGCCTTCAATCCTTAAATAGAACAGCATTACTGCATATTGTAGAAAGCAAAGGTGGGATAAAAAACCAAAGACCATAACTTCATTCCCCCACTTCTAGAAGAAATACTAGTTTAATTCATCAGATAAAAAACAGTTTGGGGAAGGAAACTAGCTTTTGAAATATGAGAAGAACTCTACAGCCATAAGGCGACAGCACATGTGACCACCATTATTCATGCCATGTGATTGAAAGAGCAAAACAAATTAACACATAATTTTAATCAAATTAAAATGCTACCTATGCAATCAATCAGTCATGACCTACTCTTTGCCAATAAGTAGCTTCCATTAAAGGGTAGAAAGATCAACAAATATAATTTAATCTTTCTACTTCTACTAGTAGATACGTCATTAATGTAAAATAAAAATGCATGTAATATAATAAGAGTAGCTGTAAAAACAAAACTGCAATTCATCTCGCCCTCTAAACACATACACATACATACAAAAGCAATCATATACCCCAAACAACTCACCTTGTTAAAGCCTGATATTAGTTTTAATTGAACCCAGCCCTGGCCATCCATGTTCTGCCATAAGAATGTATCTTTAATTAAATTTTCATTACTGCAATAGACAAGTTATGATATATCTATAGTCAACTTTCTAAACCAGTTATAAGAAAAGAAAACTCCAAAAGAAAAAGTAAAAGTTGTACCTAAAATAGTATTCTATCTGGTTGACTATCTTAGTATTCAACTGGGGGTCTGGCCCTGCAAAATACATAGCATGATATGGCATTGGAGGCACAAAAGGAACACCTCTTAATGAATCTGGGGGTGGAGGTGGAGCTGCAACAAACACCATTGGAGGTGCTAGTTCTGAAAATGAATAGTCATCAGAGCATATTCATATCCTGAAAGAAATCAACTTGACCTAATACACCATACCATGAAATCCAATGTGGCCACCAAAAGGCTGCAATGGTGGTGGATGAATAAATTGCGCAGAGTTAGGAGGGGGAGGTGGCCTCATAATTTTTGGTGCAACTCTTGATGGCATATGCATGTCTCTACCATTGAAATTTCGACGGGTATTCCAGTCTTGATCACGCCTGTTCCCATAGTTATTATGGTGAGCACCATCTCCACGTTGATGTGGACCACCATTACGATTTCTAAATGTATTACGCTGCTGTGGATGATCATTGGCCGCAAATCCCCTTCTCTGTGTATGGTCTTTTGAAGAAGAGCTGTTGGAACCAGTTGCAGCTGCTGAAACATGAGGTGCAGACTGCTGTGGGTGGCCCCCACTTGAAGATGCATTTGAACTGTTATATTTGATTGGTTTCTGGAGGGCTGGTGCCATATTGTCTACAGTTGCATTATCACTGACTTGTCTCTGTGAAGAGGAAGGTGTGCTTTCCATGCCCTATAATAGTCACTTAAAACAATAGCAATATATATGTGCATATAAACAAACAATAAAAACATATATATGAATAACCAACAAAGTGAAAAATGAGCATTTCACCATCTATCTGGTTGCTAAGACACCTGAGCAACTTGATCTAAAACGCTTTCCACAGACAATAGCAACTTAGTGTATTTCCCATAACTAAAAACCCAAAAAAGTACTTGCATTTTCAAAATTGTGAATAAGAAAAGTGAACTTGACAGTGAAGTACCCAAGTAAAGGTTTATTCCTTTTTTATTTAATTACAAATTACAAAATACATATCAATCCTAAATCCTAACCTACCAAAATTTACTTCTACCCTTAATATGCAAGCTAGCTTCAGAGAACTAATTTCCATGCGATAAAAAACCATCGATAACTTATGAAAAATCAACTCAACAACGCAAAGCAGACAAATAGCTCTAACTAGTTGGAATCACACAAAACTGCAGGTACTGTAAATTGAAATACTAGGGGTGAATCGCTAAGGAATCAAACCTGCGATTGGGGAACAGAAGATCCATCCAACAAAGCCTTCGATGATTCCGATTTCAAGGTGGCTCGGGCGGACTCTGACAACGCGGGCCAAGAGTGTGCGTCGATGACCGGCTGAACCTCCGAAGTTGCGCCGTTAGAGGCGGGCCTGTTCCAAACAGGTCTCTTCCCAGTGCTGCCATTGCGCTCGCCGCCGTTCTCAGAACTCTCTGCGACAGAGCTAGAATCACTCACCGGTGCATCGGCAGAGGGGAAAGATTCAACCGACGGCGGCGATGAACGAACCGCGACCACGGGCTCCGATTCACCGCGAACAACATTGTTCCACGAGGAAGACGCGGGGACGCGAGCAGCGCGGCGCGATTGGTTGTTATCGAGGGAATGGCGAGGGGAATGGTTACCGTTCATTGCCATAGATAACGATTAATGCTTAGGGCTAATGCCTTCTACGACAAGATGATCGACGTTAATGGAGAGGATTTTGATGATTTGTACAAAGTGTTAGTGAGATTTGACTGAAGGTAGAAAATGAAATGTAGTAGATTAGGGTTCCAAAAATTGTACGATCTGATCGCAAGGAAGAAGAAGAACTTTGTTTTGTTTTGTGTGGGAGAGAAGAATGCGTTAGAAAGAAAGATTGCGGGATGTCAGGTTTTCTTCCCCTGTGACGCACGAGTTTACGCAAATACCCCCCATGTTATTTCCGCTCCTTTTCTTCCCCGGTGACTTGAGTGTTTTCCACCTACACGAGAGTAATCACCCCATGGTGTCCATTTAAGGATTAGTCTGCAAGGTAATTCTGGAGACTAATCCTTCGAGGTATTATTCATTTAAGGAGTTAAAGAGGTGTCCATTTTAGTTGTAAGGAAATTGAGTTTGATTTGATTTGAAAAGAGGTAACTACAGGAGAAGATGGTACATTACCGGACATAATGGTGTAGACAACTTTTTTTACAGTTGATTGTTTGGTGGACAATTGACAACACAAGCCAACAAATATATAATTTACTATAAGAATAATCATATGATGATAGAAGATAAAAGAAATAGGTGAGGGAAAATGAGATAAGATGAAGAAGAGATGACTGGAGCGCGAGAGAGGTGGGAAAATGGAAGAGAGGGGGGAGTTGAAAGAGAGCGGGAGAGTGCGAGAAGAGAGCAAGGGAGATAGAGGAGAGGATGTATATATAGAGAAACACTATAAAGAGATGAGAGAGAAGCAAGAGAGAAGTAGGAGAGAGAATAATGAGAGGAGATGATTCTCATCACATCATTAGCTTCATCTCTCTCTGAAACCAATTTCTCTCGTATTTTTTAGAAAAATAAATGGATGGTCGTGGATTGTTCTACTAATTGATCTAATGGTTATTTAATTTCTAACTGTTGTGACGACAGTTAATCATGATCCAGGGAGAGATAGGAGAGGGAAGCGATAGAGAGACGAGCGCAGACAAAGAGGAGACAAAGTAGTGACATGAGGTGATAACGTGACCTTTAATGACATGTGGCACATAGGACCAACTAAATGGTGACACGTTGCAATGATGCCACCGCTGACGTCATCTATGTTAGTGACATCAGCTTTTTTGGATGGAGACTTAACAGGAGAGACTAAACGTACCTTTAAGACTTATTTTTTTTAGGTTTTTTTTTCACCCCCTCCTTCTCTCTCACACCCCCATTTTACCAAAAATTCCAGAAATACCCTTTGTTTTTTTTAAAAATAAAAAATTAACTTTCTGATATTTGAGATTCCCGGATTTACCTAATAAGTAGGTAAATTCGGTTCACAATTTATGAACCGGTTTTACCTACATATGAGGTAAATCTGGGAAACCAGTGGGGGTTTGTTGGATTTTCGGATTTACCTCATATGGGTAAATCCAGTTCATAAATTGTGAACCGAATTTACCTACCTATGAGGTAATTCCGAGAAATCAATGGGGGTTTTTGGATTTCCGGATTTACCAAAAATTCAGGTAAATTCGGTTCATAAAATATGAACCAGAGTTACCTATTTATAAGGTAAATCCAGAAATCCAACAAACCCCCACAAAAAACATAAGTATTTTCGAAATTTTGTGTAAAATTAAGGGTATTTTTGTCCAAAATGGTATTCACGGAGGGGGTGAAAAAAAAACCCCATTTTTAATCGTGATCCGGCGCCTGTAATGGTGTGAGCAGGGTCACCTAAATACCGAGAGAATGTAGGTGCTGATTTTTTTTATTTTTTTTTCAAACGCGATTTCCTGAATCCTGAAGGGTGCCCTTGCCATTGGATTGGAGCATTTGCATGGGGGATTTTAAACAAGATTTCTATTCTGCAAGTGCAACTGCAACATTTTAGAATTTTGACCTAAATTCCTCTTTGTTTTAGAATGGAAGAAAGAGATTTGGAGGAAGAATCTGATAGCACCGTCACCATGAGCACGATTTCTCAACACAAATTCAGCGATGAATCTGGCAACCTCTGCATCTCCATCATTGAGGTGCTTTAACTCTACTTCCGAAACTCCCATGTCGACATTAAAACCCCAAACTAACAAACACTTGGGTGCTCTTTGCTTTCACCACAGAACATGAGAGAGGATTATGGCCTATACGTGTGGCCTTGTGCTGTAATTCTCGGCGAGTATATTTGGCAACAGAAGCAGCGATTCTTAGGAGCTAACGTCGTTGAGGTGCGTTTTTTGAATTTCGTAGTTATTATATGCAATTTATTCTTCTTGCTTTCTTATATCATTCGCTTCAGCTTGGTGCTGGAACTAGCTTGCCTGGTTTGGTTGCGGCAAAAATTGGTGCCAATGTCACTCTTACTGATGACTCCAGCAGATTAGAGGTAATATCCTATTGTCATCTCTTTCTTTCTTTTTATTTATTATTAATTTGTTATAAATTAGTGTTTAACAAGAGTTTAATCAGGCTGTTTGCCAAACTTGTCATTGATATTGCTTTGAAATTGAAACCAAGTGTTTTCTGGGTTGGCCAATATGACACATGGGTTTTCAATTTCATTAGTAGCATTGTCATTTAATTATTATATTATAATTAAATTGTAATGTGCGAATCCTGGAACATGTAGATCTGTTAGATGACTGCTGTTTTTTCTGGACCTGTAGGTGCTTGACAACATGACAAGAGTTTGTGACTTGAATAAGCTTGAGTGCAATGTAAGCTATCGCTATAATGAAATCTGTGGTAAAAAATGGCTTTTTCATGTTAATATTAGGACAGCACTGTGTGTATATCATGGATTTTCTGAAAGGGGGAGGTTAAACAATAATGGATATGGAAACTTTTATTTTTATCATGTTTGTCTCTGTTGTCTGAATGTGTTGGCTTCTATTTGAAGGTGTTAGGGTTGACATGGGGAGTTTGGGATTCATCCATGTTCAGTTTACGGCCTACAATTATTCTAGGGGCTGATGTGTTGTATGATTCAAATGGTGAGAATATGGGCTGTCTCTGTTATTCTCTGTTATTTGTCACCTTCCTCTGTCGATTGCAGACTGAAGCATTGTTTCTTTTATATGATTTAGCCTTTGATGATCTCTTTGCCACTGTGAAATTCCTGCTCCGAAATTCACCTGGGTCAACTTTTATAACTTCATACCATAATCGAAGGTACTTTTCATTATTTGTGATGCTCAGAACTTGTGAAACAATTTTGTCTAGGGGTGTGCAGGACCATCCCAACCCGCCACCCCGTCTCAACCCATTGATTTTGGGTTGAACCCAACCTTGTCCCACACAAAAAATAGACAAATGAGACCGTCTCAAATAGTAACCCGGCTTCGGGTTAGGACGGGTTCAGGTTGACTCTCGGGTTACCCAACCCGTCTTTAATATACATACACATATATTAATATATAATTAATATACTTAAACTTGTGAATTGTGATAACTTAGACTCAAAGCAAGTAATTTGATGCTAAAATTTTGTACTTTTAACAAAGTTGGACACATACCAACATTACTTTTATAGAAGTTTTATTGAATTTATCTATTAAATTTCAATGTCTAATATAAATATGTAATTGAAGTAGTAACAACATTTCTAAAAATCATATTATTTGTATTTTGGGAAAACCCGGTCCCGTCTTGATTAAACCCGGTCCTAAATTAACTCATAACTTATCGAGTTTGTCCGGATTTTAGGACGGGTTAGGGTAAATAAAATGGCCAGATCAAAATTTGGGACCAGGTTAGAGTTAGTTATAACCCGTCCCAACCCGTCCCATGCTCACCCCTAATTTTGTCTTAGCTCTAAAGCTGATATTTTTCAATATATTTTTCTTTTTAAAAAAATTGGTTATGTCATCATTTGCAGCGGGCATCACCTTATTGAGTTCTTAATGCAAAAATGGGGATTAACGTGTCTCAAGCTTCTTGATGGGTTTTCTATCCTGCCATCGTACAAAGCATCTCATCTAAGTGGTAACATTCAATTGGCAGAGATAGTTCTTAAGTCGAAAGATAATGCTTGAGGTAGCTTAAAGTTTCATCATAAAACTTGGTAGTATCAATTTTTTTTAGTAACGCTGCTGCTTTTCATGTTCTTATTCACGATCAAGCAATAGAATAGGACATGTTATTGACAAGACCAAGTTCTCTCTTTTTACCAATAAAATCATCATTTTGTAGAAGCAGAGATGCCAAAGTCATGGCTAAATGGCACCTTTTCGGACTTGCTACTACTAAAAGCTACCATAATGATATATTTCATAAACAAATTCCACATTGATTTCCCCTGAGAAGCAATACATATTTCTTTTAAAAGAAAAGGCAATATTATTCTTTCAATCTTAAAAATGTGGTCCTCCGCTTTCACACAATAACTTGTTTGGAATATCATAATATAGCAGTAATTAACTCAAGATTTCCTAATTGACCACTCTGCAGTGCTTCCTAACTTCTTGACCACCACTGATGCTACCCATTTTGATCATGGACTTCACAAAGGCCTTATAGAAAGTTTCTCTTGAGGTGGCAAACTTAGAAACCAGATGCTTGGTCTTTGGGCAATCAAGCAAAGCTTGATCAGAAGAAAACAGGCCTTTCTGTTGGAGGAGCAACTTGTAATATATATTATCAAAAGTTGTTGAAGAAGGGTCCATAGTGGTGCCTGCATTTTTTGCCTGATTTTTTAATGGACAAATTGATTTTAGTTTTGCTGCAAATGACGGATTTAATGAAGGGTCTGCATCATGTGTAGCATTGAAGTTTCGGATTCTGTTCTGGAAAGACGAGCAGTGAGAGAAACCTAAAGTATGTCCTCCTACAGATGGGTCAAAACTCAAAGCATGTTATTTTGAACTCTAGCCATAAATAAAATTGGAATACATGAAAAGTGATAAAGTTTTGGCAGTTTTCAACTTCAGGAATAGCTTACCTGATAGAGCTACCAGGTCTTTCACTGACAATCCTCTTTGAGAGAAGCTTTGTTGCAGTTGTGATATGTTGAATGTTGGTGCCGGTAGGTTTATGGTTTCACTGGCCTTAGATGTTCTGCCGTCCTTTCTTCCTTTAGGAACATCCCATCTAGGTCCTCCAGACTGTATATATATATATATATATATATATATATATATATATATATATATATATATATATATATATATATATATATATATATATATATATATATATATATATATATATACTTATTAGATATACCATCAACCAAAACTTGCAAATAGAAATTACCATGGCTGCATATGTCAATGCTAAAAGACTAAAGTTATTTAGGATCTCAATGTTGAGAAACCTTGTAACTCAGTTTGTTTTATTACCAGAAAAACTGCATCCCTTGCTGCTAGAGCAAGGATATCAGCACAAGAGACGACACCTGGGCATTTAGCTTCTACTGCTTTCTTTGCTTCATCAATGACATAGAATGCATGCAAAGAAACATTTGGTGGTCCATCCTTTTCTGCTTTGTTTTTTCCTTTTGAACTCAGCAGCACTGAGGCATCACACCCCTTCAAAAGTATAGGGAAAAAAAAAAGACATGTTTAAGTAGCATTAGGGGAAAAAGGAAATAGATAAAATACAAGCAATGCGAAGCGGAAAGGAGGGGTCGTTCTAGCAATACCCGAATGAAGCAGTCGTGGAAGTGCATTCTTAGAAGTGCTGCTGGAACAGTTTTGTCCCTAGCAGTGGCATCCTTCACTCCCTTGGCAACAAGGAGCTCCAGATCAGGGCATGTCTTTTCATAGTAGTTTAAGCACAGTGACTTTCCAGTAGAAACTACTGAAAGCATGGTAATCATATGCAAGAATGCAGCTATGACTGCCATGTTAATAAAGTGTTTGCTTGGTGACTTTTAGCTTTGGAAATTAAAATGGGTGAAATGGGTCTTTATAGAGATAAAAGAGATTAATTATTGGATGAGATATTGTGGTCCTACACAGATCAATTCGTTAACCAGTACTGTCAATGAGAAGTAATATATAAGAATTCTTATTACAAAAAGACAATCCACTTTATGCTCTGTGAACCAGATGAAGGTTCAGTTGTTATGGCATGTTACTTGTTCTCTCTTTTTTTGTTGGTGGGGGGAGAGGGTTGGATTTGATGGTGTGGAGAATGTAACTCAGAATAAATAAATTTTAAATTACATGTTCAAGCTCAATCCATTATTAAGCTATAATTGATTATTGCATGGTCTTCGTGAGTACAATTGGTAAGCTCACAAGGTCAAGGTCAAGCCATGATACAACATTACGATTCATTCGTTATCACAACTTTGTTGGTGTTATCCTAGTGTGAGTGGGAGCATGGATCCTTTGCTACTCGCAGAATGGTGTTGATCTAGATCCTTTGAGTGGTGGAATGTTTTATTTTAGTGTAATTTTTTTTTCTCTCTTGAAGGTTTGGTGACAAAACATTTAGGGCTTGTTTATTATGGATTAAAAAAAATAAGTGATTTTATTGTTAAATAATTTAGAGATTTTAAAAACATGAAAAGTTGTTTTGTGTTTGTGTAATATAATGAAAATCACTTTTTTTTTAAAATCATTCTTTAAAAATAATTTTTATGAGTAAACTACTCAAAACAAATTCTCATTTCAAGTAGTTTAAGATGTTTTTTTAGATTTTCACTTTTTAAAAAGTCTGCAACAAACAGACGGAAAAACTTCCAAGATAGATTATTTTTGTAAAAAATTGTAACAAAATCATGTGATATTCCCATTTTAGCCTTTTTGACCGAAATTGAGTTCATCAACCTGATAGTCGATATTTATTTTTAGATTGCCTTTCAAATTTCAATTAGATTTTTATAATAGATATTTTACAACATGTTTTTCATAATTTTTTTGAACTTTCTCTTCCTAAGTGAGGGAATTGCACACCGGTCGTTTAAAAACTTCTTAAGCGAATTACATTTACCTCACCTTAAAGAAACTAGTAGGAACTTGAATTCACACTCTATGGATACACTAAGCCAAACTCTTAAGGTTATAGTCTAGTTATCATTAATTTTAATTGAATTTGAAGAACACAAATTGGGCAAAATAGATCAACTGAAATCTGATGCTAACAAGTAATAACCAAATCAACCACTACATATGCTCACTGTTTTTTTTGTTGATATAAATACACATATTGCTTTTACAAGCAAATAAAACTGCTACTGTATAATAAGAAAAAAGCAAACAAAACCGCTCCTCAATTATGGAGGGGGAATGTAAGAGGTGGTGGTTAAGGCTGAGCCATCGTAATTTTGGTTTTGGGTTTTGCTTTTTCCACATCCTCTCCTACTCTTTCACATTCCTTAGCTCCAAATATTTCAAAAATACCCTTAAGTAGAGTGCGTGTTTTCACCGATTCGGGGATGGGCAACCGAATATATTCGGTTGAGGTCAACTGAACAGGTAAAAAGGTGAATGTGGTGTGAGAGTCCATTTTTTGTAATAAAATAGGGTGTTCGAATACCCTCATGCGAACAAGTGCGAGACCCCATGCGAACAGGTGAAATTACGCACAAGAGGGTGTGAAGTCAAGATTTAACACACACGAACTATATCATTCGAACCTGTTCGAAGGCCCGTGTTCGAACAGGTGAAATTTCATGAAAAAAAAGAGATTTTAACTGACCTTTTGGTTTTTTCACGCCCTTATAAAATGTATTTTGAGTAGGAGGGAGTGTGGGAAAAGCAAATGCCTTGGTTTTTTGCTGCCAAAGTTTTGCGTCTTTTTATTATGATGGTAGCCATGTTTTATCAAAGCTTTAATTATTGCAGTTGTTTTTTCTGTTGATGTTGGATACTTGGATTCGGTGGATTTTAAGGTCCACAATCATCATTAATTGGGTACCGGTCCCCGTAGCATATAAAACCATTGATATATTAGTATTATATTGAACGGACAAGATTCATTACCGGTTAAAGGTTGTAATGGTTTCTAGCCATTGTTTTACTATTTGCATTGTTGGTCTTACGAAAAACTGAAATTTATGAAATGGGCCCAACAAAAAAAAATATTAAATTCAAATAAATGAGTTTTTTTTAAAAAAAAATCAGTAATTGTAATTAAAAAACTTTAGTAAATAGGTTAATTATTTTATTCAAGTACCTTGCAACCTAATTTTACCCACTCCTTTTTTTCCCCCAAAAAAACATTTAATTCATAAAATTCCTTTTTTTTTTTTGAAAAAAATCAGTTAATGTAATTAAAAAACATTAGTAAGTGGATTAATTATTATAGGGTAAAATATGTTTTTGGTCCCTACAAAATTAAGTCTTTCTAAGTTTAGTCCCTACATTAACGAAATAGGCATTTTGGTCCCCACATTATTTGTCTGTTTTCATTATTAGTCCTTGGTGTTAAATCACGCTGACTGAGCTAACAGAAATTGAGATGGCTTTTACACGTGTATTTTTTTTAATCTACGTGGCAAATTAGCTAATACATTCACAATTTTTCAATATCCATGTGTTTTTTTATTAAATTTTGTTTTTTTATTCACATTTTATTAAAAAAAAAATTTCAAAAAAAAACTGATCATCTTCTTCCTCTCATCTGGCAGCAGAGTGAGTGGTCGCCGGTGAAGGGTACTCTGATGACAAGAAGTGAGTTGGCAGGCCAGGTGGATAATTAAAATATCCATGTGGCGTGTCCAGTCATGGTTCTGTTAGCCTAGTCACTCTCCTTCACTCTCTCTCACTCTCTCTTACTCAGTCTCACTCTCCCTCAGTCAGTCACACTCTCTCTTTCTCCCGCTCTCTCTTACTAAATCTCACTCACTCTTACTAAGTCTCACTCTCTCTAATTCCTCCTTAATCTATCTCACTCAGTCTCACTCTCCCTCACTCTCTCACACTCTCTCTCTCTCTCTCACTCTTTCACACTAAATCTCACTCAATCTTACTCAGTCTCACTCTCCCTCACTCTCCCTCGGCCAGTCTCACACTCTCACTCTCCCTCACTCTCTCTCTCTCTCTCTTACTCGCCCCACTCTCTCCTCACTCTCGCTAGCCGCCTCACTCTCCCTCACTCTCTTTCACTCTCTCTAATTCTCCTTCACTCTCACTCTCCCTCACTCTCTCTCACTCTCTCTTATTTGGTGTCACTCTCTCTAATTCTCCCTCACTCTCACTCTCTCTCACTCTCCCTCACTCTCACTCTCTCTTACTCCGCCTCATTCTCCTCACTCTACCTCACTCTGCACCTCACTTTCCTCACTCTCTTTACTCACCCTACTCCGTCACTCTCCTCGCCTCACTCTTCCTCTCTTTATCTCACTCAGTCTCACTCTCTCTTACTCAGTCTTACTCTCCCTCAGTCAGTCTCACTCTCTCACACTCAATCTCACTCTCACTCTAATTCTCCCTCACTCTATCTCACTCTCCTCGCTTAGTCTCACTCTTTCTCATTCTCCTCACTCGGTCTCACTCTCCTCACACACTCTCTCTTACTCTGTCTCACTCTCTAATTGTCCCTCACTCTATCTCACTCTCACTCACTCTCTCTTACTCTCCCTCAGTCAGTCTCACTCTCCCTCACTCTCTTACTCAGTCTTACTCTCCCTCAGTCAGTCTCACTCTCTCACACTCTCTCACACTCTTCTTCACTTTATCTCACCTCGGTCTCACTCTTTCTCACTCTCTCTTACTCAGTCTTACTCTTCCTCACTCTCTCTCAGTCAGTCTCACTCTGTCTAATTCTCCCTCACTCTCCTTCACTCTCTCTCACTCTCCCTTAGTTAATCTCACTCTCCCTCACTCTCTTTTACTCAATATCACTCTCCCTCTTTCAGTCTCACCCAAATTGGTCATTTATGTTTAAAATTTGGCTTAAATAATGATTACCCCCGCAAATATCAACTTTATCCATATACCCTCAGTAAAAAAGAAATGTTTTAAAATAAATCTTGCAAATATTAATTACTTACAATTATCCCCTGTTGTTAGTTAGAGTTAACAGAGTTAACTCTATGCTGAGTAGGATGACAAATGGATTCCACATTGGCATGACACGTAGATGTTGTTAGGGTTCATATCTTCTTCTTCATTCATTAGTCATTCACTCTCTTGTTCTCTCTCACAAACCATCGTCACTCCATTGTCCTTCTTCTTCTATCTTCTTTCATCTTCGTTTGTTGAGAAGCATGGCCACAACTCGTAGGCGCCGAGTAGAATCTTCAAGCACCGCAAACAACAATCGGTTTGAGTCTCGAGAGGTGGATCCTTCAAGCTCCTCGGACGAGGTAATCGCCGAATTCGGGGACCGAACAATAAAGTAGTCGATCGCAACGATGAGAAACTTAACCCCGCTTTAGCCATGGGAAAGGGGCCGAGTAGATCTATACCCCATCGGGAGAAAGGCCATGATGCCGAGCAAGGAATGAGCTCTACGGTGGTGGAGCGTTGTGTACGTCGCACAGATCGGCCGGCAAGTTGTCGCACCTCCCGACCAAATCTGCCGAATCCTTTCGACCAAGTCCGAGCCCGATTTCAAGCTTCGGCTATGCATGCGTCAGACTCGGCTTGATTGTTGGAGGTGGAGAATTCAAAACGCAAGGAAACTTCTATCATTAGGCCTTCCGAGTTCTCAGGATTAAGCCACCCCACTTCCTTTATTCATCATTCGTTGATACGTCGCCTTCGGCATTCTTGAGCCCGGGGCATCACTCAGAACAATATGCCTAATGATATGCATGTGCCGCCATTTCATATAGAGCAAAAAATTAGAGGATTTTCGAAGTGTTTGAAATCCATAAACGCTATTGTAAGAGGTGTTGCTTTGTGAGCAAAGATAGAGTTAACTCTCGTTAACTCTAACTAACAAAGAGGGGGTAATTGTAAGCAATTAATATTTGCAAAGTCTATTTTAAAACTTTTCTTTTACAAGTGGGTATATGGATAAAGTTGATATTTGCAGGGGGTTAATCACTATTTAAGCCTTAAAATTTTTAGCATTGTTATTCTTTTCCGTTAGTCTCTATCCAACTCCGTTAAAAAATGTCTAGTCATCATTTGACTCATATTTTTATTTAATTTATGCTTATGTGGCATATATACTTGCTGACTCATTATTTAATTTGAATTAATATATTTTTTTGACTATTTTGGCTAAATTGTTTGTGAGGTCCCTTAACTTAATTTTAAGTAACAATTTGGTCATTTAACTTATTTTTGTCTCAAATCAGTCCTTTAAATTTTAAATTTTTGGCTCATAAATTCTTTTCTGTCAATCTCCATCCAACTCTGTTAACACGGTTGACGTGTACATTAGTCATGCTTACCTGACTGTCTAAAATATCATCCACCTCATTTTGATTTAAATTTTTTCAAAAATTAAAAATATTCATCTTCATTTTTTAAATAATTTCTTATTGAAAATAAAAATCCAACTTATCCTCCCCAACCCTCCTCCTCTCTCATCGCTGCAACCTGTGCTCATCATCTTCCTCACCTTAACATTAGCTAGCTTACCAAATCCATCTTTACCCAAATGCATTAAAGCTGGTCCCATGAACAACAAAGTGACAAATTAAGAACTACAAACTTCATCACCGTGACGATTATTTGATAAACAAATTAACAACCGATAGAGCTTTCCTTTACTAATATAAAAAAGCAAAATTCCTTGTACTTGTGGTCTCCCAATTTTTAATTGCATAATTGTCTTAAAAAAAGTCGAGAAATAATTAAGAAAAAACCAACTCTAAATCAAATCGATAGTAATCACCAGCTCTACATTCAGATCCGAAACAGAATCTGAAACGATACCCATCTTCAAAACGTTAGCCATCTTCTTCATAATTTGAGATCTGAAACGAGTCAAACACACTACTTAAACTAAATCTACAGATCTAAAATAAAACAATATTTGAGACTGAATCTTCTTTTTCCCCATTTTAGATTCCTCTTTTTTTTTTAAACCACAACCATGTCATCAGCAACAAAACGAAACTGAATATTCTTTCACTTGTTTAGCGTTAATACGAAAGCAACAAGCTAATGCTTTTCCGCAACGTAGTTATTGATTGAAACAAAGAATACGATGGGTCTTGAAGGCAAGCGTACAAGACGATGGGTCTTTTTTGTAATTTTTAAAGTAATGAGCTCCATTGGTAATAACGTGGTTTACTTAAAAAACCGGAAAACCTGTGAAAACAGGTCAAAAGTGCTTGTGGACCGATACCCAACTACATAGGGTTGTGGACGTTAAAACCCACCCTTGGATTCTAGCTCAAAGGAATCTCATTATTAAAAGTCAGTCCTGCATTACTTTTTTATCCGGACACAGTTCGATGCTTTTATAAAAGGTACTAGTACAGTGTGATTATTTTCTTCGTTTTATGATGAAAAGTAGCTATCGATTTGCAATTATGTTACGTATGTCCATTGGGCACATTTGAATTGAAAATTAAACTGTTTATCTGACTGCGTTTCTGAATATAATCCTTTAAAATGATGCATTCGGTGCTATGTGGATATTATGGTCTTGCTAGTTCTGCTATTTTTGTTAAGTTAACGCCCTCAAATCCTCATGAACTAGGGTGGTAGTAGTTTAGGGTAATTCGGGTTGCAAACAAAAAAGTACTACAATGCAATTAAATTTGAGTGATTTAATTCGTTCTTATTTTAATATATACTTAGTAGATATCTTACAGATACGCACGTGTGAGTCTTTGTCATGTTCTTTTTATGAATGAACTTAGATAAGATTTAAGTAAAATGAATAATATCAAAGTGAAAATAAAAACAAATTTAAAGTAGATAAAAAAGAGTTTCAAATAAAAAATTGATAAATATTAAAATCTAAAAATGTAAAAGTATTACAATTGTGCATTTATCAGGTGTTTTTATATATATCTGTTTCTTTTGTGTTTTTAAGAAACAATCACTAGTTTTCAATATTGAGATTGTGAGATCAAACTAGAAAATCTCTTTGACAATTGCCTTTAAGTTTTGTGTTTTTGTGACGTATGTAAGAACCGTGAATGGTAGAAAGAAACAGATTGAAAGTAAAGTAAAAGCAGTAAATGCAACAAAGGTAAAAAGACAGTAAATATTGCATTAATTGAAAGGAGAAATGGTTCACCAACACATACAATATATCTGTTTCACTCGGATTTCGCTTTGGGCAGAAGTTGAGTTTCTCAGAGTTCTTGTAAAATGTGGTGACCTCGATTTTCTATTACAAAAGAGTATTTATACTCTTAGAAACAATCGTGGGAAAAAAGAATAACTGCCCCCTAAAAATAAGGAGAAGTAACCGCCCACTAACTGTTGCTCTTTGTACTTCGACCAACTCATTGTCAACCGTTTGACGAAATGTTGGACCCAGCTTTGTCGAAGCTTTGAACCTTCTCTTGTCGAAAGTTTCCTGTCTTGCTTACTTCATAGCCTTGAGAACTGGGCTTGTCGAAGCTCAATTGCATTGCACTACAAGAATTACTTGCATTACTGGCTAAACATTTCTGGCGGAATCAGTCAGCCAGTAAAAATTCTGGCGTAATTTGGCGATTACTGGCGGATTTAGTCTGACAGTAATATTCTGGCAGATATCATAGCATTTCTGGCGGATTTAAACAGCCAGTATGTTTACTGGCGGATTATTATTCATTTCTGGCGGAATTTAATTAGAAAATAAAAAAAAATTATCAATATATATATCCGCCAGTAATTGTAGTTACTGGCGGAATATTCTGCTAGTAAATTACATGGGAAAAAGCGCTCTGACCGTCAGAATTTGGCCAGTAATCCAATTCCGCCGAGAACGTGAAGATTCCGCGTAAATGACATTATTATTCGCGCGCAATCATCACGTGTCTAAAGCGGCGCTAATATCGTGAAGGTTCCGCCAGTAACTACAAGGTTCCGCCCGATGCGTCCACAGCGATGTCTTCCCGCTCGGCGGTAATGCAGTGTCATTTCCGCCAGTAAATGTATCATTTACGCCGACGCGTGCTCGGCAGTGATGCGGCGCCATGTCCTTGATAATGTATCATCACCGATAATTTTGCGACGCGCTCGACACGATTTCCGCCGATAATGCTTCAATTCCGCCAGTATTTCGCGCCACATTTTAAATCCAACCAGCGCATGCCATTTCTATCCGTTGCCACTTCTTCTACTTAAACTCTCAACTCTCTCATTTCTTATTCATCCACACCATTTTCTTCAAATCTCTCTAAATTTTTTTCATTCATTCACACCATTTCTCTCCCAACTTCTACACGAAAATTCCACTTGAAGGTATGTTTCTAACATTATATTTCATATTAGTTAGTTTGTGTTAATATTTTGTTTTAAAAGATGAGTTATTAATATTTCTGATATTATATTTGTTAGCTTGCTTGAGTTTGGTTGAAGATTTGTTCGAAAGAAATCGGAATTAGCATTAAGCCGCAGTCTTCTCTTCACTACTAGGTTAGTTATCAAGTTATTTCTTATTAAGTGTTCATAGTTAAGTTTTTTATAATCTGTTTATTGAGTTATGGTTTTAAAATCATTTATAGTTAAAATAAGTTTTATTATATAAAATATATAATATACTGAAAAATATTTTTTATTATATAAAATATGTAAAACGAATTAATATATATAACTTACTGTTATTCTATAAAATATATTAAAATGAATTATTATAATAATAATATATTGTTTTTTTAATATACTTATATTATAGTGTTATTTTTAATTAATAATCTGTTTATTAAAAATAAATAAAATAAAATTAGATAAATTCGAAAAAAAATGAATATGTAAAATGATATAAAAGTTATTATCTTTTTTGATAAGATAAAATGTTATTATCTAAAAATACGAATTAATTAAAATAATGTGTTATTAAAATAAGATTAATTATATTTGAATCATAGTTATTATTTAGTATAATATAAATTGTGTTGTTTTGTGTTGTACTTATGAAAATCAAATCTGGATTATATTTACTATTATTAATTATTTTATTTGTAATTATTTTGTTTATTTTAATAGTTAGAATAACTATATTTTAATAAATAATAGTTAGTAGTTATTATAATTTGTATACGAATGTGTATTGTTCTAATACGCATATTACTATGTTGTAGTATATATTAAGAACATCGATCCACAAAAAATGGATCGTAGTTGGATGTATGATCGAATGTATCCCGGCAGAGTGGGTTGAAGAGGCGTTTTGTCGAAGGCGAGTCGAAGAGTTTGTTCTTTTTGCTAAGCGTCAAAAGAATTTGAGCAACAAGGTGGAATTAGATGTCCTTGCTTCAAATGTGTATTTCGATCTATAAAAAATGAAGGTGAGGTTCGACTTGATTTGTACAATAATGGGTTTAAGCCAAATTATTGGATATGGACCCGTCATGGCGAGGAAGCGGTGGAGTTCCCTGTTCTCGCGGTTGATAATGTTCCTTTCAAGTAGAAGGTCACACTTCAAGTCCAGTCGTTGCCACATCTAGTAATAATCCAACGACTACAGGATATGAGTTGCTTGATGTTGTTCAGGGAATGATATCTGATGCTGTTGGTGTAAATTTGGACTTCGAAGAACCACAATATGATGCTGACGAAGTTCCAAACGAGGAAGCTCAGAGGTTTTATATGTTTTTGAACGAGACAAATAAACCATTATTTGAAGGATCTAAAGACTCTAAATTATCAATGTGTGTTCGGTTGTTGGGTCTTAAGTCTCAGTTTAATGTTGCGGAATTGTGCATGGAATATATGACTAAAATGATGTTAGATGCAACCCCAATCAGAGGACTTTTGCCGCAGAGTTATTATGATGCTAAAAGATTGGTATCGAAACTTGGTTTGAAATCCATAAGAATTGATTGTTGTGTTTCTGGTTGCATGATCTATTATAATAATGAGTTTGGCATAAATGATGGAGAGTTGCTGCAATGCAAGGTTTGTCAAGAGCCACGGTATCGTGTCAGCAGAAAAGGGACAAGCAAAGGCAAACAAGTGCCAAGGAAAGCAATGTTCTATCTGTCAATTATACCAAGGCTGAAGAGGATGTTCACTTCAATGGAAACTGCGGGTAAAATGACGTGGCACTATGAAAATAGAAATAATTCAGGTGAGTTACGTCATCCATCTGATGGTGAAGCTTGGAAGCATTTTGATCGTGTGCATCCAGATTTTGCCAATGATCCACGCAATGTTCGGCTTGGTTTGTGCTCTGATGGTTTCACACCCTATATTCAAGCATCGGCATCACCGTATTCTTGTTGGCCAGTTATTGTTACCCCATACAACCTTCCTCTAGAAATGTGTATGTCTAAACCATACATGTTTTTAAATTCTATTATTCCAGGGCCAAGTAGTCCAACAGCTGGTATTGACATATATTTGCAACCTTTGATTGATGACCTCAAAAGGTCGTGGAATGGTGTTTTAACTTATGATGCAGCACGTAGAAAAAATTCAACATGAGGCGGCTTTGATGTGGACCATTAATGACTTTCCGCTTATGGAATGTTGTGCGGATGGGGGGACACATGGTGTCGTGGCGTGTCCGATTTGCATGGTTGACACAAAGGCTTTTACTCTTAAATATGGAGGAAAAACCACATGGTTTGACTCGCACCGTAGGGTTTTACCTAGTGATCATCCCTTTAGAAAGTCAAAATATGGATTCATCGAGGGAAAGTTGAAACAGCTGAACCTCCTCGTAGATTGACATCAGAAGAAGTTTGGAATAGTGTCATGGATATCCCTCCTGTGGAAGTTGTTGCAGTGTTGTTTCTCGTCCCGATGGTTATGGAGTATGGCATAATTGGACGAAAACAAATTATTTTTTGGGAACTTCCATATTGGAAAGATAATCTATTGAGACACAATCTGGATGTAATGCATATTGAAAAGAATTTCTTTGATAACATATTTAACACTGTTATGAACGTGAAAGGTAAAACGAAAGACAATGAGAAGGCAAGGAAAGACATAGATCATTACTGCAGGCGAAAGGATTTGTTGTTGGTTGACCAAGCTAACGGTAGGACACTGAAACCCAAAGCCAATTATACTTTATCTACAGAGCAAGCGAAAGCAGTTTATCAGTGGATTTCTGAGTTGAAAATGCGGATGGTTATTCTTCCAATTTAGCAAGATGTTCGATGTGGATAATGGGAAGTTACATGGGATGAAGAGCCATGATTGTCATGTATTCATGGAGTGCTTACTTCCTATTGCCTTTAGTTCGTTACAACACATGTTTTGAATCCGCTCATTGAAATAAGTCAATACTTTAAGAATTTGTGTTCGCAACGCTAAAAGCGAATGATCTTACAAAAATGGAACAAGACATCCCACTCATCTTATGCAAGTTGGAGAGAATATTTCCGCCTGGGTTCTTTGATTCTATGGAGCATCTTCCTGTTCATCTAGCACATGAAGCTAAACTTGGCGGTCCTGTCCAATACAGATGGATGTATCCGTTTGAAAGGTCAGTTAATATATCGAAAGAATATATATCAAATTTTGATTAGATGGATTATTAACATATCATTTTATCTATCTAGGTTCATGGGTGATTCAAAAAGATCAGTTAAAAATAAAGCTAGAGTTGAAGGATCGATATGTTCTTCTTACTTACATCGTGAAACAACTCATTTTTTCTCTTATTACTTCAAGAATGATTTTGCTTCTAGAAGTAGTCGAAATGAAACAGAAATTGAATGTCCAAGACATCGTTTAGCTTTGTCTGTCTTTTGTCTACACAGTCGTCGCCACCGGAAAGGAGTCAACTCATCAAGCTAATGAAGAAGAGTTAAACTCAGCTCATGTTCATGTATTGATAAACTGTACTGAGGTCCAACCATTCATTGAGTATGTATTTATGAACCTATATATATAGCTATCTAAATTAGTTAATAAATTAATGTGTACACAGTTGTGTAACAATTAATAATTTGTTATTATATATAGGGAGTTTTTGTCATCAGAGGAAGTAAATGAAGAGCAATCTTCTGCTCATATTCATGCACATTTTCCAATGTGGTTTAAGGAACGTGTGTATTCCCTCCCGCCAACTCCTACCAACCAACACTTGAGAAACTTATCTGACGGTCCTCGAAGATGTGTTAAAGAATGGCACACATACTTTGTCAATGGATACAAATTTCACACTAAGGAATGGACAGAGGGCAGAGAAACCGTCAATAGTGGAGTTTGCATGAAGGGTGACACTGGGAGAGGCGAAGATGATTTCTATGGTGTGGTTGAACACATATATGAACTTGCGTACCCTTATCTAGATTATAATCAAAAGGTAGTGGTTTTTTATTGTAAATGGTTTGACCCGTCCGCTCGAGGAACAAAGTTTAATCCAAAGACAAATACAGTGGACATTAAAATGACTAGTAGATATCGACCGTATGATCCGTTCGTCATTGCACAAAATGTGAGACAAGTCTATTATGTTTTTTATCCATCAACACGGACTGATCGGCGTGGTTGGTATGTCGCAATTAAGACAAAACCAAGAGGTCGCATTGAGACAAATGATGACACAGTGGAAGACGTGCCATATCAAATGGATGAAATGTCCAATGTAAATGAAGTGATTGAAGTAGAACCCATTACCCGTTTATGTGATGAGCCAAACACGGGTGATGAAGTTAATGATGATGAAGAAGATACAGATCATGAAGATGCTGTCGATCATGTCGGTGTCTCAAGAATTCACTCATCTGATGATGATGGTGATTTTGAGAAAGAATGGGATTCTAATTAATTTAGACGATCTTATTTGTAATTAGATAATATTAATATATAAGACGCTTTTGTATGAAATAATATTTATTCTTCATGTATGTTATTCATCATTTATGTTATTCATTATTTATTTTATTCATTATGTATAAAAATATATATACATAGTGATGACATCGTCAGGATCAGAAGGTAATCATGATGACTCACCTAATGATGAGATTGTACCACCCAATGATAGAGGGAAGAAGGTTTCTACTTCATTACACGGTCGTCGTCGTCGTGTGACTTATGTTGTTGTTGATCGCCCTTTTGTACCTCCACCTCGTACGACTCAGGATGGCAGTGGACCTAGTACTATGGATCGCCCATTCAGGCCTCCACGGTAGTATCGAGCCCCCGGCAGATGAAAATGGGATTCGCAGGTATAATATTAATAGGGAAGTGGTTGAGGTTACGCGCGACGGTCGTATCGTAGTGAAGGTTATTGGCGACCAGTATGTATTTCTTAATTTATTACAATATTTTGTTGATTTATTAAATATAAATTATAAATTATTATTGTTTTAATTTATCTTTTTTATATACAGGTTTCAACATGGGAGGATTGTATCCAGCACGATCACAGACATCATCAAAGCAAATTACACTCAACCTTGGCTGGATTGGAAAGAGGTCAAAAAGGATAAGACATCCAAAATGTGGAATCAGTTCTGCGTAAGTTTTTTTTTTTACAATTACGGTGGATTTTCAATTTTTTAAGTTTGTTGAATTGATTAATTTGTTTTTACTAACAAGTTAATTAAACTTGTTTAAATAGGCAAAAATGGCATGGCTCCCAGAGGAACAAAGGGATGTTCACAGAGTATTCAACAAAAGAGCTTCTCACAGCTTTTCATCAATGCTCCAGGAGCACCGTAATAATCGTATTAAGCCATCGTGGATTGGTGATCTTGATTGGGTTGTCTTTGCAAAAGAGATGGGATGACCCTAAGTATATTGAAAAATGTGAGAAAGCTAAAAAGAACCGTGCTTCAGAGAAAGGTGGTTGCATAAACACGTCAGGTTCTATCAACACCGTTGAACATTTCCAACGCTTAGTAAATTTTTAATTCATTAAATTTATATTATACATACATATTTTATATTTTATTAAATACTAATATGTTAAATAATAATAACTATGTATATAGGAGGAATTCCTTGGTCGACCACCTACTTTGGTTGAGTTACCACTGCTGATTCATATGCAAGAGGGACAAAGTAGTATCCCGATGGCCAAGCATAGGAATATTCGGAGTAAATAAATGTGTATTAATTATATATTGTTTTTATTATATTATATATTATATTCTATATCTACACTAATGGGGTAATTTTTCATTTCTTGGTTATTCCTATCAAGAAAACTTCTTCGAATGGCAAAGTCGCTCGAGCGCAACAACTGCAGAGTAGTGGCAATGACATTGATCCTATTGAGGAGAGTCGAGCGACTTTCAATGCTTGGCAGAACTGTTGGTCCAACCAAAGGTAAGCGGTTAATAGGAGTCTGGTGGTCTTGGCTATCGCCGCTTACCAAGATTCCATTATTCCAAATTCGAGGCCAAGTACTTCTTCGAGAAGAAATGCGGTCGCTCTTATGGACATCCTTCGAATTAGACGCTATTCGCTTATTGACACAACAATTGAGCGAGACACACGACGCGGATGCAAAGAAGCGACAAGACAAATATGATCGAAATGCGGCGAGATGCGAGAAGCAAAGCAGAGGTTGAATGATGGCGGTGGAATCGGTTGATGGGTACTATGTCTCTATATCCGAGGCCATCTATGTCATCATCGGCATCATTTTTTCCACCACAACATATCCAACCTTATGCGGTGCTTTTGCGGCGCCATACCCGGTGTGATCGGCCTTCCTTCCAGGGCACATACGGCCAACAGTGCGTACTCTCGCAGCGGAAGAAGCCTCAGCAACTTCCTCGACAACGGCTCCAACAACCTCATCGGCTAGCCTCAAGCGGCTTCCCGACAAAGCAGCTCCACCAACCTCACCAAGAATAACTCCAAAGAACCCCAACGGACTTTCAATACTGAGACACCAACATCGATACTTATTTTAATTGGTTTGGGGATGACGCAACAACAACAACAACACCAACAACAAAAAAGAACAACAACATAAAGAAAGAACATGTACTGACGGACCCGACTTTGGACCCACTGCGGACCAGATCTACTATGATATCTAGTACTTTTATTAGATATTTTAATTTACATTTGTAATGAATATTTCTATTTATAATTTGTAATGGATATTTTAATTAGTACTTTATTGCATGAAAATTATGACAATTTTATTATTTAGAAAAATTATTTAGTTATTGTTTTATTTTTTGAAATAAATGAATTAATAATGTTTTTAAAAAAAAATTAAAAAAAAAAAAACGCTGATTATAATAGTTTTTAAATATAAAAAAACATTTTTAAAATATTTTTTTAAAAAAATATATATAAACTTTACTCGCGGAATTTGTTGTTTAGTGGCTGATTTTCAGCCAGTAATTATCCTGGCGATTTCTTGGTGATTTTCACCCGATAATTCTTAGCGATTTATCGGTTGAATTTAGCCGATAATTATGGCGGACATCGGCGAATTTTAGCCGTAATCATCACGGATTATTGGTGAATTTTAGCCGATAATCATCGGCGAATTTCGCGATAAATCCGCTTAGTAATTCCGGGTGAATATTAACCATTACCGCGGCGTTTTCTTGGTGACATTGGCGGACTAAATCCATGAGAAGAAAGTGCAATTTCGGTGATTTATACCATTATCGGGGATCGAGTCCGCCAAGAATACAAGGTATTCTTGTAGTGTTGCCAAGACTTGTATAACTTTTACGTCGAATCGATGGTGCATTGACTTGAATATTGATCTGTGGTCCCCAGAACAATATTAAATGTGAAGTCAACCCCATTTAAAGCTTCATTTAATGTATTGTCGAAATTTTGAGGTAACAGATTGCCCCCCAAAAAATGCTTTTTCGACGGAATAAGGAATGGAAGTAAGAAAAGGCATTTTTTGAATACTGTGCAATGGTCACTTCTACCGCCTTTTGCACTTCAACAGTAGTCGAAAAGATGGTTATCATGACTTGCACAGATAAAGTAAACCGTTTCATTGGCACACGTAATATAGTGGGTGGGCCATCACGTCTCTCAAAGGTCATAAACGTGTGGGTAGTGGTAAACGTGCCAATAACTGTTGCTTCCAAACATATATAAACGGCTAAAACCCTTTCATATTCCTTTTTACCTGTTTGAAACCCTGCGAACCGTTTCTTTGTACCCTCACCTCTGCACTTTTGCAAAAAATCTCAGATTCACAAAAGTTTCAAACTTTTGCTCTCTTTCTTCAAACGAAACCCAGATTCCAACCTGCATTTACTTTTCCTTACCCATGGCTTCAACATCCGCTGCTGTGATGCAACCTGAAAGTTCAAAGAAACACGACACGAGCCCAGCAAAATCCAAACCCTTGATGTCTTCGTTGATGAACCTGACATCAATGATAGTCGAACAATCCAATGGCACACCCAGGTACTGATTCCCTCTACTGAGATTTATACTCATGCGTATCTAGGTCCTCTGCCTAATACCTTGCTAGAAAATACTGAGGTTTCTGAAATTTTCCCCAGTCATGCTCGTCTTCAGCCCAAAATTTTTACTAAGACCCCTTTTCATTTAGAATTCCTGGGTAATCCTTCTAGGGTTTTTAGGTCTGCTCCTAGGCTTGATCAACAAGTCTATATAGATTGGCTTGACAAGGTGGAGGCTAAGAAAGCCAAAATCTGGAAAAAACAAGGGATCTTCGACCTTATTCAACTATCTAGGTATGGGCCTAAATATGATAGCACCCTAATTTTGGCTGCTATGCAATTCTGGGACTGTGCTACTCATAGCCTCCATTTGAAATGTGGCATGCTATCCCCCACCTTGCCAGACGTTGCAGCCATTACAGGTTTGAAACCCCTAGGGGATACCTTCGACCCTACTAACCCTGAGTATGAGTATAGGTTTACCTTTTCCAATGCTATTCGCCTTCTTATATTGGTGAACACCATAACGCGTTGACACCGAGGCAAAGTGTGCGCTAAAGAACATGTAGCCTTCTTAACCTCCGTTATCTCTTTTCGTTTTACGCACCTGTTCTCTCCAAGTTTCCAAGTCCTATATTCCATTGGCACCCAACTCCATGATCAAGAAAACATTAATCTTGCCAAGTCGCTTCTAGGTTCTCTCTATCAAAGAACTTGACAATCTTTGTTATAGAGTTGAAAGAGAATGAACCAACCACCAAGTTTCTCGCCTCGGTCCACTATGGCTGTTACAACTGTGGCTATTAGCCACTTTTGAGTCTCGACTAAGCCTGTACATCCCCAAATCTGTTCAACCAACTTTAGGGGCTAGGAGAACTGAAGGGGTTCGACTAGCTCAGTTAAAACCCAAGCAAATAGGCCTTTCTCCAGAAGATTCTTTCTTGATCTACTTCGACATGTTCCTGAAATGCACAAATTTCGTAGACTTTATGGCCCCCTTTGTGCAAAGGCCTTACGGTCCAACTTGGTTTCAACAACCATTCCCTTCTCCCTCTGTCGAACAAGCTGAAGAGATCCACCAAATCTGGCAAGCTTACCTTTCTCCTTCTCTCCTCTCCACCAGACTTACCACTGGCAAAACCAAAAATAGTTTGGGAATTACTAGATATTTCCCAAGTTATTTTGCCAGACAGTTTGGGCTCTGTCAAATTCGACCTGCGCCAGTGTGTTTCCACAGGCGAGAATTTTCAAGTCCAGAAACAGAGGTAGCTTACAAGCAGGCCTTCAAAAAATTCCATTACAAAGCCTTGAATTTTGAACCTCTCAAATTCAACCCAAGGTTTTCATGCACTGAGAAATTTCATGAATGGTGGACTGGTTATTACACTACTGCTGTCGGGGAATCTAGCGACACATTTGCTGAAAACATTGTTAAGAAATTGATAGCAGCTCTCCCTTCGACCAACACAGGTATATACTTTTTCGACACTCAAAGCTTTCTAAGTCTTAAACACTTGTAACTTAGTTTTATTTCTGTCTACTTATCAATGTTTTCGACATTAGAAAAACCTGCAACAAAGCTGAAGGTCAAAGTAGGCAAGACCACCACAACAAAACTTTCTCCACAAGTCACGAAGAAAGCGGCAGCAAGCTCTACCCCAGACATCACCCCAAAGAAGGTATGGCACTTTCCACTTATCTTAAGTCGTTTCTCGACTATGGCTTTTATTCATGTCGAAATCTTTTCCAGAAACCAACCCAAGCAACCAAATCTCTTCAGAAGCCTAAGGCCAAGAAGAAAGTAGTTATTCCCTCCAGCTCTGAGGTACTGTATACACCTTGTTTCATGTCGAAATTTCTTTTCGATTTATCACTCACTTTCTTGTGGTATTATTTGTACTATAACTTGCCTTCTTTTCTACAGGACACTAAAAGTGATGATAACACTCCTCTCAACCAAAGGTCAAGGAAAAGGACCTTACCTGAATCTCAAAGGGCAACTCAAGGCATTATTATCAACGAGCCTTCTGACCCACCTTCTTCTCCTCCAATTAAGAGGCTTAAGGTACATGAGGTAAATTCCCTTTCGACGTCATTTCGAACCTCTTTGATTTTACCTTTTCAGTCTTAACTTAAGTGATATTACTTACTGTAAACAGGTAGGTGGATTACTCGTTGATAATCCTGCTGCCGAGTCTTTGACTGAGGTTGCCGAACGAGAATTGTCAGCCCCCATGCTTCCTTTTCCTTCGTCACCTCTCGGTGTAGTTGCTGAAGAAGCTTTTCAAGCACTGCACGACCTGGAATCCCTATTTTCGAGGAGCTTGTTCCAAATGCTGATAATGTCGAACCAGAGGCTGTTGTCGAAGAGAATGTTCAAGTTCCAGAACCCAACGTTCCAGAAATTGAAAGACAAGAAGCAGTGGCTACCTCTGTTGTAATTCCTGAAGAGAATATGGTCGATCGAGAGCAAGAGGAGCCTATAAGGGAAGAGCCTGCAAATCAAGGCACTTCTGCCAAAGAGTCATCTAATGATCTTTGTTAGTGGCCAAGAGTTGGCTGAGCTGAAGAAAACAGATCCTTTGGCAGCTTTGAAGATCATGTTGAGTCTTAAAAGCTCGTCGAGTCGTTTGATTTGCAGCTCTTCGAACAACTCTCTCAGTTCCATCAATCAGGAGACAGTCGAAAGCCTACTTCGTCAACTGAAAGCTAGAGTCTTAGAGGGGGATCTCGTAGCAAACATTGAAAATGACCCATCTGTGTATCTTGAGGTAAAATCCCTCATTCACAAGATCACTAAGTTGGATCCTCCTCAAAACCTCCTCACCTTTTTTATGGAATTTGGCCCCATTTTTGAGCAACTCTCTCTCCTCATCACCCAAAGGTCGAACATCATCAAACACAAGGCTCAAGAGAATCAACTTTGCGAAGTGGAACTTGCCTCCCTCAAAGCTGATCAAGACGATATAGAAGCTCTCGAAACCCAGGCAGTCAATGATGAAAAAGCAATTGCTGAATGGGATGCAGAGATCACGCGTATTGACGAAGAGATAAAAACACTCCAAACTAAATGGTCAAACGCTAAGTATCAAAAGGGCTTGCTCGCCGAAAGAATGAGTGCTGCTTCTTCGTCTCTCACGACCACTAAGGCGTTGACAGCCATAGAGCACTTGGAGAAAGTTGATCAGCATCAAGCCATTCTCACCGAACTTGATAAAGATTTGCACCTTCTTGATACTTCCATCTCTTTGAGCGTCAGCATTTTGGAGAGGCATAAGGCAACTTTGTCGAACTTCTGAGACTTTGTAATAGTTTAGAGCTTTAAAATGGCTATGTAATTTTAACTTTAACTTTTCCTTATACATTGCCATTTATGAACAATTTTCGTTTATTACACTTGTTCAATTTTTATCTCAGTTAACGTTGGCTTGTATTGCTTTAAATACTTGCCATTTATTCTAAAGATTCTATTTTCGTCACCTAACTCTTCGACTTCATAAGCGCCATTCGAAAAGCATTGCAACACGCGAAATGGGCCTTCCCACCCTGGTGACCATTTGCCTAAAATTCTATCTTTTTTATCCATAGGCAATAGGACTTTCCACACTAACTCCCCTTCTTCAAAGGTTTTTAACTTAACCTTTTTGTTGTAAGCTTTAGCTACTCTCTCTTTCTGTCGAATAAGCATTTCTAAAGCTAACAGCCTTTCTTCGTCTAAATCAACTAATTCATCAATCATCATGTTCCAATAATGATCAAAAGGAATTTCACATTGTTTCTGAATCTTTGTTGATTGTAAACAAATTTCAACAGGTAACACTGCATCACGTCCAAATGTTAACCTGTAAGGAGTAGTGTTTATAGACTCTTTAGGTGAAGTTCGACAAGCCCATAACACTTGGTCAAGAGAACTATGCCAACTTTTGGGCTTACGTCCAACGTGCTTTTTAATCAAGTTAATAATGATTTTATTGGCGACCTCTACTTGACCATTGGCTCAGGCGTAGTATGGTGTCGAAGTCAATAACTTAAAACCAATTTCAAGAAACAAAGTCTACCATTTTTCGACCAAGAAAAAGCATGACTTGGTCTGTAGTAATGGTTTCTGGAATTCCATATCTATAGATGATATGATTTTGAATGAACCTTATCACTGCTTCTTGATCAACATTGGCTAAAGGTACTGCCTCTACCCATTTAGTAAAGTAATCAATTCCTACAAGGATATATCTGTGGCCTTTTGACGAAGTTGGTTTTATTTCTCCAATCACATCCAAAGCACAACCTCTAAATGGCAAAGGTTTCACTATAGAATGCAATTCATTTGCAGGCACATGTTGTATTCCAGCATGCTTTTGGCATTCTTGGCAACCCTTAGCGAACTCTATACAATCTTTCAAAATGGTTGGCCAGTACATTCCTTGTCGAAATAGCAACCATTTCATTTTATGGCCTACCTGATGTGAGCCACGTGCTCCACTATGCGTACTAGAAACTGCTAAGTATGCCTCATTCTCACTAAGGCATTTTAATAGTACCCCTTCAGGAGTTTGTTTGAACAATTCGTTTCCAATTAACACATAGCTCAGGGCTCTATACTTTACTTTTTTATTAGTGTTTCCTGTAGGATTTTGCAAATACTCTACAATAGGTTTACGCCAATCATCATCAACCATATTGTCAATAGCAAAAAATTCTGCTAAGTCAATATCATCAAAAATGTGACGTTTTCGACGCTGCACTTCATTTGCATTTATTGCCCCCCCCCCCAATTTTTGGTGTTGACAATAACGTCGAAGTTGTATTATTATAAAGAGAGTCTTCTGAGATTAATTTATCTTTTATCTCAATTAACTCTTCTAGGCTTTGCTTTGATACTTTGTAGCCCGAGGCAATTTGTGCCAACTCATTTGCCACGTGATTTTCAATTCGTGGTAAGTGTTCCAGGTGTACAAATGTAAACCTTTTCAACAAAGTGTTGGCAACAACGAAATATTTAATAAGGTGTTCGTTAATGCATTTGTATTCTTTTGTCAACAGTTTGACAACCAGTTGAGAATCACCTTTTACTTCGACATGACTTGCCCCCAACTCAAGTAATATTTTAAGGCCTACTATTAAAGCCTCATACTCAGCTTCATTATTGGAGCAAGAGTCTCAAATTTTAAATTTATACTTCGTTGGAATGTTTTCTGGTGTAATACCCCAATTTTGTCCGCCTTCTTTTTCTTTTCTTATTATTTTTATTTAGTCCATTTAATTCATTTTGAGCAACATATGTAGTCCAAAAATGTCAAAAAATATCAATTTAATTTTTATTACAACTTAGGAGAGTCCAATTGTCCAAAAGTCTAAAAATACAAAAAAAAATACAAATAAAAAATAATGGGAGCAACATCAGCAATCTTTGTGACTTCTGCATACAGCGCACATTATCGATCTCGCAGTGCTCAGTCAAAAAATAGTCAAACAGCAATTAATGCTAAACCTAATTTCTACCTATAAATAAACAGTCAACCTAGAGTCCAAAGACACAGAGGAACACTGCAAAAAAAACACCTAAAAAAGGATTAGGGTTCAAAGTCGGAATCCTAATCCACCGAAATACACAGCTCTGAATTTCTGAGTTTCGGAGTTGTGAGTAACGAGACAACAACAGTCAAAGAAGCAGTCATCAACAACATCATAAGCAACATAAGACCAGTAACAGGCAGTAGCAGTAACTAGTACAAAAGATCTATCAGAGGCTGGAAATTAGGCAAGCCCCAATGTTTTATTTGCTGATTCTAAGAAATATGTAAATCTGCCTGTTATTTTACTGTCACATCTTAATCATGTATGCCATTTTTGTTTGTTTGTTTGCTGTTCATTGATTTATTCTTATTATGAGACCAACAAATCACAAACAGAACCAAGAATGAAAAAGGCTAAACACGTTTTTACCCTTGATGATTTTGAAGAAGTTGATGAACAATTCAGGTCAAGGCCAAGGGGAGGGAAGAAGAGAAAATACCCTACTGTTGAAATGTTGGTTAGGAAAAGAGTTATTCCACCTAGTCAACTGAAGAACTGGTTATTTATGTAGGATAGTGAGGGAGATGCATCCTACTCCCGTTTTCACCATGTGGATTGTGCAGAAGTTGTATATTTAGTATTATGATTAGTGGTACACGTATAAGATTAGGACTAAGTTTAAAGTGATGATTGCTACCTATATAGTATGTAAATGTAAATTCCATGAAGTTTTCTTTCTGTGGCAGACTCAAGTATACCCAATCTACCAAACATACTTTTAGCAAAAACTATCCTTCAACCACCACTTATGGTGGCTCCGACCGTCTTCTCCGGCGCCCAAACCGAAACCAACCACGAAACCGAACCCTCCATCGTCGCAATCACCCCCCCCCCCCCACGTTCGTGAAGCTCCGGCGAAACGCCGGTCATCTTCACCGAAACCAGTCACGCCGCCGGCCACCTTCTTCACCGCGGCGTGTTCCCTCTCTCTTCCACCCACGAACGTCGCTCTCTCTCTCACCGAAATGGAAGGCGAAATTTTCGCCATGATTTGTGGGGGGAGGGAACGCAGCGGCTGCTGCTTGCTGCTGGAAGGGAGGATAGGAAATTAGGGTTGAATTGTTAAGTGGGCTTGAGTAATGGCACTTTTCTTTTATTTTTTTTAATGTCCAGATTACTTCTTGCACCACTCTGATTAACGCGCACACCCCCCACCTCACTTAAGCCCAGTTTCGTATACTGGGCCCTCCCATATGCGAACTGGGCTTGCTGTTTACACCCCCTGTTCAGTTACACAACCCCCCTGCAACTAATAACACCCCCATTTTTCAATTTTCACTTTTTTCTCGTTTTTTTAATTCTTTTCAACCCAAATAATTTCTCATTAAATCAAACTTTGTTAGTGGTCTTATAAGCTTTTGCTTGCATGATTACTAACAATGAGGAACTAGTGGTGATCACTTGGAGCCTTTGCTCAATCGATGATCATCATGAACGCCTAATTTTCCGAAAGACTCTCAATAAATCAAAAAACTTTGTTAATGGTTTTGTGAAGCCTCTGCTTGCATAATCATTAGCAATGAGGAACTAGTGGTGGTCACTTGGAGCCTTTGCTCAATTGATCATCATGAATGCCTAATTTTCCTAAAAAACTTTGTTATTGGTCTTGTGAAGCCTTTGCTTACATGATCATTAACAATGGAGTACTAATGGTGGTCACTTGGAGCCTTCGCTCAATTGATCATCATGAAAGCTCAGTTTTCACAATTAAACAAGATAAAAAAAATAATAAAAACCTAGAACTACGTAGCTTTGAATTCTCCATCGCACCTGGAGATACGTAGGAGCGGATCCCCTCCGTCAAGCACAACAAACTAAAAACATTTTTCCTTTCAAAAAACCCAAAGCGGCTAACTCTCGTCAAGCGCCGCAAATAAAAATTCATTAAGTCTTTTCAAAAGAGGCAAAGTTAAGTATTTTTCAAATCAACACTTAAAATCACGCGTTTAATTAAAGGTTCCCTTTCAGTAGAAAGGAGGTGTGGGGTGCTAATACCTTCCCCATGCCTAACCGAATTTTCGAACCCAAATCTTAGGTTTTCCAAAAGACCATCTGCCTACCAAAAAGGTTTTTCTTCAATATTTTCCTTATAAAAAATATTGGTGGCGACTTCATTGTTCTAAAAGGTTGTAAACGAGGAAAAACCCCTCGGGGACTTTTTCGGGCGCAACATCTGGAGAGATAATTAATATCCCAATACCCACTCCATTTTTATGGCTTGAGCCGTCGAAGTATAATTTTCAAGGACGCATGTCTAACGAATGTATTTCATATTCGACAACAGAATGGTCCACTATGAAATCAGCAACCACTTGTCCTTTGATTGATTTAAGGGGCTGATAAGTTAAGTCATATTCTAATAAAGCTAAAGCCCATTTACCAATTCGACTATGCAACATTGGTTTTGATAGCATATGTTTAATAACATCAAAATGAGAATAAACATAAACATCTGCTGACTTTATATATTGCTTTAATTTCGTACAAGAGAAATACAAGCAAAGGCATAATTTTTCTATTGGACTATACCTCGTTTCAGCATCAATCAAAACCCTACTAAGATAATAAATGGCTCTTTCGACACCATTATCATCCTCTTGTGCTAACATGCTACCTATTGTGTTATCAGAAGCTGCTATATACAATTTTAGCAATTTGTTTCTAATAACAGGCAATAAAATTGGTGGTTTTACTAAATAAGACTTAATTGCATCAAAAGCTTCGATGCACTTGCTCCCACTTGAATTCATCTTCTTTCTTGATCTCAAGAATGGCGAAAAAACTTGTGTTTTGCCACTTAGATTTGAGATAAATCTTCGCAGAAATTGATTTTTCCCAAAGAATGATCAAGTTCTTTCTTGGTCGAAGGAGCATTCGTTTCCATAATTGCTTTAGTCTTATTCTCGTTGATCTCTATGCCTTTCTTGTGTACTACAAAACCCAAGAATTCACCTGCACGTACACAAAAAGCACACTTTGTTGGATTCATTTTCAATCCATATTTCCTCATTCGTTCAAAAGAACGTCGAAGATGGTCTAAATGACCAATTTCGAGGATGACTTAACCACCACATCATCTATGTATATTTGCATAAAATCGTCAATAAAATCATGAAACATAGAATTCATTGCTCTTTGATAAGTGGCACAAAGATTTTTTTAAACCAAAGGGCATTACTACCCATTCATAAACACCTATTGCCCCCGACATCGAAAAGTTTTGTTTTGACACGTCCTCTTCAAAGAATAAAGATTTGATTATACCGAATAGCCATCTAGCATACCGAGATAATCAAATCCTGGCTTCTTTGAATCTACTAGCATTTCGCATGGGCATGGAGTATTCATCTTTAGGTGTTGCATTATTTAGATCCCTAAAGTCTACGCAAACTCTAAGTTTTCCATTTTTCTTCATTACTGGAACAATATTAGCTAACCAATCAACATACCGCGATTCGATGAATTTGCTCTTGAACAGCCTTTCTATTTCTTCTTTGATCTTAGCCAATATCTGAGGAGCAAATCTTCTTGGTGTTTGCTTCACTGGTTTCTTTCCTGGTCGAATAGGTATTTGCAGTTCTACTACTTCTCGACTCAACCTGCATTTCGTTGTACTCCCAAGCAAAGCAATCTTTGAACTCGCAAGTGAAATAACTTGGGTTTTGAAGGCAGCATCTAAGTGTGCACTGACATATGTTGGCCTTTTGACTAAGCCATCTCCCAAGTCCACTTCTTCCACTGGATCTTGAGCTTGCATGCGCTTTGTCGAATCCCTAGGGTCTTTTTCAAAACCCAATGGTTCGTCGTCATAAATGCAATCAAGCTTGTCATCTATGACTTCACCATTTTCTTCAGATGAAGGTATGGCTTCGACAACCATTGTTTGTTGAATTATTTCGGCTTCCAAAGCCGTTTTTACTTTATTCTCGGCCATATAGGCCGTAATTCTATCCCATGCGTTGGGTACTGACATCTAAAACCTTCTAAGAGTCAGTATCCCATCCTGTTGGGGGTAAGATACCTTCAGGATAGACACTTGCACCTTCCATCACCTCTCTTTCCCACACAAAACCATGTGTTGGGTATAGACGAACAGAGGAGAGCACATTATCCGAAGAGATGTATGCTTGACTAGAAGATGTGCATGGCGCAATATTCGCCATTTGTTTTTCAAAATTCTCCTTGGTGACGTTGTTCACATCAGCAAGGAAATAGCTCTGGTCTGCTTCGACATATTCCACAAGACCATCATCCTTCCACATCACCAACTTTTGGTGTAGGCTTGAAGGTACAACACCTACTCCATGTATCCACTCTCTACCAAGGAGCAGATTTAGCTTGCTTTAGTAGCTATGACAAAAAACATAGTGGTCCTTTTGACAGTTCCTACCACTATCTCCACTTCGACGGCCCCCAAAGACTGGCCAGATTTGCCCTCATAATTGGTTAACACAATATTATGGGGTTTAAGGTCTGTATCAAACATCCCTATTGTTTTCAGCATTGCTTCAGGTGGTGTTGCATGCCTTCGTCTGGCCTCTCGAAAGTGGCCATTTGTTCTTCGACGCAGCCGTTATTCATAACGTAGTAACAAACTGGCTTGTGATTAGCCATGTCCTCAGTGAAGTTTTCTTCAACATCATTTGGGATTGTAATGACGTCGTATTCACTGGGTAGAATAGACACTACATTGCAAATGACATCAAAACTAGCTTCAGAATCTTCAAAATCTGAAGTGACATCTTCATCCATGTCGAAGTCAGAACTTTTCTTCCTCAACGATGACAGTGGAGGAAATATTCTCTCCATTGCAGGCCTTCTTGGTTCTTCTATCACAATAGACTTACCCTTGGCCTTATTTCCAACCTTCACTTGGTTGCAAAGACCTATGTTCACTTTTGTATTCCCTACGGCGCTCAGAGGTCATATTCTTAGCCGTTTTCGAAGTTCCTGGCGTTTGCTCGTTAGAAGCAAGTGTTGCTTTCTTCTTCGAGCGTTGAAAGCGACGCCATTGGGTCTTGGTCATAGGATTTTTTCCTTTGTAATTATTTTTGTAGTTATATTTCGCAGCCTCACTTGCATTTGGCTTCACAACTTCAACTTGTGGCACAACATTCCTATAGTGGTTACAACCAGCATGTATCCACTTTTCGTTTGGAAGGTTAGCCCTTGGAACAAACGATTTGGCAGAAGCTGATAACACAAATTCCTTCTTGGTTGTGTTCTTACCAGCAAACTGTGGCTTGCTTGTTGAAGGTCTGTTCGAACTCTTGACCTTATAAGGAAGGTCCCCCCTCTTAAAGCTAAAGTTTGGCTTTTTGTCCAGCCATTTTCTTTTTAGAGGTTGTCGAACTCCCAAACCTTCGACACTTTTGGCTGCTTCCTTATCGAACACAAAGACTACATCCGGGGCATAACATTACCTCGTAGTTCTTCACTTGCACCTATTAAGGAAGTCTATTAATTCTTCTTCACTTTGGGGTACACAAACCTGCACCTTCTCTTCATACTCCTCTTGAGTAAGCTTTTGCACAAAGATCACCCCTTTGCACTACACTTTTAAGTCACAAGAGAAGGTTTGACAGTTTGGGAGAACCTACCACCTTTGCATCGACCATGCTTATATTCATTTCAACCCGGTTCAACATACATGGCTTCTGCCTGATGAAGTGGATCAGAATCAATCTGCATTGGAGCTTTGTTCTTTTTCTCACCAAATTTTAGTCTCCCTTCTTCGATTGCTTTCTGCACTATGTCCCTGAAAAGTACACAACGGTCAGTTGTATGTCCCAAAAAATTATGAAACTTACAATAACCCTTTTTCTTCCTCTGTTCGAGAGGAGGAACTTTCAGGCCATTTGACACTATTATTTGGCCATCAGTTACTAACAAATCAAAGATTTCGTCACATTTAGTAACATCAAAAGTGTACGTTTTAGGCACAAATCTATCATTTTTAGGCTCTACTGTGGTTATTCCCATTTGCAGGCCTTAATAGTTTACAGGAATAAGGAGGACCAGGCTTAAGTTCAGCCACGTCTATCTCCTCAGATTCGACATCACCAAATGCAAAATCGAATTCCTCATCGACATAGGCTATTTTCTCTTTTTTATGAAACCCAACTGAGTTTTCTTTCTTATTGTATTTATTCACTCTAGCCTTTTCCTCTTTAAGCCTTTCAACTTGTCGAACTCTATCGCCTAATTGGGCCATATCTCTCAAATGAGAAGTATCCAATTTCTTTCGAATTGAATAATCCAGCCTCCTCGCAGCCATTTCAACAAGCTCATGCTCGTGCACTTGTGTAAAACACCTAGCCTTTAATAGCCTAAACCTATTTAAGTAATCATCAATAGCTTCGTGCACTTTACGCCAAACACCGCCAATTCTTTAAGACTAATCTTCGATCGCCCATGTAAAACCGCTCATGAAAAGCCTTTTCTAATTGCCCCCATGTATACATAGAACCAGGGGGTAAAGTGGTAAACCACATAAAGGCATTCTTAGTTAGAGAATTTGGAAAATATTTCATTTTCAAACTCTCATTTTGGGCTATATCCCCTGCCTCAGTCATGTAACGGGCAATGTGTTCGACTGTGGACTCGTTGGTATCACCCCCAAACTTAGTAAATTTAGGAATTTTCCAACCCCTTGGCAATTCTGCCGCAATACATATTCACACAGTGGTGATATGAAATTTGGCCTATGCAAACCTATGTTAAGGCCATTCTGTGCCATTATGGTTTCTACCAAAGTGGCTATGTTATCTTGAGCGCAAACGTTATTTCGTTGCACTTGTCGAACAACTTCATCAGCGTTTTGGTTTCGATTTACCATAACTACTTGTGGACATGGTTTCCCATCCCTTGTTGTTCGCCTACAGCCGCTTGGGCTTCGACAGTAACCGATCTCTGCGGGGTGTTAGGCGCATTATTCCCACAATTGGGTACTTGCCTATTATTCCCCGTAGGGGCCCCAAAGAAATCTGCAATCCTACCCATTTGATTTGCTAACATTTGGTAACTTGTATTTGTGTTCTGAATCAATGGATTAAACACGGTACCAATTTGTTGGGTTAGCATATTAACCATATCATGATTACTTTCGTCAACTTGTTGTCTTAATGCCAACAAGGACGCGTTGGTTAATGCGGTAGGATTTCGACCAAGTATGCCTTCAGAAGACACATGTGAAGGGGAAAAGGTCGAAACGTGTGGCATTCCAGTAGGCATGCCATATACCCCAAAAGGGTAGGGTGATAGACTCATGTTCTGGAAACGTGTCTCCAAACTATTCCCTGTTGCCACATAAGGACTAGAAGGAAGTCCTATACTTTGTGGCAAAGACATAGACTGTGTCGAACCAACGTTGGTCACTGACATCGTGGGAACGGTTATTGATGTTACTGGGGCCATTGTCCCTGTAACATTTCCAACACTGACACTTGTAGAATCTACGGTTGTTCCTTGCCCTTGTGACATCACATGGTTAGAACTAGAGGCGTTGTTAGAATTGGTGCGTACCATTCTACCACTCCTCAAGTGCATACAAATATATACACTAACAGAAAAGACACAAAATTAATGGCAAAGGTCCCACCGGGCGTGCCAATTTGTTTGCTGGTGTTTTTAGCAAACAATCACTAGTTTTCAATATTGAGATTGTGAGATCAAACTAGAAAATCTCTTTGACAATTGCCTTTAAGTTTTGTGTTTTGTAGCGTATGTAAGAACAAAGTGAATGGTAGAAAGAAACAGATTGAAAGTAAAGTAAAAGCAGTAAATGCAACAAAGGTAAAAAGACAGTAAATATTGCATTAATTGAAAGGAGAAATGGTTCACCAACACGTACAATATATCTGTTTCACTCGTATTTCGCTTTGGCTTGGAAGTTGAGTTTCTCAGAGTTCTTGTAAAATGTGGTGACCTCGATTTTCTATTACAAAAGAGTATTTATACTCTTAGAAACAATCGTGGGAAAATGAATAATTGCCCCCTAAAAATACGGAGAAGTAACCGCCCACTAACTGTTGCTCTTTGTACTTCGACCAACTCATTGTCAACCGCTTGACGAAATGTTGGACCCAGCTTTGTCGAAGCTTTGAACCTTCTCTTGTCGAAAGTTTCCTGTCTTGCTTACTTCATAGCCTTGAGAACTGGGCTTGTCGAAGCTCAATTGCATTGCCAGCACTTGTATAACTTTTCTGTCGAACTGATGGTGCATTGACTTGAATATTGATCTGTGGTCCCCAGAACAATATTAAATGTGAAGTCAACCCCATTTAAAGCTTCATTTAATGTATTGTCGAAATTTTGAGGTAACAATATCGCGCGCGATATTTTTATGTATCCGTATTGTTATCCCGTGTTTTTTATATATCGGTCGCAAATTTATCCCATGTTTTTATATATATCATTGCAGTTATCCCCGTATTTTTTATATATCAGTGTAACTATCTCGTGTTTTTTATGTATCAGTGTAGCTATCTTATAGATTAAATTGGTTATTTGAGTTGATTAGTAGATTATAGTAGATAGTAAAAGATAGATAGTAGATGGTCAATAAGAAATAATTATCCCGTGTTTTTTATATATCAGTGACAATTATTTATCTTTTTTAGGTATTAATCAATTTAAATAGTCATTAAACTTTCTTGTTTGTTTAGATAGTAGGTTTATAATAAACTTCAAAAATTATAGTTATCAATGACAAATATTAATATCATGCTTTTATATATCAATGCAGTTATCCCGTGTTTTCTTATATATTAGTGCAGTTATCTCGTAGTTTCAATTGATTATTTTAGTTGATTAGTATATTATAGTAGATAGTAAAAGAGAGATAGTAGATTGTCAATAAAAAATATTTATTTTAAATATTAATCAAGTAGTTTAAATAGTCAAGAAATCTTCTTTTTTTTACACACAAGAGGTTTATTGTAGTCTTCAAAATTTTAATTATCAATGACAAATATTTTCCTTTGATTTTTATATATCAGTGCAGTTATCCCGTTTTTTATTTATCATTGAAGTTATAGTAGATAGTAAAAGATAGATAGTAGATGATCAATAAGAAATATTTATCTCGTGTTTTTATATAACAATGACAATTGTTTGTCTTTTTTAGGTATTAATCAGTTTAAATAGTCATTAAGTCTTCTTATTTTTTAGATAGTAGGTTTATAGTAGTCTTCAAAAATTATAATTATCAATGGCAAATATTATTCCCGTATTTTTTTATATATCACCATAGCTTATCCCTGTGTTTTTATATATCGGTCTGCAGCTTATCTCGTAGTTTCAATTGATTATTTTAGTTTATTAGTAGATTATAGTAGATGGTAAAAGAGAGATAGTAGATTATCAATATAAATATTAATCAGTAGTTTAAATAGTCATTAAATATTCTTGTATTAATTTAAATATTAATCAATAGTTCAAAAAATTTAATTATCAATGACAAATATTAATCCTTTGTTCTCGTGTTTTTATTTATCATTGTAGTTATCCCGTAATTTTAATTAATTATTTTAGTATATTAGTAGATAGTAAAATATAGATAGTAGATTATTAATAAGAGGTGATAGTAGATTATCAATAATAGTGTAAACAGATTTCAGAGAGAAAAGAGAAGATAATTTTAGTAGAGTAATTTAAGTAGAGTAGTGTTTGTATAAATTTAGAAATTTAGTTAAAAAAAACTAAAGTGAAATGAAGAGAAAGAGAATAATTTGTTTTTCTCCATCAACCGCACGGTTCGATTCGGCACACGATTTTTGTTTCCCCAACTGAACCAAACCAAACTGAACCGCAAGTAAACCTATGACTTACAATCTTGCTTGACTCGCTCGCTATTTGGGCTTCAACTTACAACCCAATTCTCGCAAAAAACCGAACCAATTCAAATCGGATTGATTTGGTTTGGTTCGAAATTTTTTTAAGAAGCCAGCTGAACCAAACCGAATCAAACCGCATGTACTTTTACCTTGCGGTTCAGATGGTTTTTAAGGCTCAAAACTGAACCATACCACATTGCAAACACCCCTAATTCTACTCACATTGCCTTCCTTAAACCCCTGTTCCAAGTGGTTAATTCACTGCTAAAGCTTCCTAGTTGGGCAACCAGGATTTGCATTTAAGGTCCAAAGACAATATAAATGAGGTCAACCAACTACAAAAGAGGTACAATGTAATAATTGAAATATTTATCTTATGTGGTTTATAACTATATACTGACATGCTTTTACATTATTTACAAACCTTATCAAATTAATGCTATGAAGACTCAAACAAATATGTATACCAATAATACTTCTCTCGTGTGTTCTAAAAAAATTACTAATCTGAATAATACACATGCTCAAAAAATGGCTAAAAGCATAAAAAGGGCCATTGTAAACACAAAAGCAGGTTTTATCCTAAATGAGTTATTGGCTGGCAACCTTTCAGGACCATTAGATGGGTCAGATGTTGCTTCAGGTTTCACAGCCATAGCTGGAGGAATAGCAGGGGAAATTGTTCGATTAACCGGTAAATTGGCGAGTTCATCTTCATCATCATAACCTGATATAATACAATACCATATCTCATTAACAAACATTAATGGAGAAATAAATGAAAGAATGCTATAATCTGAAGTAGTAGAGGTGAATTGTACTCACAGTTTGATTCCTTCCAACCTAGAATCATGTTTTCGCGGTCAAAAACTACGCGGTAACCAGTCATGAAGTTTTCTGCATGAAAATAACAATAATGAAATTGTAAATATATATTGATCAATGCTTTAGCAATAGCTTGTTCGTGTTTTTGTCATAATGTTGAGTCAGTAAACTGTATGATTTGTTAAAACAACATAGACAAGTAAGACTCTTATTTGATATTCAAGACCACGGATACTCCCTCTAATCCTATTTATAAGAGAAAATTGCAGTTTTAGATTTATTGAATAACTGATGTATCTGGTTTATAATCTTTTAATTTCTTCATTTAAAATACTCACGTCCAATGATATTCATGTTGTCGCTTTTCAAGACTCCCAAACAAAGCACATTAACACCCTGAATATACACAACAAGCAGCATTAATGAGGTTAAGAAGGTTGAAAAACATTACTAGTAGATCTTAATATCATGGATCTTCTAGTTAGATTTCATGCTCTTACCTCACCAACAACGGTTACCGTTGGATCAATGACAAAATAATTGTCTCCACCTTTCATCGTAAGGTTAATAGGAATTTCAATTGTCTTGTTTGATCTGCAAGCAAAGTAGAAATCAGTGCCTAATGGTTTAAAATCAATAAGTAGCAGAGATTTTATAAAGCTATAATCACCTTAAGTTATAGCAGTACTCAAAGGGTAATTCAGAATCAGAAAATGAACGCCGTTGTAGTTTAATTGCTGAATCAAACTGCAAAACCAATGCAAAAATTAAAAAGAACTCTTGTGACATGAAATTAACTCTAGCTACCTTCTTAAAATCTTAATTACAATTACTTACACTTTGAGTAATCTGCGTATAAGCCGGGTCGTTAAGGTATGTAAACGAGGTACCGGAGTCAAATATCGAATGGAACTCAAGATTAGCAGCATTTCCTCCCACAATAATTTGTGTAATAGTGATGTTGTAAGTTGGACTGCAAAGAAGTTTCAATGTTAACATATGAGAACTAGTAAAGTTGGACTCAATATATCACAAAGTTTTTAAAAGAAAAGTCCCCAGACGCGATTTGCATTGTGACAGGTAAGTTTTTGATGTCTCTGCAACCAAAATATGATTGCTATTGAAGACACATCAACCGCATTTGACTATGATTTTTCACAATATCAAAGATCTCGACGCAAACACAAAGGAATGAAGAATTGGTAAGTATTAAGCACTTACTGTAGTGGCCTTAGGTTGAAAGGTGTTTTTCCTTGGTCTAAGCTGCTATTATCCCCAAAAGTGATTCTTCCAATACCATCATATCCAAAACACATTGAAAAAGAATTTGAAGTAAGACCTTGTTTGGCTAAAACACTTGGAACAGATTCATCACCCATTCCTAATCCAAACAGACCATTTGGAGCTGCCCCGCTCAGAAATGCCCCTGTCTGAACTTGGCCACAACTGCAACATAGTAAATATTTTTGATAAATCTTCTTCATTATACTCCCAGAGTTACATAATATAAGCAAAAACTGATCAACGAAAATTGTCAGATCTCTGGTCTAAAATTTGGACTAGATACATTAACTTTTTGTCACCAATTTTGCTTATATTCAAAGAACTGAAAGAAGATATATATGTACATTCAATTAAATATCTCAGAATGATTTTGTGAAATTTACCCAAATGTAATTCGTGGGTTGGTATCTCTTGTTTGATTATCATCTGTGATTAAATGCAATACATCTTCTACTAAGAAACCAGTAGTTGAAGTATTATTTGATAGATAGTTAACTTGATATGGACATCTTCCACCAGATGAAGAGCAATGTTTTTGAAGTTCACATAAACTGCTATTGCATGGAACATTTTGGCTGGTTGACGATGCTTTGTTATTATAGATATTAAAAGCAATTCTCTGTTGGATAAAGTAATAAAAGAAAGTGTTAGTAAATTCAATTTTCCACCTCAGTTTTGTCAACAACTGGTATTTTTTTTGGCCGAGACCAGAGTATCCACTGCCGAACGCAGTGACTAATCTCCTCGCTGGATTGGAGACACCTCAGGGTGTCAACAACTGGACTAAAATAAAAGGAAATCACATAAGAAGGAAATATAAATCCATTTTACCAAGAGTAATCCACTACCAACTATCAAGCCCTTGAACAAGTAGTTATGTCAAATTGAGTATACCAAAGGTGAACACTCTGATACTCTAGAGTTTTGTTGGGTATAGACGTATAGTACCCAACATCCAATCACTTAATGACATATTATTTTTAAAATTTAATTATTTTAAAATAAATTTAAATTTTGAAATAGTTTTGCCTATAGGATGATCCGTACCCAACAAAACTCAAGGGTAGCATAGAATGTTCCTTGGTTGGTAAAGTTTGTAAATTGAAATTTGTAAAGGTGAAATATAAAATTAGAGAAAAATATTTACCATTAAATTTAAAAATACAAACTACAAATAAAAACTAATTAATTTTGAAATTAATTAAATAGTTATTAAAATAATATCTATCCTTCATTAATATGTTTTACAGCAATTAAACTCAAATTATAATCTATAAAAAAATAAAAATGTATATGATGTATATCAATTCCTTAAATATTTACAAATGACATAAAATTAATAACACCTAAACTTTTTGTAACAAAAAAAAATTGACTATCATATAATTTATATTAGTAGTTACATTCTCAACTTTAATATTAACATTTATAATTATAATTTTGATTAATTAATATATAGCTATAAATATGTGACAAAATTATATATAATATCCCACCAATTTATTTTATATAATAATAGTGTACTGTATACAAATCATAAATTCTAAAAATCAATTTATATAACCATCTGCAAGGATTTTTTAGGAGGTGATATTAGGTGTGGTCAAAATTTCAAATGATTTTTAAAGTATCAGCTCTTGGGGTCACTCTTGAGATGATCCAACCTAGAATCTACTCGTCCTACAACCTAATATGATTGACAAAGTCAACATTATTAGAGTGAACATTTTTCATAGTTTCTTTCGAATTCGAACCCGAGATTTTCACTTTGTGCGTTGGTTCAGACAAAAAACACTTAGAATTTGCTTAATAAAAACGGTACTATAATTTAATTGACAGATAAATGCTAGTATTGATGAGTTTACCTGTCCTGTTGACATTTCCACACCACGCACACATTTGGTACAATTACAAGGAAGCCAGAACAAGTCACTCCCAGTATCCAATCCCACTAGAAACGATAACCCCGGTGTCCCAACAGAAACATTCGCAAAATGCAAACTGTAATAATCCAATTAAAAATAAATTGTCACAACAACATGCACGAATATCACATTAAAAAAAACCAAATAAAGACAAAAGGTACTGGCAGAGAATTTCCCATAAATGAAAAGAATAAAATAAAAAACATAATTTTCAAGCTTGATTTGGTCTTTTTTTTGGTATAAACCCAGATCCTCTGCTTGTGTGACAATTCTCTCTCCTCAAGAGATATAACATCGCTGTATTTATGAAATTTGGATTCGATCCCAAGACCTTAGTTAAACCTGGAAGAAGGCTTACCATCTCATCCAAGTCTTTCTTGGGTAGATTTTGATTTGGTCTTTTAATGAATCATCAAAATTCTCTCACTTTATTCTTTTTTTAAAAAAATGGAATATACTACCTCGGTTCCTATATACTTTTTGGCATTTTACAATTACCAATGAAATTTCAATAAATTTTATTACATTTGATACAATTAATTCTCTTTTTACCCATAATATCCTTAATCATTTATTATATCATTTCTTCTATTTGTCTCTCTCTACAATAAATACTTAAGATTATTGACAAAACAACAATAAATGTTGGATTGGGACTTTTGAAAACGATAGTAAAATAAATAATTTTTTTCTCCAAAAGCGACAAGTAATAAGGAACGAAGGAGTATGAGATAAGGGAAAATTAACAAGTGGTTGAAAAACTCTTACAATCCAAAGGGTTCAATCTGATAAGTCACGTTGCCAGGTGTAAATGTTAGAGGCGTCTGATGATCACCGCCGGCGAGTCGCCGCCCCGAACATGCGGTCTCTGTGAGCCATAGCAACATAGTATTCACGAGTTCCTTTGTCGGGAAGTTGTTCAATTCCCAGAATACCCTTCACCGGATCCGAAAATCGGTGGTGGATTTCAAAACTGAATGATTTGAGACCATAACATGAAGCTAAACTCATCAACAATACTGTTACACACAAAAATCTATGGCCACCGCCATCACGCCACCGCCATGGCTTTGGTTAGAACTAAAAGACCAAGCCATGAGTTCAATTAAGCTCTTAAACTTATGTGATATGGAAAATCGATTTTGCTATGATATATAGTATTAGTAAGTAAATATATAGTTATATTTGTGTTTAAGAAGAAAGTTCCGTGTGCTTATGGACTATATGGTAAAATTATCATATCAAGACTTAGGAGTCGGTTTGAAGAATAATATGAGGAGGAAGACTCAAGTTAGAAGGCAAAAGTCAAAGTCTTCTTCTTCTTCTTCATCCGCGATCATCGTTGATTTCATATTGGAGAAAGGTGGGTCCCCAATTTGGTATTCAATTTCTAGATGAGTATCGGTCGGAGACTTTCATTTGCTTCTTGACTTCTTTATATTGTGTTTCATATTTTATAATAAGGTTGGTGAACTAATAACGTTTTTCAAGTGTAAACTAGTAATTTAGCGGTGAAGAAGCCAACTACACCTATTCTACTTCACTTAAGCTACTCTTTTATTTGAATAAGGGGTGCACTCTTTTTTCTCGTTGAGAGTTTTTAATGAGGCGCTCTGGCCGCATAATTATGATAGAATGACGGACACTTGTTTTCTCTCACTAGAAGTTTTTAACGAGACTCGATAGGTTTTTTATATGCTTATTTTATTTTCTACTTTCAGGAAAAACAAGTTGCTAGGCTAAATAGGCACCCAAGCCACCCTACCAACGTGGTTATCAAATCACTTGAGACCCCGTGATGGCATGCAAGCCACTTAGCATCTTACCAATGTGGTCACCAAATCACTTGGGATCCTGCGATGGTACGCAAGCCACTGGAAATCATACCAAAGTGACCAGTCAATCACTTAAGTCATTCGCCCTACTCCGAGGATTGCACTAAAGCAACCAAAGGCAACACGATACAATCATACAATCCATGCTAGTCATTTATTTCATCGATGCTATTTGGCCCTCTGTGGCTTACTCATCAGGACAAGCCAATGGGCACATTCAACAACCTATTTGTTTATTTGAATGCATTAAATTAACCTTAACTCAATTTTATTACAAGTGTGTATGTGTACTTTGCTTACTAATCAGTCGATAATAAGGCTCAATTCCGAGTTGGTGGATTAACATTACTTGCAACAAAGAACAAAACACTTACTACATAAAAAGCTTACTATATGAAATGGGAAATCTCCTTAATTCCAAATGGGTAACATGCTTTAGCACCATAAACTCCCTTACAAAAGAGCCCTCATTAGCAACACAAAATACATTAAGAAAAGGCTACGCTATTCCAAAATCATACATATAGTAAATCAAACATTAAGTTAAAAGCTCGAAAGAGGTCGCTAAGAGGAACCACCTTTGACCCCAATGTCCGCACTCAACATTTCAAGATTAACAAGGGCACCAACACCATCCACAATAGTGTATATAAATTAAATCTTTATTTGAAATCTAATGACTAGTTAATCTTAAAAATAATATTTATTTAATGAAGAAATGTATAATTTTTTGTTGGATCTAAAATACATATATAATCTAAATACATAATTGAAGAACAAAAATATAGTTCCAAAAAAGTTAGATGAGGATGTCCAAATAATTCATATGATTGATAAGGATTTATAAATTTTACTAAACATGAAGAAGTGGTTCTATGGTGTAGTGGTTAGCACTCTGGACTTTGAATCCAGCGACCTGGGTTCGACTCCCGGTAGGACCTTCTCCAACCCATTATTTTTTATTTTATTTTAATTTTTATGTTGGTTTCTACCTGAATGATGGGTTTTTAACTCACTTCTTTTACTATTTTCAGAACTTTAAAAATATTTATTAATTAAATACAAATATTTTTAATATTAATAATTCAAATACTAGTATTTTAAAAGTTTTTTCCTCAACTAATTAATATTTAAAATATTAATATTTTATATAAGTAAAATATTTAAATAAAATAATAATATATTATCAATATTAAGTTTTAAACTTCTCTTTCTATGTTCAAGTTTATTTCTTTAATCATGCATTTTTTTTTTAATTTTCTACAATTATTAGTATTTCAATTAATATAGCAATTAATACTAACCTGTGCATAGTTTTTAATTAATTCAAATACTATTATTTTAAATACTAATAATTTAACTCTTAATGCTTAAAAATTAATTTAAATATTAATATTTAAAAATAAATTCAACTAATTAATATTTCAACGATATTTTATAAAATAAAATATTAATATATTATCCATATTAAATTTATACTTTTTTTTTTTCTGTGTACGGGTTTCCTTTCTTAACTCTTTTTTTGACAATTCCTTCCTTAACTAATGGGGCATTATTTTCTTTTAAATTTCTATTATCTCATTCTTTGCATATATAATTAAGGGTGCGGATTTTTGTATCCCCACACTTTGCCTCTATACCCTCACATATTTCAAGTATCTCAGTATTATCCGTATAACTTTTGACGAAATTGGTTTATCTTTTTAATAGATAAATTTGTCGTTGAAAAATTTTCAAAAACGAATTTACCTATTAAAAAGATAAATCCGTAATCCAAAAAAGTGTTCTACAGATTTATCTCTTAACTAGATAAATTCGAAGTTAAAAATAGTATAACAGATCTATCTAATTAAGAGATAAATCTGTACTAATTGACTGATTTTTTTTTATAAACCCGACATCATACCAACGTGGTCATCAAATCACTTGGGACCCCGTGACGGAACACAAGCCACTCGACATTATACCAACGTAATCATCAAATCACTTGGGACCTTGTGATGGCACGCAAGCCACTTAGCATCATACGTACAAACATGATCACCAAATCACTTGGGATCCTGTGATTGCACGCAAGCCACTGGAAATCATACCAAAGTGAGCACTCAATCACTTGGAACCCCGTGATGGCATGCAAGCCACTCAAACAACATGCCAAGATGGATTCCAAACCACTTGGGGACCTCGTGATGGCATCAAATTAAGCCATTTAGAGAACATACCAATTCCAAACCACTTTGGGTCTTGTGATGGATAATAAACCACTCGGGTATCTGGCTTACTCATCACGCCAAGCCAATGGGCACATTCGACAACCTATTAGTTTATTTGGACGTATTGAACTTTAACTCAATCTAATTACAAGTGTGTATGTGTACTTTGCTCACTACTCGATCTATTATAAGGCTCAATTTTGAGTTGGTGGATTAACATTACTTGCAAGAAAGAACAAAACACTTACTATATAAAAAGCTTACTATATGAAATCAACAATGTTATACAGACATTGTTTTTTATATAAAAATCGACAAAAACCAACTTACAATACCAATTAACCAAGTTTTTTAGACTATTAGCCAAGTGATCAATTAACCAAGTTTTTTAACAATGCCTCGAAAACTGTGAAAAAGTAGGTTGACTAATAGTCTAAAAAACTTGATTAATTGATGTTGTAAGTTGGTTTATGTCGATTTTTGTCTAAAAACTTATGTCTAAATAACATTTTTGATATGAAATAGAAACTCTCATTAATTCCAAATGGGTTGCATGCTTAAGCACTAGAAACTCCCTTATAAAAGAAGCCCTCATTAGCAACACAAAATACATTAAGAAAAGACTATGCTAGTCCAAACTCATACATATGGTAAATTAAACATTAAGTTAAAAGCTCGAAAGAGGTCCCTAAGAGGAACCACCTTTGACCCCAGGCATCTGCACTCGACATTATTGCAAGATTAACAAGGGCACCATCCACAATAGTGTATATAACATAATTATTTATTTTAAATCTAATGACTAGTTAATCTTGAAAATAATATTAATTAAATAAAGAAATGTATAATTTTTTGTTGGATCTAAAATACATTTATAATCTAATTACATAATTGAAGAACAAAAATATAGTTCCAAAAAAAGTTAGATGAGGATGACCAAACAATTGAGATGATTGATGAAGAGTTAGATTTTACTATATAGAAAGAAGTGGTTCTATGGTGTAGTGGTTAGCACTCTGGACTTTGAATCCAGCGACCTGGGTTCGACTCCCGGTAGGACCTTCTCCAAATCCATTCTTTTCTTTTTAATTTTTATGATGGTTTCCACTTGAGCCATCATGGGTTTTTAGCTCACTACTTTTACTATTTTCACCACTTTAAAAATATTTATTAATTGCAATGCTAATATTTTTAATAGTAATAATTCAAACACTAATATTTTAAGAGTTTTTCCCTCCCTAGTCAACAAAAAAAAGTTTTTTCCTCAACTAATTAATATTTCAAATATTAATATTTTATAAAAATATTTAAATAAACTAAAAATATTTAAATAAACTAATAATATATTAACAATATTAAGTTTTAAATTTATATTTCCATGTACGAGTTTATTTCCTTAATCATGCATATTTTTCTTTTAATTTTCTAAAATTATTAAAAGTAAAATTATTAGTATTTCAATTTATATAACAATTGATACTAGCCTGGGCATAACAAATACTAGCCGGTGCATAATTTTATACTAGTTCAAATACTATTATTTTAAATACTAATAATTTAAATATTAACACTTAAAAAAATAATAATAGGGAGAGTGGCGATATCACCTACTTGCACCCCCTCCTTCCGTCTCTAGTGATATGATGGTCCCATGGTGGCGAAAGCATATGTTGTGGCGATATGTGGTGGGCTCAGAGGCGGATCGATATGTTGTTCAGGACTGTCAATTACTCTGATAAAATAAAATGAGTACCAACATCCCTCCATTAAATATTTTTTTTGCACATCCTTAATTTTTTGTGTGACCCAAGACCCTAATTTTGCACCACACTCACACAACCGCTCACACTGTCACACATTTCTAGTTTTCTCTCTCCTTGCTTCTCACTCCTTAGCGTTATTCTTTGTTCTTTCTTCTATTTCATTGTTAAATTTCATAAGGAGTTGTATGTGATACAATATGCTCAATTTCATTGTCAAATTTTTACATCCTATGAACCGGTTCATGATTTGTGTTGTTCAATTTTGTTCCCTAATTAGTTGTCTATTAATTAATAGAGTCTGATTTGGTTCAATTAGTTGTCTATTGACAATTAATAGATAAATTTCTAGTAAAAAGACCAAGGTCATCAAACAAGCAATCTGGATCAATTTCACAATCACATCAACAACGTGTCGAAATTAATTTAGATGAATTGACATCAAATCCCAAAAATTGAATTAAGATTACGGCATATCATCCTAATGTATCACAATAGAGGGGGAGAGAGGAGTTTAAACCTTCTTAGAAAAGATACGAGAAATAAAGTGCGAAAATTAATATAAAAAAAGCTAACAAACAAGATTAATGGATATTAGAATACGCAAATTTCATTACATATAACTAGTTTTGCTAAAATTTAAATAAATAACACAACGATTTCTAATGGTTGAATTCATAATATTCAACCAACTCAAGGTGCAAGATGACATGTGACAAGAAAAGCAATATGACTCAATAACACCATCTCATTATTTAAAGAACGAATTGATGTATCATTTATAATCTTTTCAGCTTCAATAGCTCTCTCACAATTTGTAGGTCCATCACCTGCAATAGCAGCATCATAATTTGCAATACGAGGATACTCAACCACTTCAATCAAAGATCTTTTGAAATCTTCAATAGCCTGAAAATAGAATTCAGTTGCACATTGTTTGATGGCTGGAGTAGGATGTTCATTCATTAATTCGACAAAATACTTTCTTCCGTGTGTCGCCTTTCTTATTCCCATCCCTAATACGAACTTCGAGAGGTCAAGATAGTTTTTTGCCGAACTAATTCTCGAGTTGGATTTCAAAAGTGTTAAGCATTTGTTGGTATCATTGACATGATTGACCTCATTGCATATGCTTTCATATAAGCTATCACATAGTGTTGGTATAGGAGCATGAAAAATGAGGAACAAGCAAAGGATGAAGAAAAAAGATGACAGTGTTTGGGAATTCATTTTCTTGATATCTATGGTGACTTCAAAGTGTTCGTATGAGTATCAACCAAATGCAACCACTATATATATATATATATATATATATATATATATATATATATATATATATATATATATATATATATATATATAAATTTCAAATGTTGTTGATGATTAGTTGTCATCCAATTACAATTAATTTTTTTGATCAAATCAAATTACAATTAATTAGTAACGCGTTGGATGATCACATTTCTAGAATGAAAAATGTTTACTACGATGTAAAATATTTAATATCATTAATGTATAAGATATGCTGTGTTTTGTGATCAGAAGTATGCGTGTCTTTTTAATGCTTTTTGACCAAAAAATAAATGATAGATAGAAACGCTATTCAACACCAACTCAGTGTGGTTGAGCGGTTGAGGCTCATACTCCCTTAACCAAGTGTTGAGACTTCGATCATCGCTTTGGGTATGGAGTAACTTTAAATTTTTTGGTCAGTTGTCCCACCGTTCGAGGTGTCTCCAATTTAGCGAGGGGATTAATCACTGCATTCGACGGTGTATACTCTGGTCTCGCAAAAAAACGCTATTCAACACCCATTTTTAAACTATTAGTGTGGATGTTCATTTTCAGTCTCACTTACTGGTTCACAAATTATAAGAAAAAAAATTCACTTTTTTTTTTCAAATAGCATAAGTAAAAGTCAACAAGTTTTTTCCTATTTAAATTAAATATGTTGATAAATTAAATACATTTTTTCTTATTAAGAAAATCAATTAATTTTCCTCCAAATTCAGTAAGACAATAACTTTGTTTCTCAAAAACTGAGTTTTAAAAGTTGTTTAGTTCCAAGAAAGAGTAAAATTGAGAAACTTATTGTCTTACTGAATTTGGAGGAAAATTGATTTTCTTAATAAATGTGAAGATGGCGACTTTAAAATACTCATATGGATATTAACCAATGCAACGATATAGAATTAAAATATTGTTAATGATTAACTGTCATCCAATTACAATTAATTTTTTTTGACGTGTTAGTCCCTATTACAATTAATTAGTAGGGCGATGATCACATTTCTGATTTTTTTTTTACTCAGATCACATTTCTGATATGAAAAACGTTTTTTTTACAAGAAATATTTAATATCATTAATTTTATGTTTTTTGAATAAGGCAATAGGTTTAATTATACATTCACCTCATTTTATTTAACATTGAATATTGGTAAAAAAAATAACATTGAATATTGGTCAGAGGAAATTAAATGTTTCACCAAAAAAAGAGGAAGTTAATTGTTTTTTTTTTTGACAAAAGAGGAAGTTAATTGTTAGTAACTCTGTCTCGTATCTTTTGATGTTTTAGTATTTGCATAAGAAATAAGAAAACAATAAGTAGATAAAATGTAGACTAAACCACCCTTATTTAACATCTTGTTCTTGACAATTTTACTTTGATAACACATGGTCAACAATTAATGTAACAATAATGATAGCAAATGGAAGTGTATTTTCTGTTGGAAACTCAAATGTAAATAAGTGCTGAGATAATTGCATCATATAGGGTAGTGGGTTTTCTCTTGGAAACTCAAATGTAAATAAATATAGGAGAGATAACTAGTTTTGGTATATATTCTTAATAAATATAGGAGTATTGATTTATTAAGGGTAAAGTTGGAAGAAAGTAGTTAAAATAACATTGGTTTTGTAAAACATCGTAAGTTTTGGGACAAATTTTATGCTAAAACATCAAAAGATGTGGGACGGAGGAGTATTGTTATTTCAAAATAATACTATATTAGTGTACAAGATATTATGTACTACTAGTGTTTTGTGAGAAGTATGCGTGTCTTTTATATTTAAGAAAATAAATTCAAAATAAATGATAGAGCACGATGTTCAATCTCATTTTTTAAGGCTTCGTTTTGCAAGACTAATCTGCTATAAATTTATTTTAGGTGTTTGACATGACTAGCTTGTAGTGTTTTTTGAAACGCTACTGAAAGTAGCGTTTGGCATGAGTAGCTTAGAACGTTTCATTTTTCTCTTATTTTTACCCTTATTATTTTAATTAAAATCATCATTATTCTCCATTAAAGGAATACTGAGCAATGAAGCTAGTAGTTTGATGCCACTAAACAAAACCACTTATACTAGTTCCATGATCAACATTCTTATCAGTGCAAACATTTCCCTCTATAAATGTGAGTTCAAACAAAATTCATATGTCTAGTTAAGTATAAACAACCAGTGGCCCGACACAATATTCTTACAAATCTGTTTGAATTATCTCAATATTATTCTTTTTTTTGTCAAACTAGACGAAATAACAAATAAACACCACGCACCTGCAATTGATGCACTTACACCAGGATATAACAGTGCACCTGAACTAGATGCTCCTGCACCAAAAACAGACAACAATTCACAAAGCATCCTTGGATCATCATAATGCACCGGCACTTGATTGATGACGTCATGCTTAGTCATGGGGCATATGCAACTTGTGAATTTCGGTGCCCACCATATAAGAATAGCTTGGAAGAGTCGCTCACTTAGGGACACTTGGGCATCCAATAGTGGACCTCCATTTGTGTTTGAGTGTGAGATTCAAATTGCTTTTTGAAGATCAGAAAAGTAACCCTAACTTCTCAAGTTAACTTAATCCCCAAGGAATTCTCACTTTTTGAAGGCTATAAAAGGATCCTCACTTCTCACTTGAAAGATATTTCCTCTCATTTTCTCATACACTTCATTTTAGGTGCAAGGATTAGTTTTTAGATAGTTTTTAGGTTGTAAGAAGGTAAGGAAGGAATTGACAACTTCTTTATTCACTTCTACATAGAGGTAGCTTAGTGTAGGAAGTCAGTGCACCTGCATTGTTTGGTATTCTCATGCAAAAGAACTTCAATTCGTGTAATCTTTACATTATTGTTGTCTTTTGTATTTTCAACAATTATATTAATATGTTCTATTGAGTATATTTTGCCTTGCAATGCCTAGTATGAGATAACCTTATAATGATCTTTTAAGTAAGTTATTGTGTCTTATGTGGTGTGTGCATTTTAGTTCTTGTGTAATACTTCTTTCAACACTTATTTTGAGGTTGACCGCTTAGAATAAGTAGATTTGTAAAAGCATACATTGTTTACAATTAAGAACTCAAGAACTAATAAGGGTGAGTGTTTTAATAAAGTCTTTGTTAACTTGTTTTAGTAAAGAAAACATTGTTAGATCCATGCTAAGTCATAGACATAGGATAACATAGTCCTTAGGGTGATACAGTGGGTACTTAAAATACAGGAGTGAATTTATTTAGCATGCCTAGACATAGGAAGCTTGTAATGAAACTCTAAAGATAGTGACTGAAAGACACATTCCAGCGGCATTCAGTGCACCTGCACCACATAATAACACAAAACTCTTGAAAGTAATTTATTTGGTGAAGACATCTCAACTATCCTTCTCCACTGATTTCATACATCTTTTATACTTCATTCACATTCCGTTGCTCACTCCCATTTTATTGTTTAATTACTTCGCTACTCACACTAATTTCTATATAAATAAATTACAAAAATTAATTCAATCCCTAAGGGTTGGATCTTATTATAATACTTGTTTGTGACCGTGTATACTTGCACACTTTTTCCCACACCAGTAATCATGCTTCTGGATCTGTAATTTTGAGGCCCTAGTCATTGGTTGAATTTGCGGTGGATCTAAATCAAACGAACACTGCAACAAGACAGGAAATCAAAAACGCTGCACCAAGACGACGAACAATAATAACACCGCACTCAAACGACAAAATCAAGAAAAAATACAAATAAAAGCTAGATCCATGTGGTAATCACTTATTTAGATTAAAAAAGGACAGAAAAACGATCTAGAGGCATGAGTCCAAACTAAAATTAAAACGGACATAAAACTACCCCCTCTAAAGGTGAGCAAGGAAGAAGAGAAGAGTAGAGAGAATCTTGGAAGAGCTGCTAGCCTGCTAAAGTGTTTTTAGTGTGTCCTCTACTATCCTTATTATAAGCAAAAATATATTTTTGAGGTGTCACTTTAACATATTGAAATAATAGTTTTCAACTTTACAATTTATTGAATGATTTATTCATATCAAATAGCTACACCTTTTATTTTCAGTGAGTTTTAAGTTTAGTCCTTACTCAAATAATTTTTAACATGACAGCAAAAATTACCTATCTCTCTGCAGATGTTTTTAGTGGCGGACTGCGGTAAAAAAACTATGAGTAAATGTATTGAACACGGTAAAAGATTTAGTAACAATTAAAAACCGTAGGTAAAGACATTGAACAATAGGTAAAATATTGACCTACAGATAAAGTATGTTGTTATACATCGTGGCTATTGCCCGAAATTAGAGTGATCATAAGTAAATATCAAAAGGACATTGGGCTTGGGCCCTGTGCGGTAGCACAACCTGCACAGGCCCAGTGTCGGCCCTAACCATTACGTACCTACATACATTTGACATTTATCGATAGTTTTTTAAGTAGAAGTCAATTTTTTGTAGTAAGTTCGATCTTAAATCTATGGAAGATCATGTTACTAATTACTATAGATAGTCAGAGTTATGTTGTTGTCTATAGCATAGTTTATTTAGCTCTTTCTATGATCCCAGGTAAGGGTGGGAATAGGTCAGTCCACCTAATAGGGGCACACGGCCCAACCTACGATAGGTCCAAGTCAGACCATTTTTTTTAAACAGATAAGGTCAAGGTTTTTTTAAAAGCCTATTTTGCTAAATAGGACGGGCCATAGACCATCAGAAAAGTCTTTTAGGCCTATCAGACCGGCCTATTTAAATAAATATAACTAATACTTTTAATATTTTTTTGAATGAAACTAATATTTTTAATTAGTAATATGATTTTGTATTCAATTTGGTACTTTGTGTTAAGTCATAACTTTGTAACATTTTTTGTTAATTTAAACATTACCTACATCAATTTTTGACATATATAGTTGAAATTATTATTATAAAATAGAATTTAAATAGGATGTCATATAAAGATATTTTCTTAAAAGATTTTGTTAGATCTCAATTAAATCATAATCTTATTGACCTATTAGCTTGTTAGACTATTTACAATGACTTACACCATTGAAATGTTGTAGGTTTTCTTAAAAAAGTAGTCAAATAGGCTTTTAAACAGAATTTCAGAATGACCAGACTAATAGAGATAACCAATTTACCTACTACAATCAGTCAAAACACTGAAGCCAAAGCTAAAGAACCACCGGATACAGCAAGTCAGAAACCTACAGCAGGTCACATTACTTCAGGCAATAGTACAGAGTCACCTGCAATAGCAGGTCACAATGATATTGGTAAAGTTGCTTCTAGTTAGTTGCAACAAAATTAGGTTTCTGTTATTAGTTGTATCCGGTGGTTCTTTAGCTTTGGCTACATTGTTTTGACCGGTTGTAGTAGGTAACTTGGTTATCTCTATTCTGATCAAGCCTCAAAAAATGAAGCTCACGACAGCCATGCACCAAACTCGCAGTCTAACGTTTTCAACGTAGGCCAGCGCGTAAGTCCACGCAAAAACCAAATTTCTACCAACCTATTCCCACCCCTAATCCTAGGTTTTTTCAGCACACTCCACATTGTATTTCGGCTATAATCACCTCCTTGCACTGTCACTGAACAAAATCATCCACACGTACAGTTGAACATTGAAGTGTATGCTTTGAAGATAATTAAATTGTACCAGGAAATACGTACTAGCAAAGAGTTTGAGGTGCAACACTGACATTAACAAAAGATTATCATTAATTGCTAACCTAGGTTGGTGAAGCATTTAAGTGCTAATATAGGACAGTCATAAATGATAAATATGAGCCACTGAAGTGGATGGAAATTAATATAATTAAGAAACGAATTTGAATCCTCCCTATAAACTAAATAGTGTCATTTGGATAGAGGAATGACACATTTTAACATATTTTCATTAACCAGAGAGTGTATATTACCAAATGACAACAAAGTAATGTTACTTACTTAATGTGATTATGTGAACTTAGATTAAAACAATTAGGCTAAAATGCACTTTTGGTTCTTTTAATTATTTTTTTTGTTTCGCTTTGATCCTTTAAGTCTTTTTTTTTCTCAATTTGGTTCTTCAAGTCTCAAAGTCGTTTCACTTAAGTTCTTTCCGTCATTCTGACTTAACGGTTAATGACATGTCAGTTATCTAATGATGTGACACCTGGTGACGTGAAATATATAATGGCATATCACTTTTTTTCAATTTTTTTTGCATATTTTTTTTTTAAAATTGACGTGGAATAAAAGTAAATTATATAAACGTTTAAGTTTGGTCTTTTAAGTTTGTAATTAGTTTTAAATAGGTCCCTTAAGTTTTTATTTAGTTTCAAATAGGTCATCCTAGTTGGTTTAAAGATTTCAAATACATCCTCTATTTCTAGTCATTTCATTTTAGATCTAATTATGTAATCTCATTTATGTAATTGAAATAATGTTTTAATTCTTGGTAAACAATGCTTGAATTTTTCTCCTATTTGATTTTCGCCTATCCATAAGATAACCCATTATCTCTGATTCTCTTCATACTCTTCCATCATGGTCACAATTATAAAGTTGTCAACAGGTTCATTCAGGAAGTCTATAGAAGTGATTGTTAGAATTAATTCAGATTAGTATGAATTAATTTTAGTTAATTCAATTGTGTTAGTTAGTTGTAACTACTAATAAGTTAGTTACTATATTGGACCAAGTTGTTGTGGATCTTCTAAGTCTATTATAGAATGTGTAGTTAGTGATATAGATATATGTGGTGCTTGTTTGCATTATTCTCGTACAATTGGTGATAACTGAGCCTGAATACAGATTAACTTGTTAATTGCTCAAAGTTGTATAATGATGCCACGTGGGAACAAAAGAGCAATAAAGTGCTAAAGAAGATTTTTTTTTCTTTTATAATATATAGGCAAAGTGCTAAAGAAGAATTGATATTCCTAACTACTCACCACAACTTCAAGCATGAAGCATGGTTAAAATATCTTGAAGACCATGCCCCTAAAATATCTTTCCAGCCTGTAAATCAATCAAATAGTGGATGGGAGGAGGACATTCTGAAACAATTTAAGACTCTGAATCTGTGTTGATCAGAAAGATACTCAAAGGTTGCAGGAGACTTTATCTATTACTCCTATGATTTTTTATTTTTTTTAAATTGGGTATTCTATGTACGTAGCTGCAAAGACAAATCTCTCGAATTAAATAGGATCACAATGAACGACAAATCTCCTTCAAGAGTTTTAACGCTGTTGGATTTGAACTTTAAGCTAAAAGATACGCAAATTATCTCATCCAAACGCCTAAGGTTGGGTAGCCCCTTAGGAGTTAGGGTATGATTTTCAAAGGTATATTACAAATGTAGGCGACTTGGCATGCATTTCTAATTTGCCGAGGGAATAATTTTTTGTTGGCTACCAATTTTTTTGCTCAATTTGCTTCCCTCTTACAACGTGTCTTCCTCATCTTTTTTGCTGGTTGTCTTTATGTTGTTAATTCAACACACCCCCACTCAATCATATGTGTGTGTGTGTGTGTCACATTGTCTTTAAATTTCCCCTACCCAAATTTTTAATACTCCTCTGTCTCCACAACCAATTAATGTGAATAGTCACTCGCGCTTTAAAATAAATAAAGTGAGATGCTAAACAATGTGTTTTGGTGTACTTGATGGGGAACCAAATTATTTTGTACCAAAACACATAACGTGAAATGTTAGGCAGTGTGTTTTGCGGTACTTAGGATTTAGAATTTTTTTTTAACTCTTCAAATACTAGAAGTTTCTTCGTAAATAACTGGTTTGGTAACAAACTATGTAAAGTCCGATGCTAACAGTGTATTTTGGGGAACTTAAGGGTCAAGAAAAAAATTTAGATGTTCAAATACGCAATGATCGTTCCTTAATAATCTGTTTGATGAAAAAAATTCATGACAAAATACATAAAGTATAATTCTAGGCAGTGCATTTTGGAGTACTTTAGAATCTAGAAAAAAAAATTACATGTCCAAATTGGTATTTTCTTTTTTATTTAAATACTTTCGAATCAACAAGTATTAGAAACATACTTAAATTAGTATTTAGTTTTAAATCAAATCTGTATGATACATACGTACGTGTTTCACTCTCTAATTATGTTGTCTTCTTTTCTTTTTAATTATGTGTTAAGTTTTTATATTTACATTTTTTTGGTATAAATTGGGTATCATCTACGCGCAACTCTAGAGACTAATCCCTCAAACCGGGTAGGACCGTATTATGGGTTAAGTTTTTATAGTTACATTTGATGAATATTGATAATGTTATTATAGTTTGTTGTTTGTTACAAATTTAAACTGTTTGTGTTATGACTTGATCTAATATGTGTGATTAAACTATTGTTTATGCTCCAACTTTAAGTTGTTTTCATTATATGACTGATCTAATATGTGTGATTTTTTATTTCGAATCGTGATATTTTTTAATACTTAGAATTTGTTTGATGTTGTAATTTATTATTATTTTTGTTTAAAAGTAATTCATATAATCAATAGTGAGACGACCCGTCCATCGGACGGGAGGTGAAGCCAGTACTAATAGCATACCTATCCCATTTGGCTAAATTACCTTCGTATATTTTCAAATGCATTAATAATGGTGTCAGAAACCTTCAATTTGATTGAGCTAACACAGGCTCCACCACTATCTTATTTCAACTTGCAACTCTATTTACCTTTTATCAGGGAGTCCAATTCCAGACCCAAAAAGGTATTTTTGGCTCTCAATAATTCATTAACCCTTCACAGCTAAATAGAACCAATTACTATTAACCAAGAAATGGGTCAAATAAATTAAAGCAAAGGAAAGTTTAGGAGGACTGTTACAGTGGTCCATAATATACTTTTGTTTCAGCCAGGATTTTGAAAGGTCCTTGTTAAAAGATCATGACCATGAAATTTTGACCACAATAGTAATACACATATGCATGTCTCACGTGAAAATCATCACATATTCACATGAATCCATCACTTAGACACTGAATGAGAATTTCACATCCAGCTTTCTGGCAATTTGGGAGCCATAAATTTCCTAAGATTATTACGCTCAACATGTGAACTCTTTTTTCTTTTCTTTGGTTTTGGTAGGTGGAAGTTTTCTGTTAACTTCATTTTGAATACTACCTACACTCATTTCCAAGGCTTTGTACCAACTACCATTTAAGGTTAAATAAATTCTGTTGAAGGAAAAATTGATTATTCAGTAGGGTATACTTTTTCAGATGCTCTCAATCCCATTCCAGTAAATTGATGCATTGAATTAAAGGCTTGCAAGTCTGTTAAACTGATAGAAAAATTAGTTGTAGCAGTTGAATATACTGTGAGAATTTCTCAGTCTCACAGTTAAAGTACACAGTTGATTATACTGTGACTGAGAATCAATTCTCTTCATGTTCTGTGTTCCAGAAATTAAATTAAAAATAAAGTAGAATAGAAAATAGTGGGGACAAGCAAGAAAAAGGTCATGTACTCATTCATATACAAGAAGTAATAATCAGTTTATCTCAAAATTTTCTTTACACTAATTTAGTACAATGATATCACATAACTGCATTAGCTCTCAGTAGTTGTAATCAAGTGTAAGACCTAGAATTAAATAAGCTTATGAACAAAACAAAACCAAAAAAAAAGAACTTTTTTCCCATCTGCAGCACTATCCATATACAAAATTACAGATCCCTTCTGCATAATGGGCAAGAACCATGCCTTAAGAGCCACATATCTATGCAAGGTAGATGAAACATATGATGACAATGAGGTAAGCTTCTCACTGTCTCTCCAACTTGAAAATCCTGGATATGGGACAATTCAAAATCATCAATATCAAAATACACAATCTTAAGTAACAAGAATCTTCAAAAAAATTTCTAACCCACCATAATTAGAGTCTTTAACCCCTAGTAAAGACCTGGGCCTTGGGGTATCCCATGGCTCAGACCCTTTGGGTCCGCTACGAGACTAATTTTCGGGTCAAAGCAAGACATTTGATTTTTTCACATAGGTAATGGTCTTCTAATTGGGCGATTCCAGGCGTGTTCTTTTCTCGGAGGAGAGCTGCGTTAACAACTCTCCCAACACTATACCAAGTTGGTGTAGCGCTTTGTTCATGTTATACAAGTAAAGTAAGCAATGATATTAACAAAACCAGCAAAAACCAACCTGGAGACAAACTGAACAAGAAACTTTTTCCCCAGATGCATCAGCATTGTCATTAGTAATTTTTATTTTGGGGAGTTTTTCAACTGAATCTCCTGATAACCCTTTGGAACCACCGGTGTCAAAGAGGTTTTGAACCTCATCAAAGCTAGTTTCAACAGCACCCATCTGATAAGAACAGAGGTGTCAGCAATGTGAGACAGTGTACACAAGCAAAATTCTCTGTCATCAATGTAATAAATCCTTTGTAGAAAACAAAATTACCTGACTTTGAACAGCACTTAACATAGCTGGACCTATCCTCTCACGCACAAGTCTCCCACTCAATAAGCTAGCAATAACATCAATCTGCATAACTCAAAAGAATCAGGCTAACAAACATGCCATTATCAATGATAAAGAAAAAGCAAAAGGGATTATAACTCTTCAATCAAACAAGCTCTCCGGGATCGGCTTATTTGGGCTTATCTACTAGCACAAGCACTTGTGAGACCGTTTGAGAGAGCTTATGGAAACAGCTTATGGCAAGTTCATAAGTTGTTTTCAGCTTAATTTAATTTCCATAAGCTCTCCAGGATAGCTTATAAAACAATTTAACATTATTTTATCTTATATTATAGAAACAGGTTATACATAAACTCTTATATGATAAGCACTAATGTCATAAATGTTTAATTAAACTGTTTGTCCAAACAGGACCTTAGACTCACCAAGTATAAGAGACACCCAATTCCAGATTCATCAGAATGCCAAAGAACAAGAGAAGATTCAAACACTTCAATGGAAAAAACAGCTCCTGATATAGCACCAACAGCAGCACCTCGTATGAAACCACTCTCAGTCTCTTGGCCTATCAAAGCTCCTGTCAAAGCCCCTAACAATGTGCCCACTGCAGACAAAACAACCCATTAGAACATGTTGCCCATAAAACATGCAATGTTTGTAATAGAAAAACATAAATAAACTACACAAATCTACAACTTTGTCCATTTTTGAAGATTAAAATAACCAAATAAGACGACACAAACAAAACAATCCCAATCAAAAAATAACACACCCCCACACACGGCCACACCACAACCCAAGTTTCAATTTCCCCCCCAAATTTAACAATAAACAAAGTATATTTATGTCTCAACCAAAATCACCTGAAAAATTTCCAACAAATTGAAAACACCCAAAAAAATCACCACACATTGACATTATCAAATTCATTCATCCAAAAACAGAAACAAACCGATCAATAATTAGGTTGATAAATCATAAATGCAACGAATGAGAATGCAAATTATAATAAGAATCAAACCTAATGCGAAGCAGAAGGTCAAGATCGCAGAGAAGATATTCCCAATAACAGCAGAAACCGCGAGAGTACCAATCTGTTTAACCTTCTCAACGAGATTTCCAAAGGATCCAAACAAAGATGAACGCAAAGGAGATGAATTTGGCACAAATTCCATCTGAATATCTCACAAATTACACGAATCAGAGATAAACAACAACAATTGGTAAAGGAATTGGGTTTAACGAAGAATTATTATTATACAACAACAATGATAATAATAATAATAATAAGGAAGAAGAATTTATATAAGAGAAACGCTCTTTAACAATGCCTTAGTGATTAAGAGAAGATTTTTGAAAGAAAGAAAGAACGAAACTACCATCAACCAACTTGCATTTAAAGCTTGTGTGCCTTAACGAGACCTCTTTCTTTCTATTTTTCTCTCTCTTTCTCTATCGAGATATTTTTCTTTTCTTCTAAAAAACTGCACAGAAATTCTAATTAGGTTTAATTTCAATTAATCTTAATTAATTAAAAGTAAAATCGCTTTCAAAATGACGGTGACAAGAGAGAAGAGAAGGGATGTTTCTTGTTATTTGACAACTAATATTTGAAAAGCTTAACCATCTAGAAATGGTTACGGAAAATTGGTTAGGTGTTTATTTTCGATCACTCATTTATCACGTTTATATGGTAAGATTAAAATTGTTTTTTAAACTTTTTAAGATTACTACAAAGGGAAAGGTGTGTTTGATGGATTTCACAGTTTTCTCCGCAAGTGGTACGACCACAACCTCTAACATTGGTTATTTTAATGTCATTTAATTAATGGGTGTCTGTCTTTTTTATTTTTTTAGTTAAATCAATATATATTCTGCATGCGTAATTGCAGAAACTAATCTTCCGAAGTATTAATATCTATTTAAGGAGTTGATCTCTCTCATTAAATATGTTTCCATACGTATCAGCTTTGGATCAAATCCTTAGGTTCAAGAACCCAAATATCAACCACTTGTGATTTTTTATTTGTTTAATTGTGTGAGTGATGAAAATATCTTGATCCGATAGGGGGAAGTAGGTGGCTTGTAGGAGACTTTGGTATGGATGGATTATTATTGGATGACAAAAAGATATGGCATGCATGTTGTATATTTAATGTTCTAGCAAGCCGGTCATCCCAATAGAAATATTGTACTGCTTGATATTTTTTTGAGTTACTTCTATTTCTATGATTTGTCAATTTGTCAATTTCCTTTCTTCTTTTTTTCCTTTCTATCTTTCTTGGTTCCAATTATAATAACTTTCTATAGTTTGTAGATATTTATAAATATTAGGCTAAATTATAGTTTTAGTCTCTCTATTTTTAAAATTCAGACATTTGGTCCCCCTATTCTAAAACTTGGACATTTAGCCCCTCTAATTTGAAAAATTCAGGCATTTTAGTCCAAAGAAAGTTTTTTATTTTTTATTTTTGCTGATTTGGAGATTTGTCAAAAAAAAAATATGATGTGGCAGCTTACATCCTATACACGTGGCTGTCACGTCATTATTTATTTTAAAAATGTATTTTTTGTTTAAAAAATTAATTTTTATCTTTTAATTAAAAAATATTTTTTAAAAATAAATATAAAAATAAAATATTTTAATTTTCTTTAAAAATTAAAATTTAATTTTTAATACGAATTCAAAAATTGAGCTTTTTTTAATTAAATACTAAAATTTTCATTTAACTAAGAAATTTAAAACTAAAAAGCCCAATTGATATTTACTTAAATTAAATTAAATTTTTCACTTAAACTAAATTAAATGTTTTTAGTTTTAAAAATTTTATTAAAATTAAAAAAATTAAATTAAATTTTAAGAAAATTATAAATATTTGACTTCTAATTTTTAAAATAAAAATTTGATTTTTAATCAAAAAAAATTAAAATTTAACTTTTGATAAAAAATTAATTTTTAAAATAAATAATGATGTGGCAGCCACGTGTATAGCTTATGTCAGCTGCCACATCATATTTTTTTTTACAAACTTCCAAAATCAACAAAAATAACCCTTTGGACTATAATGTCTGAAATTTTCAAAATAAGATGACTAAATGTTTGAGTTTTAAAATAGGGGAACCAATGTCTAAATTTTTAAAAATAGGGGGACCAAAACTATAATTTAGCCTAAATATTAAGATGGGAGTTTTTTTAAAAAAATAAACAAAATAAAATTTATAAAATTTTATCCTTTTTTGGTTTCTTATCTTTATATATAAATCTAGGAGAGTAATCACACTTTCATCTCACTACTAGAAAAAGACTTTTTATATCGGTTAAAAAAGGCTTTTCATATCGGTTCCGTAACCGATATAGATAAAGGGGATATTAAAAACAGGCGCTTTCTATATCGGTTAAAGAACCGATATGAAAAATGTTTTTTATATCGGTTCCCAATAGAACCGTTATGAAAAGTCAGTTTTTAAACCTATAAAACGCTTTTTTTATATCGGTTTCTTAGTTGAACCGATATTGAAAATCACTTTTTATATCGGTTATTTAAAGGAACCGATATGAAAAGTCATTTTTTTTAAAAAAAAAATAAAAAATAAAAAATTCCTCAATTGGATATACAGCAAACAACAAAATCACAACAAATACAATATTTATATAAAAATACAAAGATCTCAAATTATACTCCATATCCATATCCAAATACAAAAACCGAATCTAATACACACTATCTATATTTCTCCCCAATGATCATATCAATATCTACCCCTTCAAAATCAACATTGTCCTCAAGGTTGTAGAAATTATCTCTATGAACAAATTTCCTCAAGGAGCCTCTATATCGGCAGTCGCCACAAAGCACCACCGCTATTACGTGTAACAAACAAAGATTAGCATCATTTATAATCGAAATAGCCTCGCTATTACAACGATACTAAATGTCCAATGAAGGAGAAAATTAATAAAGCGATGTAAGAGATCGCAGAAACACAAAAAAAAGTTACAAAAGAATTATTCAAGTAAAGGAACCAATCCACAATTTAATGCTAATGCAAAACCTTTCTTAAAATAATATGCATTTAAAATGTTGCATTGAAATTTTATTAGCATATATTATTCTTGTTGCAAAACAAAATATCGAAAAAGGGTTTCAAACACGAAGACTACATGGACTATTCAGGAAGGGAGTGTGCCTCCTTTCCCCAAAGATACCCAAAGAATATCCGAATAGTAACGCCAAATGACCTAAAACATTTAGGAAAAAATTTCTTACAAATTAACAAAGAACACATTTATGATCCAAGACATTTAGGGAAAAACCTCTTAGAAATTAATAAATGACATATTTTATGTATTGTTTCGCTTTGATGTCTCATTTGGGACCTACACAGTTTTTTCTCTCGATTGAGATGCATGCTCATCCTTTCAGGATGAGAAAACAGTTTAGCTCTACACATAAAAATGGCATAGGAGCATAATTTACCACATAAAAATAGAATAGGCACAGGAGCATAATGTACCTCATTAATGTCCTCCTTCAACCTTATACTGACTTAACATCAATGCAAACTGCGGACATGTTTCCGAAAGGTACTTCACAACTTAACATCAATGCAACTGAAAAATAAAAGTATAAAGTAAGCCAAGAGTATTTGGTAAACTTATAAAGGACCAATGAATTAACAGAATACCATGTGCTGGCGCGCTTTAAGTACGACTTTCAAGATTGAAATGTTTCACACTTATATATTGAAGCCATTTCCTCCGGAGATTCCTCCGGGTCTTCTACACCTTTGTCCATTCCTAGAGTCCAAAGAACTCTCTATCAATTATCAATCAAAAAGAAATGGAATTGGGAAAATATTAAGGCCAAAAATGCAAAGGCCAAAACATACCACTTTGCTAAGAGTAACTAGAGAACTAAAGTTATCGGGATTGCCAAATTTTCTTGCAAGTGACGACGACCACCGCGCTTTTCTCGCAATCGGAATAGTATGACTTCATCCGAGGCCTTTTATAACCGCTACTAAAGAACTCATCTGTAGGTGGAAAATACAAATTGAACTTCATATCAACATCATCAATCTCTCTCTCTGTTTGGCCTTCTCGAGCATATCGATGATGGAGTCATAAACCGCTACGAAACTGGACTCCTCATCAACAAAAGACAATTGGTATTCTTCCTCAAAATGTTTGTCATAGTATCTCTTGAGCATGCTCTTTCGTTTTCGAAGAAGCAGCCACTTTTTGTCCAATTCCTTGATTATCCAGAGTATCTACAAACCATCTCAACATGTTTTTATACAGTTATACATCAACTTCATTCATTCACTTACTTAGCAATTTTAACTACTTGTATTTCATCCTATGCAACACATAAATCCTCCTAAATGAGAAAGGTGGCCTAATTTTTGTTTAATCCATATCATCCAACAATAAACACAATTTAAAACTACCTTGTGTTGATTCAGTTTAGGTTTGCTACCACCGTCATTCAATAATGTGTCTTCCGACTCATCCTCTTTAGGAACTTCGCAGAAGACTAGGACATTGTTCCTTACGGTACATTGCAATAAATGGAATCTAAAACACACAAAATAAATGTTATAAAACTAAGAAGGAATTTTGATCAGCATATGACACAAAAAATTAATTTAAAAATGTATTTCTTACGTCATATTTCTTTATATGATGCAATTCCAAAAACTTGACAATATCTTCCCTATTTACTGCATCAACAAGTCACAGGATTTGGCCACACCGAACAATGGATGCATGTTGGACGTAATTTGGCAGAGTATCCAAGAACTTTCTTCTTCTATACTCGATCTCATCCAACCGGAATAGATCCTACAATGTCTTCAATGATCTGTAGAAAAAGAGATAGATTAAGCCGCCTCATCACCGAGGTTGAAGGCTGAATTTCCGATTATCAATCTCAACAAAGGTTGAGCAGCACAGTAAGAAGCTAATATATACAACAGTTATGACATTAGGTCATACTTTCTATTAAATGAGTAATACATAAATTACTTAAACCACAATGTGATAATACTACACCTGAAAGAATGAATTCGAGAGGATTTTAATATTACTCGTGCATACCTCATCCAAGCTATCAAGTTCCGCAAACAAGTCAGCAAAAGCATGAAGTGATGCCTCATTTTCCCTGTTATAACATACAAACAAACCCTTTGTTAAAAAATTCAAAAAAGAAAATGCTAGGAGAATATAGGTGTGAAAATGAAATAGATAATCAGTTCATGTTTCCATTTCGGCCAAGACATATCATATGACCCTCTTAATTCTTTTGATTGCAGTTCACAAATCAGATTTAAGGCAAGAATGCCATGAACATCAACTCAGTATAGATCAATATAACTTAATTAGATGGGTTCAAATCGTAGTCTTACCTAAGGTATTCAAGAATGCCATGAACATCAACTGCAGACTAATATAAACATCTAACCAGAGAGATTAAATTTACCTAAGGAATTTAATCTCGAGCAATTTTCTCAATACCCATACTAGTGATGATAAAGGAAAATACCCATATATACGGCGAACAAAAACATCTGAGCTTCAAGTTTATTTGGAAGACCTACCCATTTCAGATTAAATTTTCCTCCGTTTCTCATATACAATTTCACAAACACATGGTGCTCTTTCCACTCATCTAGACCAAACCTCTCCAAAAACACCTACCCATTTGAAGACTCCAACCTGAATAGAGAGACATTGCAATATGTAATCGAAGAGAAGGAAGATGGAGATTTATGAGGATGAATCAAGAGGCAAAAATAAATTCTAAATATTTAACTTAAATGAAAGATCAAAGTCGACACGAGAATGCCAAAAAAATCTTGAAGCGAAACCAAACTCATTCCTCTTGAGCTTCCGATTTCACAAAGCGTAAAACGAGACCAAACAAAATCTTGGAGCGAGATTGGGGTTTCGGTTTCGGGCATCAATCGAGGGTTTATGGGTTTCTTCATTTTTGGTTTCTGGGTTTCTTCATCTCTCGTTTCGGGTTTCAATCGAATAGGGAGAGAGCTTAGAGTGCTAGCTGTCGTGAGGGTTTCGTTGAGAGAGAGCGAGGTTGTGAGAGGGTTTTGTTGGAGAGAGCGATCGAGGTTGTGAGAGGGTTTTGTTGGATGAGCGTTTTCACTTCTTTTTCTTTAGTATATTAGCGTTTTCTATAACGGTTATAGCATAAACCCGATATGAAAGACTTAAATTAGCGTTTTCTATATCGGTTTGAGAGGCAACAGATATAAATATTGTAAAAATAATTACAAAACTGCCACCGCGTCATTTTTAATATCAGGTCCTTTTTAACCGATATGAATTGTTGATATAAAATGCATTTTTTCCACTAGTGTCATTGGCGCGTATTTGAGGTGTTGATTTGCTATTTTAAAGTTTAGATTTATCATGTCTTTGCAACCATTTAATTATATCAAGCACTATTCTGTGCTATTGAGTGTTTCACAGTTTCAACATAATTAAATGTATTTACCATCTCTTATTTGTTCATTACTTCTAACATCTAATCTTGCATGCTAATAGTGATTTTCAATTACCTGTCAATTGATCATTTCAACACATATCTGCTAAATATTTGTTAGTGGTGTTAGGTTGGGATTTTAACAACTAAACACGTCATGTGTAGCTTGGTGTTGTAATGCATACTATTTATGAAACAAGTTACCGCGTTTGTTTCGATTTCTTTATAAATGTTAATACTTAGAGCAGCGCAAATACTTAAGTTATCTAAGTGACAAATAAAGTAGAACAAAAATTTTCTTAAAAAAAGCGACAAGTATAATGAAACGGAGGAGTAATTATTAGAGCAACGCAAATTCTCTACATTGATTTCATCTGTTGTTAATTTCTCAAGTCCTTAATGACTTCCTCTATTCCTTTGCTTCCATAAACCAAACAGGTTATTTAACACACTACACTCTTTTCTACTACACAAACATGTCCACAAACTTTAATCCCACTGTCTTTGAAAGCAACGCATTCTAAAGCTTTCTCTTCACATTGATTTCCCTGCAAACTTCTTTGTCTTTATTGCATGCAACACCCATGCATTTTTTAAAATTTGCACGTCGTCTTTCAACCTCCTATTGAAGAGATGAGTTTTGCAACATTTACATGCGATTTCCCCAATCACTACTTTGATTCTTTGTACCCCAGAGTGTGGTTTTTCCACTATGTATCATCATTTTGTATGTGCTTCTTTTTTAAAAATCAACATTTCTTTCCATATAGTACTCTTTAAACTAAGGAAAATGTTGGATATTTTAGTGTAATTGATCTCATGATTATGTTAAAATAAGAGTGCACGCTTGTTTTAATGTAATAAAATGAGATGTATGCAGTTTATGCTGGTGGCGCCTCACTGTTGCTTGAAGCGACAGTTAAGCGCAAGTTTTGCAAGATTGGCAGAAGTTTCTGTCCATTGGCGCATGGAGCGTGACTTAGGCGCCACTTAAGCGACAGTTTCACGCCCTGTGTTAGCGAAGCTGTCGCATGGAGCGAGAACGAGGCGCCAGTGAGGCGCTAGACGTTGAAAACAGTTTTTATGCGAAAAACTGTTATAAACTGCTGGTTTTTTAAAGAAAAGACACAGTTTTTTCCTTCTTAAGATCATTCTCTCTGGTTCTGAAAGTCATAGAACAAGAACATACACAAGAACAAAACTCTTAGAATTAATCTTCTGATTTTATCCGATTGAACAATTTTGGTTGAACCCCGAAATTTGATTCAATCTGAAAGTGTTTTTACACGACTTCAGATTTATCCAAGTATTGTCATTTTGTCCATCTTGAATTATCAAATCCCCAACAAAAGTTTGAATCAAATTTTTCGAAATGACGAACGATAATTCGAAGATGACAAGCAAGTTTGCGAAATTGGACAAGTTTGAAAGGCGGGACTTTGAAGATAGCGTAAAAGATGCACTTTCTCTTGACAACATTGAAGGTGGTGTATGTCTTTGAGTAATTCGATGCCTGGGTGTATCTAGAAACCAAACTCGGATCAAACAAGGAAGCGTGCGAAATGGGAAAACGATGATTACATTTGTCGTGGACACATTCTCAATGGTATGTCCGACTTCTCTTTGATATTTATCAAAATGTTGAATCTGCTAAAGAATTATGGGACTCTCTTGAGACCAAATATATGGCAGAAGATGCTTCAAGTAACAAATTTCTGGTTAGTAATTTCTTTAATTACAAAATGGTTGATTCAAGGCCTGTTATGGAACAATATAATGAACTGCTGCGAATTTTGGGTCAGTTTACTCAACATGATTTGAAAATGGATGAATCCATTGCGGTTTCATCAATAATTGATAAATCGTCTTCTTCTTGGAAAGACTTCAAGCACACCTTGAAGCATAAGAAGGAAGAGTTGACTGACTGACTCGTTCAACTCGGTAGTCATTTCATGATTGAAGAGTCACTGAGGGCTCAGGAAAATGACAAGCCCAATGATAAAAGTGTAGCAGGTTCCTCTTCCGTTAATATGGTAGAGGAAAGTGGAACAGTTAAGCAAAATTACAATGGTAAAGGTAAGAAACGAAAGTTTCAAGGAAATAAGAACAAAGGTCCAAACAAACAGACAAAATTGTCATGCCGAAGTGTGGGAAACTGGTCATCTAAAGAGGGATGTAGGGTGTTCAAAGAAAAGAACAAGGTTTGGTCCAAGTGGATCGAATGATCCCGAAAAGCAACAAGGTCGATTGTTGTGAATAATTTTAATTCGAATACGAATTCAAATTATGTATCACTAATATCCGAGGCATTCTATGCGAGGATGATGACGTTGCTTGGTGGTTTGATTCGGAGCAACAAGCCATGTGTGCAAAGATCGTCGTTGGTTCAAGAAATTTAGACCAATTGATGATGGCTCTATTGTGAAGATGGGCAATGTTGCGATCAACCAATCCTAGGAATAGGTTGTGTAACTTTAGTTTTTACTTAGGAAAAAGTTTGTATTTGGATAATGTCTTATTTGTACCGCATCCGTAAGAACTTATTATCCGGTATGGTTTTAAATAATTGTGGTTTCAAGCAAGTACTTGAAAGTGACAAGTACATCTTGTCAAGACATGGTTCTTTTGTTGGATTTGGTTATCGTTGTAATGGAATGTTTAAATTAAACATTGATGTTCCTTTTGCTCATGAATCTGTTTGTATGGCCTCGAGTAGTTCTATAACTAATGTGACAAAATCAGAAATTTGGCATGCTAGATTAGGACATGTTCACTACAAAAGATTAAAAGATATGTCAAAAACAAGTATGATTCCTCCTTTTGATATGAACATTGAAAAATGCAAAACTTGCATGTTGACTAAGATCACTAGGAAACCTTTTAAGGATGCTAAGAGTGAAACTAAAGTTTTAGTTTTAGACCTTATTCATAGTGACTTGTGCGATTTGCATGCTACCCCATCATTAGGTCATAAAAATATATTGTTACGCCTCATTGATGATGCATCTAGGTATCTTATTATGTATATTTATTAACTACAAAAGATGAAGCTCTTGAGAAATTCAAAATCTATAAGAATGAGGTAGAACTTCATCAAAATGGGTTGATCAAAACTCTTCAGACGGATAGGGAGGTGAGTATTATGATGAGGTATATTTTCAATCTCTTTGGAATAATACATCAAGTCATGACCCATATACACCACAACAGAAATGGTGTAGCCGAAAGGAAAAAATAGAACATTGAAAGAAATGGTGAATTCTATGTTATCCTATTCGGGTCTTAGTGAAGGATTTTGGGGAGAGGCTATGTTGATGACTGTTACTTGTTGAAATGTAATTCCTAACAAAAGGAATAAGGTTACCCCATATGAACTTTGGCACAAAAAGACACCAAATTTGAGTTATCTCAAAGTTTGGGGATGTAGGGTCGTGGTCGACTTACAGAACCTAAAAGGAAAACCTTAGGTGAAAGAGGTATAGATCGCATATTTATTGGATATCTTTGAGCATTCTAAGGCATATAGATTCTATGTGCTAGAATCTAATGATTCATTCTGTTGTGAACTCTGGTCATAGAGTCACGGGATGCAATCTTTGATGAACAAAGGTTTACATCTATACCTAGGCCAAAGGACATGAATTCCATGTCGAAAGTCTCGATTAATAATGAGGATATACCTTCAACTAGCAATCGAAATGAGAAAGTGGTACGAAAGTACGAAAGGCTAAGTCATTTGGTGATGACTTTCAACTTTATTTGGTTGAAGGGTCAAGAAATGATGTTGAATTTCAATATCAATATTGCCTCAATGTTGAGGAAGATCCAAAGACTTTTAGTGAAGCAATGGCTTCAAGCGGATGTTGCATTCTCGGAAAGAAGCAATCCAAAGTGAGATGGACTCCATCTTGCAAAATAATACCGAAATTGGTTGACTTACCTCCGGATGTAAACCATTAGGATGTAAGATGATCTTTAGGAGAAAGATGAAAGTGGATGGCATCAGAGACAAGTACAAAGCCGATTGGTGATCCAAGGCTTTAGTGCAAAAGGAGGGTATTGATTTTTGATACATATGCTCCTCGTTGCTAGGATATCCACCATTAGATCGTTGTTAGCACTTGGCTGCTATCCACAATCTGGTGATTCACCAAATGGATGTGAAAACCGCATTCTTAAATGGTGAATTGGATGAAGAGATATACATGAAGCAACTCAAGGGTTTGTTATGCCAGAAATGAAAATAAGGTGTGCAAACTGATGAAATCTCTTTATGGCTTGAAACAAGCACCTAAACAATGACATCAAAAATTTGATGAGGTTGTGTTATCTAGTGGTTTTGTTCTAAACCAAGCAGATAAATGTCTATACAGCAAGTTTGATATTCATGGCAAAGGAGTTATCATTTGTTTGTATGTAGACGACATGTTGATCTTTGGTACAGACCAAGGTCAAGTTGATGAAACTAAGGCATTTTTGTCTTCTAAGTTTGATATGAAAGACATGGGGGAGACGGATGTGATCTTAGGAATAAAGATCAAACGTGGAAACAATGGTATCTCCATCTCTCAATCACATTATATTGAGAAGATATTGGAGAAATTTAATTTTAAAGATTGTTCTCCTAAGTAGTACCCATTGATCCTAACCTGAAGTTATTACCTAATAAATGTGTAGCGGTGTCTCAACTTGAATACTCAAGGGCGATAGGATCATTTATGTATGCAATGATAAGTACTAGGCCTGATATAGCTTATGCTGTTGGTAAACTTAGTAGGTTTACAAGTAATCCTAGTTCTCATCATTGGCAAGCCATGAATAGAGTATTCAAGTACTTAAAGGGAACCATTGGTTATGGTTTGATATATACTTGGGTTTCCTTGGTCATTGAAGGTTACTCGATGCAAGTTGGATAACCAATATGGAAGATCATTCTTCCACAAGTGGTTGGGTATTCCTCCTGGAGGAGGTGCTATATCTTGGGCATCCAAGAAACAGACTTGCATTACAAATTCAACAATGGAATCTGAATTTATAGCTTTAGCGAAGAGTAGTAAAAAAAAGTGAATGGCTAAGAAAAGCGATATATGAGATTCCATTGTGGCCCAAACCTCTACCTCCCATGTCTATCGGTGTGATAGTCAAAGCTACTTTGGCTAAGGCATATAGTCAAGTGTATAATGGGAAGTCTAGACACTGGGAGTAAGACACGCATGGTTCGAGAGTTAATCATGCATGGTGTGATATCGATGGAGTTTGTAAGAACTCAAGATAATTTGGCCGATCATTTAACCAAAGGGTTAAGTAGAGATCTCGTGAAAAGGTAATTTGTGGGATTAGGATTAAAGTCCATCGAAATTTCTTATGTTAAGATACCCAATTCCCATCTAATATGACATTAGGTGTTGAATTCAATGTGGAAAGCTTAACATGTGGAGATTGGAACACATCATCGAAAGAATCCCAAAAGGTATGTGTTCGGTTCTGTAAGTTAAGGAGGTTGAAGTATAACTTCTTAATGGTTCTTTTGAAAAAATTGCATTTGCAGGTGCAAGAAAGAAAAGAACTACCTATATAAGCATGAAGTTTAGCCGCTTCAAGAATTTCAGGACTTGGCTTTGATATGCTTATGAAGGATAGGGACACAGGCTAGTAAACTAGTGTCAAGTAAGAGTAATGTTTTAAACTATTGTGCGGATTACCTTCATGTATTCAAGATGAATAGAAAGGGTTCAATCCTTAGTGACACCCTGATATTCGAATATTTGAAATGTGTAATAAGCTAAGATGAAATTCAATCGTCACGATATTTCATTTATGCAATAGTTTGTAGTATGCTATGACTTTGGTAATTTGATCGGTAATTACACTAAAATAGGGGAGGATTGTTGGATATTTTAGTGTAATTGATCTCATGATTATGTTAAAATAAGAGTGCACGCTTGTTTTAATGTAATAAAATGAGATGTATGCGATTTATCTTTGGTGGCGCCTCCTTCGCCGCGGCGGCGATTAAGCGCAAGTTTTGCAAGATTGGCAGAAGTTTCTGTCCATTGGCGCATGGAGCGTGACTTAGGCGCCACTTAAGCGATAGTTTCACGCCCTGTGTTAGCGAAGCTGTCGCATGGAGCGAGAACGAGGCGCCAGTGAGGCGCTAGACGTTGAAAACAGTTTTTATGCGAAAAACTGTTATAAACTGCTGGTTTTTTAAAGAAAAGACACAGTTTTTTCCTTCTAAGATCATTCTCTCCTGGTTCTGAAAGTCATAGAACAAGAACATACACAAGAACAAAACTCTTAGAATTAATCTTCTGATTTTATCCGATTGAACAATTTTGGTTGAACCCCGAAATTTGATTCAATCTGAAAGTGTTTTTACACGACTTCAGATTTATCCAAGTATTGTCATTTTGTCCATCTTGAATTATCAAATCCCCAACAGAAAATGTTGCTCTGCAAATTTTTTACAACAAACTAAATTTACTCTGTATGCATGCAAAATGTAATTGTTGTCTATCATTGATTTCTTATGTTTTACAACAAACTCCCATGATCCTTGAAACCAGCTTCCTCTTCTTCCCATTCTCTCATGTTCTTAACATGCTACCTCACTACCTTTACTTCTTTACTACATTTTTTCCCTTTTTTGTAACACACTCAATAATAACCAAAACTGAAAATCTTTTAAACTTTTGATTTCATCAAACATCTTTGTAGGAGGATTTCCCAACTTTGGTCCTTGATTTGGATGCTTACGTCAGTGATGTCCAAACAAGACTAAAGATGTACATATGGTGGATGGCTCCAAATCACTTTTGTTACTACCACTAGGGTTTACATATGTGTTATGGGTAGGCCTTTTCATGAGGTAGTTTGCCCTGTTCCGCAAAAACGTTCTTCCTTAAGATTCGATGATTCCCATGTTGTTTTCTGTCACGACGAGATTTGCAGCAACACAATGATGTGTCACCTTCGGCTCTGGATTAGATCACTAAAACAATGTTTTAGTGATCATCACTAAATAGAGTGTAACCGTTAGATATTTGTTTTAGTTTCCAAATGGGATCCAATGAGTGTTATTAAAAGGGGTATATATGTACTATCATATTTAATTTGATTCTGTTTCTCTTTCTTATTTTTGTGGCACTAATTAAGCACGTTTTTAATTTTAATTTGATTCCGTATTTAATGCATAGTAATTATGAAATAAAAAAATTCTGAATTTGTAAAATTATATTTGTATTAATTTGTAGGTGACCAAGATACCCTTTTCTCAATAAAATTTATTATGCTGATCTAACTCGCTCGGTAAATATATGGCACAACAATCATTTTTATAACTTATGTGCTTCATGTTCCATTTATAACTTTTATTTGTCTATTACTTTTACAACACCTTCACTCATCTTTCTGCAAAAGTTATGTGTCTGTCTCTAACCAATGTAGCTGTTGTAGACGAGTGGGGATGGGCTTGGATTTATGCCATCAAGTGGACCACTCATTTCTCAAATGCATCTACCAGGAAAAGAGTCTCTGTGTTGAATGTTATCTTAGAGGTGAATGGTTTTTACTCTGCAAGTGTCTCAGTTTGAAATCAGGGGATCCCATACGATTCGGTATGAACAATGATTTTCCAAATTGCATGTTAGAGGAAGAAAGAGGAGAAAAGAGTGAAAAAAATATATAGAAAAATGAGATATATTGTGAAAAATAGAAAAATCAGATAGAGTTAGAGGAAGAAAGAGGGGGAGAGAGTGTTAAAATGTGTGAGAATGTTTAAAAAATTATGAGAGAGAGTGATAACTAATATTTTTCGTAGAGATTAGAAAATAAAATTGCAGTAAAGTTTCAAATTTTACAAATTGACAAATTGTAATATTTCCCGTAGAGACTAAATAAAACTTATTGATAGAGAAAAAGAGAATATTAAAAATGAATGAGAGATGTAGATGAAATTAAAGTAGATATATGAGTTAGAGGAAGAAAGAGGAGGAGAGAGTGAAAAAATGTGTGAGAAAGGTTGAAAAAGTTTGAAAATTATATGAGAGAGAATGATAAGTAATATTTCCTGTAGAGATTAGAAAACAAAGTTGTAGTAAAGTTTCAAATTTTACAAATTATAATATTTCTCGTAGAGACTGAATAAAACTTATTGACAAACAAAAAATAGAATATTAATAAAATGAAGGAGACATGTATATGAAATTAAAATAGATATAATGTGAAAAATAGAAAAAATGTGATAGAGTTAGAGGAAGAAAGATGAGAGAGTGAAAAAGTATTAAGAAAGTTAGAGAGAGAGAGTGTGTGTGTGTGTGTGTGTGTGTGTGAAATTTTTTGAAAAAGTATCGTAAAATATCTTAAAATTGTTTAGTTGAGAAAGAGGTAAAATTGGTATTTTGGTAGTAGGTTAATGATATAGATAAATAGTAGATAGATATTCCAACACTTCTAAATAGCCAAAAAAATACACCGAATCAAATTAAAATCCATTGATAGTCTTCCAATTCATAGTATTAAAATGTTAATATTTGATAAAAAATTATTAACGTAAAAAGTTCAAGTAAATAAAACTCGTGTGTCTAATATTATAGAACTAGTATAACCTATTATGGGTTCATTTGGGTTTGCGGGTTTGTTTTCTAAAATCCATTGCCCGAACCAAACAAGAATGGATTGGCTTGGATTTGTTCGAGTTTGATCCAAACGCGAAAAATATCCAAACCAAACATATCTATTTGAATTGAATCAGAGGTTGGTTTGATTTGTCTGAACTATTGAACACCCCTAACTAATCATTTGTAGTACCAAAAATAGAAAGCAAACTGAAAACTCAATCCACCTAAAAATTAATAATTATACTAACTCACAAAATTCACCTCAAATTAATCTGCCTTGTCTCGTGACATTCATGCTTGTGGTCCAAGACTTCAAAGTCTATAACAACTACACCTAATGTTAAACGGGGAGGTTTTGCTATATGCAATTTTATATAGTTTTCCTGAACAGATCAAGATTGAATAAAAAGGATGTGTCATTGACAATTCAATTCCGGGTTTTTTCTTTTGGACCCCCACCCATTCCTCTAACACCCCCACCCACCGTGTGAAAATACCAAAATACCCCTGACTCTTTACAAAATCACCATTTCTTCACATAATTGGTCATACCTACGTTTGACCACCTTCACTGCGCATATACGCCAGAGAGACGCGTATATACGATCCCGTAAATCAACCAATCGTATATACCCCACACAAATTTCTATATACGACGAGCAAAAATTTACTCACCATATATACCCTATTCAGCGTATATATCGATTACAAAGAAATTCATCCACTCGTAAATACGCCACAGACCTATATCGACGAAGAAAAAGTAAGCATCATCGATATACACTGTTTTGATGTAAATACGATGAGCATTTTTTTTTTTTTTTTACTAATTTTTTTGCTTCGCTTGCAGTGTCCGGTAGGCATAGAGGGAGACGTGAGGTCCACTAGTGGAAAAAACGGATTTTACATCAGCAATTTATATCGGTTAAACCACTAACAGATATGGAAAAGGAGACGGTGGCATTTTTGCAATTTTGATTACATTATTCATATCGGTTGAGTAGCTAACCGATATGGATAGATAAAAATTGCAATTTTTATTACATTATTCATATCGGTTGAGTAGCTAACCGATATGGATAGATAAAAACCCTCGTTCTAAAATTTCCTTGCGCGCATAACACCCACGGAAGAGAGAAAGGCCACGCGAAGAGAGAAAGGCTATGCGAAGAGAGAAAGGACGCGAAGAGAGAAAGGCTCGTTCCATCTGCTACTGCGAGAAGAGAGAAACGTGCGAGAAGAGGAGAGAAAGGCTCGTTCCACGCGAAGCCACCGTTCCATCCGCCGCCGCTTGCGTCATTTGGGTTTTCTTCTCGTGAGGTATTTAACTTCTCGCGAATGGTTTTCTTGGTTTTCTTGGTTAGGGTTTCTTGAGGTTTTCTTCGTTTTCTTCTCTGTGAGGTATTAAACTCACATCGTTGCAGCAGCAACAATAATTTTCTTGGTTTTCTTGGTTTTCTTGGTAGGTTTTCTTGAGGTTTCTCTGTTAGATTGTTGATTTCTCTGTTAGAAGAGGAGCGACGGTGAAGAGGAAGAAGGAGAGGAACGACGGCGAAGAGGAAGCGATTACGAAAATGTATGTGTGTTTTCTTACTAAGCTCAGGTATGTGCGTTTTACGCGAGATCTATGATCCATCCCATTATGTTTCCTTTGATTAATCGATGATTTTAATTTCTTGATTTGTGTCTAAATGTTGCTTTTGTTTTGTTTTGTTTCAACTTTGATCTGTTACAGGTTTCAGATCTGATCCTGCGATGAATGTTGATGATGCTTTAAGCTTTTTTATATGATATTATTCCTGTAGATTCGTTTATCAGTGATCTGTTTTTGATGATTGGCTGGAGATTCTGATGTTATTTATTTATTTTTATGTACTAATTAAGCAAGGGTTGATATTTAACTTTCATTTTAATTGTGTTTACTATGATTCTGATATTCAGGAGGATGAGTGATTTGAACGGATCTGAAAATTCAATTTTTCCACAACTTGATAAGATGATGAGTTTAAAAAATCTGTGAGTTGATTGCTCTGTCTCTTTTAGGAGTAAGAAGAAAAGAAGTAGCAGAATTAAAGGGCACTCATAATTGATAATACATTACTATCTATCTTATTGTTTCACAGGATTCTAAGAAATTGCAACATCAATGGACCACTACCTGAATATCTTGGGACAATGACAAATTTAAAAGTCTTGTAATTACATACTTTCTCCATTTTATTTAACTATTCAGTAAACCATTAAATTTCGTTTCGCTCTGTTTAGCTTGTTACAGTGTAACTAACCTTAATATTTTTGTGCTGTATACTTACTGCTTTGGCAGGTATAATATTTATATAGCTCTTACAACTTATTAGGTTGCAGGATTTTATTCTATGATCATTTCCCTCTATAGCTTGTAGACTCATTCTCAACATGATTTTTTTTTTCAGAGACCTCAGCTTTAACAAATTGAGTGGACAAATTCCGAGAACCTATGCTGACATGAGTGGTGTGAATTACATGTAAGAAATTCATTGTTGTTTCCTTCAGCAGCTGTCTTTTGGGGTGCATTTTTAATGACATCTATTTGGTCTCTTGAGACAATTATCTAAACTAATTAAATCCTTCATAGAGAATAAGAAGATATAAATGAGTTTGGTTAAAAAAAACTAGCTTAGTTCCTATAATGCTGGGTCGACGTTAATACTATTTAGTTTCGTATATTAATTTCTTGATAATCTTTTATTGTAGATTTTTAACTGGAAACCTTCTCTCAGGACCAAGGCCTACTTGGAAAGATAGTGTTGACGTGTGAGTTATCTTTCAAATATTACTTGTATGATTCCTTGATTTTAGCAATATATATACTTCATTTGAGTGGCAACCAAAGTACTAGAAACATGTCATTCATATTTTTCTTTTTCTAGCTTCTCTCCTTTTTCTCTTTCTTTTTATGTGAGAAATGTTGTTTTAGCTGAATTTTATTTATTTTATCCGTATTAAGTGCTTGACCACCAAAAATACTACAATGGTTAATAATATATTGATCACCAAAATCTTGTAAATAAACAATACTTCAATCATTAATTATTTTTTAATAGTATTTCAGTTTAATCCTTTGTTATACTTCTCCTGATGAACTATAGTGAGAGTATCATTTCCCTTATATAATAACCCCTTTATAATCAATTACTGTAATATCGGCTTGTAATCATCATGAAACATTAAGGTTCCGATGCGAGTGTTGCAGGGAAATTTGGTACAGAAGGACTTCAATATTGCAGAAAAAGCAGGTGGGGTTGGTAAGTGTAGCGACCGAAAAATCCGGGAAAGGATTCTTCGAAAGGTTCAAAGGAAGCCGCCACCAAATTTTAGTTTAAGGGCAAATTCGGAAAATCCCTTTAGTTTAGGACAAGGCATTGTTAGGGTTCGGGAGTCGTTATGTGTGGAGAAGGTATTAGCACCCCACGACATCCATTGTCTAATTAATTAAGATTTATTTAATAATTACCCTTTTATTCATGTAGAAAAAGACTTATTTTAAGTTTTGGTTTTAGTCTTGACAAGAGTTGAGTCTTGCTCCTACGCACTCTCCGGATGCAATGGAGGAATCAAAGCCTACGTAGTTCTTCCCGAAAAAGTTTATGGGTTGGTGGTTTTAATGTAGGGTCCTAGGATTCCTTGAATATGCATACTCACTCGATTCCTAGACGCCGCTAATCCGATTGTACAACCGACTTAGCCCCTAATTTTTGAAAATAATTTTAGAGTTTTTGAAAGAAAGTGGTTTGGTGTTAGGTGGGTTCGTTTTAGAATAGGTATTCTAGAACTCCTGAACTGCATGTACTCATTAGTTCTAGGTGACGACTAACCCGATCAGATACATTGACTTAATCCCCTATTTTTGGAAAATGGTTTATTCGTATTTATTAAGTTTGTAGGATTATTGAATCTGCATAACTCATCGACTTAAAATAATGACTAACCTTGGTTGTACAACCGACTTAATCTTTTATTTGATTTTGGGGTAGAAAAATATTTAATTATTATTTTTATTTCTATTTATCACCCTTTCATATGCCCACTTTCTGGTTTTCAAAAAACTTTAAAGCCCCAAATCCATTTTGGTGAAACTAAGCTTTCTATCTAATCAATTTGGTTCTTGATGGATTTTCTGGCAAGAGGAACATAATCCGCTTATGTTTCAAATTTTAATTTGTTTGGGTGCTGAAAACGTGATTTGGGCTTTTCGTTTATGTTTCAAACTCTAATCTATTTCTACTCTTTTTTTTTTTAAGATCGATTATAGGCTTCATCTAATAATATTTTGATCTTGATATTTGTAAAACAACTACACATAAGAAAATTAATAGGATGGAATATTATTAATGGTTGAGAAAAATATTAGTGTTATTTCGGATATGGTACTGAACATGTACATAAAATAATTAAAGGATGGCAAATATGAAAAAGGCTACATTAATTTGGTCAAAGAATCAGGTCATAAAATAAAAACATAATCAAATCTATGATGAAACGATGGTAAACTCGTAAAGCATGAATTATCGAGGATGATGTACTAGGAGGTTACTGGTCTTGGTATTGTGGCTGGTGGGTATGTGTGATTGAAGATAATACAAATAACAATAATAATTAATAAAGAGTAAGGTGAAGAGAAATATAAAACTAAATTAAATTGCCAACCATTACACGCATGTTGATAGGTAAAAGGCGTGAATAAGCAAAGACTGAAAAATAAAGGAGGCGTTGTTGGCGAGATCGAGAGGATGAGAACGCGCGTCCATAGCAACAACAATGTCTTGCACCGTCCGGTGAGAGCAAGGTTGAGGAGGGCTGGTGGTGACTTTCCCTTTCCTCCTTACATTCTCCTCCGTTCTTTTTGATTTTTGGATCCCGGATCTTTCGTAAATTTGATTTTTTTAGTTGCGCGACTAGGGTTTCGATGTGAAGCCCTAATCCTTATTCTCAGTATATTTTTAGATCCCTCTCCCTGTGACTCTGGGTGGATCTGCGTATTTATATTAAAAATTAGGGTTAGCATTTAATTGGTTTGACTGGGCTTTTGACTTTTGCAGATCTGGAATGTGGGCTTGTTAAGGAGTCCTAAAAAGATTCATTGATCTTTGCCCCGTTATTTTTACTTGTACTTTTTGTATTTTTGGACACTTTGGACAATTAGACACTTTTAAAATGTAAGTAAAATTAAATAGATTTTTGATATTTTTGGACTATAAAAATAGAAAAGAAGTCGGAAAGATGAGCCAAATTAAGAGAAAACAACTCGAATAAGCCCATTTGCAAGGAAACGACTCGGATGAACCCAACTAAGTTCGACTAGGCCTAAATACAAATATTCAACTAAAGAATGTGCGAAAAGATCGATCATTCGCGCACATTCTTAATTTAAATAACGACATTTCGACTTAGTTGAACAGGTTAATTGAGATTGGCTTAAGTGAGACACTTTTTTTTTTAATAATTCTCGTAATTGTGCGACTTCAGAACAAATAATAAAATAAATGACTAAAACCAGAAAAAAAGAATACGGACAAAATTGGGGTATAACAGCTGCCCCTCTTTATTAGTATTTCACTAGAAAGTGATGAGTTCTCGAACTTTCGTAGTAGAAATAGGAATAAAGATAAGATAGACGCTAATTTTGTCCGTTTAGAGGGAAGTGGAAGGTTTGAGAGATAAGAGGAGTGGTTAATACTTGGCGCATTAACCGAGAGTTGAATGAAGCGGTCAACAAGGACACGGAAGGAGCACTAAGGCTACGAAGGACCACTCGAGGTCCGAAGGAGCGATAAGGCTACGGAGGACCACTTAAGGTGCGGAAGGTCGCCTAAGCCTTAATTGAAGGACCATCGTGGTGCGAAGGAGCGCAACTAGCTACGGTACTAATTAAAAGCGATGCGAGGGGGCCTTTATACTCGAGCGCCATGATGGGTCAAGATCGGTCTAGAACTAATATGTTGACCATGAAGGACGTACACTGTGTCTTAGGCTGACACAACTAGTCTGAAGGACCACGCGGGGTCTGGAAGGTCTGCCGCCGCTCGACTCGACGCGTTTGCGACCTAGGCCACTTAGGGCATCGGGCGGGCGTGAGTGCTCGCGAAGGACCACTCTGGTCCGGGATCACTTCGGTGATCTGTGATGCGATACGGGATCAACGCTTAGAGTTTTGATCTTAGAGGAACAAAATATGGGTATCGACACTTGAAGTCGATTCAGAGGCAATACATCATGTAATGGACATACAACGCCAATAATACATGCACATGCAACAGGTGATTTTTGGTGGGGTGATGGATGAAATAGGTGATTCTTTTCTCTTTTTTTTTTTTTTTTTTTTTTTTTTTTATTTTTTTTATTTTTTTATTTTATTTTGCTTTTTGCTTGCTTTTTTATTTATTTATCTGATGGATGCATGAAGTATGAATGTTAATATGATGCAAATGAAATGTTTGAATGCAAATGCTATGGTGCATGGTGTGATGGTATGAAATGACTGATTGAGTGCAGAAACATTTTTTTTGTGATGATGAGATGTGAGACTTTGGATGCGAGAGGCGGAGATGAATATTGATAATTCTTTGGAAAGATTAGATTTGATTCAAACTTCGGCAATCTCAAGGTTGTTATTTACAGACACCGATGTGAAAAAGTATTTGCAAGCTCGCTCACTTTTTCTTCCATTTTGATGCCCCATGATGACCAAGTTTTGGTCCACAAAGCTAAATAAGTGGATTTCCAACATCATATGTCCAACTTGTGTTTTTCTCTCTAAAGCATTGTTTTGTGAAGATGTATAGTAGTGCGAATATAGATGAATGAATCAGTTAACTTGGGGTTCTAAAGACCTAGGGTATGGACATTTGTGGCACATGAAGGGGTGAATGACTGAATGGACTGTGTCAATGTCATGAAAGGTAAGTTTTTCCAAGCCAAGGAATGCAGGATCGCCCCAATTTAGATTTGATGGCGGTGAGTATATCGCCCGATCTAGTGGTGACAAGCTAGGGGTGTAGAAGATGATGAGTTAGGAGATGTTGTCTCAAACCCAGAGTTTGATGTTTCCCTAATTATGGTAAGGACAAGATTGCCCCGACTAGAGTAGAAACATTTAGGATAGTGAGTTGAGACACCGCCCAGGTATGCTTTTTTTGGTCGTGAATATGGCAAGGGGATGAGATGGGTGCAGGTGAATTTCCCATTTGAAGGTGGAGTGAAGAGCGACAGGATTGCCCACTTGGAATGGTATTTGGAGTTAAGGTTATGAGGGTCATTGGAATGGTTAAATGCGTTTGTATAGATAGACCGGGGTGGCATGGGATGGATCTTTGGAAAAATTTCCCAAGTTCAAATGGAATAGATGGTAAAGCAGGATGCCCCACTCTAGGATATCGATGACGATCCTAGTATAAACTTTTGGTTCTCTATAAAATAATTCCCAAACTATGATAGTCTTGAGTTTTCGCTATGATGACAACACCACTTGGTGATCACTAAACCTTGTCTTAGTATAAGCTGTAATTTGAATGAATCTTGTGGTGCAAGCCTTTTTTTTTTTTTTTTTTTGAGATATATTTTTTGAGCAAACATATTGTAAATAAATAAACTTATTTGTCCTAAGATTAAAACTTTGAGAAAACAAAAGCAATCGGTCATTGATCAGAATGTGGCCGATGGTTTAGTGATTTATGAGGGAAATGATAATTGGGCTCAAGGTAGTGTTTGGGGATTGATGGGACGAATGATTTTTTTTTTTTGAGCGGTATGATTTGGCTAATGGTTAATGGTTTGTGAATTAAGGTGTTATTAGGCTCAATGAAGTGTTTGATGATTGATGGGACAAATGATTTGGTGAAGTAACTTGGCTAATGGGTGATGATTTATGAAGGAAATGGTTGTAGTTGATGTGTCTCATGGTAGGATGGACTTGTTTAGGGATGTGACTTGGCCAAGGGTTTATGAAGGATAGGATATTGAGGACAAGGGAAGTGTTTGGGGTTTATTTGAGCACAAGGATCTCTTATGCATTTAATGTTAAGAAGTATCATTTCATAATTGTGCCACTTTTGCTTTTTCGTGGTTTTTGAACCCTTTTTTTATTTCACTTTTTTGATTTTGATTTTTTTCTTTTTCTTTCTTTCGGTGAGTGACTTGATAAAAATGATACACCATTTTTGATGTGGAATTGATCCTTGTCTAGGGTGATTGAAAGTTTCTTTGGATTTTGGCTTAAGGTGGGTGGCAAAGGATTTTTGAGGATAGGGAAGATGGTCAAACTTCATTTCAAAACATGATTGCTAGTTTTCTCAAAAATTAACTTAAAGACAATAATTCATTTACTTTTATATATTTGCTCTTTTTCTTTATTTCTTTTTTTTTTTATGCCCTAATTTTTGCTTAGGCCGCTCTTACGAGTTTTCAACCTAACGGGCATTTTTATATTTTTTGGTAAAGGACTTGCACCAAGGAATACAACATTGACAAGGTATTTTAGAGATCACACATTTGCCCCCAGCATGGAGGGCCTAAAGTGTTATTTCACTTAGGGAACCAACGTAAACGCCAACTATGTACGGATGTGGGGAGTATGTACTTTATGGGTGGTCGGGGTGGGATTAGACTTTGACAGGGGATGATGGCAAGGTAGGGACGCTAATCGACTCAAACAAAAATAAACACACATGTTACCCAAGTCTCTACACAAATGCTTCATTAGTTAAAACATAATAGAAATTTTTATGGACATTTTGATTCGTTCGGTTAAAAATGTGAGCAAGCTAAAAATTTGAAAAACTAAGTGACTTGAAACAACTTGAGCTTGCAACGGAAGTATGACTAAACTTTTTCCAAAAAGAATGATTTATTTCACAAGAATGCCTCACCTCTCATCACATTTTTCCTAATATTATGCTGATTTTTTTTATAATGCACGATGTAAGTATGCAAATGAATGTGCATGAAATATGAATGAAATGATAATGCATGTGCATGAAGTGTGAATGAAATGATAATGTATGTGCATGAAATGATAACATATGATTTTATTTATCATGTCGGGGAATTATAAACTTTTCATTGGAGAGTAAAGTACAAAATTTAATTTTGAGCAGCGTGCCTGGCTTCTCCAAGGTAAAGATTTTAATTCCCTGACGGTCATAAAAGTACACGCAACAGTAGATGTTTATTTGCTGTATGCATGTGGTATATTTTCTAAAAAAAAGTAGTAAAAGAAGAAAAAAAATGATTTTGGTTTTTTTAATTTTTTTCGATAAAAGACGGTATGCATAAATATTTGTTTGAATGCAAGGGTATAAAGCTCCTTTGTGACCCTAGAAATGCATCTTACAGAGTGGGTCTAAGGTTTCTTTTATAGTGAACCTCACAGGGATAGTTCTAAAGAATCCTACACATGGTCCCTAGAGCCACGGACTCCAGTCAAGAACACTGACCCCGACAATAGGCAAGCTATTAGAAGGGATAGCATCCTCAAAAGGAATCAAACTCTAGGTGAGATTTTCGTGACCACCCAACGAGACGTACGTCCCCCGCAGCCATCATTACACAATCTCGTTCTAACTTAGGTACACTCAAGTCCGGGTAGAGAACCTTTCTCACATGTGTGTGCAGAAGTGTAATTGTGAAGTGTGTGTAGGAGCAATTTAAAAACAACCCAAAAGCTGCAAACAGACAAACAAACATATATATAAATATCGTCCTCTATCCTAGGGTTCATAAATCACATGAAAGTATAAGATGCGAAAAATAAATAAATAAATAAAGGAAGGGTAAAAATTAAACTAATCCTAAATAATTAGACTAGGTTTTGACTCTCTAAAAAGTTAAGTCCCCAGTGAAGTCGCCAGCTGTAGCGACCGAAAAATCCGGGAAAGGATTCTTTGAAAGGTTCAAAGGAAGCCGCCACCAAATTTTAGTTTAAGGGCAAATTCGGAAAATCCCTTTAGTTTAGGACAAGGCATTGTTAGGGTTCGGGAGTCGTTATGTGTGGGGAAGGTATTAGCACCCCACGACATCCATTGTCTAATTAATTAAGATTTATTTAATAATTACCCTTTTATTCATGTAGAAAAAGACTTATTTTAAGTTTTGGTTTTTAGTGCTTGACAAGAGTTGAGTCTTGCTCCTACGTACCTCCGGATGCAATGGAGGAATCAAAGCTACGTAGTTCTTCCTGAAAAAGTTTATGGGTTGGTGTTTTTAATGTAGGGGTCCTAGGATTCCTTGAACTGTACAGCTCACTGATTCCTAGGACGCTGGCTAATCCGATTGTACAACCGACTTAGCCCCCTAATTTTTGAAAATAATTTTAGAGTTTTTGAAAGAAAGTGGTTTGGTGTTAGGTGGGTTCGTTTTAGAATAGGTATTCTAGAACTCCTGAACTGTACAGCTCATTAGTTCTAGGATCGACTAACCCGACTGCATGTATTAACTTAATCCCCTATTTTTTGGAAAATGGTTTATTCGTATTTATTAAGTTTGTAGGATTATTGAACTGTATAGCTCACTGGCCCTAAAATAATGACTAACCCGGTTGTACAACCGACTTAATCTTTTATTTGATTTTGGGGTAGAAAAATATTTAATTATTATTTTTGATTTCTATTTATCACCCTTTCATATGCCCACTTTCTGGTTTTCAAAAAAACTTTAAAGCCCCAAATCCATTTTGGTGAAACTAAGCTTTCTATCTAATCAATTTGGTTCTTGATGGATTTTCTGGCAAGAGGAACATAATCCGCTTATGTTTCAAATTTTAATTTGTTTGGGTCTTTGAAAAACGTGATTTGGGCTTTTCGTTTATGTTTCAAACTCTAACCTATTTCTACTCTTTTTTTTTTTTTTTTTTTAAGATCTCGATTATAGGCTTCATCTAATAATATTTTGATCTTGATATTTGTAAAAACAACTACACATAAGAAAATTAATAGGATGGAATATTATTAATGGTTGAGAAAAAATATTAGTGTTATTTCGGATATGGTAATCGAACATGTACATAAAATAATTAAAGGATGGCAAATATGAAAAAGGCTACATTAATTTGGTCAAAGAATCAGGTCATAAAATAAAAACATAATCAAATCTATGATGAAACGATGGTAAACTCGTAAAGCATGAATTATCGAGGATGATGTACTAGGAGAGGTTACTGGTGTTTAGGTATTGTGGGTGGTGGGTATGTGTGATTGAAGATAATACAAATAACAATAATAATTAATAAAGAGTAAGGTGAAGAGAAATATAAAACTAAATTAAATTGCCAACCATTACACGCATGTTGATAGGTAAAGGCGTGAATAGCAAAGACTGAAAAATAAAGGAGGCGTTGAAACCGAGATCGAGAGGATGAGAACGCGTCCATAGCAACAACAATGTCTTGCACCGTCCGGTGAGAGCAAGGTTGAGGAGGGTGGTGGTGACTTTCCCTTTCCTCCTTACATTCTCCTCCGTTCTTTTTGATTTTTGGATCCCAGATCTTTCTGTAAATTTGATTTTTTTGGTTGCGGCGACTAGGGTTTAGATGTGAAGCCCTAATCCTTATTCTGTATATTTTTAGATCCTCTCCCTGTGACTCGGGTGGATCATGCGTATTTATATTAAAAAATTAGGGTTAGCATTTAATTGGTTTGACTGGGCTTTTGACTTTTGCAGATCTGGAATGTGGGCTTGCTAAGGAGTCCTAAAGATTGCTGATGCTGCTCCCATTATTTTTACTTGTACTTTTTGTATTTTTGGACACTTTGGACAATTAGACACTTTTTAAAATGTAAGTAAAATTAAATAGATTTTTTGATATTTTTTGGACTATAAAAATAGAAAAGAAGTCGGAAAGATGAGCCAAATTGCGAGAAAACAACTCGAATAAGCCCATTTGCAAGGAAACGACTCGGATGAACCCAACTAAGTTCGACTAGGCCTAAATACAAATATTCAACTAAAGAATGTGCGAAAAGATCGATCATTCGCGCACATTCTTAATTTAAATAACGACATTTCGACTTAGTTGAACAGGTTAATTGAGATTGGCTTAAGTGAGACACTTTTTTTTTAATAATTCTCGTAATTGCGCGACTTCAGAACAAATAATAAAATAAATGACTAAAACCAGAAAAAAAGAATACGGACAAAATTGGGGTATAACAGTAAGGTATTCATAAACGTGTTCAATCGTGTTGTTGTGACTAGTAATACCTTGGAGATCCGCTTATATTGGGCTAGAAAAGGGACACAAATTCTCCCAAATAAATCAAGATATGGTCCTCTTATATCGCCTATATCGGTGGAATCGGTGGGTAATACTTTGTATGTTTCTAATCCATATTACGATCTCCATGTTATGATCTAATATTTAAACCTTGTTATAATAATCAAGCGGACATCGCTACCTAGAAAAGCGGTATACCTAGAAACGGTATACCTAGAAAGCAGTATATCTGCAGGAGTTGTTGGTGGAATTGTGGCGGCAAGAGAGCGGTTGTTATCATTCGGTATTTGCTATACTTTGGTGGAAAGACTGTTTTGGAAAGGAAAACTCTTTAGCAAGAGGTGATTACAAAGAAATTATACATTGTCATTATTACCAAACTTTCTCAATAAACGCATCATTTTCTCAAGTGTTAATGTATGACAAAAACAAATAAACTTCTTGTTGAGCAACAAAGTTTGTGTTTGTACTTCAACTAGTGTATCTTGTTATTGGACCTAATTATCTTAATAAGAAGAAAATTTAATGCTTACAGATATAGGGATTGTTGATACAAATTGTAAATGTGAAATTTCTTAGTACAACCGATTTCTAATCTTTCTTTTCTTGCAATTAACAGAGCTAAAAGGTTTAGAGCTCCAAAAAAGTTTATTTACTTTAAGACAAATCAAAGCAGCAACAAACAATTTTGATATTGCCAATAAGATTGGAGAAGGAGGATTCGGGTCCTGTGTTCAAGGTACACCGCATAATATAACAAATTCTCTTGATTGTCATTTATTATAAGTTTACTGTAGTTTCCAAAAATTCCTTGACAACTTCTAACAACACAACGTTCCTCAAAATGCAGGGATGTTTATCTAATGGGACACTAATAGCCGTCAAGCGCCTTTCTTCTAAGTCGAGACAAGGGAATCGTGAGTTCTTAAACGAGATAGGAATGATTTTCGCCATAAAGACACCCTTGTCTCGTTAAACTCTATGGTTGTTGTGTGGAGGAGATCAACTGTTGCTAATATATGAATATTTGGAAAACAATAGTCCGCCCGTGCTTTATTTGGTAAGTTTCACGTATATGGTCTACTTTCGATGTCATTTATGTAATATTGCACATTTTCTAACTTATGTAAATGGCTATACTAAGATCGTTGTCTAATGTCTATCACATTGATAAATAAAGGACACGAGGAACACCAAATAAGATTAGTTTGGTCAACAAGGAAGAATATATGTGTTGGTATTGCTAGAGGTTTGGCCTTCCTCCATGAAGAATCAAGACTCAAGGTTGTTCACACAGGATATCAAGGCCACTAATGTGTTACTTGATAACAATCTAGACCCAAAGATATCCGATTTTGGTTTGGCCAAACTTGATGAAGAGGACAATACTCACATTAGCACCGAATTCTTTGGGACCTAGTGAGTAACAATAATATTTGTCTTCCGAGTTTATTAAAATGTTCTTCAAAAAGAATGTGTGCACTACAAAAGTTATCAAAGTTAATTAAGATGAGTTTTTCTTAAATATAGAAGTCCGAGTATCACGTTGTATACTTATATATCTAGTTCTTCGCAATGATATATTCCAATTGTATGTACTCTGCGGTGGGTACATGGCTCCTGAATATGCAATGCATGGCTATTTGACTGACAAAGCAGATGTTTATAGTTTTGGAATAGTTGCCTTGGAAGTTGTTAAATTTGTCGATCAAAAGATGAAGTGTTGTATCTTCTTGATTGGGTAACTTTATGCTCGTCTCCATTGGTCATGTCATTTTGATTGTCCTACTTACACTTTTTTGTGTCATCACTGTTCAATTTTCTCCTAAAGCCACTCTGTGAAATAGGTTGAAATCACGTGTTCCTTATTCTTGTCTCTTTCCTTGACTCCAACTACAGTCACACAATAGCTTAGCAATCACATCAACATTACAATTAAGAGAAAGAAAGTTAGTTTTGAAGGGAAAGGGTAAATTTCTTTGTTATAGTAGTATGTAGTTAGTTTTAATCTCTTTAGAAGACTAATTGTACTACAAAACATTTCATAGTTGCTGCAATTTTCTAAATATGGTTGTTTTAGTTTGATCTAGACAGATATCTTGGGGTGTAAAATAACACCTGACCTCTATGGTTGGTAGTTATTTCACATAAAAATATGGCCAATATTCTACTTTGAACAATTTTCATACTAACGACTGATGACATCATTAGAAGTTGTAAGTACCGATTGTAAATGACATAGTAGGTCTCAACTCAAACTAATCTTTGTTTTTTTTTCTCTACACAGCACATTTGTTAAAAGAAAAAGGCGACCTATTAGATCTAGTTGATAGAAGATTAGGTTTGATTTCAACAAAAGGAGGCTATGGTGGTGATCAATGTTGCTCTCTTATGCACCAATGTCACTTCAAATCTTAGGCCCTGCATGTCATCGGTGGTAAGTATGCTTGAAGGAAAGACAGTTGTTCCAGAATTTGTTTCAGATGAAAGTGAAGTAATAGATGAAAAGAAGATGGAAGCAATGAGGCATTATTTCTATCAGATGATTCAAACACAGAGTCAGAGTTTACCAACATTTTTACCTTGGCTGACCGTTGCAATATACTCTGATTTGAGATCTTTGTATTTTTATATAAATATTGTATTTGTTGAGATTTTGTTGTTTGCAATATATCCAATTGAGGAATTTTTATTTTTTTTTTTTAAAAAAAGACTTTTCATATACTCCGATTTGAGATCTTTGTATTTTTATATAAATATTGTATTTGTTGAGATTTTGTTGTTTTGCTGTATATCCAATTGAGGAATTTTTATTTTTATTTTTAAAAAAAGACTTTTCATATCGGTTCCTTTAAATAACCGATATAAAAGTGATTTTCCATATCGGTTCAACTAAGAAACCGATATAAAAAAGCGTTTTATAGGTTTAAAAGCGACTTTCCATAACGGTTCTCACGGGAACCGATATAAAAAACATTTTTCATATCGGTTCTTTAACCGATATAGAAAGTGTCTATTTTTAATATCCCCTTTATCTATATCGGTTACGGAACCGATATGAAAAGCCTTTTTTAACCGATATAAAAAACCTTTTTTCTAGTAGTGGTCTCTCCGATCAGAGAGATAGGGAGTCATCTCATCGCTCCGAAAGTACGAGGACTCGGAGGCATAATCGCCTCCATGCTTCAAACACGAGAGAGAGACAAACAAGCTGCGTTAGGGATTTTTATTTGTTTTTTGATGTATTTGATATTATATTGGCACTTTATTATATTATTAACTTTTTTGGATGTTTTATTTATTTTACGAGTTTCCATGAATTTTTGATTTCATTGATTCGATAAAACAAAGTTTACATGGCGATAAAACATAAACAACTTGAATAAAAATAAGCAGATAAAATGAAAATACAATAGAAACTATCGAATTTGGTGGAGTTAATCGACGAGGATCTCGGCCGACGGCCCTTCCGGTTTCGACGCATGCATGAATGTAACTCCTCCATTTAATTGTAATATGAATGGACATCATGTCTCGGACGTCATCCTCATTGTTGACATCCATGGTAGACCAAGAAATACTTCCACTAGTCGTTTGGGTTTCCGATAAACGATACGAATTATCTCATGTTCGTCGCTGCTCGTTGAACCATCCATGATGAGTTTCTCGCTAAGAGCAGAAAATGATATATCGTGTTTTAACCTACACGAAACAACATCTCTCCCATCGAAACTTATACCATCATCTTTCAAGATGATACCTCGATGATCAACAAACCCCATATTAGAATGAACAAGAGTGAGGTGAAAGGCTCAGTAGTATGACATTAGCGAAGCTCGCATCATCTTCACTTGTGATGTGTGAGAGAAGGAGGAGTGAGTATTTGAATTTTTGGTGTGAAAATAGTGATGGTGGGAGTGAGTATTTATAGATGAGGTAAAAGATTACCAACCGTTGATTTTGGCGTGCAATCTACACCGCTGATCAACTTTGAACGTTAAATCATGAGCGTTAAATTTTTTTACAAATTTAAAAACAAAATTTAAGCGCATCGTATATATGTCAATTGGGACATATATACGATGGTCATTTTTAAACATCGTATATATGCCCGAAGAATATATCGATTGACCAATCGTATATACTTCTTCAGGCATATATACGATGTTTAAAAATGACTATCGTATATACGCCCCAATCGACATATATACGACGCGCTTTTTAAAAAAAAAAAAAAAATTTTTTGGGGATTTTTGATTTTGGGTGGGGGGTGTTAGAGGAATGGGTGGGGGTACAAAAGAAAAAACCCTTCAATTCCCCTAAACTAATTAGGTCGTGGTCTCTGATTGACAAATTTCAAAATTTTGTCATATCTTAATGTGTGGATAAGATTGAATGCAGAAAAAACAACAACACCGTTAATGAATGGATCTTCGTTATTGGATATATTCAGGTTGCTAGAAGAACCCATATTAAGAATTAAAAATTAAAAGTTGATTTTCTGACATTAATTTTGCCAAGCATGCATGCATGCATATATGCATTCTAATTTGTAAGGTAGCCTAAATTAAATCTAGTGGCTGCTGCGTTCTGAGCCACAACTACTAATTAAAATCTGTAAACATTCATTTACGTCTCTAAATATGTGAGGAGTTTGTTAATACAAAGCATGAATGTACCAAAATTACAAATACATTTATGAGTCTGTTTTGGAAGTCATTTTGGTTATCAAATATCTTTTTAGTCATTTTGGTTATCAAACGCTTTCTTTTTGTCAATTTAGTTCATAAAACTAATAATAAAAGAAATACTTAGAGAAGTGTTTGCAGTGCCGATACATTGGACTATAATGAGAGTTAATAACAGCGTCTCACAAATTCAAGAACCAAAATGACTATTTGCCGAACTAAAATATTAAATGAGGGGCAATTTTGCCCATTATTTAAAAAAAAAAAGCAAAAGCAAAATTCTCTCATGATCCTTAACTTATTTTCGCAGAACAAATAGGCTCTTATATATGTTTTTTAGAACGAATAGATCCCTTATGCTTTTTTTTTTGATAAGCATAGATCATTTATGTTTTAAAAGTATTGCACCGTCATTCTTTTTTTGATATTTTCCGTCGAACTTTGTTACAAAAAAGCAAGAATCTGCAGAATGAATTTAAAACATAAATGACCTATTCGTTGTGAAAAATAATATAAAAGACCTATTCGTTACAAAAAATATAAAGGACCTATTTGTTTACAAAAAAACATAAATGACCTATTTGTTTCTTAAAAAAAGTTAAATTCTGGAGAAGCGAATTTTTCCTTAAATATATGTAACCAAAAAAAATGAGGAGCAAAACTGTTCTTGATATCTCTTACCTTAATTTCTTTTTTCAATTTAGTTCTTTAAGTTATTTTTTCCCAAATAGGTCCCTTAAATTTCAATATGATAGCATTGTTAACTTTTTTCGCAGTTTATTTGAACATATGTGAATTGAATTTGAATTCTCGTGAATTTGTGTGACATTAATTATTAATTAATTAATTAAAACACATATATTCAAAAATTAGAATTTTGACCAGGACATTTTAGTCATTTCATATTCTAAGTGAGCGGGGGGATGGGTTGAGAAGATTGTGGTCTTCCATCCCACTAACGATGAAGTTTGAGAAATACTATATACTCTGAATCACGTGACATTACGTAAATCACATGGCTACTGGACTGGATCTACCAAATATACTACCAATAGCACTTTCAGACAATTGAATACCAATTAGGACAATTCCGCGGCTTCTTTCTCTCTCTACTCACCCACTCCCTTATTTTAATCGTTTTCATTTTCTCTTCTTCTACTTGATCCATCGCAATCTCTTATCTACGTACAGAAGAACACTAAGAACGTTACCATGGGTATAGTAACATCATTCTTCTTCTTCTTCTTCTTCTTCTTCTTCTTCTTCTTCTTCTTCTTCTCCTTTCTCTTCTTCCTTCCGATCAAATACGATTCAATTTTTGGATTTCTAATTTTTTTTTTTGATTCGTTTGCAGCGACTGGAAATCCATTCAACAGCATATTGAAGACGCTGAAGAAGCCCGATGGTGGTGAATTTGGAAACTACTATAGCTTGCCCGCTCTTAACGATCCTCGAATCGGTGACTCACTGATTTCCATTTTCACTATTTTTTCTTTCTTATCGTCAATATAACTGTTATCCATGTTTCAACGAAGCACCGTTTATTTTTGTTTTCGGCTTTTTTGTTGTTGTTGTTGTTGTTATTGGATGATTACCTTCTTTCTTGTTAGGTATATATCAATGTGAAAAGAAAATCTGGATTGAGTTATATAGTTCTATTTTTTCATTTTCATTTTTGTTGATACGTCTGCTTGTGTCTGATGAAATCTGTTGCTGTTTTCTTTTGTTATTTTGGGGAAAGGGGATACAAATGTGAAGTAGCGATCTCAGTGATGATTGATGAATTGAATTTGTTATGGAAATGCGATGAATTGATGGTGAAATCTGTGTTTGTTTATTCAGATGCACTTCCTTACTCTATTAGGATACTTTTGGAATCTGCAATCCGTAACTGTGATGAGTTTCAAGTTAAGAAAGACGATGTTGAAAAAATCATTGATTGGAAGAATTCCTCTCCCAAACTGGTGGAAATTCCGTTTAAGCCAGCTAGAGTGCTTCTTCAGGTGAGTAGTGTGAAGACATTCATGACGTGGGAGTGGTGGGGTGTTCTGATTGACATTAGTGATATTGCTTCTGTGACATTGTTTTTGAATGTTGGTTGTATTTGGTGTACTCATTGTGCGTTGAATGTCAATGTCAGGATTTTACTGGGGTGCTCTGCTGTTGTTGACCTTGCCTGCATGCGAGATGCAATGAACAGGCTTGGTGGTGATTCGAATAAAATTAACCCCTTGGTAAGTTAAATGCCCGTGCACATTAATGGATTTAGATTGATGTTGAGTTTTTTATGTTTAATTACTTATGCATTGGGTATGTGTAATGATTTTAAAATTGGTTACATTCAGGTGCCAGTAGATCTTGTCATTGATCACTCTGTTCAGGTTGATGTGGCGAGATCAGAAAATGCAGTTCAGGCAAATATGGAACTTGAATTCAAGAGGAACAAGGAACGATTCGGTTTCCTCAAGTGGGGTTCAAATGCATTCAATAACATGCTCGTTGTTCCTCCTGGATCAGGGATAGTCCATCAGGTTAGTGCATTATCAAAAAACCAATGAAGTGTCTGTTGTGTGTTTATATGGATATGTAATAATATTTGACTCGCTTTTGTAATATTGATTTCCGAATAATTTGTAGTTTTACATGTGAAAAAACACTTTGTTTTTCATGCAGTAATTCCATTCTGTCTTCTAAATCAAGTTTTGCATTTCAATTTCTGCAGGTCAACTTAGAATACCTTGGTAGAGTTGTGTTCAACACAAATGGGGTGCTTTATCCCGACAGCGTTGTTGGAACCGATTCGCACACAACTATGATTGACGGGTTAGGTGTTGCTGGTTGGGGAGTTGGTGGCATTGAAGCCGGCTGCAATGCTTGGGCAGGTATAAAAGTATAATGATAGTGGTATTTTTTAAAATTAGAGAGTGAGGTTTATTGAACGAGTATGTCTGGAAGTTTTTAATTCTCTTTTCTGCTAACTAATATACTATTGTTAGAAAAGCACGTGTTATTCATAACAATGAATTCATACTTGTGTAGTTTTAGCCTATCAATAAGTTGTTATTAGAAATAATTATTTTCCTATGCAGCCCATGAGCATGGTCCTACCAGGTGTAGTTGGGTTCAAATTAGTGGGGAAACTACGAGATGGTGTCACAGCTACCGACTTGGTGTTGACTGTTACTCAAATGCTAAGAAAGCATGGGGTTGTTGGCAAGTTTGTAGAGTTTTATGGTAAATACAAATTTATGCAAATGATACAATGACATATTTATTTTGTTGCATCATGTGCCTAGCTGATTAATCTTTCTTTAGATAATTGTTTTTTACCTCCCTTATGCAGGGGAAGGCATGCGTGAACTGTCTTTGGCAGATCGTGCCACCATAGCAAACATGTCTCCCGAATATGGTGCAACCATGGGCTTCTTTCCTGTGGACCATGTTACTTTGCAATATTTAAAACTGACTGGCAGAAGCGATGAAACTGTAAGTTAACAATGAACTTTGATTATTAGTTTTGATAATGTGTTTAATTTTGTGTATTCATATATTTTTAAGCTTTTATGTGCAAGGTAATAATTGCTTGTCTAGTTTCCCTAGACTTCGTCGTAGCGGCCATACCACAACCCGCTACAACGTTTTGGCAGTCATCCGCTATGCTAGGCTATATGCTATTGACCACACAGATGTTATGTAGTCTACACTTGCTTACATGTCTATCTTGCAGGTTTCTATGATAGAATCCTATTTACGAGCTAATAAGATGTTTGTGGACTACAGTGAGGTATAGTATCTATATATTGGTTTGAGATAGCTATATCTGAGATGTCTGAAAGAACCTCGTCCGACTGAAATTTTACTTTCTTGCAGCCCCAAGTGGAGAGAGTATACTCATCCTATTTGGAGCTCAATCTTGAGGATGTAGAACCCTGTGTCTCAGGTCCAAAAAGGTAATAGGTCTTCACGTTTTCCACTTAAAGTAAGGTTAAAAATAATTATACTGTTCCTTTTATATTGCATTACTACACATGCCTCCCCTCTATTAAAAAATTGCACGTAAATTACCTAGGTTATCAAAATTTATAAAACCATTGCCAACTCCAAAATGATATTAGACAAACAAATTTGTTAAAAATCTCTATTCCTACCCTTTGACCCTTGCTGACCCGATCAATCATATATTTTGAGAAAAATAAAAAACATTTGGCTTGCTGAGTGGAAGTTTAAATTTGATTACAAAATAACCATAAGTTTTTTTTGAAGAAACAAAATAACCATAAGCTACTAATTCAGTTAACAAATCGTTTGCATCCGACAATGTTGTGGAGTTGATTGTGGTTTTATAAAAGAATTGAGTTTTGTGTATGGCTTCATATTGAGGAGTAGGTATTTACTCGAAAGTTAAATAACCTTCAGTTTATTTACGGTGTAATCCATGCTTCAAATCCTTTCAGGCCTCATGATCGTGTTACTTTGAAAGAAATGAAGGCAGATTGGCATGCATGCCTCAACAATAAAGTTGGGTTTAAGGTATGAACTTCTGGATCCATACATATTATTTTTAATGTCTAAATATAAAATAAAATGGCATGGCTAATTCCTAGCATATGTGGTGCTTACACTTTTGTATCTTCACATTCAGTTGTCAAATGATTTTTAATAGGCATTGCACTATTATCAGCATCTCCCTCTCTCTCTCTCTCTCTCTCCTCTCCCTCCCTCTCCCTTTCCCCCTCCTAGTTTAGAAAATTTCATAGACAAAGCTAAATGATACTCAATCATTGTATTAAAAGCTCTCATGAGTAGACCTATTCTAATGGCCTAAATTTCATGGAAAATACCAAAAAATGATACTCCATTCCATAATTTTATTGTAAAACAAGCCCAAAACCTCAGAAACGAGATTCCTATGGCATCGGCAAGAAGAATCCATACAATACAATACTATACATTCCTGGCGGAGGAGACTCCTGCACTATAAGAGAAAAGCTGCATCTTGCTCCTAACTTGGCTAAAAAATCTGCATCTTGATTTCTCTCTCTCTCTCTCTCTCTCTCTCTCTCTCTCTCTCTATATATATATATATATATATATATATATATATATATATATGCTGTAAGTGGAGTATCAAAACCCCCTAACAGCTCAATAGTGCCTTTCACCTTTGACTACCTTGGATGAAATTTGAATTCATAGCCTTGCAGGTTCTTCTCATTACATCTTCCAGGAAGTAAAATAGTATAGTTGATTATAGACTTATCCTAGTTATATGCTTTTCATATTTATTTATTTTTGTTTTGTTTTATCACAGCGTTGCTCATTTTTGGTTTTTGAGCTGTATAATATTGTATTATTACAGGGTTTTGCTGTGCCAAAAGAATCTCAGACAAAGGTTGTAGAGTTCACATTCAATGAAACACCAGCACAACTGAGGCATGGAGATGTTGTTATCGCTGCTATCACCAGCTGTACAAATACCTCAAATCCTAGTGTGATGCTTGGAGCTGCATTGGTTGCAAAGAAAGCATGTGAATTGGGATTGCAGGTTAATAGATTAACGCTATGACTTTATAGTAGAACTTAGTGTAGCATTGTATTTTGTTTTTTTCCACCCCTCCACTCCACTCCAAACCCAATAATTTGTTGCTTGCTACTAACTGATTGCTATTGTTGTTACTACTTGATATTGAATATTAGGTGAAGCCCTGGATCAAAACAAGTCTTGCTCCAGGTTCTGGTGTTGTAACCAAGTATTTACAGAGGAGGTAATCTTTAGAATATCATCAACTATATAAACTCTTAGTATGGTGCTGTTCACATTTATGTGGCTGAAATATCTTGATTCCTGAATCATACATTGCTTCTGCAGTGACTTGCAGAAGTATTTGAATCAGCTAGGGTTTAATATAGTTGGGTATGGATGTACCACATGCATTGGAAATTCAGGGGATATTAATGAAGCCGTTGCATCTGCAATTACTGAAAATGGTACGTATCGTTTTGTAGGTGGTTTTTCTGAAGTACTCGCTTGTAAATTTCCGAGGTTATCTAAACACTGGTTTTATGAATATTCCAGATATAGTAGCTGCAGCTGTATTGTCTGGAAACAGAAACTTTGAGGGACGAGTTCATCCATTAACAAGGGCTAATTATCTAGCTTCTCCTCCTCTCGTCGTTGCCTATGCCCTTGCTGGCACAGTATGTAGTTTGTCAGTTGTTTCCAAGCATGAATCTAAAAATTTGTTATTGCTTTCTAATATGGACTTTGTTCTGCAGGTTAACATTGACTTTGACACTGAACCCATCGGGATAGGAAAGGATGGAAAACAAATCTTCTTCAGGGATATTTGGCCATCCACTGAAGAAATAGCAAATGTAAGTTGCTCAATGTGTTTAAGTTGACTTCAACGCATAAAAAAATGTTGTTTACCGTTTCTTCATATTTGTCCAATTTTCAGGTTGTACAATCAAGTGTGCTGCCTGATATGTTTAAGGAGACATATAATGCCATTACCAAAGGCAATCCCATGTGGAATGGTTTATCTGTTCCATCTGGGACTCTCTATGCCTGGGACCCCACATCAACTTATATTCACGAGCCACCTTATTTTAAAGACATGAGCATGTCTCCCCCAGGCCCCCATGGAGTAAAGGATGCATACTGTTTGCTAAACTTTGGAGACAGTATTACAACTGACCACATCTCTCCAGCTGGCAGCATACACAAGGATAGTCCTGCTGCCAGATACCTTATTGAACGGGGGGTTGATCGACGAGACTTCAACTCCTATGGAAGTCGTCGTGGTAATGATGAGGTGATGGCAAGAGGAACTTTTGCCAATATTCGCATTGTGAACAAATTTCTGAATGGAGAAGTTGGGCCTAAAACTGTACATATTCCTTCTGGGGAGAAGTTATCAGTTTTTGATGCTGCAATGGTAATATTTCTGAACTATGTAGTATGTAGGCATACTAGTCATCTATGAAGCACAGACACTGCCCTTCACTGGCGTGTCCAGGTGTCTGACACGTGTCGGTGTCCGACACGTGTACGACACAAATGATATATTTCTGCGATGTTATCAGTCTTAGACACAAATGATATATGATTCCATATCTTTTTCATTTGAAGACTAATGTAGCTGACCAAAAGCCTTTTTGTTTGTATCCTGTTAATTTGTTTGTATCCTGTTAATTTGTTTGATTTGCATATGCACTCCAAGTCCAAGGGAGATTACAAAGTGGTCCATATGCTAATCAAACTTCTAAGAATTTCAACCCTCCAGATACTATGCTGGATTTGTTCTATTTAAAATAGTCATTAACTAATTATTGTTAGCTGCTTTTCTTTCAATTTTTTCTTGTCCTGACTCGCAAATCAAACTTCTAAGAATTTTCAACCCTCCAGATACCATGCTGGATTTGTTCTATTTAAAATAGTCATTAACTAATTATTGTTAGCTGCTTTTCTTTCAAAATTTTCTTGCCCCGACTCTTGATATTAAATGTCAAAGAATATATTGCTTCAATTTGGTATTGACACTACTTAATTATCAGAAATACAAGAATGAGGGGCATCATATGATTATTTTGGCCGGTGCTGAGTATGGCAGTGGAAGTTCTCGTGACTGGGCTGCAAAGGGACCAATGCTACTGGTATATCCTTGAAGCCATTCTGCTCCGACTAATTTGTGTGTATTCTGTGCGTTTTATGTAATGCTGTATTGTTTCATTATTGTTTCTAGGGGGTGACAGCTGTCATAGCAAAAAGCTTTGAAAGGATTCATCGTAGTAATTTGGTGGGAATGGGTATAATCCCTCTATGTTTCAAGTCTGGGGAGGATGCTGAGACTCTTGGATTGACTGGTCATGAACGCTACACCATTGATCTTCCCAGCAGTGTGAATGAAATTCGGCCCGGTCAAGATGTCAAAGTGGTGACAGATAACGGGAAGTCGTTTTCATGTACGCTGAGATTTGATACAGAGGTAACATCAGTTCTTATTTTTTTCACCTTTTTGTGTGCTGGTGCTGTCTGTTTTTTTTCTGCTGATGTTCTGGTTACTTATGGCAGGTTGAACTTGCTTACTTTAACCACGGAGGCATCTTACAATACGCCATCAGAAATTTGATCAATGCTAAACATTGAATCAGATATAAACAAAGTCTGCAGGTTGAGCTTCTAGCCAACACCAACACTGAGTTTTAACATTGTCTAAATAATCCAGAATGGGGCAGCAACGGTCATTCAAATGTAGAAGTAAATCCACGCTATTCAGCTATTTATATTATTATTTAATAAACCAAGGAACTAAGTAGAGGGTTGTAACTGTCGTTTGCCAAAAGAAATGTATTCGTTTTCTCACATTTCTCTTATCAGAGAGGTCTATTAGGATGAACTGATCCTATTTGTTGGTTTTACGGTTTATGCTTCTAGCAATGTTTACATTCTACTGCCGCCATCTTACTCTGAGTTGAGAATATCAAGAATATTTATTGAAGCATCTACTATTCTTCTCTACTATAATAATAAATAGAGGCATTTAACCCTCCACCAAAATTACTTTTTTACCCTCATTCCATTAGTGGAAATAAATAGAGGCATTTAACCCTCCACCAAAATTACTTTTTTACCCTCATTCCATTAGTGGAAAAAAAGTAGCATCAACTACAGCAGCAACAGCTGTCTGTGCATTAGCTGATGTGTGGCTAACACTCGTCAGATTTTTTTAAATAATGTGCAATTTTTTCATGACTTCTTTTCAAAAACAACTTTTGGTCAGTTTTTTTCCCCGAAAAGTATATATTTTTAACTATTTTTATAATCTACTCAAATTATTAAAATTAGTCAATTTAACCACTACTAATTGTCAAAAAAAACCCTTACCTTTAACAAAAGTTTCAAATTTATTTTTTTAAAAAATTAAATATTATACTCAATAATTAAATAAACTAAAATTTACTATAATCAAAAACTATTAAAAACAATCAATTTAACCACTAAAAATTGTAAAAAGAACTTTAACCACTACCAAAAATTTCAAAATAACTTTTTTATAATTAAATGAATATGATTAAATTAATATTAAATCATATAAAAAATACAGAGTAAACACGTGGCAGTGGGAGCGACAATGAGAGACTGACAATGGGATCAACAACAAGATCGACAACGGGAATGACAACGAGAGCACCATCATCATGAGTGTCAACGGAAGCGCCAACGGGGGTGCTGCACGCTAACACGTGCCAAGTTTTTTTCACAATTTTTTTTTAAACTGAATTTTTGTTCAGGAGTTTTTTTTCAGTTTTTTTCCAAAACAATTACTTTTTTGACAATTTTTTTACTAACAAAATACTTTTTTTTAACTATTTTTATAAACTGCTCAAACTTCTAAATTAATCAATTTGACCACTATCAATTGTAAAAAAAAAACTTGCCTCTAACAAACGTTTCAAATTTAAATTATTAAATTAATATTCTAATCAATAATTTAATAATCTAAAATTTAATATTTCCTATATTCTAAAACTATTAAACATGTGGCAATGGGAGAGGAAACAGGAGAGTGACAATGGGATCGGCAACGAGAGCGACAACAAGAATGCTAAAAGGAGTGGCAAAGAGAGAGGCAACGAGAGTGCCAACGAGAGCGCCGACGGGAGTGCCAACGAGAGTGCCGACAGGAGTGCCAATGGGAGTGCCAAACGGAAGCGCCAACAAGGGTGCATATTTTAGTGTTTGACAAGATTAACTTATAGCATTTTTTCATTAGCTTATAGTATTTTTTTGAAATGATGATTAAATTAGTGTTTGAACTTATAACATTTCATTTTTACCTTGCTAGTTTAATTAAATTCTCCATTTATCCTCCATTAAACAAATACTACTATCTCATAATATTAAGCATTAATTACAAATATCTATTTATATTTATAAACTAGTTCAATTGATAATTTTATCAAACACTTTAAATCCAATTCGCTAATTTATTCGTTATTAGTTTATTCGCTATCTGTTATTTTTTACAAATCAAAACCTTTAATGCTCGGAGCAAAAGGGATATTCCCTTTTGATCTACTAGGTGAGGAGTCAAGTGGCTTAGCCACTTAGGCTAATATTAAAGGAAGGGTGGATATTTTTATACCCCGCCACTTTGCCTCCATACCCCCCCCCATCTCCAACACACTTGGTGAAATATCTATTTTCCCTTAATAAAATTGTATAAGGATTTATCTTTTTTTTGACAAAAGCATACGAATTTATCTATTAAATAGATAAAAATTCGTAATTATTTCTAATTTTTTTTTAAATTATTATAAAATTTAATTTCTAAAAAATATATATATATATATATATATATATATATATATATATATATATATATATATATATATATATATATATATATATATATATATATATATATATCGGTTATATTTTGGTTACATTCGGTGCGTAGATATTCGTTACATGCGGCGATGTTGTACACCGGTTAGATAATCTAGGCAAAAAATTCGGTTTTGAGCCAAGCTGCTCCGATTGTCCCGAAACCACATCCATAAAATCCAGAAAAAATTAAGGCTCATTACTCTCGTTGAAGAGATTTCTTATGGGACCCTGGGGCTCAAAATCCCAAATTTCATCGTTTACTAATTTTTATTAATTTTTTGAATATTTCATAATCTCCAAAAAAATCTAATTTTTTTGCATAACTTTCTTTTGATTTTATTAGATTTTTAATGGTAGCTTTTTAATTTTTAGATTAGTTTTGATTCTCTAACGAATTTTTAGTGGTGTTGTTATAACCTTCTTTTGATTTTTAGTTGTTGTTTTCCTCCCCCTTTTACCAGATGTTATGTCATCGTGAATGCATCTGATAACCAAAATGTCACTGGTATCCATATCTATTTCTTTTAAAAAAAACTAATATTAATTATAATTTTTTAACAAATTAGAAATAATTGAAAAACAGATTTATCAATTAAATAGATAAATCTGTAGTTAAAAAATTCAAAACAGATTTTTCGATTAAAAGGATAAATCCGTAGTTTTAAAAAATTTGGAAAACGAATTTATATAAATCCGTTTTGAAATTTTTATGGGGAAAACAAAATTATCTTTTAATAGATAAATCCGTTTTGAATTTTTTAAGAGTTAATATGGGTATAATTGAAATATGTGGGGGTATAGTGTCAAACGGTGGGGTATAAAATTCCCCACCCTTCGGTCAAAAAAAAAAACCCACCCTTAAAAGGAACGTTTCACCATTGAGGGAGAGACCTCTCCAAATATGAAATCCTAAAATACCTTTACTAAGTTGACAAAATCATTCGCCCTCTCATTTTCTCCCATTACAGTAAGTAGTTAGCATCAATGATATTTACGGTATAAATAAGTTATTTACGGCATGCAGTTTTAAAAAAACATATTGTAATTTGTAAAGAGCATATTTACAATATTGGTATTATTTTAAAAAGACCAGCAATAGTTTTCGAAAGCCCTAATACTGAATACTATAAATAGTCATAGTGATTACGTGATCTTTCCATAACTAAAAAAAATTGGAATGAAGGCTATTCAAGTAATTCTCCTCCAAAACATTTGAAAGGAAGGGTCCGTAGTTATACAAGTGATCCTCTTTTAAACTCCAACAATGAATTTGAGAAGAGTTCATAGTTGTCAACCAAGAAAGTTTGCAATGATGGGTCCAAAATTCTCAACATGATTCTCCACCAAACCTCAAAGAGTTTGGAAGGAATGGTCTGCAGTGATTAACTGATTCTCTTCCAAACTCAGAAGACTGATTCTCATGATCATCTTCTAAGTTCCAAACACTTGAGAAGGAAAAATTCGTAGTTATACAATGGTCCTCCTTCAAGTTCAAAGAGCTTGAAAGGAATGGTCCATAGTAATCAACCTGATCCTTTTCCATAGAGCCTAAGACACCCCCCTCGCCCCGCCCCCCACCGCCAAATAAACAAACATAACAATTTATTACACGGGGTAAATGAATGTCGGAGTAAAAAAACTGGTATGCTTGTTACATCTATTAGTTTCGTACAGTTTCTTTGAACCTCCCTGGTGTAAAATTCACAAGTACATATATTTTTATTATATTTCCTACTAATATAAATGAAAAGGGTGGGGATTGGGGAAAAATGAGTTGGCCAAGGTACAACAGAACATCATAAATTACAGAACGCCGCATCACTGTAAACAACTCCTTTAACACCTGAAGCTTCATCGTTCGAAGTATTAGCTTGGACTTTAAAATTGCATATCATTGCCATGATGAACTCAGACAAGCCTGAAAAAAATAAGTCAATCAACATGAGAGGTGAATGGCAGCAACTAGAGAACTAATTTTTTATAAACTAAAAGCAAAAGTTGAGAATCATGCTGTGGAAGCAAACTATTCAGTATTCAGCTATAATTAAATAGAGGTATACAAACAATGTAGCAAAAGTTGTGGGCCATTTTATAAGAGTTATGCAACTCCATAAGCAACCATGGATGAATATGCTGTAACACACCCCAGAAGATTCTAAGCCACCTCCACACACATATTTTGGGACTCAATCTATGGTCTTAGTTCAATTGGTCCAAATAAACACTTGTGCGAGAACAACTCAACACTAATTAATTATTACATTTTTGAACTGTATGTTTTTATAAACTAAAAGCAAAAGTTGAGAGTCATTAGGTGCAAGCAAACTATTCAGCTATAAATAGAGGTCTACAAAGAATGTAGCAAAAGTTATGGGGACCATTTTATGGGAGTTATGAATCTCCATAAGCAACTATGGATGGAGATGTTGTAAGTTGTAACATGTCCCAGAAGATTCTAAGCCATTCCACACAAAAATATTTTGGTACTCAATCTATGGTCTTAGTTCAATTGGTCCAAATAAACACTTGTGCAAGAACAACTTATCACTAATTAATTATTACATTTTCGAACTGTATGTTGTTATAGCAAATAAATACTGAAACCGTTTATACTATTAGCTAATAGGTTTATTTCTATTTTTTACTTTTAGTTGTCATTTAGTTTTAGTGAGGTGTCAATTGTGAGTGAAGAGGGATCTAGAATATTCACATGCATAACTTTGTAATTGCTCATGACCAAGTGGTACAATGAAGAGAGCAACTCACATTTCACAAATATTATATTCTCTCTAAAAACTATCTATTCTCTCTATACACCTTCTCTAATTGGCTCCGAATTCCATTCTAATTATTGGGATTCCTGCTTTAGAGACTGGATTTTACCGAATTACTCCCTAAAATCCAAATTCCCGTCTCATACGTTGTGCAAACAATCAGTTAGCTGTCTCAACTAATGCAAATGCAAAGTATTCCCAGATAAACATGATTGTCTTGCCTTAACTGTAAAATAATACTTGTGACAGTACTACAACAGAGGGGAGAAAAGTACCGATAATAAAGTATATTCATGTTTTGTATTCATTGACACGGATCCATTTGGTACTTGACCACTTATTCCCCTTAATCACTGGACAACCACCTGAAAATTTTCAAGAAAAGAGTTCTGTCAATTTACCTCTTCAAAATGTGAAAGCTTGTTGACTCAACCGACAGCACAAATAATAATAATAATAAATAGTAGTAGTAATAATAATAATAATAATAATAGCAACTAACCATGCAAGCTTGATGGATCTAAAGTTGCATCCGGCTTCATGCTCCAGAAAAGTAAAGCATCACCTCTTTTAGGCTTAATTGAAAGTCCTTTTTTTCCACAATCAGAGAGCTCATTCCACCATGGTACGGAACTAATATTCCCCTTGGCAGCTGGGAACACAGTCTCACCCCCTTCTTCAACATCTGTACTGTATCATTAAAATAGAAAAGGAATGTGACATGAACAGCTGTTCCCGTATCCAAGACAATTTGAAGTTTATAACAACTAAGAGAGCACATGAATTGCAATATCACTTACAGGTACATCAGTACTGTTGCTATACGCTGACCCCCATTCTGAGTGTTAAACTCATCAAGAAAGTAGTCATAGTGAGGCTCATACTTTTGTCCAACTTCATAATGTAGAACTTGAAGTCCTTCACCATGCTCTGCACAATGTGAGGCATAGCTTATTAATGCTTGCCGAAGCATATGATGATGAACAACCTACTATCTTAGATCATACACCAGAAAGCCAGATGACAAAGGCAACTGAAAATATTAAGTGCAAGACAGATGTACAACATCTTCAAGACTCAAACCACTCAGTAATGACGACAGATTGTATGGCACAAATCAAATAAGAGAATGATACTATTCAAAACCTAACATACAGGTGAACAAGAAAAAACAGTACTAGCAACAAATTCTTAATTTTATCAATAGTACAAATTCATAAAAACATGTAAGAGGTCCAGGACAGAGTACTTACCGACAGGAATAAAAGTAAAGTCAGCAATTCTTTTCTCAATATTCCTCACAATCTTATCACGTCCCCTAGCAAGAAAAGTTCCTGAGCTCGTACGCACTCTAAACATAAAAAGAAATATGTAAAGATAAGATTTCTCATTACGGCAGTCAAAATAATGTAGAAGAAATCATTTTAAAATTTGAAGGACAATTAATAGACAAAGAAAGGAAATACTCCACAGTCCAACCTGCTGTCTTTGCTCTTTCCAGTCTCACTATCGACAACCGTTGACTTATGCATATTTGGCTTTGCTATGTCGATCAGATAGTCGCATTCCTCCTTTGTCTACTCAGATTATTTAGCCAAAACTTAAGTAATTGGAAGGTAGAGACATAACAATGCATCATATTAAATTACTAATGCTCCAAAAACAGCTTGAAACTTAATAATAATAGGTACCAACAGAAATCGAAAGGAAAATGTGTACTGTCCTATTGAATTCAAAGAACTCAAGCAGAATCAAAATGATTTGGTTCTGTATTACAGTAGGAAATAATAGAAAATAGAAAAGAAAATGATAGCCTAGGAAATTCAAGAATTCTAGAGTCTCCCAATGACTAACCAATTACATTTTACCTCCCCCTTTCTCTCTACCTTTTATTCCTGAACCCGCATAAAAGAAAAACAAAATCATCATCAAAACCCGCATGGAAACAAAAACTCTTAGCTGTTATGTAACCATTGTACCAAGAACAAATTTTTCCAATAGTACCATATGTGCTATAGATATTGTTTTTCACTAATTATCCATAGCTACCTTTGCCTAACTGCATTTGAAATCTCAACTTTCATGCTGTTTTTTAGTGGAAAACAGCACCTATGATATGTCCTTGTTCTAAACCCCCTACTTGTATTCCACTTCAGACACAACCTTGTTACCACCTAGTCCTACTTAATCCTTCACATATACGATCCAACGATATTGCCAAAAACAACATTCCCAATTAGGAGGTGTTTTCTTTTTTATTCATTCACTCATTTACCATTAACATTTCGAATCTTTTTATCTAAACCACGACCTTGATTAAGTGTGATTAAGTGCAAAAGAGAGAGTCATACATTTTGGAATAAATATAACTTGACAAATTGCTCAGTGTCACTAAAACTGAAGAACAAAAACTCATTCACAGTTCACAAATTCCAATGAATCATATTAAAACAAAAGTCAACGAAACAATAAACAAATTAAGATGGATCGCATGCTTAATTAAAAAGCAATTACGAAAAAATAAACAAAGAACTAACTAACTAACCAGAAAATTATGATACACGAAAGCTCTAGGTTCCCATGAAATAACTTCAACCCACGTCTCACCATTACCGTCATCTTCATCATCGATTCTACTTAGAAAAACAAACAAGGAAAGTTCAGAAGAAAAATATAACAAAATTGAAAGAAGCTAATAGAGAAAGAGAATGTTACCTATCTTGCGTATTCCGAGCAATGGAGGTAAGATCGTTAGGTTTATGGAGATTATTAGAAGAGGTAGGAATGGAGAGGACTCCGAGAGCGAGAAGAATGAGGAGAAGGAAAGTGAAAGCGATGAATAAAGCGAAGATGAAAGTAGAAGAAGAATAAGATGATGATGATGATTTACGAGTTGGAAGACGAGAATATTTGGATTTCGCCATTTGAGATCAGATCCAGGAGATCTGAATGAAATTCAACGTTGGAATGGAATGGAATAGAATTGAATATATTGAGAATTGTGTATACTGTTTCGTTATGACTAAACGGTAGAAGGGGGAGGAAGGAAGAAAGGGAAAGAGATATATTGGTTGTTTTTTTCTACACCTACACTACTCTCTCTCTATCTACGAGCTTAAACGTTAAAAGTCAAAATTCCTATTACTATTACGGGTAATTCTAGGATGAAAGAGTAAATTAAATTTTTCATCGGTGAACTACTAAAATTGACCGTTGGATATTGTTTAAAAAACTATGAATGGTTAAGATTGAATCAACCAATATTAAATCTCAACCATTGATGAATTTTTAAACTACATCTAACGGTCAATTTTAGTGGTTCACCGGTGAAAGATTTAATTTACTCTTTCACCCTAGAATCACCCACTAGTAATTAATTAATTACTATGGGCCATTTTTTTTTTCATTTTTATTACAAATAATGCATTAATGAGTATGGATATTTTTTTCCATTTTTAGGACAAAAATGCATCGATGATGATATGATGATGATATATATATATATATATAATTTTAAAATTAAAAATAAGTTTTAACAAAGACATTGGAATTGAACATCCATAGATAATAAGAAGAAAAAAAAGGCTAAATTTTGTTAATAACGTTATCCATATTCATCAAATGGAAATATAAGAACTCAACTTATAATTAAAGAGAAAATAAGACAACACAATTAGAAACTAAAACACGTACGTAGGTATCATGCAGAGTTTGATTCCAATTTAAGTATGCTTCAAATACTCGGTGTGAAATTATCAAAATAAAGAAGAGAACACCAAATTTGACATGTAAAATTTTTTCTCCACCCTAAAGTGCCCCAAAACACACAGTCTAGCATCACACTTTACGTATTTTGTCACAATTTTTGTTTTTCATCAAACAAGTTATTGAGGAATGAATTCCGTGTATTTGAACATCTAAAAATTTTCTCGACCCTAAAGTACCCTAAAATACACAGTCAACGTCGCACTTTACGTATTTTGTCACAAACTTATTATATATCATTTTTTACCACACCTATTATTTACTATGAAACTTCTGGTATTTGAAGAATTAAACTTTTTTATGAATCCTAAAGTACCCCTAAACACACCGCTTATCATTTCACTTTTTACGCATTTTGCTAAAAATAATTTTCCCCATCAACTACACCAAAGCACACTGTTTAGCATCACACATTACGTATTTTGTCATGAAATTAAATCGTTTTTCACCGGAAATTTTCATATCTAAACATCTAAAAATTTGAGATCAAAAAGACTTAAAATATATTTTTAAAAAAAAAGAACCTTGGATATGGTAAAAACTCTGTTGGGAGGGGAGAACCATGTAGGCCTATAAAGTCAGATACTCGTGGCCATCCAGACTCCCCATCGTATTACATTTTAAAGTTGTAATGACATGACAAATTTTGATTGGTTGTGGTGTAAAAAAAACAAGCTAATGGTCTAAACAGAGAGTGACTTAGGGTACTAAGCATATATTTAGTAACTATTACTAAAAGGGATATTGGGATAATATACCTAAAATTTTAAAAAAACCATTCACTAACTAAAGCGCCAAAAACGAGAGAAAACAAAACGATAACCACAAAAATGAATGCGTGGTTAGTGACACGATTCATATTTGTGGTTAGTGCATCTAACCAATGTTTCTAGTTTGATTATGTTATTGTTTGATCTTAAATATACTTTACGGATCAAAGCTTGGAGGAGTGTAGACAATAGTTATGAGTTGGAAAATATATGATTCATAATATGCACAAATACTAGTTGGATTCCACTAACCACAAATATGAAGTTGTGGTTAGTGGCCACTAACCACGGATTCATATTTGTGGTTAATGGCACCACCATGGCCGCTGCCACCAACCGCCAAATCGATGTGGGAACGCCGCCACCACCGGAGCTCCACCGTCAATTTCGCTGCTGGCCGCCAGAGCTCCTCCATGATCGACGGAGACTCGCCATCGGCCACCACCTGCAACCACCACATATATATATATATATATAAATATAAAAAATTAATAAACAAAAATGTTTTTTTATTAATGGATGGTTGGGATGTGTAAAATTACACTGGTATCCTCTTTAATTGACATCCTTTAGATCAAATTTAATTATAAAAATACAGATCTAATGGCTGATACTATAGTATAAAAACTAAGGAAATCCTTAGTATTGTAAGCCAATGCCGTCTAAACGTAGGTGAAAAAATAATTTAATTTGAAAAATAGTTTTGGCAACTTAGCCCATGCCTAGTAAAAAGATAATATGAACTAATAGTTATCAAACACTTCTATTTTCTTTCTAAGAGTTTATTCAATATATGTTAATGGTTTAACTTTACAAAAGAGAGACAGATATAATGAAAAACAATATAATTTTTTTATATATATATAAATTAGGCATCCTCTACGCCCAACTACATAGACTAATGCGTGCAACGTCAAGTTTAAATGTTTGTAAACTTAAATAAAGGGAATAAGTTGCTTGAAAATCAAGTTGGTATACATTTTTCCTAAAATTGTATCTTTAATGGAAACAAAATCATGCATATATAAATTTAAATATTTACTTTGAATAAGTCTAATCCTTGTTTGTAAAAATAAATAATTCTAATCCTAAAATATTTAAATTTAAATTTCTCCTTACTTCACTAAAAAAACTAAATTTAACTTTATCTATAACTCAACCAATTAGTATTAGCCATTAGATCTGAATTTCTCCTTACTTGAGCAATTACTATTGCATTTTACTTTTAGATCACGCACACAATCTTTTATTCGAAATTAAATTTCCTTAAAAAATGCAAAATTCGCTTGTGACAATAGTGATTATTTGCCCTTAAAAACGTGTTTTACAGGAAGCTCACAAGTGGAGCCTATGGCTCTGAATCATCTCCAGTGGCTGAATAGTCCAACGCAGATCACCATGGTTCAAACACCTTTCACCACATGCGTTAGCGAGAATGTGTAGTGAGATTTGCTCAGGACGAACACAGGATGTGCAAAACGCAGAAGATGATAAATTTCTGAAGCCTATGCAACTAACTTTAACAACACTTGTTGGACAAGTAAACTTGAGTTACACATGGGAGAAGATTGATTGCATGTTTGGATTGGCGTTAACGACTCAGAACGTGTGTCTGGAGCTAGCTGTCTTGATTTGTCGTCTTAGTGTGGCGTTATTGTTGTTCGTCGTCTTCGTGCTGCGTGTTTGATTTCTCGTTTTGTTGCGGTATTCGTTTGGTTCAGATCGATAAATCAACTTCAATCGATTTTAGATTCAACCAATGACTAAGGTCTCAAAACTCCAAATCTGGAAGCATGGGTACTCTAGAGGGACTTTTATTTCGTCACAATTGTAGACATTTTGTCGTTTTATACTATTAACTTAGGTTCTGTGAGTTTGTTCGCATATTCATCTTTTGTGTTTTTAACAATGCTGAAAGCATATTATTATGGATGTGATATCTCTATTTGAATGAATGAATATTTGTTTTAGTGAGAAAAAAAAAATAGCTTTTCAGTTGCACTAATTGATAAAGTTGTATTTATTTGAGTTAAATTATTCATGAGGTATTTTTTGTTATTTAAGTTTATTTTGTATGATGTAGACGATTGGTGTGTGTCTCTAAATAAAGCAATAAACAATGACAAATTTACGACCAGTTCGGTTGTCCGATGCGTTTATCAAATTATAATAATATCATATCCAGAGTAATTAAAAGAATTTTAGCACGAACCAGTTCAATTGTAGTTTTATTGAATTCAGCAAATAAAATTAGCTGGCAGATAATGATAAATTTGACTTGGATAACAACTACATAGTATGCATTCATGTCAAAAATATTCTTAAAAAAATCTCATGTTGCTTATATTAGTGTCTTTCTCGTATTAAAAAATGTTGGCATGAACATCTCATTCCATGAATTTACAAAACACAAATTGCTTGCATCCAGCTAATCCTGGCAACATCCTGGAAGCTAACAACAGAACGTAACATTTTATTTTCTTTGGGATATAAAATTTTTGGTATCCAACATTAGACCACACTCCTATAGAAAAAATAGGGTTTGGATTGTCTACCTTGTTCATGCCTATCTTTTTCCCTAACTCTCATTATTTGTTTTCTCTCTCATTTCCTTTTTCCATTTTAAATTACTGTATTGTCTTCATATTGTATCATATTTTGCTTAAAGTTAGAGAAAGAAAGACACAGACAAGATAGACAATCCAAATCCAAAAAAACATTAGACCACACTATCACATGGAAATGCACTCTATACTTTTGGCGATTTACAGTCCAACAGATGACTCTAAAATATGTAAATTTTGATTTCTACAAATTTAAGTTGCCAAATTTAAAATTTTACTTATTCAATATTTTTTTTGACAAATTACTTACTCAATCTTGATCCAATAACCATTCACTAGTGCAAAATAAGGAAAAGAAATAGACATTTAAAGTCACGCGCTCAGATGCCTGTCTTGATATAAGGACGCGGTGGCAAACTTGTAATAAACTCGAAAACTTTTTTAGGCGCGCTAGTTTTTAAGTCAAGCGTAAAATATGCGTGACTTCAAAAGTGGACGCGGTGGCAAACTTGTAATAAACTCGAAAACTTTTTTAGGCGCGCTAGTTTTTAAGTCAAGCGTAAAATATGCGTGACTTCAAAAGTGGAAAAACGTAATAAAAACGTTCTCAGGTTGAACGTTCTCAGGTTTTTAAGTCAGGTTTTTAAGTCAAGTGTAAAATTGCTTGACTTCAAAAGTAATAAAAACGTAAAACACATCAAAACGTTCTCAGGTTGAACGTTTCGTATTCTCATCGTCTCTCTCGCGCTCTCATCGTCTCTCTCGCGTTCTCTCTGCCTCTCTCTCTCTCTCTCGCGCTCTCATCGTCTCTCTCGCGCTCTCATCGTCTCTCTCGCGTTTCCAGGCAAGCCCTCTTCTCTCTCGCTCTCTCTCTCTCTCATTGCGCTATCTCTCGTGTTGCTCTATCTCTATCTCTTTCTCTAGGGTTTTTTATGGTGTTTACTTTTTATTGATTGTATAAATTTTAGGTGGAGGATTTAGGGTTTATGAGGGTATATGTACCAATTTGAAAGTGTGGGTGAGACCAAAGAGCCTCGCAATTTTGTTCTTTCCTCTCCCTTTGTGTTCCGATTTCCTTTTCTTTATGATGCTTTTTATTTTATCCTTCAGTTCAATCTATCATTTGATTGATGTACTTATAAAAAAATCATTTGATTGATGTTCTTTCTCGTGTCAGTTTAAACTTTGTTGAAGGAATTTTGCAACTGTCCTGCAGCTCCCTCCAAAATGAGGTACGTATTCTCTCACTGTTCACTTGATGAATTCAATTGATAATATCATAAAATTTGTCGATTTCTTTCTAACATTTTTTCTTTTCTTTTTCTTTTTTTTCTCAAGCCGCCAATGGAAGAGGATGTAAGTTCTTTTATTCTTTACTTGATATTTATTTTGATAAGTTTGGCATTATGATCTGTCTGCCTTCTATCTACACAACTTAGTATGCTGATTTTTATTTTATGCAGATGGTATATTTGTTTTGCATGATTTGGCTCGACCTTTAATAGTGTCATAATGTCTTATTTTCTCCAATTTATGTTTTATCATTACTTAGTTAGGGAAAGATACTTTGTGTTGATAATAACATAATCTCGTTACCTAGACTGGAGTGCAAAAATTAATAATCTGTTAAAGTTCGTACTTGAGATTTATTAGCTATATGATTTAGTGATTTGTTATCATCAAAAGGAACATATCCATTGATGGAATTTGATGTTCGTTCATCTTTTCTCTTTCGGCCTCAATTTGTTTTCCCTCTTTGCATTGTTTTTGACTTTTAATGTTAGATGGGTGTTTAGTATGCTTTAATATCTCGATCAAGTTGTCATACTCAATTGTTACTGCACAAGCAAGAATGAGGAAGAGGAGTTCAACACTGGACCATTATCTCGTACTCATGATGAGCGTTAAAAATAATACCCGGTATATTTTTTTAGTATCACATATAGTACTTTGGGTTACGAGGCGAGATCCACAAAGTATTTGATGTGTGGTTTTATTCAAACACTTATGCAGTCTCGATAAATTGTCGGAACAACAAAAAGCTTAAGGTCGTGTTCGGGCTTTTGATAGGCCTTTCGCAATATGGTTCTTGAAAATGTCGTGAAATGTGGACCGAGGTATGCTCTGTTTACTTAGATTTACTTCTCTACTTGTGATATTTTCACCATATCAAGAGAACAAAATTGTATATCAAGAGATAACAGAATATTACAATGAAAGTCTGAAAGCGAGTCGAGAACAAATTTATGCAAGTTTGGGCGGAGTTCTTTATAAAGTTGTATGAAGAGCGTAAACCAACTTCAAAGGAAGAACGAAGAAAACAACTTAAGTGATGTTCGATCATTTGTCTTTAATCTTATTGTTGGTTTTCTTGTGGTATTTGGAGCTTAATAGAAGCATATAGTTGTCTTTGTAAATTCGGGTGATGGTTGATTTTCTTATGGTTTTTGCTACATATGTATTATGGTATACCTTTTGACAAGATATTAGTGAAATGAATGTTGAATTGGTAGTGATAAATTTTTGGAGCAAAATATAGTAATTTTGTAATTCTATATAGAATGTTTGTTGCTAGTTTAATGAATTTGATACCTAGTGGAGCCAAATATATATATATATATATATATATATATATATATATATATATATATATATATATATATATATATATATATATATATCCAGGAATGACCAAAAGGCAAAAAAAAAAAAACTTTGAAGTCGGTAGATAACCTCGACTTTATAATGTAAACACATTTAAAGTCAGCGACAAAAAAGTCGACTTAAGAAGTCGCTTAATAGAAGTCACACACGCGTGCGTGACTTTAAAGCCTCCCGACATACTGAAGTCGCTTAATAGAAGTCACGCGTGGCGACTTGAAAAAAAGCCCAATTTGCGTGACTTTAAATCCCTTTTCTGCACTAGTGATTATTGCATTTACTATGTGAATGTGTGGTTTCTAACTACATAGTTGGGATCCTCTTCATTTCTCAAAAGAAATTGAAGGTTCCGTTTAGGAAGAAAAATAACACATAATTGATGGTGGACCATAAAATTAAATTTATTATAATAATTAATTTGTGGCCACCCTAGGTCTATCTCTCTCTCCCATAATTAACACTAATTTTTCTACCTACAAAACAAAAAGCTCTTTGTCACTTGCCTACTATACAAATTTGCAGTTCTCAACGCCCCAAATTTTCACCATCGCCTATGTGAAAGTCGATGGCAGATCTAGGACTCAAAGTTAGGGGGCCAATTTTTTTTTTTAAAATCACGCATCATTAAAAATATAATAAGAATAAAATTTGAATATATTTAATTAACTAAATTATGAGTATCCTGCAAATAGGATCCTGGAGGAGCATACTTGTTCCCTCTTGATTCATTTTTTTCACCACCATCCTTCCCTCAAGATTCTCCACTTATTCTACAACATGAGCACTTGGCATCTTCTCACAATGGGGCAATCACAAGTTTGAAACCTGTCAACCACACCATACCCAATCCCTCACCCTCGATCTCAAACATCACTAACACAGACACCTTCACCTCATTTTATGCTACTGCTTCCACCGTCGTCTCTGAACCGCCAAAGCAACCCAATGTATTCGTCAGCCCTCCACCATCACCACCACCTCCTCCACCATCACCACCACCGCCGAGCGCCGATATGACTCCCAACTCAAAACCACCAAATCCGAGTTTCTCAACCATGCTTCCACCAGATCCAAACCCACTAGAACAGAGTCTCACTGCCGTAATTTTTGAGAACACTCCAACAAATTCAACTATGTTGATAGGGGAAGAGAAAGTGCACCTGAATCTGGTGCCGCACCGTCTAGATGCACCGCCACCATTACCAGAATCACCAGACAGAGAAACACCATGCGAACCACACCCTCCACCGGATCCACCAGATCTGCTCTTGCCGGAACAACCTCCTACACCGCCAGATCTAAGCCTAAATATCATAAGCCCAAGACTTCTCACACCACAGCCAGCGTTAAGCCACAAGGGGTTAAGAATCAAAACTAGGGCAGAGAAGCAAAGAAGCAATCCTTTGTTGCCGTCAATGCGATTCGCTCATTCATTGAAGTCTTTACCAGAGCATCGAACTCCTCTTGATTCTAATTTTCTATTGTTGCAAGGATCTTCAGACTCTTATCGCAAATCGACATATGCTTCGAAGAGACACTGTTGGAAAACACCACCTTGGAGGAGAAGAAAACAAAGGAGAAGATCAACAACGTCATTGTCGCAGGCGTTTGGGGATTTAGTGATGTTCTGTCAACGCAAGAAGCCTCTGCGTGTTCTGTGTGTTAGATACCCACATCTCCGACGATGTCCGATTCCTCCGCGGTGGCATTTACCGCCAACCCCCCTTCCGACGCTATTGCTGAGATACCTTAGAATCAAATTCAGCATCTGGGTTTCTTACTGGTTGGTTCTGATTTGCTTTGGGATTAAAAATATTTAACCTGTGAGAATAAAATCATGCAAGGCATTTACCCATTTAAGGTCGTATCTGTTATTGACAATGGGAATTTGGCATGCCTTCTTGGGTTTTATATTGACTCGATCTGCACTGCTCTTATAGTTTATGAGTATCCTGCAAATAGGATCCTGGAGGAGCATACTTGTGCCAAATTTCTGATAATTTGTAGTCACCTTGCACAACAGGAAAACATGATCAAGTGGCATTATGCACTGGAAGTTGATGCATCAGAATTTACAAGGATACAACCAAGAGATGATTTTGGTTTTATTCAAATATTTGGGCAAATTATTGAATTGGAGTTTCCAAAGATATTAGCTGATGTAATGACATGGACAAATAGAGCTGCTGGTTGTGCAATTTTTCCACCAAGAGTGTTATACAAATTAAGATTTGGAAGAGGACAACAATGGGACCCTGGAGGATATTTGGATTCATCGACATTGATTCGTTCCTCCCAATTCAAGTGGTGGGATCCTGGTGAAAATTTCTCTACTACATTGGCTAGCTCCCTTCAATTCAAAAAGTGGGATCCAGGGAAGTTTGTCAATGCATTATTTTCTTCAACCTTGAGGACAAGGTTGCTGTGAAGGGGAATGGAGTGTAATGATCCAAGAGTAATTAAGTAAAGCTCAAAGGAAACAAAGTTAGGCCCATTTAGGAGAATTAATTAACTATTTTGTTAAAAGAGAATCACAGAAGCCTTTCTACAGTTGGATGAAGTCACCAATTTTATTTTGTCTTTTAATTTACTATTGGATTCCTATCTTTTTAAGACACTATGTATTTGAAGTGCTATATATATCTTGATTGTAGAAGGCAAATCCATCAATGAAAATTATGAAGAAAAGTTAGTGTAGTTGTTAGCTTAGTTTTAGTATTTCTTTGGTTACAAAATCTGTTTGAAGGTTTACCCATTTTTGGGTACCTTACAATTACACAAAATAGGGAGACAAATGAAATCGCAGACAACCTTGCTAATGAACTTTGGCAGGTCCAGGATGAATTGGTTTGATCATAACTGTGACACTTAGATTGGTTGGTATCTGTCGTGGCTGGACCAGGTGCTCCATTGGTTCGTTTGACTATCGAACCTATGTTAATAATTTTTTGTGTGAATTTATTCGTCCAATAGTTGTACCAAACTCGTTGATCTTAAAGCTTAGATAATTGCTTTTGCTGCCTCCCCAATCTCTCTTGATCTTGTAGTCTTTGTTAGCTTGCTTTGCTTGGTTCCTTGCTATTCTTTGTAGGCGTAAGCGAATTTATTCCTTGTTACCTTGGAACTGAAACTGCTTTTCTGATGGCAAAAGTGTGAAAGCACTGCTAGGCAGCAGTAGTGTAGCGATATTTTGTTTATGTTCCCAATCCACCTATCCTACCCTTGTTCATTTCCTAGGCGTGTTTTACTAGGTTTATCAAGTGTTAATTAGGTGCAATTTTATACTCTATCTTTGGTGTATTCTTTATCTAACTTTGGCAGTAAATGATAGTGTACCCTCTACAGCCCTTCATAGAATATGGGTAGAGTAGTTCCAGGGTGATGCTCAACTTAGACTATTTCAATGCAATTTCTACTTATCAAAAAATAAATAATTAGGAATATGAACTATAAGAAGACACGCAGAAAGCACTTACTTAATATGCACAATACTTGTCCCAAAGAACATACATTTATTGAAAAAGAAAAAAGAACAAACATTTGAATGACAAATGAAAGTAATATACATGCACATGGAATGGAACTACCAGAAGTTCAAGAAAATGATCAATTAACAAATAACAATGGAATGCCTCTTATGGCTTTCTTTTGATTTGGTTGTTCCTCCCCTATGGCTTAAAAGACACCAATAGCGGTGGGATACAAAGCCTTGGGCTTGTAGGAAAGGAAATTGGGAACATAAGTAGAGATACGTTTCTTCTTAGAAGGATCCATGGAATCTATGGCTGGTTGGTTCAAATATGCATACTTGCTTTTTGTCCACCTGCACGTGTTAAAAAAAGCAAACGTGCACAAAAAACATTGGAGAAAATCAGACATTAATACCACTTTGGTCATTTCTACTCACATTAAGGCAGGAAAAACATAGTCTTTGTGATTATCTTATCTAATAATCTCTTTTCCATTTTATCTCCTTTTTCTTTTATTTTTACGTCTAAAGTCATCAAAGTCATAGACTATCAAAATCACTAAATCCAAATTATATAAAAATGATTTCATAAAAATATTGTGGGTCACAGGTAAGTGATATACGTGACTAGATACATTTTGTGACTTGTCTAGATGCATTTTCAAATTTGGTCCCATCTATTTATGTCTGAATTTTTAGATTTTCATTTCTGCCACATTTGTATTTTGAGCACTAAATTCAGTGCAAAAACGAAAGCGTAGAGGCATATGCCTATATCCAAAGTTGGGTCTCAGAAGTTTACCAATGGAAAACCTCAAAATACTTTGAGCGTTTACCAACGAGATCATCACATCAGTAGTGAGATTCAAACCTACAACTTTTTGAGTCTTACCAACTGGACCTACTTTCATTGACTACTGCGCCGACATTTGAAAATTTAGTGCTTTTGTTTGGCTTAATATTACTAGTACTCTTCTTGTATTTTTTTAATCATCTAAAATTCAATTACCAAAACAGTGAATACATAATGTGATTGTCAGATACATTAGTTACTCATGCTTCTTGTAGAATGGTTAGATCTAATATCTTTATGGAAAATCTCTTTTACTTCACCAAAAAGAAAATATCTTCATGGAAAAATGATTTATTTTTGGACCCTAAAAAAAACTTGAAGTACTACTAGTATTATAGAAGAACAAACTAACCAATCCTTTATTCCCACGCGCACTTCCATGTCATGGTCAACTTTTTTGGCACAATAATTTATCCCTACGACCTTTTTCAACGCCTCTCTATTCTCTTCATCTTCATAATCACTTTCAGTCTTTAAGCTCAATTCGAAGCTCCGGTACTCTTGCTTCTGTAGTAATTAAGCAAATATAGAAAAGAGGAGGAAGAATTAGAGTATTTGCTATCAAACATATATTATAAGTCAGATACATTAGTTATTCAATTAACTTAAAACTGCAAATTTTTCTTATAACAAGAATTAGAGTAGTATACACAACCATTTACAAACCACAAAAATTTCATTAGTTAACCACACATCAATCAATCAAGAAGACTATAAGTTGATTTTGTGCAATTGATAAAAATTAAAAAATTATTTCGATGGATCTTTTTTGTTAAGGATCAACCATATTAATTAACTATAATTGACTTTTACCGTGAGGTTGCGTGCACGGAGTCTAGCAGCAGTTTTGATAGCAGCAAGAAGGTGATCCTCCTCCACAATCCTCTTTTGCCTCCAAAACTTGGCAATTTCTCTTTTTGTCACACTTTCTTCTGATCTTGATTTTGGAAGTGGAGGAGGAGGTGGTGCAGGTGTTGTTCCTTTTCTAATCACCTCTTTCTTTGGTTCAAAACCACTTTTATTCATTTTGACAAACTAATTTGAGCTTAACTCACTGGTCTCCTCAGCTTCTGTGTTATATATATGAAGAAAATATGGAAAGGAAATTGCAGTTACCACGAGCTAACTAACTATCCAACCTACCTTTCTCAATACACCGTTAGATACATAGATAGATAGATAGATAGATAGCTTTTTATATATCTGAGTCAAACAGAATATGCAATATATGTAATTTTCAGAAAGAAATAAAAAAGTATATGCAATATGTATACATGGCCCCCTCCCTTATTGTTGCGTGTGGAAATCACAAAAGATAAAACTTGTAAAATAAATTGGGCTACTAGTTAGGGCACTATAGAGTTTTTTTTTTGACCCCGCTCTATTAGATTTACAACTAGTTAGTAGTTAGGGAGATAATTAGTTAGTTATAAGTGAATTAGTTGTTAGTTGGTATATGCCTATAAATAGGCATCCTGTAATCATTTTTTAGACACAACTCTTATCATTTGTATCAATTCCCTTTGATCAATATATGAGTCTTTGAGTTTTCTTCCCCAAGCTTCCATGAATGTCATGTTTCTCAACACGCTCCGGTGTTTAGAGGAAAGGGGCTCTAAATAATTTAGAGTTAGTTCGAGAGATAGATAAGAAAGTCGACTCAATTTGTTCCATCATCGAGGATTGAACTCGAGTATAATTAGCCAAATCTGGCCCTTAAGATAGAGTGCATTAACCACTTACACTCAAATTTGGAGTTAAGGCACTATAGCATTAAAACAATTTTCTAATTTTTGGTTAGTTTTAAAAAAAAATAGAACTTAGCTTTTTTTAAAATAAAAAATAAAAATACACACTATGTATGTATTAGTAGTACACTGTTGTAGTAATATTTTTACAAAATAGAACTTAATTAGAATTTTTTCTAACATCAATAGGAGATTCCCAGCCTCATATCAAGTGTAAAAATATTTAAGATGGTTTTTCTTTTTTCCCAACACTATCAAGAAATCTTCAATGGATGACTATGATCCTCATATAACTTAAGCAACTTGCAATTATAAATTGCTATAGTGGGACATAAAATAAATATAGTGGTATAATTTTATTTGTACTCTACGGCAACCTCTAATTTTTTTAATTAGTGGATAATGCCAAGTTAATAAAGAAGTTTAGTGCGGGACCCAATGGCACTCGGATAAAATGAGGCAGGTCTCTTGCAGCTTAACTAATGTCCTGATTTCAAGTCTCAGGAAGATAGCTCAGTTGGCGAGCTAAGAGACATAAATGAGTGCACCATATGAGTGCAAGAAAGAGGTCCCGGGTTCAAGTCCCGGAAACTAACATTTCCCCTACCCCACTAACCATTGCCTATCTAAAAAAATGTCCTGATTTCAAATTCATTAAGAATGCAGCAACGTTAAATATTTTGAAAGAGAGTTTTATTGTCCACTGTGATTCAACTCGAGAGATTAATATTTGTAGTTGCGCCGAGAGGATATCCAATTTAAAAAAACAAAAAAAGTTTAGCACAATTTTAATCGACCGCTACAAAATATCTTCCCATTAACCCTTCCCCAAAACAAAAGGCCAATAACAATAGTGTGTGTTATCAAATATTTTAAACATAAAATAATTGAATATTAGGTTCACCTTATCACCCATCATCATATTTTAAAATGAACATATTATAAATACATCGTACCATGACATGAGGCTAGTTCATTTATAAATTTATTTCTTTTTATAGGCAAATGTTAGTAGTTAATTGATTAGTATGATAGGAAAATATTAGTTCACAAAATTTAAACTTTAGACCTACTACTACTTCAAACACCAAAATACAAAAGATTGCTAAAGAGTTTAGCAAACCATGATTTTGCCCTAGAAATTGTTACTCTAGTTTCAAAAATTAAATAAATTCAAAAAGAACGTGAATGACTTAAAAGAGAAGATATGCTAACTTCTAGATTGAGTTTCAGAGGTTAACAACTCCATCTAAAGGGATGAGTTCGACTAATATTGAGATTTGATACCTCATGGTCGAATGCTGAATTAGTTCGAATTTATTTCTCCTAAACACCAAAGTGACGTAGAAGACCTCTAGAAAGAAAAATATATATATGTTAACTGTTAAGTGTTTCATTGAATGCTTATTTCATGTAATCTTTTTTTTTGGGATATTTTTGAGTCACAGCTGTCTTTTTTTGTTTGGGATATTTTTGAGTCACAACTTTACTTCAACTTCAAGGAAAGCGATCGAATTCCCAACAATCTCTAGGGTCCTACATGAATGCGGTCCGTACATTGAAGACCGTTAGATTAATCAAATGGTTTAAAATTGAATCTATAAATCCAATTTATAAAAAAATCAAAATATGTGCATTTGTTAGCCGTTGATAAAAAAAATATATGACTGTTGGATTCCTAACTGTAGTAAGTCTTGTTTTTTCCAAAGAAGCTATGTCATCTTTCAATTATATATGAATCTCCAGGTTCTCTGTTTATCTGAAAATATGAAAACAATGACTTTTGTAAGCAAAATAAAGCATAAGTCACATCTTATTAAAGCAGTGGGTCCTTGATAGCAACCATTTCAATTTAAGTCACTTGACAAGGAAATAGTTTTGAGTTTCCCTTCATGAAGTGTTCCTCATACAATCATTGCAAATGACAAATGTTAATAATTTTAAGGCTTAAATATCATTTACCTCCTGTAAATATCACCATAATCCATTTTTACCCCCTGTAAAATAAAAAAATTTAAAATCTCTTTGCAAATATAAAGCTGCATTTACGTTTACACTCTTTGTTAGATTATATTGACGTTGTTAAGTGTATAATGGGTATAAACCAGATTACTACGATACCCCGCAAAATATAAATCGTTTACTGTGTAAATGGATTATGGTGATATTTGTAGGGGGGTAAATGATATTTAAGCCTAATTTTAAAAAATATATAGATAGGTCATAGGTGACTATGTTGGAAACAAAAATAGTGGATAAAAACTACTACCTCCGTCAACTTTATAAGAGAAAATACAATTTTAGATTCATTGAATAAATACATCAGTTATTCAATGAACCTAAAACTGCATTTTTCTCTTATAATAAAGTGAACCACATGCAGTATTAGTATAGTAATACAACATCAACCTGCCATCTTGCAGTAGTTTTCTATTATTCAATCAAAACTATCATTTGATAATTTCAATCTTCTTTGTTATTTGGCATCAAAAGGGATCAGATCAGAGGCCACAGGAACGGTTAAAATGGATGGAAGATCCCACTATACCATGGAACCTATTTCCACAACAATAGAGAAGTGGACTGCACTGTTGTTCTTGGTGTTTGGCAGCAAGTGCCATAACTGCCATTGTACAATGGTGAATGGCAGAGTAGCTTTCTTGTTGAATTAAGTGGCCACCAAAATACAGGAGTCCTTTTGTCAAAAAAAAAAATTGCAGTTTTAGATTTATTGGATATCTGATATATTTGGTCTTTATAGACTAGATACATCGGTTATTGATGAACTTAAAATTGCATTTTTTCTTATAAACAATACCAGAGGAGTATTGTATAATCATCTTCTACTATGTGTCAATTTTGGTCACTTGTGTGTATTTTACAGCACTCTACTTGAGTGGAAGTTGCTCAATTTACTTAGGTGTTTTACAGGTGTTAATGGAAATTATGCTGTGTGGATATGCACCAGAAAGAATAACTATCATTCAGTATCTGCAAGTTTTACTTCAGTCACCCCCATCATATTTATTCATCTAAAAAACAGCTTTAGATAATTAGATCTGGCATTTGAGTTATAAAGTCTAATAACTGAAAAACGTCTGTTTTTGTCAATGTCTCTTAACCAGTGTATAAATGAACAACATAGAAAATGCTATATCTACCCAGTTTTATGCATATGAAAACTATAATCTGCCAAGTAATCCAAGTAATTCGTACCAGAAAACATGATGCACATAAAGATCAACACCAACAAGTCTGCAGTTTAGCCTGAAAAACCACAATATCAGATAGTTCTATAGATAAACTTGGAACATAGCTTCAATTGTCAATTACATGGAGGTAAAAGAATTGAGAGTGCTATTTAACATGAAAGGGAGTTGACAAGAAATATGCTTTAATTGACCAGGGTTAGGAAATGTTAGATCGTGTTAATGTCCTCCAAACAAAGCATTGTGAATTTTCTCCATACAACAAAAAATTCTTCTGATAACAGATAACCACTCCCCAATCCCCACCCCTGAATCTTTTTTTTTTTTGACAAACCCCACCCCTGAATCTTGGAGATGCAGAACTCTACAAAGCTCCGATACATAGCACACCATGGATACCATACAGAATTTTTTTAGAATTCATGATACAATTCAATACTTGTGAAGAAAGAGACATTGATCATTCCTCCTTAACATATAAATATGATGATCAAAATTCTCAAAAAGATATTTGTGATCATAAAAATTAAAAGTTTCAGCCTATAATGATAATATATGCTAAGCCCTGTGTCAAGAGATATCAACAAAATTATCTTAGGTAGAACTAAAAACAAATCCTGATAATAGCCAACAATTTAAAAGCACCTTTACTAAATTGCTGCTTGATGCTAGCTAATTCAGTCTCTTCTCCCCCATTTCCATCATAGCAGAGTATGACACTAATCACTTTCTTTTTTGAGGTATCGACGCTTCATAGCAGAATAGTATAGTAACACAGAGATTGTCTTGGAATTACAAATGTTTATGTATTTTCTGCTAAGTTATACTATACACAATATGATCAATGAGCTTATAATTATTCTTTCTACTACAGACTATATATCCAGAATTACATACTCACCATCACCCAACTTGCCATTCAATCTGTAACCAAGCATCAGAAACTGGTTCTCTATTTACCAAAAGCCAGCAACACTCAACACAATTATGTTCCAACAGATATGCCTCCAAGTTACCAATGAGGTTAATCCGAGTGGTAACTGATTGGAATCCCACTCTGAAATCTCAAGTCCGAATCCGAATCTTACGTGTGGCAAAAACTCTATTAGGAAAAAAGAGTTAGTTGGGTATACCTAGGCAGCTAGTTCCCCAGGGTAGATTATATATAGTCGATGGTTTATTGGACACTAAGAACGCAAAAAATACCTCCAAGTCAATCCATACATACATATGTATAATTCAGTTCATATAATGATCTAATACGTTCAATTATGCAAATCAGTAATCAATAAACCATCCTAGTTCAAAAATGAATAAATGAAACCAATTTATTTCAACCAAACGTGTGAACTATTACACAAACTATAATCTGTATATCAACATGAGCATCAAAACTATCTGCAAAATAATATAATAATAGAAAATACAAAGGCAAAAAAAAAAAAAAAAAGTGTGATCACGTTGATGTGATTCGAAGTGCTTTAGTTTTGAACCTATATCTAGGAGCTCTGGGGATAACTTGGCTAGGTCCCATATGAAATTGACCGGGACTATCAGTAAGAGGAGGACCATCATCGTAGATATAACCAACGATACGGTTACAACTATTGCACTTGATCTTAGTCCTCTTCCTTTGAATTCCCCAGTAATTTATTGTTTCGAAGAATGGGCGAATCTTGTCCTCTTTCTCAAAGTTGAATTTGGTGGTGTCGACTGCGGAGAAGGAAACGGAGTTTTTGTTTCCGGATTCGAAGTAGAAATCGGGTGAGTAAGCGTAAGCGGAGTTGAGATTGAGATTTGTGCCGCACTCTATACAGCTATAGATGGAAGCCATTGTTGTTGTTGTTGTGGAGGAGGGTTTTTGTTTGAGGAATCAATCGGTTTTGTATAGGAGGATATTGATTTGTTTTCAAGAGTCCAAAACGCGTTGCGGTTGAATTTGGACCGGACTAGTTGGTTCTGGAATGTTGCTTTGCGCAGACCGTCTCGCAGAAAGGTCACCGGTCGTTGCCACGTGTTTATTAAGTAATTTTATATATTTTGTCATTATTAGTGTGCACGGTGAACAAGACTCGTCCCAACCCTAAAACTCGTTTTGTCTTTCTCCCATTTAACTCGGAAAATATCGGTTTTCTTTGAGTTTATGAACGAGTTAGAGTCTAAGAATTGGTCCGATGAAAATTTAGACTTACATACACAGAATTATTTTAAGATATTTTGATAGGTGATTCTAGGGTGAAAGAGCAAATCAAATCTTTCACCGGTGAAACACTAAAATTGATCGTTGGATATTGTTTAAAATGCCATGAATGGTTAAGATTGAATCAACCCATATTAAATCTCAACCATTGATGAATTTTTATACTACATCCAATGGTCAATTTTAGTGTTTCACCGGTGAAAGCTTTGATTTGCTCTTTCACTCTAGAAAGACCCTATTTTGATTAATCAAAATTATTTTTTATCTAATATTAGTGTTAAATATTTTACTAATAATGATTACTTGGTCTCAAAGTATTGTCCTCATTCATTTAACTTAAATATGTCTTGATACGTTACTTGTTGAGCACTATTAGCTTTCCACTTTTTAAGCCTAACAAACTGAGTGGTCATAGCTCTTTTTTACTGACTTCCTAACTGAGTGCAAGACAAGAGCAAGTCAGTTAACGTATAAACAGAACAACCAAAACACGTTTTTTCTTTCTGCTTCTGAAAAATTCCTAGTTATCTCCTGTTTACAGAAAGTCACTCACTGACACTAAAATTCCTGTCAGTTACGTAACCTCATTCGTGATTCGCGAACTGAGACGAGACCGGTTGTACTCTCGGGGGATTTGCACTGTAGAGGCGGATAAATCCTTCAGTTCGCGTCTAATCGACACCTCCGGTTGATTTTACCATTAACTTTTATTATTTTGCAGGTTCTCGTTGTTGCTGTTTCAGGTCCTATTTACAACAATATGAAGGATTTATCATCATGTTTAGTGAGACACTAGTGCAAAAAAGGCATTTTGAATCGGTTGTTTGGCACATTTGGAATCGGTTATTTGCCGATTCAAGCAGCAGCGATTCCTAAAGTAGGGGCGTTTTTTTGAATCGGTTATATCTTAGGATTCATAATGAGTTATTATGAATCGGTTCTCGTAAAGAACCGATTCATATTGACCTTGATAAAGTGCGCTTAGTCAACATTACTTTATGAATCGGTTATATAAAGATAACCGATTCCTATTGTTTTTTTTTTTCTCTTTTGCAACTTCCTCCTTGTTTTTTTTTGTAATTTTTTCCACCTATTCACCAATATAATTTCAAAGAATTGACCAATTTACATATAACTCATAATAATTCATAAACTTCCGTTAAACTTAAAAGTACTATAACCACAAACACCAATTCATAAACTTGAAATTCATAAACTTGGAAGTATACAAAATTACACCAACTCATAAACTTCAAAGTTATACAAAATTCCACCAATTCATACTTAAAAGTAGGTGCATGTTTCTTTCAAATCATAACAAAATCAAGCAGAGAAGTTGATTTCAAATTATGCAGTGTTATTTCAAATTTACTGGCTTGTAATTGAATGGAAAAAAACCACTGTAATTCAATTTCAAAATATTTTATCACTGAAACTTAACCCAGTTTTTCCCCTAACTAAATTGCTGAAGCCATCAATCAAATGAAATATGAACCATAGCGCAGAGTAATCTCCATTTTTCCACACCAATGAAACTCGATTAAGCAATTCAACTAAAAACCTAACACAAATTTCGGAGAAAACAAATAATCGAAAACTACATGTCCTAAAATCAGAACCTAAGAAGGAAACATGTAACAATCTGCTTAAAATCAGCACAAGAAGACAAATCACAAACCGTTCTTGTGATAATGAAACACCTGAAAGAGAAATTGGTTTATATTTTGGAAAAACATAAGAAATTGGTTTGTAATAATGAAAAACCTAGAAAAGACATTGAGAAAATATCAAAGAGATTGAGCAAATACCGTTCTTGCCAGAAGAGATTGAGCGAGATATTGAGCAAGCCAGTTCAAGGATGCTTGGTGAAATGAACGATTTGAGTATTTTGATACTTGGTCGCTTTGTGGCTACTTTGCGATTTTAGAGCGAGAGAGTGATTTTGAGGTATGGGTTTAGGTATTTGACTTTGGTTAGAGCGGAATAGGGTTTTGGGGTATGGCGTGTTCTTGAAAAGAAGAGTGTGAGAAAGGGAGAGTCGTGAAAGTGAGATTGAGCCTTTTTTTTGATAAAATAACTTTACGAATCGGTTATGTATAAAAGACCGATTCCAAAGGTCTATCTCCAGATACATTATGAATCGGTTCCTTAAATAACCGATTCCATATGTGTCAAAATCTCTAAAACTTAGTTTAATTGCAAAATTGCCACCGTGTATGCATTTGGAATCGGTTCCTTAAACAACCGACTCCTAATAGTGCTTCTTAAAGCAGATTTTGTACTAGTGAGACTAACAACAACGACCATCAAGTTGCGCTATCAGCAACGAAGATTAAGGTTTTTGTGAAGACTCTTAAAGGCACTCACTTCGAAATCTAAGTGAAACCAAAAGACACGGTTTGCCTCCCTTAAACCTCGCAATTCAATTGACTTACTATCGAATTTGCGTTTTCCTTTGGTTTTTACAATGTTTTGTCCGAGAAGATTCTTCTCTTCTGGTGTGCTAGAGCACTGAAATTGATTGTTGATTAGGCTTTAGTGCTTTGCCAATTTGTTTAATTGTTGAACTCTGTTGCAGTTTGAATTCTTTTATTATTACTTGGATGTGAAATTAGCTATCGAATTGGTAACTTTAGTTTGGCATATGTAGGGATGGCCATGGGCCGGGGCGGGGGCGGGGAGTACTTCCCTGCTCCCCGTCCCCGCCTCCCAAATCGTCCCCCGTCCCTATCTCCGTTCCTGTCTCGGGGACATTTTCTCCCCCATCCTCATCCTCACGGATCCCCACAGTCCTTGCGGGGACCCTACAAGTTTATTAAAATTTAGCAAAAATGTAAACTAAAATATAATAAAATTAGAAAAATATATAAAAAGTAGGACTAAAATTCAAAAGTTTAACATTTTAATATAAAAAATATAAATGTTAGTCTTACTTTTATATTTTAATATTTAGAAAGTATAAAAATTAGAACAATTTAATATTTTGTTAATATTTTAAATTAAAAACACTTATAAAAAGACTAAAAAAATTAATTACTTATAAAATAATATATATCTATAATAAGAATATTTATGTAATATATTCGGGGCGGGGTCCCACGGGGTGGGGGGTATGATCCCCATCACCATCCCCACTTTGATTGCGGGGGGATTTTCTCCCCATCCCCATCCCCACTGAAAAAATCACCATGCGCTGGTCGAGGCGATCATGAAGAATCCACTTTCTGGTAGAAATTGCCACCCCTAGGCATATGATGTGGAATTAATGAATTCTTTGAATGTTGTTATGATCATAAAAGCATCTGTCTAGTATTCTCATGATCATGCATGTTGTGTTGCAAATAAGATAGATTGATTTTAATAACCTTTTGATTATTTGGTTGATATGTTTGGGATTGACAATAAATATTGTGAGCTGAATTTATGTCAAACTATTTTTTAATTATTATTATTATATGTAATAACAAATCTTTTTCTTTGATGTGATTGATCCGCTGAGGAGAATAATTTGACGGCGGGTGAGAAGGCCCCGTCCAAGGAGTTCTAGCATGCAGTTAGACTTGTGCTTCCCAAAGAATTGTTCAAACATGTCGTCTCTGATGGCTCTGTAGCTGTAACCACGTTTTGCGGTAACGAGTTGTACAAATGAGGCAATGTTGATTTAATCTTCTAAAACAACAGGTCGGTCTCCTAATATATATATACTCATTTTGAGGTGATTGTGTAGATTCATGGTATTTTAGAGATCTGATTTAATTAATGCCTCCATGTTTGGTTCAATGTTTGCTTAATTGTACGGGATATCTGCCATATATATCCAATTTACACTTGGTTTTACTTGTATATAAAACCTTAGCTACTTGATGGTATATACAACTTGAGTTTTTTCAAACTTTTTTCTATATACTGCATTAGGATATGCCGTATGTGTGATGAAGTAGTGGTTGAGTTTCTTTTTGGACATATTTTCAAGTGACTAAATCTAACAATCTTTTAGATTTAGGAGATACTGTAAATAATTATTTGATATATGAGGATATTGTATTATGTATATGTGACATTCATGTTTAGAGAATTTTCTTGCTTCAAAAAAAATGTTTAGAGAATTTTCAAAACATGTTAAGCATGAGTTTTATGCTGTGAGAACTGACAAGAAGTTTTATTTTACAAATGTTATGTTATTATACTATTGAAAGTTCTTGAAATTGTGGATTTGCTTTTGGCAACTATTTAAGAGTGAGTGATCTTGTTTCCTTGTATGGGTTGAATAATTTTTTGTTGTGTGTTTTATTCAACTGATCCCCATGTTCAAAAGATTGAACACATAAGTTGAGAATGGCAAAATTGATATTTTGCTTATTGCAGTTAGTCTTTATTTTGAGACTGTATCTTCATTATTATAAGTAAGCATGTTGTGTGTCTTATGAAATGTGAAATTGAAATTGATTTTATCGGAGGAATTATATGTGCACAAACATGCTAATGATTTATACCCAATATAAAATAATTTGTTTTACATAAATCTTCAATTTGGAAGTAATGTTTTCATCTTATTAATATGTGATGTATTACCTTTGATTTCGTAAATGCTATGTTGTGTGAGGCACTGTGGGAGTTATTCTTGGATTCGTGCTTTATTTAAATTTGAGTTTTAAGTGCTCTCATGTAATGCTATGGTGATAACAAAATTATCAAGTCTTTTGAGAAATTGCTTTAGAGACATGTAGTCGGTGTAACGATATCTAATCGTTAATATGAAATTGAAATAATTGATATGAGAATAATTTATTGATGTGTTCAAGGTGATTGAATCTAACGATCCTTTAGATTCAAGGATGACGTGGATAGTTATCATATATGAGAATTTTGTTTGAATATATGTGATATACATATTTTGAGACCACTTATTGATATTTGAATGTATGAGACATCGCAAACGTACTTGTGAAAATCTATAAATATTTTATGGAATTGTAGTCGCTTAGAAATCATCTAAGTAGACCTGTATGTATAATTGTGTTATGGAAGTGATGTGGCTTAGAAATTATCTAAGCATATATATATATATATATATATATATATATATATATATATATAATTATCTATAGAGGCATTGTGGGCTATGTTACTATATCTAGTGAATATCCATTGTAATTTAATAATACTATGATGATAGCCGAATTTGATTCACAAGAGAATAAATCTAAAAGTTAAATATTACGAGTTAGAGTCATAGGGAACGTGATAGCATTATACTATCACAGAAACAATATGTTGAGAAACTTCTTAGGAAGTTTGGTCGCCATAACACTACCTACCCCCTTGACCACCCCTCATGAAGGTAACTCACACTTGAAGAAAAATAGAGGTGATCCTGTTGACCAACCTCAATATGCCCAAGTAATTGGGAGCCTACTTAATGAACTTTTCTCGACCAGACATTGCGTTCGTTGTCAGTCGTCTGAGTAGGTATGCTCACAACCCTGGTCAGGATCACTGGAATGCAATTTCTCACCTCATGCGGTACTTGAGAGGTACCTCAAACTATGGAATTGTGTACAGTGGATTTCCCGCAGTGTTAGAAGGTTACTGCGATGCTAACTGAATATCTGATTCAGATGAGACAAAATCCACTAGTAATTATATTTTTTACACTTGGTGGTGGTGCGGTAACTTGGAGGTCAGTCATACAATCCATAATTGCTAGATCGGCTATGGAGTCGGAATTCATAGCTCTAGAATTGGCTGATACTGAAGCTGAATGGGTGAAGAACCTTTTAGCTGGAATTCCTTTGGGAATAAAACCGACACCATCAGTGTCAATACATTGTGATAGTGTTACCTCAAAATTTCGACAAGACATTAAATGAAGTACTTAAATGAGTTTGACTCTCCATCAATGATGTCTTGAGAACTACAAGTCAACATCAAGTCTATTCACCATCAATTCGACAGGAAATGTTTGTAAGTCTTTGGCGAGATGAGTGAACCGACAAGCTTGATACTCGTGAGTTGTGGAAATGCGCAGAGCAAGGAAGCTTCGACAAGAGAAAGTCCAACCTTTCGACAAGGCTAGGATCAATGTTTCGACAAGCAGATGGCAGCGGTTTAGTCGAAAGTCAAAGAAAAGGATAGTTAATGGGCAGTTACCTTTTCTTACGTTTAGTGGACAGTTACTTTTCTGTACGTGTGGTTCTAGAAGTATAAATACTACTTTGTAATAGAAACTCGAGGTCACAACATTGTACAATAACTCTGAAAACTCAACTTCCAGACAAAAGCGAAATACGAGTGAGCAGATTCATTATGCGTGCTTGTGGCGCTTTCTTTTCAATTGAATGCAATCTTTTGTTTGTCTTTTACATTTATTGCAGTTTCTGCTTTGTTTCGTTTTCAATTGTGTTCTTCATGCAATTTACTTCTTTTAAAACCGTCAAAAACACAAAAACACAAGGGCAATTGTCCAGAGATTTTCTAGTTTGATCTCACAAACTCAATCTTTAAAACTAGTGATTGTTTGCTAAAAACACCAGCAAACAGATAGTCAGTCGGCAATAGCCGTTGCAAAGAATAAGACCTATGATGGCAAAAATAGACATGTGCAATTGAGACATAATATTGTCGAACAATTGCAAAAATATGGAGTAATATCGATCGATTATGTGAAGTCAGAAATGGATTTGGCCGATCCTCTGACAAAACCCCTAGGGAAGAAATCAATTTGTGAAACATCGAGGGGAATGAGACTTCAGCCAATTTAAATTAAGAAGTGATGGTAACCCAACCTTTGTGATTGGAGATCCCATGAATAAGGTTCAATGTGGTAAAAACAAGTCAATTCTTGATATTTGCTAGCACTGAAAATTAATTCACGTAATTGATTTTATTATTGTCCCTTCCTATGGTGGTATGATTTTATTGTGATGGTGCTAGTCTGCAGGGTAAAGAGGTTAAGCTTAAAGCTTTTAATGATTATCATAGCTCTTATGGGTGGTGTATGACTTGCAGCATACACTTGATGAGATCACCTATATGAGTGTCAAGTGGGGCCGCTTGCATGAGATCCTGTCGAGGTCTCTAGAGCACTCATGAATACCGAGCACGTGCGCGACCTAGTAGCGCAAACTCGCGAAAACAACAGGAATGTGGGGGTGTAATGTGATAGTGAAGCCTCTAACATACATCATGTGTCTTGGGTTCAATAGCTTGCTAAACAGTTCACTGTATGTTATGCTTTTTCTGTCTAGGAATGGTTCCATAGCTTGCTATCTGACTCAGATGCATTACACCTACTATGTAAATCCAAGAAATTTCTTTTTATTAATTTATTTTCCAACTTTTGAAATATGTGGGGGATTGTTGTAATTTTATGAGATATTTCAAAAGTACGGAAGTCCTGCATTGCTTGACTTTACGTTATTTTTATTCATTGAAATATTTATATATATATATATATATATATATATAGGGGATGTATAAGGTGAGAGGAGTGTTTATTATGAGAGATGAGAGGAGTAAATCTGGACCCTATAACACAACATGGGTGGTTGTGATTAGAAAGTGGGTAGTTATCACGTTGACTTTTTGTTTTAATCTCAACCATTCTTGATTTGATCTATGGTCATGATTGGTTCCTCTCACCCTCTCATCATAAAAGTCCTCTCATAATATACGTTCCCTATATATAGGGGATGTATAAGGTGAGAGGAGTGTTTATTATGAGAGATGAGAGGAGTAAATCTGGACCCTATAACACAACATGGGTGGTTGTGATTAGAAAGTGGGTAGTTATCACGTTGACTTTTTGTTTTAATCTCAACCATTCTTGATTTGATCTATGGTCATGATTGGTTCCTCTCACCCTCTCATCATAAAAGTCCTCTCATAATATACGTTCCCTATATGGGGATGTATAAGGTGAGAGGAGTGTTTATTATGAGAGATGAGAGGAGTAAATCTGGACCCTATAACACAACATGGGTGGTTGTGATTAGAAAGTGGGTAGTTATCACGTTGACTTTTTGTTTTAATCTCAACCATTCTTGATTTGATCTATGGTCATGATTGGTTCCTCTCACCCTCTCATCATAAAAGTCCTCTCATAATATACGTTCTATATATATATATATATATATATATATATATATATATATAAACACGGGATAACGACACTTATATATAAAAATCATTGCATTAATATATAAAAGAACACGGGATAAGTGCCCAGATTGTTTTTGAATGATAGTTTTACATTTTTAGATTTTAATATTTATCTATTTTTTAATTTTAGATTAAGTGCAATACAAATGGAGCTGCTAAAGGGAGTCTTGGTTCAATTTGCTTGTGGTGGTGGTTTTTTTAGAGACATGAGTGTTGTTGTTCTTGGGTGTTTTTCTCGCCCGATAGGCAACATGATTATGCGCTTCATGTTTGAGCTTATTGGAGCTATGTTGGCAATTGAGACCGCTTTTGATAAAGGTTGGATGTCTTTTAGGTTAGAGTGTGACTCTCAATTAGTTGTTTGACCTTTAAGAATTGTAATGTTGATCCTTGGAAGCTTCGCAACAGATGGAACAATTGTTTATCCTTGACTAGACAGATGAATTTCATTTGCACCCACATTTCTGAGAGAAGGTAATGCTTGTACCGATAAGCTTGCGAGTCATGGTACTAACTCAAGCGGTTTTACCTGGTGGAATCTAATCCCGAGCTTCATTGCGGAGGACTTTTTCAAGAATAGGTTAGGTTTGCCTTACTACAGGTTTTGTTAGTCCCTCTGTCCCTCGATGGAATGTGTTCGCCTTTTGCTTCCTATTGTTGGTGTGCTGCAGATGATTGTTAGCGGCTTTGGTGCCGACCTGGTTGGGATGAGAGTCGCTATAGTGATGCTTATTGCGCACCTTGGTAGGCTTGCTTTTATTTTTCGATTATATCGATGTTTTTGCTCATGGGATTTGGTATAGTCCTCCCATATTTCCTGTTCTTTTTCTCTTTTTTATCAATAAAATTTAGGGGCAATACTCTTTCCTTCCTGGTGTTTTTTTCCCTAAGGAGTGTTTTGCATCAGAAGGTTTTAACGAGGCTCCATAACCCTTTCTTTTGTTAAAAAAAAAATTTAGACTTCTTTTTATCTACTTTAAATTTGTTTTTTTTTTCAAGGGGTGTTGTCCGAACTATTTAAATTATGTCTAACTTCATTCATAAAAAGAACACGGCAGCACCCGTGCGTATGCACGGGTATTCTACTAGTTGAATACTATATTTATTTATCTGATCTAATAATAGCTGATTTTTCTTTTATTGCAATTTACTTTTTATTTTTATATATACATTTATGAAGAGCTATTTTTATTATGTTATTTCATATTTTTGGTCATACTGATCAAAATATTTGAGTTGATGTAATTCTTTAATTTTTGGTTACCGATGTAATTTTAATGATATAATAGTCGTTTTTGTTTTCTTTTTTAATTTTTATTTGCTATTACTAATTTAATTTAGATAGACGTTGTGAACTAATTTACTTGCAATCCGAACTTAAATATTGAGTTAGCCTTTGTTTAGCATGGATAAGATGAAAATATTTTAATATATTGTGTCTTAAAGCGCCTTTAAGTATTTCTTAACTCTGCGTCAAAAAAAAGTATTTCTTAACTCGTGTGAGCTCTCAAACCCAATTCGTCTAAATCTTAATTAATGTTATGAAGAAAACTAATTTAATTGATCCCAAGCTTAAATTCTAGACCATGTTCAAATACTTTGTTTTCTGTATGGTCTATTTAAAAATATACTTTGTTATAAAATCTTTTAAAAAAATTAAATTTGTGGCTAAATAAGTTTATAGATTCAACTCAAATATGAGGTTAAAATACTTAAATTTTTATGTAATGTTTTTTAATACAAATACAAATGTAATGTTAGCACGTGATAAAAGAAAATAATAATAATAATAATAATAATAATAATAATGGCGACGACAACAATAAAATATTATTATCTCTATATTTGTTATTTACTACAATAGATCGACTTGTTAGATTTAAAAGGTCTTTGGATGGTCTTAAGTATGTCCTTTTTAGCTAGATAGTTCTTAGAAAAATATTGATCTAAATCGTTCAAAATAGGTCAAATATAATTTATTCCGATATAGGTCAAAACCATTAGGATGTCTTTCCCTTGTAACTTCACGAATAACGACTAAGTGACCTGATGAGTGTCGTGAAACATGAGTGCAAAGCAATGACATGTCTTTTCGTCACTTTCTACATGGGTACATTAAGAGTTCCTTGTGTCTAAGCCCTCATTAGATTCACCCATGACTTTTAAACGTGATTAAGCTTACTCTTTGGGCTCATTCACCTATGTCAAGGATAAAAAGATTAGCTAAAGTGTCATTTAGTTAAACTACCCATATTACAAAGCCATTTGCATGTTTTTCAATCAGTTTATACAGGGTTACATTAAGAGTTCTCTCTTGACGCTCATTTATGATTTTCCAAGTTACAAAAAAGGCTAAACTACTCTTTTAGTCCTTTATCTTTGGCTTTGGTTTCACTTTGGTCCTTTATCTTTTTTTTTTCTCGTTTTGGTCCCCCATCTTTCATTTCTGTGTCATTTTGGTCCTTTTTTGGTATTTTCCATCCATTAACTTAACAGACGTCACATTGGCGATTAAGCTGGCGGCGTGGCGTCTTAAGTGTCAGAGCTGACATGGAACTCATTGAGTGATGTGGCACGTGAGGGACCAAATTGAAACTTAAAAGAAACATAGGGGACCAAATTGACACAAAAACAAAAAACACTAAAACTTCACCTTCTTCCTCCAAACATCATCTCCATCAACTCCGGTGAGCCACCACGGCACCACCTCGGCGTGAGCCACCACCACCACGATCAATCACTCATCAACTCTTAATCTTTAACCTCTCTCCTCAAATCCAAAAACCCCAATTTCTCAAGCTTAATCCCTAGCCTCTCATCCACCATCACCACCCCCAATTTATCAAACATACCCATTTACCGTTTCCAACAAAACAAACATAAAAAAGACCCAAAACACTATCTTGCACTGTGGGCAGGCGCAAATCAAAGAAAATCCTTCAAACCCATTTTTTTTCGTAGCAAAAAAAAAACTTAGGATCTAATCCAACCTTGTTAAAGCGGTGAATGGAGTAGACCGAGAAACAAATCTAAGAGCACCAAACACAGTGAATGAAACAAATCAAAAACATTTAGAAATCACTGTGATTTTTATTTTAATTTATGGAAGATGCATAAGGGGGATAATGGAAGATGCATAAGGGGGGATGAGAGTTGGTGCCTGGAAAAAAGCCAGAGTAACGTAAAATAAAAAGTGTTCTTGGGGTGGTGATGGTGGATGAGAGACTAGGGATTAAGCTTGAGAAATTGGGGGTTTTGGATTTGAGGATAGAGGTTAAAGATTAAGTGTTGATGAGTGATTGATCTGTGGTGGTGGTGGCTCGCGGAGGTGGTGCGGTGGTGGCTCACGGAGTTGATGGAGATGATGTTTGGAGGAAGAAGGTGAAGTTTTAGTGTTTTTGTTTTTGTGTCAATTTGGTCCCTATGTTTCTTTTAAGTTTCAATTTGGTCCTCATGTGCCACATCACTTAATGAGTTTCATGTCACTCGACACTTAAGACGCCACGTCGCGATTAAGCGCGGCGTGGCGTCTGTTAAGTCAATGGATGGAAAATACCAAAAAGGACCAAAATGACACAGAAATGAAAGATGGGGACCAAACGAAGAAAAAAAAAAGATAAAGGACCAAAGTGAAACCAAAGCCAAAGATAAAGGACCAAAAAGTAGTTTAGCCTTTTTGTAAGTTGGAAAATCATAAATGAGCGTCAAGAGAGAACTCTTAATGTAACCCTGTATAAACTGATTGAAAAACATGCAAATGGCTTGTAATATGGGTAGTTTAACTAAATGACACTTTAGCTAATCTTTTTATCCTTGACATAGGTGAATGAGCCCAAAGAGTAAGCTTAATCACGTTTAAAAGTCATGGGTGAATCTAATGAGGGCTTAGACATAAGGAACTCTTAATGTAACCATGTAGAAAGTGACGAAAAGACATGTCATTGCTTTGCACTCATGTTTCACGACACTCATCAGGTCACTTAGTCGTTATTCATGAAGTTACAAGGGAAAGACATCCTAATGGTTTCTTCTCCATAAAATATGTTCTTAATCTACTTTATTGTATCTTTAATAAGTATACAAAATAAGTCTCAAAAACTGGTATATTTCTTTTTATCTTTATTCTCTAATTTGCCCACTAGTTTAAACATAAAAAAAAATTAACAATCATCGTGAGAATGATTGTACTTATCACGTTACTCTTTTTTGATTGTGTACACTTGCACATAACTACTTTTCAAACAACGAACTTCCTTTCATAATTCTCTTAAATAAAGTAAAAAGAAATCATAGCCATAGTTCAAAAATCATACGAGATAATGAAAAGAAGTAAAGTTTTCAAAAACCTTCCACTTAGGTAGCAGACACCACATTTTACAATCAAACTTTGTCATCGAGCAAAATAAAAAAATGTTTATATATCGGAGTTTGTAATTACAACCTAAAATAGTCCTAATGTCATGTACTATCGGATCTCAATTTACCTAAGTTTGATACATAAAGGTTACCAATGTCATTACAACCTAAAATAGTCCTAATGTCATATACTATCGGAGTTTGTAATCCGAGCCAAATTTACAATTCAAAATAAAAATAAGATTATTATGCAATAAAATATGTAAACACTGTGATAATGTGAATTTTCATCGACGCACAACTTCCACATTTGATGTACATGAATATGTTGTAGCAACATTGTTTGGCGTGTGATAAAAATATCGCACACACACAAACTCTTGGAGAAGTATGCATCTACGGTGAATACTTTGTTGTCTCACACTCTCCACTATCCTTTGAGGGCTACTAACCTAGCTTATTCGCCCCTTAGACCGAGGTATTTGTTGTAAATAGGACTGAAACAACAAGAACACGCAAAATAATAAACGTTAATGGTAAAATCAACCGGAGGTGTCGATTACAGACTTGAATCGAAGGATTTATCTCGCCTACAGCGCAAATCCCGAAAGAGAGTACAACCGGTCTCGTCTCGATTCGCGAATCACGAATGAGGTTACTGAATCGGCGGGAATTTTAGTGTCGGTGGTGACTTTTACGTAAGCGAGGAGATAACCGGGAATTTTTTGAAGCGTAAAGAAAAACGTGTTTTGGTTGTTCTGTTTATACGTTAACCGACTTGCTCTTGTCTTGCACTCAGTTAAGAAGTCAGTTAAAAAGAGCTATGACCACTCAGTTTGTTAGGCTTAAAAAGTGGAAAACTGTGAGTGCTCAACAAGTAACGTATCAAGACACATTTAAGTTAAATGAATGAGGACAATACTTTGAGCCCAAGTAAATCATCATTAGTAAAATATTTAACACTAATATTAGATAAAAAATAATTCTGATTAATCAAAATATCTTAAAATAATCATTTCCTGATAGACTCATGACCATAGATCAAATCAAGAATGGTTGAGATTAAAACAAAAAGTCAACGTGATAACTACCCACTTTCTAATCACAACCACCCATGTTGTGTTATAGAATCCAGATTTACTCCTCTCATCTCTCATAATAAACACTCCTCTCACCTTATATACATCCCTATATATATATATATATATATATATATATATATATATATATATATATATATATATATATATATATATATTATTGCTTGATGTTAAAGTGTTTTTATATATATCAGTAGAGTTATCAAGTGTTTTTTTATATATCAAAGTGCAACTATCTCATAGTTTCAACTTTCAATTGATTATTTTAGTTGATTTAATTAGTGTATAATAGTAGATAGTAAAAGATAGACGGTAGATTATCAAATACATCAGTGCAGTGTTTTTTTATATATCAGCACTGCTATCCCATATTTTTATATATATATATATATATACATATATATATCATTGCAGTTATCCCGTGCTTTTTTATATATAAGTACATTTATCCCGTGTTTTTTTATATATCAGTGCAGTTATTATTGAAGTGGATAGTTAATTCAGTCAACAAGTCCTCCCTTGCTTATGTGGCTGATGAGTCAGCACACTTTACTGTACCTTCCCTTTGTAATTTCTGTTGTATGTTTACATTTCCAGTTATTTTCTTCTTTCTTGGCATCTCCAGAGTGAGTGTGAGTCCTCTACTACATGTATAAATACTATCTTGATTGATCAATAGAATAACCGTTTCATTCATTCAGTTACAACGATCTCTCTCTCTCTCTCTGAAGTGTGTGTGTGTGTGACTACCTCTGTGACTAGAGTGAGTTTGCAGAGAATTGGAGTGATTTACTCCAACAAACTGGCATCTAGAGCAAGGTTGAAGACGATCGGGATCCTGTAACGTGACGGCGATGACGAACAACGGTGAATCCATCACGGATCAACAGAAGGTTGAAAAGGTACTACGAACTCTAACTCCTAAGTATGATAATGTTGTAGTAGCAATTGAAACATCGAAAAACCTAGAGACTTTGAAGATAGAACAATTGCAGTGTGCTCTTGAAGCAAATGAAATTAGAATTAAGGAAAGAATAACGAGAAAGAAAAGGAGAAAATTCTTTGAAGAAGCTTTTGCAAGCAAAGGTTAAGCGGAATAATAATAATTGGAAGAAGAAAGTAAAAGGGAATGTGAAGGACAAGAACCCTAGGGTAGACCATTACGATGATAGTGATAAGCGTGATGCTAAGAAAGGGAAAGTGAGAACAGTAAGAAGTTGAAGAAGAAATCGAATAAGAAACATATACAATGCTACAATTGCCAAAGGTGGGGCCACTTTGCTGATGAGTGTGTCAATGAGAAAGTTCCTAGAAGGAAAAAGGAAGCAGAAGCACAGTATGCAGACTATGAAGACTCTGATACTGAGACTGTAGTGCTAATGGCAATTACAGATGATGAAGGCAGGGTAGTTGAGTACTGGTATCTTGATACTGGTTGTTCAAACCATATGAGTGGTAATAAGGCCTGGTTTTCTGAGCTTGATGAGAGTGTCAAGAAGAACATCAAGTTTGCAGATTGTAGGTCTATAAGAGCTGAAGGAATTGGAAAGGTGGAAATAAGAAGAAGCAATGGCAAGAGGACTGTGATAAGTGATGTCCTATATGTACCAGGGATGAAGAGCAACCTACTAAGTCCTGGGGACAATTTGTTAGAGAAGCGGTTACTCTGTTAAGATGGAAGATGGCTACACGGAATTGGTAGATTCTCGATAAGAAGACGAGATTGAAGGCACCTTTATCTAAGAGCAGAACCTTCAAAGTGGAAGGAGATGCTCACAGGATATAAGTGCATGAAGGCCTCTACTAATGAAGAAAGTTGGATGTGGCATAAGAGGTATGCACATCTCAACTTTAGAAGCTTGAAGCGACTTGAAAGCAAGAAGATGGTAAAGGGACTTCCGCAATAGCCGATCCTCTGGTGAGGTATGCGGTGAATCTTTGTGAATCAAAGCAACCAAGGCGATCATTCAAGACACATGTACCTACAAGGTCTACCATGAAGCTAGAAGTGATTCATTCGGATGTGTGTGGTCCTTTTGAGCATAGAACTCTAGGAGGCAATCTATATTTTGTTACATTTATAGATGACCTCACTAGAATGATGTGGACTTACTTGCTAAAAAGGAAGAGTGAGGTATTTGAAACCTTCAAGGAGTTTAAGAAGATGATAGAGAATCGGTGTGAAAGTAAGATTAAGTGCCTAAGAAACAGATGGGGAGGTGAATATACCTCTTTAGAATTCAAGAAATTATGCGAGAGATGAGGTATACTTCATGAGGTGATTGCACCATACACACCTCAACATAATGGAAGCGCTGAAAGGAGAAATAGAACAATACTTAATATGGTGGGAGCATGCTAAAAGAGAAGAAAGTTCTCATGAGTTTAGGGAAAGAATGCCATCGCAACTTATCTCATTGAGCAGAAGTCCCACAAAACGACTTGGTGATGTCACTCCTCTTGAGAAATGGTGTGGGAAGAAGCCTGATGTAAGACATTTGAGAATATTTGGTTCACTATGTTATAGACACATTCCAGAACAGTTAAGAAGAAAGCTTGATGATGTGAAGTGAGCCAGCGATTATGATCGGTTATCATGTTCTTGGAGGTACAAAGGTGTATGACCCTGTGAAGAGGAGGCTGTAGTGAGTAGAGATGTAACATTTGATGAAAAGAAAGGATGGAGTGGGGTAGTGTGACTAATGAAGGTACTAATCTTTGAGACCTATGCTAATGATGTAGTGACACTTGACCTTGAAAGTGATCAAGGTGATGATTCGAAGCGAGAGAATGATGTTCAAGTCGAGAAGACCCTCTAGAAAACGAAACTTACCCTCAAGACTACATGACTATGAAATGTTTCACGACAACTGCTTTGTGAGACACGAGAAGGTGATATAGTGATGAGTGTACTCATGGCGAAAGCAGAGCCAATCACATTGAAGGAGGCAACGGTAATAGACATTGGAAGCGACCATGGAAGAGGAGGCGAGGTCCATAGAGAAAAATAAGACTTGGAAGTTGGTAGCATTACCGAGAAAAAGAAAAGACCTATTGAGGTGAAGTGGGTGTATAAAACTAAAGTCAAGCCTAATGGTGAGGTGTCCAAGTACAAGGCTAAATTTAGTGGCAAAGGGATTTCTACAGAAACACAGTGCGGATTTTAATGAGGTGTTTGCCCGGTTGCAAGGATGGAAACCATCGGACTTTGTGGGTGGTTTGGCTAGCCAAAGAGGATGGTGTATGAGTCAATTGGATGTCAAATCGGCTTTCTGAATGGGCCCACTAGAAGAGAGAGGTTTATGTGAACCAACCTCCGGATTTGAATTGAAGAATGAAGAAGGAAAGGTTTATAGATCGTATAAAGCTTTGTATGGGTTCAAGCAAGCCCCGAGGGCTTGGAACAAGCGAATAGATAGTTTCCTCCAAAGAACTCTGCTTTGAAAAGTGTACTCGAGCATGGAGTTTATGTGAAAACCGATGGTGACAAATCTCATCTCATAGTGTGTTTATATGTTGATGACATCTTTGGTTCTTTTGTAACAATGTAACAGAGATTGAACAATTCAAAAAGGAAATGATGAATGAATTTGAGATGAGTGACCTTGGACCTCTAACATACTTTCTTGGTATGGAATTTGTGGAGACTAAGAGTGGACTATTTCTTCATCAAAAGAAATATGCCACTGATATTTTGAAGAGATTCAAGATGAATGATTGTAACTCTGTCACCTTTGTCCCCTGCTTTGAGGTTGGTCTTAAGTTGAAGAATGATGAAGAAGAGCAACTAGTAGATAGTACACTCTACAAGCAAATAGTTGGCTCTTTGAGATATTTAGTGAACACTAGACCTGACTTGGCCTATAGTGTTGGATTGATCAGTAGACATATGGAAAATCCCAGAATCTCTCACATGGTAGCTGCAAAGAAGGTCTTTGAGGTATGTGCAAAGAGCCAATAGATATGGGGATTCTGTTTGGTGGAAAAGATAATCCGCAGAGAGCAGTTCATGGATACACTGACTCGGATTGGAGTGGTGATTTAGTAGATAGAAAGAGTACTAGTGGTTACTTATTCATGTTGGGAAAGGCACCAATTTCTTGGTGCTCAAAGAAGCAAAGCATTGTGGCTTTGTCTTCTGTGAGTGAAGCGTAATATATATCTCGCGCTCGAGGAGCTTGCCAAGCTCAATGGCTTGAGAAATTGCTGACAGAATTGAAAGTTGAAGAGAAGTCTGTAATGAAGCTGTTTATAGATAACAAGTCAGCAATTGACTTGGCAAAACACCCTGTCTCTCATGGTCGCAGTAAACACATAGAGACCAAGTATCATTTTCTGAGAGATCAAGTCACAAACCAGAAGCTTGAGCTGGTATACTGCAGAACAGAGGATCAACTTGCAGACCTCTTAACTAAGCCCCTTGCTGCAAGAAGACTCAATGAACTCAGAAAGAAGATTGGCCTGAAAACTCTTGGTGATCTGAATTAGGGAGGTGTATTGAAGTGGATAGTTAATTCAGTCAACAAGTCCTCCCTTGCTTATGTGGCTGATGAGTCAGCACACTTTACTGTACCTTCCCTTTGTAATTTCTGTTGTATGTTTACATTTCCAGTTATTTTCTTCTTTCTTGGCATCTCCAGAGTGAGTGTGAGTCCTCTACTACATGTATAAATACTATCTTGATTGATCAATAGAATAACCGTTTCATTCATTCAGTTACAACGATCTCTCTCTCTCTCTGAAGTGTGTGTGTGTGACTACCTCTGTGACTAGAGTGAGTTTGCAGAGAATTGGAGTGATTTACTCCAACAGTTATCTCATAGTTTCAATTGATTACTTTAGTTGATTAGTAGATTATAGTAGATAGTAAAAGATAGATAGTTGATTTTCAATAAAAAGTTTTATCCCGTGTTTTATTATATATCCGTGACAATTATTTTTTTCTTTTTTAGGTATTAGTGACAAATATTTGTCACATGTGTTTTAAATATTAATCTGTAGTTTAAATAGTCATTAAGTTTTCTTTTTTTAGAAAATAATCTCGTCTTTTTTATATATCAGTGAAGTTATCCCGTATTTTTTTTATATATTATTGTAGTTTTAATTGATTATTTTAGTTGATTAAAATTAGTAGATAGTGGGAAAAGAAAGTGGGTGAGTTTGATTTGAATTTCAAAATTTGAAAATAAGTAGGAGAAAGTTGGAAAAAAAGTGGGAGTGAGAAGAAAGTTCATTGGGAGAAGAAATTTAAAGAAAAAAAATGATAGTAAATTATAATGTTTCCCTTAGTTAGATGTTGTTAAGTAAATAGGGAGACTTGTTTGGACAATTTAAGTGTAGTTTGTTTGTATAAATAGATATTAGATTAGATAAATAGATATTAGATAGATAGTAGATTATCAATAAGAAATATTTATCCAATGTTTTATTATATATCTGTGAAGTCCTTTTTTAGGTATTAGTGACAAATATTTGTCACATTCCTAGTTTAAAGAGTCATTAAGTCTTCTTGTTTTTTTAGAGATTAATCTCGTGTTTTTTTTTATATATCAGTGTTGTTATCCCGTATTTGTTATATATCAGTGCAGTTATCTCATAGTTTCAGTTGATTATTTTAGTTGATTAGTGGATTATGATAGACAGTGGGAAAAAAATGAGTGGATTTGATTATAATTTTGAGATTAGAAAAAAAAAGTCAAGAAAGTAGAGAAAAAAGTACGAGTGAGAAGAAAGTGCATTGGGAGAAGAAATTTGAAAAATGTGTGATAGTAAATTACAACGGTGTCATTTGTAAGTGTGGTTTGTTTGGGCAATTTAAGTGTAGTTTTTTTTTGTATAAATAGATAGTTAGATATTAATCTCGTGTTTTTGTATATATCAATACAATTATCTCGTGTTTTTTTAAATATAAGTGCAGTTATCTCGTAGTTTCAACTGATTAGTTTACCTGATTAGTAGATTATAGTAGATAGTGAGAAAAGAAAGTAAGTGGGTTTGATTTGAATTTTGAAAGTTGGAATAAAAAAAGTGGGAGTGAGCGATAATTTAACTGTGGTTTGTTTGTATAAATTGATAAATAGAAAGTGAGTGAGTTTCATTTGAAATTTGGGAAAAAAAAAGTGCGAGTGAGAAGAAAATGCATTGGGAGAAGGAATTTGAAAAAGTGTGATAGTAAAGTACAATGTTGTTCTTAGTTAGATAAGTTGTCAAGTAAGTAGAGAGACTTTATGGGTAATTTAAGTGTGATTTGTTTAGATAAATAGATATTAGATAAATTAGATTAGATTAGATAGTAAATAGAAGTAAAATGTAGATCATTTAATATTAATTTAATCATATTGTATGTATAGTAGATTAACAAAATTGGGGAAAACAAAATTGTTAAATAAAGGGTGTGGGGGCCACAAATAGTAAGTGTGTAAGAAAGTGATAAATATTGGGAAATGTGAGATTGAAAGAAAGTGAGTGGGAAGAAAAAGAGAAAATAGAATTAAATATATTATTTTTATAAAAGTGGTGATGTGTCAAAAAAGTTAAGATGTGCAAAATTATCTTTTTGTAAGTTGTTTAGTTGATTAAATAGATATTAGATTAGATAAATTAGATAGACATGGCAATCAAACCCGAACCAGTGGTAGCCGTCAGAACCCGTCCCGATTTTTATGGGAAAACCAGGTGTGTGAGCGGGTTCGGGGCGAGGATGGGTTTTCCCCGATTTGGTAAGTCGGGGACGGGGATGGGGACTGTGATACCCAGCCCGAGCCCGAACCCGAACCCGCCCGCTAGGTGTACAACTATTTTTTTGCTAACATTGTTAAATTACTTAAATATCCAAACATATATAGAAACCCTAGAAGAAAGAAAGAGAGACACGCTCTCCAGACTCTTTCCGCCTCTCCGCCTCTCTCCCTTGCTAGTTGCAGCGCCGCCAGGCTCCTCCTCCCTTGCTAGTTCTGTGCGCCGCGCGAGGGGACGGAGAGAGGGACAAAGTGGGAAACCCGATCCCATCGTCGAAGCGAGGATGGAGATCTGATTTCATGCCCGACGGGTTTTGGGGTCGGGATCGGGGATCGAGTATTGTGTCGGGGTCGGGGACGGGGGGGTGTAAAAACCGGCCCCGCCCCGCCCGGTTGCCATGTCTAAAATTAGATATTAGATAGTATCACATAGATTAGACAAGCATGTCAAGTGCAACCCTCAATTTCTCTAACAAAATTTGTGTAATAATAACCCTGAAAATGAAAGCAATAGTAAGCCATACAAACGATGCCACGTGTTCGATCGCTGTAAAATGTGCGCGATGTGTAAGATAGCAGAATTGCGCACGATACCAGGGCCTCTCCGTCTATAAATACGACCCTAGGGATCGTGTTTTCTCCTTTACCTCGAGAGGAGAATTCCTCATACGAAAGAGGAGTTCTTGCAGCCGATCTCTTCTTAAACCCACATAACACTGATAGTGAACATCAAAAATTAAACTAGCAGCACTACTACTATTCAATTTCAACGCTAATTTGAAATTTCCCTATTAATATCTCATTCCCTCCGAAACCCTAGAACTTCACCACCGCCATGGATATACGGTTCCCGTTCTCTCCGGCGGAGGTCGCCAAAGTACGAATGGTTCAGTTTGGAATACTGAGTCCCGACGAGATCGTAATTTTCATTTTCCCTATTCTATCTAATCATTTCACTTTCTTTCGAAGGTTCTTGAATTGAACTGAAATCTTGCATTCCAATTTCATAGTTTGATTGGTTCTTTTGCTTGTTATTTTTCAGAGACAAATGTCTGTGGTGCAAATTGAGCATGGTGAGACGACAGAGAGAGGAAAACCGAAGGTTGGAGGATTGAGTGATCCCCGGCTTGGAACTATTGATAGGAAGATGAAGTGTGAAACTTGTACTGCTAGTATGGCTGAGTGCCCTGGGCACTTTGGTCACTTGGAGCTTGCTAAGCCAATGTTTCACATCGGGTTTTTGAAGACTGTTCTTTCTATAATGCGATGTGTTTGCTTTAACTGCTCAAAAATTCTAGCTGATGAGGTACTTTTGAGGTTCCTTTTGGTACCTCGTGAATATGCTTTGCATAATACCAACTGGTTTAGCTGTTTATGTCATAGTGAGATTATGAGAACTTAGTTCCATATGCATTGATTAGCCTAGCCGTCTATTGGATTTTCAACTATTCATATGTCGGTTAAGTAAAGGAAGGAACTTAGATGCTTCTAGTTTTGGTGCGTTTTGATATTTAATCGTTTATTCTGTGTTGTAACTTGTAAGTGAAATGGGACGAGTTTTTTTGAATTTGGTTGTGTTTTGTGCAGCAAGATCATAAGTTTAAGCAAGCTTTGAGGATTAGGAATCCTAAAAATAGGCTGAGAAGGATTTTGGAGGCCTGCAAAAACAAAACCAAGTGTGATGGGGGCGATGATATTGATATTACTGGTCAAGATACTGAGGAGCCGATTAAAAAGAGTCGTGGTGGCTGTGGTGCTCAGCAACCAAAGATCACTATTGAGGGGATGAAAATTAATTTAGAGTATAAAACTCAAAGGAAGAAAAGTGATGACCAGGAACAGCTTCCTGAACCTGTAGAAAGGAAACAGACTCTTTCTGCAGAAAGGGTAATTGTGTTAGATGATTAATGATTAATTTATGGGGATGAGAACTGCCGTGTTCATTGTTAGAGTGACTAATATGGTTGTAATTTGTTAAATCTGTTGAAGGTTCTTGGTGTTCTGAAAAGGATAAGTGATGAGGACTGCCAGTTGTTAGGCCTGAATCCTAAGTATGCCCGACCTGACTGGATGATATTACAAGTTCTTCCAATTCCTCCTCCACCCGTGAGACCTTCTGTGATGATGGACACATCCTCCAGGAGCGAGGCAAGTGTTTCCATACACTGAACAATATGTTCTTCATTTTTACAAGTTTTGCTCGTTTTTTCTTTCATTATCTTTTGTTACTGATTGAAACGACTCGTTACCTATTCAGTGACAGTTTTACTTAACATGTTATTCCAATTGCTGACTTTTTGTTTCTTGCGTGTAGGATGATTTAACTCATCAGCTTGCCATGATCATTAGGCACAATGAGAATCTGAAGAGACAGGAGAGGAACGGTTCTCCTGCACATATTATTTCAGAGTTTGCTCAGTTATTGCAGTTCCACATAGCCACATATTTTGACAATGAGTTGCCTGGATTGCCAAGGGTATAATTGTGTTTAGACACCAGCGTTTAATACTGTTATCTGCCATGCTTCCTATAACTTCCACTGATTTTGAATTATTCATAATGCAGTGTTATATATATTTATATTTTATATTTCACAGGCGACTCAAAGATCTGGAAGGCCCATCAAATCAATCTGTAGCAGGCTTAAAGCAAAAGAAGGTCGAATCAGAGGCAACTTGATGGGAAAAAGAGTTGATTTTTCTGCTCGAACAGTTATCACACCAGATCCTACCATCAACATCGATCAATTGGGAGTGCCATGGAGTATTGCCCTGAACCTTACTTACCCTGAGACTGTGACTCCATACAATATTGAAAGGTTGTCATTTGGATTTGACTTTCCAGTTGCTTTTTGTTGATTTTGTTTTCTATAAATTTGACTAAAAATATTTGAAATGAAAAAACAGACTGAAGGAACTTGTTGAGTATGGACCCCATCCTCCGCCGGTAAAACTGGTGCCAAGTATATCATTCGTGATGATGGGCAAAGGCTTGATCTCAGATATTTGAAGAAAAGTAGTGATCACCATTTGGAGCTTGGATACAAGGCATTGCTTTTAAACACTGGTATTTTTATAGTTTTTTTCCTCAACCCCTTCTGATAGTTCTTAATGTTGTGGTTTTAGGTGGAGCGTCATTTGAATGATGGAGACTTTGTTCTCTTCAATCGTCAGCCCAGTCTTCATAAGATGTCTATCATGGGACATCGAATCAAAATCATGCCTTATTCTACTTTCCGGCTTAACTTGTCAGTAACATCACCATATAATGCTGATTTTGATGGTGATGAAATGAATATGCATGTTCCTCAGTCCTTCGAAACTAGAGCTGAGGTGTTGGAGCTGATGATGGTGCCTAAATGCATCGTGTCGCCTCAGGCAAACAGGCCAGTAATGGGAATTGTCCAAGATTCACTTCTAGGATGCAGAAAAGTCACCAAGAGAGATACCTTCATTACAAAGGTTATACCAAGGGCATTTTGGGCTTTAGTTTAGTTGAGCTTCATGTTCTTGTACAAGCTGCAATGAAGCCTGACAAAACTTTCTTTCTTTTGCAGGATGTATTTATGAACATTTTGATGTGGTGGGAAGATTTTGATGGGAAAGTTCCTACTCCTGCAATATTGAAACCAGAACCATTGTGGACTGGGAAACAAGTTTTCAATCTCATAATTCCTAAGCAAATAAATTTAATTAGATACTCTAGTTGGCACAACGATAATGAAAAGGGACCCATAACCCCTGGGGATACTATGGTCCGAATTGAAAAGGGGAGCTACTTACTGGCACTCTTTGCAAAAGGCGTTAGGAACATCGACTGGAAGTCTTATTCACGTCATATGGTATACAACCCCAGCATATAATAACTGTCCATTTTTTCTACTCAAATTACTAACTGAATTAGATTATAATTGTCGGTTTATCTATAAACTCTTCCAAGTGAGAGAATTTATTCTGTTGATCCAAACTCTGAACTCTCAAGTTAGTTTGATGAATATTTTTTTAATATTATTATTGAGTGTGTTATGAAAATAATTGTGATCTTTGAGTGGCTTTGGAAACTGTTACAGTCAGTCCCTTTCTTTGTTCATCCTACTGAATGTATGCTCGATTACAGGGAAGAGGTTGGCCCTGATGCAGCTCGCAAATTTCTTGGCCATACTCAGTGGCTTGTAAACTACTGGCTTTTGCAGCAGGCTTTTAGCATCGGAATTGGTGATACAATTGCTGATGCTTCAACTATGGAGACTATTAATCAGACTATTTCACAGGCTAAGGATAAAGTGAAACAACTCATCCGGGATGCTCAGGAAAAGAAATTGGAAGCTGAACCTGGTCGGACAATGATGGAGTCGTTTGAAAATAGAGTGAATCAGGTATTATGATTGTCACACATTGTATTTATTGAATTTTGCTTTTGAATTAATCTGATGTACTATGATATTTGATGATTTTTAGACTCTGAATAAAGCTCGTGATGATGCGGGAAATAGTGCTCAGAAAAGTTTAGATGAGACCAATAATCTCAAAGCAATGGTGACAGCTGGTTCCAAGGGAAGTTTCATCAACATATCTCAGATGACTGCTTGTGTGGGCCAACAGAATGTTGAGGGTAAGCGAATTCCATTTGGGTTCATAGACCGAACATTGCCCCATTTCACAAAAGATGATTATGGGCCTGAAAGTCGTGGCTTTGTGGAGAACTCATATCTCCGTGGTCTGACCCCCCAAGAGTTCTTTTTCCATGCCATGGGTGGTAGGGAAGGTCTTATCGATACTGCAGTGAAGACTTCTGAAACTGGGTACATTCAGAGGCGGCTTGTGAAGGCTATGGAGGATATCATGGTTAAATATGATGGGACAGTTAGGAACTCTTTAGGAGACGTTATACAATTTCTCTATGGAGAAGATGGTATGGATGCTGTTTGGATTGAAACACAGAAGCTTGATTCACTGAAAATGAAAAAAGCAGATTTCGACAGGTCTTTTAGGTATGAATTTGATGATGAAAACTGGAAGCCTACTTACATGCTTGAAGAGCCTGTAGAAGACTTGAAAACCATCAGAGAGTTCCGTAATGTGTTTGAGGCTGAAGTACAAAAGCTGGAAGCTGATAGATATCAACTTGCAACTGAGATAGCGACGACTGGTGACAGTTCTCTGCCATTACCCGTCAACCTTAAGAGGCTTATCTGGAATGCTCAGAAGACATTTAAGGTTGACTTCAGGAGGCCTTCTGATATGCATCCAATGGAAATTGTGGAAGCTATTGATAAGCTTCAGGAGCGACTTAGAGTAGTTCCTGGTGAAGACCTTTTAAGTCAAGAAGCTCAGAAGAATGCCACTCTTCTGTTCAATATTCTGCTTCGGAGCACTTTTGCAAGTAAAAGGGTCCTGGAGGAGTACAGGCTTTCTCGTGAGGCATTTGAATGGGTGGTGGGAGAAATAGAATCACGGTTCCTGCAATCACTTGTAGCATCTGGGGAAATGATTGGTTGTGTGGCAGCACAATCAATTGGTGAGCCTGCTACTCAGATGACTCTCAACACTTTCCATTATGCAGGTGTCAGTGCTAAGAACGTTACTCTCGGTGTTCCTAGGTTAAGGGAAATTATTAATGTGGCAAAGAGGATTAAAACACCTTCCCTGTCCGTGTTCTTGAAACCTGAGGTTAGTAAAACAAAAGAGAGGGCCAAGACTGTGCAGTGTGCTTTAGAATATACCACTCTCAGGAGTGTGACTCAAGCCACAGAGGTGTGGTATGATCCAGATCCAATGAGTACAATAATTGAGGAGGATGTTGATTTTGTGAGGTCCTATTATGAAATGCCCGATGAAGAAGTTGCCCTTGAAAAATCTCACCTTGGTTGCTTCGCATAGAACTGAATCGTGAAATGATGGTGGATAAGAAGTTGAGTATGGCTGACATTGCCGAGAAGATTAACATTGAGTTTGACGATGATTTATCATGCATATTTAATGATGACAATGCTGAAAAACTTATACTTCGTATCCGTATCATGAATGATGAAGCGCCCAAGGGAGAGATTCAGGATGAATCTGCTGAAGATGATGTTTTCTTGAAGAAAATAGAAAGCAACATGTTGACTGAAATGACCTTAAGAGGTATTGCGGATATCAACAAAGTTTTTATAAAAAATACTAAAATTCAGAAGTTTGATGAGAATGAAGGTTTCAAGCCTCATGAGGAATGGATGCTCGATACAGAAGGTGTCAACCTTTTAGCTGTAATGTGTCATGAAGATGTTGATGCAACAAGGACCACAAGCAACCACTTAATTGAAGTTATTGAAGTTCTTGGTATTGAGGCAGTTCGGCGGTCTCTGCTGGACGAGTTGCGTGTTGTCATTTCCTTTGATGGGTCTTATGTCAATTACAGGCACCTGGCTATTCTTTGTGACACCATGACCTATCGAGGACATTTGATGGCAATTACACGTCATGGTATCAACAGAAATGACACTGGCCCAATGATGAGATGCTCATTTGAAGAGACTGTTGATATTCTCCTTGATGCTGCAGTATATGCTGAGACTGATTACTTGAGGGGTGTAACTGAAAATATTATGTTAGGTCAACTAGCCCCCATAGGCACTGGTGAATGTGCCCTGTATCTTAATGATGATATGCTGAAGAATGCTATCGAGCTCCAACTACCTAGCTATATGGATGGTCTTGATTTTGGCACGACACCTGGTCGTTCCCCAATATCTGCAACTCCATATCATGAAGGCTTGATGTCTCCTAGTTATTTGTTGAGCCCAAATCTACGGTTGTCTCCTACTTCTGATGCACAGTTTTCACCTTATGTTGGTGGCATGGCATTTTCTCCTACTTCATCTCCTGGTTACAGTCCATCATCACCTGGCTATAGTCCATCATCACCCGGATACAGCCCTACTTCACCAGGGTATAGCCCCACCTCCCCTGGGTACAGCCCCACGTCGCCTGGGTACAGCCCAACCTCTCCAACATACAGTCCCAGCTCTCCAGGATATAGTCCCACAAGCCCAGCATATTCACCTACAAGTCCATCTTACTCCCCCACATCACCCAGCTATAGCCCCACGTCACCCAGCTACAGTCCCACTTCTCCCAGCTATAGCCCAACCTCTCCTAGCTACAGCCCCACATCTCCCAGCTACAGCCCCACTTCACCTGCATACAGCCCAACTTCACCGGCATACAGCCCCACTTCACCTGCATACAGCCCCACTTCTCCCTCATATAGCCCAACCTCACCTTCCTATAGTCCAACTTCACCTTCCTACAGCCCCACATCACCCTCTTACAGCCCAACATCTCCATCATACAGTCCTACATCACCTGCTTATAGTCCAACGTCTCCTGGGTATAGCCCCACATCACCCTCTTACAGCCCGACATCTCCTTCCTATAGTCCGACTTCCCCAAGTTACAATCCACAGTCTGCGAAGTATAGTCCTTCTTTGGCATATTCTCCCAGTAGTCCAAGATTGTCTCCATCAAGTCCGTATAGTCCCACATCTCCAAACTACAGGTGAGTCATTCTCTGGGTTATTTTCAGTATTTTTTGTAGTGTCTAATGTTTTATATGGAACCCATAAACATGTAAAGATATGCCACAAATTTGAAACTCATTCCCTTCACTTTCAGTCAATTATCTGGGTTTGAAGAGGAACCACTACCTTATGCAATAAAAGTTATTTTCCTTTGGATTTTCCATATTGTTCAAGGATTAGCTTATAGAGTGGCTGAATATAGCCTGGTCTTTCTCTTTATCAAATTTTTCTTTAATGGCAATTCGTTACTCTAACTGAATGTCTAATTTACTATTTTCCAGCCCGACATCTCCATCCTATTCACCAACATCTCCATCTTATTCTCCATCAAGCCCAACATACAGTCCCAGCAGGTAAGTGAACTTCATCTATTATCCTGCCAAGCCTTCGGACAATTTATTTCTTGTTCATGTTGAGAACAGTAATACTATGAGGGAATTTTTTTATATATGTGACTTATTCGTAATTTTTGCATTTTCTAGCCCATATAATTCTGGTGTGAGCCCAGACTATAGTCCAAGCTCTCCGCAATTCAGGTATGCATATGTACATATGATTCTTTTTTTTTTGATGAATTATACAGATGATTCTTTAAATGCTAAATTGCATGGAAGGCATATAACTGAGCATGGTCTATTTTTGTTATTTTTCTATCTGATTATTTGCAGTCCCAGTACGGGTTACTCACCAAGTCAACCGGGTTACTCACCATCTTCAACGAGCCAGTACACTCCACAGACGAGTGACAAGGATGATAAAGGCGCTCAATGAGGTAAGCTGATAGTTTACTGAAGTATCATAAATGACTCTTGAATTTTATTCTTATTGGATGAAACGTTATGAATGCTCCATAAATTATCCTCGCTAGACATATTTTGATTGAAAAATTCACGTAATTTGCCTCCTTCCTTTCCTATTGACGATGTTCATTTGGCCAAAATGTAATGAGGAAGATTTGCAAATGGTGTCCCTTAAGGCTTAATCATAAGGGTGAACGAAGTATTCCTTTAGTTACTTTCATATTAAATATTTGAAAAATTCTGCAAGTGATTTCATATAATCAAATCTCGTGAAACTCATTGTTAGTATTTTTGAATTTTGACAACTTGACACATGTTTGTAAATATTTGGATTTTGAATTTTCACAACTTGAGAGATGGTTGTACATATGCATTTGACATTTCTCCTCCCCATGGCAAGTTACTTATAGCATGTGAACCTATTTATACTTTATCTCAAATTTAAATAAATTTTTTATTGGAAAATATCTAAGATGTGTGTGAATGTGCAGACAATTTGAGGCAAAGCTAAGGATTCGAGGCTCTCTGCTGGGACGGGACGCTGATGGTTTTTGTATTCATCACATATATGATTTGGTTCTGTTTACTATATATGATTTGGTTCTGTTTACTATATATTCGGAACAGTTTGTCAACTCTGATTAGTAGCTGAACATTTTTTCTTGTTCCAATACGTCTCCATGTAAAGTATCGATCGAGTATGATCGCTGTAAAATCTTTCTATGTAACAAATTAGTGATACGGAGTCACGGATGTTGAACAAACAATTTCCGGACATAAATCACAAATTCTGCTTTTGTTGTCAATTTAGATTCAGATGAATGTTTCTAAGTACATTCATTCTTGGTGGAATCGTGTCACCTTAAACATAATGTGCGTTTGGAAACACAACAGCACATGAATACTTCCCTTTCGGTTTTGTCTCCTCCTCCTACGAAGCTAGTTAATATTCTTGTTGCTGATTCATAAGTGTTAGGTTTTCAAGGCTTAAGTCTTCCTTTTTAGCCTTTGTAACCCAAAAAAAATCTACGAGGTTAGATTTTTTTTTTTTGTGACAAACATAAGGTACAAATGATGTCCATATGTTATATAAATTTTGTATGAAATAGTGAAAATTTCAATAAAATTACATGTACAGTTTAAAATGATGCCGTATTCTTAAATTAGACTCAGCAAAACAACAATCTCAAAAAGACAAAAAGAAATGAGCAACGAAGCAACAAAGAATATACTTTGTGATTTGATTATGATACTCCAATACATCAGAACATATCCTCTAATTCAACGGCATTAAAGTAAGAAATTAAAAAAACTAAGATGTCATATTCAAGATAATGTTTAATTAAGCTGGTTTCAATGTCAACTATAATCATTCTTTAATCACAGTTAAGCCTAACTCATTCCTACAATAACTTGTAATTTTAGTCCACTTATTCTTAAAATCTGCAGGATGACAAGCGTGCATAATGATGCTGAGCTGAACGTTTTGTTGATATGATATTTAATTACTCAGACCAACAAAACCGATTTGTATGTGTCAAAAAAAACAAAACCGATTTGTAAGGTGGAATATAAAAAATTTTAAAACTTTTTATTTTAAAAACTTTTTTTTTAAAATAATCACTTTATGATTGACGTCTCATTTATTCTAAATTTTAAAAAAATGAAAAATGAAAATAATCTAAAAACTGCTTCATATAAGAAGTTGTTTTAAGTAGCTTATCAAGAAAATCAATTTTTTAAGAATGATTTTTTAAAATAAGTGATTCTCAGTATGTTACACAAACACAAAACAACTTATCATTTTCTTAAAAATCTCTAAAAACTAATCTTTAAATTATTTAACAACAAAATCACTTATTTTTTAATCCGTAACAAACGGGTAGATTTTCTTTATAAGCCATTTTAATTCATTGTCTCTAGTTTGAGACTGGAATTTACCAATATACCCTTTTTATTTTTATTTTTTGATTAGATGATTTTCAGTCATGAATCACCCATTTCACCTACCTGGCTACCTCCTTCTATAACCCTTTATATAAACTAACCATGCTTGATATGTTGCATAACATCTCTTCACAAAGTTAACTCATAATTCAAAGGGTCATCATCAAAATGGAGAAACTATTTCAAATTAAAACCACTTTCATGAAGTTTCTATCAAAACAACCAGTGTCTTTAGTAGTCTTTCAAAACCAACCTCTCAAAAGTCCTTGTAGATCACCACTACATGTTTCAATAATTCCTAAAGAAGCTAGAAGAAAACAGTACAAAGGTGGAAGCTTCAGTACAAAAGAACCAACCTCACCTAAAGTCTCATGCATGGGTCAAGTTCAGTGCAAGAAGAAGAAAAGGAAGGCAAAGAAACATAAAAGGGTTCAACAACCTTCAATAGAAAACAGTGAATTTGTACTTCGATGTCCTGAAAAGAAGTTTCTGTTTTGGATTTCTAAGGAAAGTGGTGAGAAGAAACAAGGTGGGAAGGCTTTGGTATTGGAAGAGAAGGGATTGGGATTGGATACGATGGAAGTTCCAACGTTGGATATGATGAAGAAATTTACTAGTGGTAGAGGATCTTTGTATGGTTTTGATGCCACACTTGCAGAAAGGTGATTGTAACATTCAATCTATAGCAAAGATGATGATATAATTAGAAACACCTAAACTTGATTTTTTGCGTGTTGTTCTTTTTATATTATTTATTTTTCTAATTTCTTTAAATTCTCTTTAATTTTGAAATGATCTTTAAATTCTCATTTTTTTGATTCGGATAATCGCTGACTATCCACGTCAATGTTTTCGACGAAAGAATAACTTCAGTTTATGTTTAAAAACAAATTTCACACCGACAAACACTGAGTTTTTCTATTGCGAAAATCGAACTCGAAATTCAGAAACACCAGATTGACCCCATATTCCAGGATAGCTTATGCGAGTAGGCCAACTGTATTAATAATCTCTTATGCCACAACACATACATGTTGTTGGAACACTTGTTTTATTGACATCTTGAAGGCTTCTTCATTTGAACCCAAACAAATTAAAAGAATGGAGTGAGTTTCCACACAACCCACCAGAATGAAAGTAATAAAATGAAGGCTTAAATATAGATTACCCCCCTGCAAATATCAACTTTATCCATATACCCCCCTGTAAAAATAAAAGTTTTAAAATAAACCTTGCAAATATTAATTAGTTACAATTACCCCCTGGTGTTAGTTTTATTTAACAGAGTTAACTCTATGCTGAGTGGGCTGACATTTGGACTCCACATTGGCATGACACGTAGATCTTCGCTTATACACGTGTTATGTGACTCACTATTCTTCACTCAATCTTTTGACTTCTTTCACTCATTGAAGATCACCATTTTTTCTCTCTCACTCTTCACTCACTCTGAAACAATGGAACACGTTAGGGTTTTTGCGAGCGAGGCGAAGGAAGACGGAAGGAAAGAAGAAGGAAGACGAAGGAACGCCGAGCGAATCTCACTTTGTCATCATCACTCTCATAGCATTTTGTGGATATAGGGTTTAGGCGAGACACGAAGGAAGGAAGGAAGAAGACGCAGAGAAAACAAGAAAGCGAGTCGAGGTGGCTCACGACTGTCGAGGTGGCTCACGACTGCCGAGGTGGTCTGTCACGACTCACCGAGGTGGTCGAGGTCAAAGTTGGCTGCGAAAAGAGTTCTTTGAGCAAGCCCCGATTTATGAACAACAATGGTGGTCGAGGTCGAGGCGCGGATGGGGAGATCGAGGCAGAGATCGAGGCGAGCCGAGCTAGAGAAGGCAAAAGGGAGAAAGATGGGCTTGCAACCCAAATTGCCGAACCGCCAAGCTTTGTTTTGATCCTCGCAAAGAACCGGTGGTTGTAGTCGATCCTGTTTCCTTCCGACTTATTGGAACTCGAGCACGAGGTTTAGGGACGGCAAAATCGTCAAGTCGAATCTCGATGCTCCTTTGGCGGAAGTAGAGATTGTCTTTGAGCAGCTTGTTGATCCTAACAATGATGTGGATGTTGAATAGCTAGGTAATGAAGAAGAGAGAAGCTTCGATTAGGAAAGAAAGAGGATTGAACTGATGATGATGATTTAAGCCCTAATCAGCCACGTAATGGTTCCAACTGGGCATCCACATCAGCCATCAATTAACAGCGTCAATGTAAACTAAGCGTAAGTAATCTGGATAACTTCACATTTTGCAAGGTTTATTTTAAAACTTTTATTTTTGCAGGAGGGTATATGGATAAAGTTGATATTTGCAGGGAGTAATCTATATTTAAGCCTAAAATGAATTACAAATGGTAAGATTTATTGGAACATATTAAATAGATAAATGCATTAGTTATAATCACTCCTTTACTGTAACTGTAGTTAGTTTCATTTAATCATTTTACCATGGTTAGTTTGATTGTATAGTTGAGTTACTAACTGCTTTAGTTAGTAGTGAAGTTAGTTAGAATAATTAGGTTAGATTCTTCCCCAAATTACAGCTGAAGCTAACCCTATATAATGTAATCTTTCAATTCATTCATCAATCAATGAAATAGATTATTTCCTCATACAAGTGATTGAATCCTTTATGGTATCAGAGTAGAATTAATTCTGCTCTGCGTGCCAATCAATCCCTCTACACCAAGAATCATCATCATCGTCAATGGCAGAGGTTATCACAACAACGGAAGATCAAGAGGACTTGACTCAAACCAAGAAAGATGACGAACAAGCCAAGAACCCTGCTTCATCCCTCACAAGTCCATACTATCTTCATCCTGTGGAAAATCCAGGAGTTGTGGTTGTTACGCCTGCTATGAATGGTAATAACTACGATACATGGTCGAAGAAGATGAAGAGGGCTTTGCTTACAAAGAATAATATGGGTGAGGTTTTGAGTGCACTCTGATAGATTTCATTTGCGTTTTTTTTTTTTTACTATTGTTGGCTACTTGTGGAGTATCTCAACGCTTTCAACGAAATACTAATTTCTACTCTTGCTTAGAATTAAATTTAAAGATGTGCGAAATATCGTTTTGTTTCATTGTGGGATCAAATCTGGCAAGCGCGAGGTTTGCCTCATGTCCCAAGATAGCGAAATCCACTGGCCAACGGTGTTTGGTTAGATTTGATTTGAGTTGATAACTCATTTGGTTGTTTGTTAATTATGAGGAATATTTATGTGGCATTTTCTTGTTTATTGGATAGGGTGGTTGAGAAGCTTTATTGCAGATTATGGGTACCTTTTCATGGTAGTAGTATGGACTATGGACAACTGTGTCATTTTCAATTTCAAGCAAAGTACCTTCTGAAATTTCAAGAAGACTTGTTGCTCTTATAATACCAATATTGCTCTTCTGCTCTTCAATGCAATATAGAGAAGACCAAATGTGAATGTAATGCTTTGTCGGAAAAAAATGTGAATGTAATGAACTCAAGAAACCTGTCAAAAATTTTCAATGGGTGTTTGGTTACTAGGGATGGTAATGGATACTCTATGGGCAGTGAAGTCTTATACTCGAGCTCGCATATGTATGGCAGCACATTTATAGTATAGTCGTCTCCCATACCCTCTCAGCACTGAAGTCCCATAAAAGACACAAATTACCCACACTTTAACAACAAGAAATAATAAATAACATAAAAAGTACTATAATTCAATTTAAAGAGCCATTATTTTTTTGTATCTACTAATTAAAATATTACACACAATAATATTTAGTGAATTAAAAATATCTAAAATGTTATTTTTGTAGTTAGATTTAGTGTTTTAAGAAAAAAAACTATTTTTTAAAATTGTATATAGCTAAAATTGTAATATATATATATATATATATATATATATATATATATATATATATATATATATATATATATATATATAAGTGCATTGCATGCGTAAGCAGTCAGTAGTAGTGTGATTCAAACCGCGCTTATATGCATATGTGATTTACCCGCCTGTCATGCGAGTAATTTTTCATGCATGCACTCTATGGACATGGACTCAATTGCCATCCCTATTCGTTACTAGGATTCATGGTATTGATTTCTCTTTCTACAGACTTAGCACTACAGTTTCCAACAAATAAGCATTATTTTCCATAATCAATAGAATTATTAATATCAACAACAGTAAATTAGAACAAATTCAACATATAAAGAAAATTAGGGAAAATTAAAAAAAAAACAGAATTCTTAATTGGAAAAATTAGGGAAAATCAAGTTCGTGTTAATAATAGAATTAGGGTTTGAATTTTGGGGGAAAATTGGGAAAATTTTGGGGGAATTCGAATTAGGGTTATAAGCTACGCAATGTGATGTGAGAAATCAACTTTCCACCACATTTTTTTTTGGCAAACATCACCACGTAAGAAGACAAATTAATATTTATTACATATTCTAATTCAAGTGGTAGAAAATAAAGCACCAAATATATAATTGTTTTAAAATAAAAGCCGATTCAAATTGTCCAAAAAAGTGTGTTAGAATGTGATTAAATGCTTTTGATTATTGATAATTGATTTATGCATTTCTTAGGAGTAATACGATGACTAAACTTACGAAAACTGATGCATTTTTTTTGTGACGATAATGCATTTGTCAGTAATTGAATATTTTGTGTCAACAAACAAAATAATTGAATCTTTGCTCAAATAATATATGGTTCTTATAAATTTCAATTATAATATTCCAATTAATAGTTACCGATTCCATTAATAATTTGAGCAGCATTGCCACTAAGGATAAGTGTAATTTTTTTAGGGTGTGCATTTGACCCCCTATAACTATAAGGTGGATCTTCCACTGGGTTCCCTAATGCATACAACACATAGAGTGATCTACCTCACAAAGGATAACTTTGCTAAATCTACTCATGCCTAGGTTATCATTGTATGTCATACCGTTAAGGAATAAGATAGGTGCTAATAGTAAAAGTGTAATATTAGTAAAATAGATTTGCACTTAGTAATTGGGCTTTATCTAAACCCATCTAGCTTTACATCTCTGTTTTCTCTAGTCACACTATAAATACATTTTGTATGATCAAGTTACAAATAATAAATCATTTTTACACAAATTCTCAAAATGTATTTCTTCTCTCTCTCTCTCTCTAATTCTCAACACATACAAAGACGTCTACAATTTGCTACTTTCCCCTTGAACGACAAACCCAAACATTGTTATTTTTTTACTATTTTTCTTTTTTTTTGACGCATTTTTTACTATTTTTCTTGAAGATTACTTTTTTTACTTCTACAATTACCTTTCATTAATGTACCAGTTAAATTGGCCATAAGATATAATAAGGACGTAAAGATTTAAGATTTGACACTAGGACCAATAACAAGAGGGGGCAAAGAAGACTAAGGAGCAATTAGATACGCATACGACTTATTTGCTTAATGATAGTAAGAGTTCTAAAAAATTTCCTTATTTTATAAATCTTTTAGTAATTGAGATTGTTTGTTTTGTTCAAGTAATTGAGAATGTTTAGATTTCCTTTAATTGTAATAGGTTTTAAATTTAAGTTTGTGACTTGGACTTAAATGTATAGGCATGTGTTAAACTCTTTGGGTCATGTTTTAGACATGTATGTGAGGCTTGTTTTGCTTGTGTGGCCATGACCAAACCTTACCTATATAAGGTCTGGTTGTGCTTGTGAGAACCTTTTTTGGTCATTTTATAATCTTGTGAGATTAGAGCAAGTTGCTCCTCTTGATAATTCTTGAAATCTCCATTGATCTTATCATGGACTTGATTGTGCTTATGACGATCCAACAAAGGGATTCACCATTCATCTTTGAATGTGACATTTATTTACTTTCTTGAACCAATTCTTTCTAGTATGCATTTTGTAGCTTCTTCACATTTTATTTTGTTTTGTGTTCGGAAAAACTACGATGTATGAAATGATCCTTAAGTTTTTTAAGGGAACTTATATGTGTAGTTCACATCAAGATATATAATATAATATGCTGAGCATTTTAGATTGTATTAACCATCATTTCTTATCCATGATTGCTCACTACTAGGGTCGGCCATGGGCCTGTGCAAGTTGTGCTACTGCACAGAGCCCGGGCCAAATATCATTTTTTAGGGACAAAACAGTAAATAAAGGGTTATATTTACCTTTATTTCTTCATAATTTTAATAGTTATCGTGGTGCAGTGGCGATGCTGGAGATAGCTAGTTTGTGGAACATCTGGAATCTGGTATCGATGATAACACGCAGGATCGATCCCAGTTGGCTGCACTTTTTCTTTTTCCCCTTTTTTAAAACTGTGGAATGCAAGCACAGGCTGTTTCTTTCCTTTTTTTTTTGACTAATTCTTTCTTTTTTTATCAAGTTGGTTTTTTTTTTGACGAGTTTGTTTCCTTCCTCTTTTTACCAAGTTTGTTTTCTTTTTTTGACCAAATTTGTTTCTTTTTTTTTGCTCCATTTTGTTTCTTTTTAAAATGCTTTGGCAAAATGAATAAACATATTATATTATATTTGCTATTGGAATGTATTCAACTAAAAAAATATTGCTTTTAGAAAATATTTTTTAAATAAACATTTGAAATTTTCCAAAATATTATTTCAGCATTTTAAAACTAAAATTAATTAAATTTACATTTTTTAAGAATATTGTGATTTTGGGTTTTTAACAAAATCTCTATTGACGAATTAAAATAGTTTTTTTTAGAAATTTAGTTTTATTTTTAGCTGTAGTATTTTTTAATTTATATTTACTTATTTTTATATTTGATTATTGAGTATATTCATTGATGATTTTGGCCCCCAAAATAAATTATATAAAACTCTGTTATTGAGGGGCCCAATTTGATAAAATTAGGAGTCCAATTTTTAAGATTTGTACAGGGCCCCTCAATTATTTGGGAGGCCATGCTTAGGGATGGCAATGGGGCGGGCGGGGGCGGGAGACTCCCGCCTCCCGTCCCCACCTCCCAAATTGTCCCCCGTCCTCATCCCATTCCCCACCGGGGACATTTCTCCCCATCTCCATCCCCACGGATCTCACGGTCATGCAGTGACCCCAATAAACTAACAAAAATATAAATTAAAATATAATAAAGTTAGAAAAATATATAAAAAGTAAGACTAAAATTCAAAAGTTTAACATTTTTATTAAAAAATATAAATGTTAGTCTTAGTTTTCTATTTTAATATTTGGAAAGTATAAAAGTTAGAACAATTTAATATTTTGTTAATATTTTAAATTGAAAACACGTATAAAAAGACTAAAAAATTAATTACTCATAAATAATATATATCTATAATAAGTATATTTATGTAATTTATTGAATAAGGATCTCATGGGGTGGGGTATGATTCCCATCCCCATCCCCACTTTGATCATTGGGGATTTTTCCCCGTCCCCATCCCCACTGGAAAAATCCTCCGCCCACTGGGCCCCATTCGAAGCGATCATGAGGATCCCACACTGCGTGTAGAAATTGCCACCCCTAGCCATGCTCACTACAATATGGAATTGGAGCAAATAGATGTTAAGACAGTTTTCTTACATGGAGACCTTCATGAAACCATCTACATGCAACAACCTACTTATTTTGAAGTTAAAGGAAAGGAGAACCGAGTGTGTCACTTCAAGAAGCCTTTTTATGGCTTAAGCACTCACCAAGGCAATGGTATATTAAGTTTGATTCTTTTATGATAAAACACAACTTTCATAAATGCAAATTTGATTGTTGTGTTTATTATAATTAAGAAGATATCAAATGATCTCTATGTGTATCTATTATTTTATGTTGATGACATGCTTCTAGCTTGCAAAAGCATGTTGTTGATTGATTTTTTGAAGAAATTGTTAAAAGAGCAATTTGAGATGAAGGATCTGGGAGCTGCAAGGAAGATACTAGGAATGGAGATTAGAAGGTACAAGGAGAATAACAAATTGGTTCTATCTCAAGGGTACTATCTTGTGAAAGTAATAAAAAGGTTCAATGTGAGTAATGCTTAGACTACTAGTGTCCATTAATACAACACTTCAGACTTTCATCACCTCAATGTCTAGTTACTCAAGAAGAGAAGACTGACATGAATCAAGTACCTTATGCTAATACCATAGGTAGCATAATGTATATGGTATGTTCTAGGCCTGATATTTCACATGCTGTGAGCATCACTAGCAGGTTCATGGGAAATCTTGGAAAGGTTCATGGGACACAATCACTTGAGTTGGTGTATACCAAAGGCAAGAGTACTGATAAACTAGCAGTGCAAGGGTGTGCAGACTCAGATTATGCAAGAGACTTAGACAAAAGGGAGTCTATCTCAGAGTATGCTTTCACATTGTTTGGGAACACCATCAGTTGGAAGGTATCATTGTAGTACATTGTGGTTCACTCAACCACATAGGCAAAATTGGTTGTCTTAACTGATGCTGTAAAAGAGGCAATATGGTTTTTGAATTTGGTTAATGAATTAAGCTTGAAACAAGACTCTGTTTCTGTGCATAGTGATAGTCAAAGTGCTATCCAGTTATGCAAACCAAATGTACCATGAAAGGATCAAACATATTGACATACGACTGCACTTCATCAAAGACATGGTGAACAGAGAGAAGTGGAAATTCAGAAGGTTCACACTGATGAAAACGCTACTGACATGCTCACTAAACTTGTCACAGTTAGCAAGTTCAAGCACTTCTTGAATTTGCTCAGTATAAATGTTGATTGATGATTGTGGTCGGACCTGAAGGAATCCTGACTTGAAGACTTTATTATTCAGGGATGTTTTGCACCAAGGTGGAAAATTGTTCAATTATGGTGCTACAACATCTTATGCGTTCTGCCTGGACCTTTTTCCAAAAATATACCATTGCCTGTAGCATCACTGCATGTTTAAGTTATTTTCTGTTGTGACAATTATTTTGTTATAGGCTGCTGTACTCGTTTATGTTTGGTTTGTTTTAGTTAGTTAGTTTATTAAAACAGTTGTAAGAGTATTTGTGGGGGTTGAGGTAGTTGATAACTGTTATTTATAAGAGTTATTAAGGCTCTTTTGGCTAACTCATTATGAGTTTTCAAGTAATCTTATATGTAAATAGCGTCAAAAGTGTTAATTGCTACAGCCTAAGGTTTAATTCTGGTTTGGAGTCCATTGGCACTTTGGTGCCCATCTTTTGCTTTGATTTGTGTGTTCTTGTTGCTGCAGCATTACCTGCCACAACAATGCACTTCTGCGTAAGATGAGAGAGAATGCTGGAGGCGCTGATTTCAACGCATGACCGTTGTCAGATAAGGATACACACACTATTGTGTGGATCAACACATAAATTTCAGAATATTCCCCTTATTTTGGGCACACAAAAGGACAAAGGGCGCTTCCCATTTTTGGGTTTTATTGGATCATGTATCTTAGACCTATTTAAGACAACCCTAACCCTTCATCTCCATTTACTACGCTAGGTCAGAAGGAGAAAAGTATAGAAATAGCTTTTCCTCCATTTTTGAACCCAAGCTACCTTTTATCACAAAAGTTGAACTATTGCTGAGATCATTGCGGCAACAATTCAAGAGCCGAATTACTTGAAGGATTTCATACGTTTGGAAAGCTGATTTGATCTCCAAGTCACTTTTCTTGGATCATTTCTTCAGTATATGTCTTATTAGTATAATTCTCCATTGTACTTTTAGATATGGCTTGCTCATTTATGTTTAAGTCTACTTTCTTGGGTTGATCGCTCATTATGAGGTAAATACTCTTAGTTGGAATGCTTAGATCTATGTAATGAAGTCTAAGTACATTTAGTGAAGTATATTTGATGTTAAAGTATTTTGTTCTTTGGGTAATAATTCTTCCATCTTATTTTAGAAATGACCAGCTAATTTAAGTAGCATTTATGAATTCTGAAAAAGTTTACAAATAATCTCAAAGAGCAATATGGATAGTGAGTGTTGCAGGACACTTTAACACTCCTTGCCTTGACCCAGACATAGGAAAGCAAAATCCATAGTGTAATTTACTGTACATGCGTAATCAACCTAAGTGAACTTATTTAGAACTTAGAAATAAGTTTTTGTAACGAAACCCTAGTGAAAGTATCCGAAAAGTACCTACAAGATGCTACAACACCCGATGCTACAACATCAAATATAACATTAATAGAGTTGGACAAATTTGTATAGTGAAAAGTCATTCCAATTTGTTCTCATCTCTGAATTCCACATTCGTTTACTTTTTATTTGTTAATGATGGTTTCAAAAATTTGTGTTTTTATTTTATTTTTCCTCACTAATTTGTTAGCCAGGTTAAGCACTTATTAACACCAATCCTCGTGAGAACGAACTTTACATATCATTTTACTATTTATTGACTGTGTATACTTGCACATTACTTCACACAATAGTAGTCACGAGCTAGTATATAAAGCTCCATCTTAGGGGGTTTTATGCATCGCTTTAGATCATTATCACATTTCAGAAAAATAGCAAAGGGAACCACTTGTGAGTGGGAAACACATAGGTGATTGGGTTCACGGAGAGCATTGCCTTAGTGCTTTGAATGTATCATATGGTATAACTTTTAATCAATATAGTGGAAACCTTCAAGTTGGATTCTATCCCCGAGAGTAGAAGAATTAACTTCCAACTGGATTACCAATCTTAGTTCCTATTCTCTATCCTTTATCTACTTTTTTTTTTTAAACAAATCCTTTATCTACTTCTTTAATTGTTTTCCTAGATTTATAATATATTGTTATTAACAATGTTGTTGCAAGTAGTGCTGCAATACTGTGCAGTTACTCCGCATTTTGTGTACAATAAAATCTCCCGTAATCTCTAATTAAAAAAGAAAAAAACATAAAATCTTCCAATTTAGATCTATCTAATCTAATATCTATCTATTTACACAAACAAACCTCCTATGAAATTACCAATTTAGATCTCTTATTAACATGACACATATATAATTTAAGAGTAAAATTGTCATTATCCACTCATTTTCTTTTTTTCTTCTTACACTCTCTTTCTTACTTTTTTCATTTTCTTCTTACACTCTTTTTCTTACTTTTCACTTTTCTCTTACACTCTCTTTCTTTCTTTTTTTCCCTTTCTTCTTACACTCGCTTTTCTCCTTTTCACTTTTCTCCTACACTCGTTTTCTTCATTTTTTCATTTTACTTTTTCCATAAACAATTATTTTATTTCTCTTATCACTTCACACTAAAAAAAATTATCACCTTAAAATTTTAAGTTTTCTCTCCAAAGTCAGATTACACTCTTATTTAAAATCTACTATCACCTCTTATTGATAATCTACTATCTATCTTTTACTATCCGTTATAATCTACTAATCAACTAAAATAATCAATCGAAACTACGAGATAGCTGCAATAATATATAAAAAACATGGGATAACTGTACTAATATATAAAAAAAACATGAGATTAATAGTTGTCATTGATAATTAATTTTTTTGAAGACTACTACTACAAACTTACTATCTAAAACATAAGAAGACTTAATGACTATTTAAACTACTAATTAATATTTAAAATAAATATTTTTTATTAATAATCTACTATCTAACTTTTACTATCTACTATAATCTACTAATCAACTAAAATAATCAAATGAAACCAAGAGACAACTGCACTGATATATATAAAAAACACGGGATAACTGCAGTGATATATAAAAAACACGGGATTCATATTTGCCATGGATAATTATAATTTTTGAAGACTACTATAAACCCACTATCTAAAAAAACAAGAAGACTTAATGACTATTTAAACTGATTAATATTTAAAACACACGTGACAAATATTTTTCACTAATACCTAAAAAATGACAATTGTCACTGATATATTAAAAAAACACGGGATAAATATTTATTATTGATAATCTACTATTCATCGTTTACTATCTACTATAATCTCCTAATCCACTAAAATAATCAATTAAAACTACGAGATAACTACAATGATATATAAAAAACACGGGATAACCGTACTAATATATAAAAAATACAGGATTGATATTTGTCTTTAATAATTAAAATTTGTGAAGACTACTATAAACCTAACTACTATCTAAAAAACAATAAGATTTAATGACTATTCAAACTACTAATTAAAATTTAAAACAAAAATTTCTTATTGATAATCTACTATCTCTCTTTTACTATCTATTATAATCCACTAATCAACTAAGATAACAATTGAAACTATGGGATAACTGCACTGATATATAAAAAATACGAGCTTAATATATTTCATTGTTGATTAAAAATGATAAATAATTGTCACTAATACCTAAAAAATGACAAATAAATGTCACTGATATATAAAAAACATGAGATAAATATTTATTATTGATAATCTAATATCTATCTTTTACTATATACTATAATCTACTAATAAACTCAAATAATCAATTGAGACTATGAGATAATTGCAGTAATACATAAAAACACGGGATAACTTTACTGATATATAAAAAAATACGAGAGATAATCGCAATATATATATATATATATATATATATATATATATATATATATATATATATATATATATATATATATATATATATATATATATATATATATAAACAGGATAGCTGCACTAATATATAAAAAAACACGGGATAACAACACTGATATATAAAAAGACACTGCATTGATATATAAAAAAAACACGGGATAAATGCATAGATTGTTTTTAAATGATACTTTTACATTTTTAGATTTTAACATTTATCTAATATTTATTTGAAACTACTTTTTATCCACTTTAACTTTGTCTTTATTTTTGCGGGGTAATATTCAGACTATTTAAATACTGTCTAAGTTCATTTATAAAAAGAACACGACAGTACCTCATGCTTATGCCGGTCTTGTCGGGTCGGGCCGGGCTAGCCCGCAAAAACATAGGGCTTGGGCCGAAGGAATTGAGCCCATTTTTACACCCGGGTTTTTTAGCCCGATCCTAAAAAGCCCGAGCCCGTGCCGGGCTAGCCCGCCCGGCCCATGGGTAGCCCGCAGACCCGTGATTAAAACAAAAAATGGTAAGCCAAAGTCATTCATGCCATTGTCACCATCTCATCGTTTGGTGATACTGATCTCAAATTGATTAATTCATATTCACCAAAAAAACAAATTAATACTCACCAATTCCAATCCCCAAATTGATTAATTCCTATCCTCCAATTCCAATTCATCAGTCTTCCCTTCGTTGGTCATCAATTCATCTCACTCATCATTAACCATCCCAAGTTCCAATTCAAAACACACGCTCTTCCAAAATGAAAATTTTCCAATCCAATTCCAAATTTCCAAACAAGCAACGATTGCAAATTGCAATTACAGCCTCTCTACCACAAAATTATAAAACCCTCTTGTACGCGGAATTGACTTGTATCCTTTCGATTTATCCAACAACCAGTAGCAGCTGTCATCAATTTCCTGCACTGGTTGCAGGCTTGCAGCGGCCTGATCGTGTTACCCTCACACTCTCAACTCTCAAACTCAAAGTCTCTCCTCCTTCTTGGACAAGCAAAGCACCGTTCGAACAAGCAACAAATCCGCAAACAAGGACTCGGACACGAGCACCGTTCGCTCCGTCGCACGGCAAACCGACAAAGGTCACGCACCACCGCTCCCCACCGTATAGGTATTTGAAACGTTTCTAAATTTGACAATGTTTCCCAATTTTTGAATACTCTTCTAAGCTCTAAACTTTGCAATGTTGTGTTGTGCCTTAATCTTTATAATAATTTTGCAATTTTCCCTAAACCTTCCTCATACTGATTTGGTACTAATTTCAGAACTATTAAACCTTTGATTCGATTGTTTTGTTAAATGCCAAATGGTGTTGTTGTTTGCTTCTAATAAAAATTATTAAATGGTGTTTCTGTTTGCTTCTAATAAAATGCTATTAAACCTTTCTCAAACAAGTTGTCTTTGTTAAATGTTAAATAAGTTTTTACTTATTTGCTTTAGATTTGATCTCTGCTTTCCTGCAATGGATGTTTCTGGTGCTGGGAAAAATATTGATGATGCTAGTGATGTTCAAAATTTTGAAACCCCACCACCTTGTAGTAGAGTTAATTTAAATGGGGCCAATGCTACTACACTTGATGAAACTGTAACTTCTGAACCAAAGGGAAAGAGGTCTAAGACACTAACCTCTGACGTGTGGAACTATTTTGAAAAGATTGGTATCGGTAAAGATGGGAAGGAGAAATGCCGATGCAAAGGTTGTGGAAGTGAGTTAGGTTGTGTAGCCAAAAATGGAACTTCTCACTTAACCCATCATAAGAACAGTTGTAGATTTATTGCTGCCAAATTTCAAAATGTGGAAGATATGCTTCTTGATGCTGAAGGAAGATTGAAAAGGAGAAGTTTTGACCCAAAGGCTAATCGTGAAATTTTAGCTGAAATGATTGTTACACATGGTGCACCATTCAATATAGTTGAGTGGAGGGTCTTTAGAAAATATCAAAAGTTTTTGAATGAGGATTGTAAGTGGATTACTAGAAATACCACCAAACTGATATATTTGAAACTTATAAGGTTGAAAAGGAAAAGCTAAAAGCACAGTTGGCTCTAATTCCTGGAAGAGTTTGTTTAACTTCTGATTGCTGGACTTCATGCACAAATCTTGGTTTTATTACTTTAACTGCTCATTACGTTGATGTGGATTGTAAGCTGAATAATAAGATTCTAGCATTTGCTCACTTAAAACCCCCACATTCGGGATCTCAATTAGCATTGAAAGTGATGGAAGTTCTAAGGGATTGGGGTATAGAAAGAAAAGTTTTTTCTCTTACTTTGGATAACGCCTCTGCAAATGACAATATGCAAAACTATTTGAAAGAACACTTAGGTTTAGCAAATAGTTTGTTGCTTAAGGAGAGTTCTTTCACATAAGATGTTACGCTTCATATCTTGAACCTCATTGTTCAAGATGGATTGAAAGTGGCTAGTAGTGCATTGAAGAAGATTAGGCGAGTGTGTATTATGTGAGGATCGAAAGTAGAACACTTCAATTTTTTTTGTGTTAACAATATTGGTGGGATTGATACATCAATTGGATTGAGGACCGATTCTCCAACCAGATGGAACTCAACTTATATAATGCTTGAGAGTGCAATCAAGTATCGTCGTGCCTTTTATAGCCTAAGTTTGTGCGATACAAATTATATATTGTGTCCAGATAATGATGAGTGGGATAGAGCTGAAATAATGTGTGCCTTTTTGAAGCCATTTTATAATATTACAAATTTGATATCGGGATCTACTTATCCCACGTCAAACTTGTATTTCAAAGAAATATGGAAGATAGAGACTCTCTTGATTTCAAACTTGACAAGTAAAGATGACTTGATAAAGAGAATGTGTCAACAAATGAAAGAAAAGTTTGACAAGTATTGGAGTGACTATAGTATGGTTTTGGCATTTGGGGCGATTCTTGATCCAACTAAGAAGCAAAATTTCTTATCATTCGCATATAATAAAGTTGATCCTATCACTAGTGAAGCGAAGTTGCAAGCAGTCAAGGATAATTTGGCAAAGCTTTATGGTGACTATGTCAAAGAAGGTGCTAACTCAGATGCAAGCCTTTCACAACAACTACAATCTTCATTTGGAGGAGTGCGAAACATGGAAAATTCTATCTATGTTTGTGAAGTAAGTTTAGTTTATCAATTGCTTAGCACTAATTTATATCCTTTGCATTTTTTCAATAGATATAATTCTTCTATCATTTGATTCTTTATTTTGTAGGAGTTTGAAGAACATGAAAGCCAAAGTGCAAAGATGGCTTTTGATATATTGAGTATTCCAATAACTACTGTGGCGTCTGAATCCGCTTTTAGCATTGGCTCGAGAGTTTTAAACAAGTATAGAAGCTCTTTGAAAGATGATACTGTTCAAGTCCTTTTGTGCACCCGTAGTTGGTTGCATGGTTTTGTAGGTAAACTTTTTTCTTCTAGAATAGCAATTTAAAATTAAACAACTTATTCATATTGCAACTTATTGTCTATTCATTTTCTTTCTATATGATAATGAAGAAGAAGATGGTGAAAGCATCACCCCAGAAGATGTAAAACTTTCTCAAGAAGCCTCAAATTCACATGAGCCATGATTGCACCACTGAATTATGCTACTGTTGTTGGGTTTTAGAATGTTTTTGCTACTAATTTTGGGATTTTAGAATGTCTCTTGCTGCTGGATTTTAATGTTTCTGCTGCTGAATGCTTTTTGCAACTGATTTTGAGATTTTAGAATGTCTTGCTGCTGAACTTTAGTGTTTCTGCTGCTGTATTTTAATGTTTTTGCAGTTGATTGTTTTTTGCTACTAATTTTGGGATTTTAGAATGTCTTTTGCTGCTGGACTTTAGTATTTGTAATGCTGGATTTATCATTTCAGCTCCTGTCTTTTTAATGTTAACAATATGTTGGTTTTATATTTTTATTGCTTTACCAATCCTTTACCAACATATTGACGTATTCTTCCAGATTATCAACATATTGTAATGTTGGATTTTATTTTCTTGGCCAAAGGATTGGGTTTTATTTAACTGATTAACATAGAGTACGATAATATGTTGATAATTTAATAATCAACATAGAGTAGCAGAATTATAATATGTAACAGAGTATTCATGGCTAATCCAATTGTTGGATTTTATAATGTTAATACTCACATAAAATATGATTTTAGTAAAAAACAATAGTGTTAAAAGATTGAAATTGAAAAGTGATGATAAATGATTAATTGTATTCAATTTCTTATACAATTCATTGTGTTATAGAGGAATACAAAAAAATTGGCGCACAATGCGGGCTAGCCCGAAAAGCCCGTAGCTCGCATAGGGTTGGGCTTGGGCTTAAAAGGTTGAGCCCGAATTGACATCCAGGCTTTTTAGCCCGGACCGCAGAAGCCCGAACCCGATGCGGACCAACCCTATGTGGGTCGAGTAGCCCGTTTTACCAACTCTATGCACGAGTATCCTATTAATTGTAACTTATGTTAACCGTGTTCTCATCGGAATCGCATTTCTCCCCGATAGTTTTTGTGTTACTCAACACTTGAAAAAACAATCATTTCTTTTTTTTTGGTCAATAAAGGATACACACGACAGTCCTTAGCAATCCTTGAAAAAACAATCATTTCAAAGCACAATAATTCACGGAGTCCTTAGCAATAAAGGATGCCCATGCTTCGTCGAACCCCCCTCCGACTCACTAGAACTCTCATATCACTCTTTATTTCCAAAATATCCCTGGACGGTGGAGATGGTTCAGCGCACGGCTGATCGATTTGAATCGGCACACGCTTGGTCGAACTTAGTCAAAACATAATTTTTTTTTTGGAGTGTCTGAGTAAATTTTGACAGGTGCGGCACAGCGAAATTCGATCAAGTTCGATCAACTGTGTGCCGAACCGTACATAATCTTTAAAAAAAAATAAAAACCAAATTTTAGTAAGGGCTTTTGGTCTTTTTACACTAAAAAGGGTTCGAGGTGACCAGAGAGTTAACTGAAGCATGGGCCTAAAGGATACACACGACAGTGGGGCGTGAGGGGTAGATATCAGAGATGACCCACAGACAGACGCACCCCCATTACCTATATCTACCAGCCCCTCCACCAACTAATTGAATAAAGATGGAAGGTAGGTTCCTCTCATTCTCATCTCATTCAACAGTCTAAAGTCTAATACTACTAATAATGTAGTAGTAGATATTACGAATCTGACTACAGATCAATACTTAATTTAACTTATTTTTTATCCATTAAATTTGACGTGGAGAAAATGAATCAAGTATTGACAAATGGCTATCACAACAAATAAGGAAAACTATACAAAATTGCTATAGTCCCTGTCCCACCAGATCTCAAAACATTACTTTTTTTTATTGATCTAAATAAAAAATTACAAAAACAAAGAATTAAATCCTACTAACCCGCCACCTAGGTGCAAATGCAATACCCTCCTCTCTCACCGGGAAACAACACAAACAAAGCAAACTCACCACGTGACACTGATTCCACTCCCTCTCTTTCAAGCCATGCCATAACATAACAACCATTTCGCTAAGTGAGAGAAAGGTAACCGTAACGTAAATGGAGTAGAAACCCCTTTTCCCTTTTGATTTTCTCTTTCTCTTTCTCTACTGTTCGTATCCTACGTGTACTCAAACTTTACACCGCCGCACGATAACACACTCCATGGCGGACAACGGCGGCGACAGTAACGGTAACGGTTTCACTTATCTCCATGGTGACCTCTACTTAAAAATCATTGAGGCTCGTCGGTTACCGAACATGGACATCGTCTCTGAGCGTTTCCGCCGCTGCGTAACTGGCTGCGACACCATTAACTTCCAGTCCTCCGACTCCACCAACGGAACCGCCCATCAAAAACACCACCACCGCAGAAAAATTATCACGAGTGACCCATACGTCACCGTTATGGTGCCGCAAGCAACCGTGGCACGCACGCGCGTGCTTAAGAACTCTCAAAGCCCTGTGTGGAACGAGACTTTCAACATTCCCCTTGCACATCCCGTTGTCGATTTAGAATTCTGTGTTAAAGACGACGACGTTTTCGGCTCTCAGTCCATGGGTAGTGCCAAGATTCCGGCGGTGGAGATTGCCTCCGGCAAGGAAATTTCCGGCTGGTTTCCTATTATTGGCTCCTACGGCAAACCGCCGAAGCCGGACACCGCTCTGCGCATTGAGATGAAGTTCACGCCGGTGGGCGAGAATTCACTCTACCGCCGTGGAATCGCGTCGGATCCCGAGCACAAAGGCGTACGGCACACTTATTTTCCGGTGAGGAAGGGAAGCTCCGTGAGACTTTATCAAGATGCACATGTCCCGGATGGATTGCTTCCGGAGATTAAGCTTGAAGGTGGAAAGGTTTATAGGCATGAGAAATGTTGGGAAGATATATGCTATGCTATTTCTGAAGCTCATCACATGGTTTATTTAACGGGTTGGTCAATTTATCATAAGATAAAGCTTGTTAGGGAACCTTCTAGACCTTTACCAAGAGGTGGAGATTTAACGCTTGGTGACTTGCTTAAGTATAAGTCTGAAGAAGGGGTTAGAGTTCTGTTACTGGTTTGGGATGATAAAACTTCTCACGATAAGCTCTTCTTCAAATCGGTGAGGGTTAACTTTGCTTTTAACGTTTATCTTTGTTTTTTCTTTTTCATTGGGTTGTTATTGCTAATTTGGTGTTTTGTTTTGGTGTAGGCTGGAGTAATGCAGACTCATGATGAGGACACGAGGAAGTTTTTCAAACATTCTTCTGTTATGTGTGTTTTGGCGCCTCGGTATGCCAGCAGCAAGACGAGCTTCTTGAAGCAACAGGCAAGTGTTTGTATATAGTTGTGATTTGTGAGTAGCTGTTATGTAGTTTCAGTTTTGTTGTTGTTGCGTAGAGTTGATACATTACTCCTGTATATTGTCAGGAGGTAGGATAGCGATTCTTTGTGAGCTAATTTTCAGTGGAGTCAAATGTGAAATGCCCTGTGTTTTGTGGCCTAAGCTCTAAATCTTGGGTATGTGTTTTTGTAGAGTATATGGGAAACATAGCTTCTTTAGAAACTCTTTGTTCTATTTGTTTGAATTGAAGTTAGCAAATTCGTTCATTTGTGAATCTGTGATATGGTTGAATGGTCTGCTGTCTTATGAGACAAACAGCTCAGTGAAGTTGCTTATGATATGGTATTATTATACAGGTTGTTGGAACTGTCTTCACACACCACCAAAAATGTGTTATTCTGGACTCACAGGCTGCTGGTAATAACAGGAAAATAACTGCTTTTTTAGGAGGTCTTGATCTGTGTGATGGACGATATGACACACCTGAGCATCGACTTTTTCGTGATCTTGATACTGTATTTTCCGGCGATTTCCACAATCCTACATATCCTGTAAGTCTTCAGCGCAATTGGACATTAATTTGTTAACATTGTAATTATTTCCTTTATTTTGTCAGGACTTCCTGTATAAACTCTTTCAGTAGAATGCTTTCTGGTTATATTATCTATTATGTCCCTTGATTAAATCCCTCAGTTACAGGATTAGAGGATTGCACTTTAGAGATTTTACGTGATGTGCCTTGTAGACTCTTGATTTTTTATGATCTGTCCACCTAGTATGTGATAACATTGAATCCGAGGGATGCATTATTAGATTGTATGAAGAGTCATGTTTAGAGATTCTGATATTGATTGATTGTTTGGTCACCAGGGATATTAAGCCTTCTCAATAGTCAATACTATTTTATTTTATTTGATTTTATTTTTTGCAATATTATCCGTAATTTCTTAGTAAAATGCCTATAGTATGGGATTATAAGAGCTGCACCATCCCTATCATTGGGGTTTGTTACCACAACTCAAGACCAAGGGCAGATCTATAGTTTTAAGCGGGTGCACCTGCACCCGCTCAAAATTAAAATTCTCACTTATCACCTCAATATATTTTATTTTGACCCCTAACTATATTACTTTGCACCCCCTGCCCTACACTCTCTCACTCAAGCACTGAGCACATAGTAGACAATAGTTTTCTTTCCTCTCTAAAAAAGAACTTATTCTGCACAGGCTCTCTCACTACTCCGTTTGGTATAGTAATTAAAATTAAAATTATTAGAACAGCTCCAAGCTCGAGTTCCTATGTGAGTTAATAACCCTGATAAATTCAAGTTCTTAATATTTGACCAACACCTTTAGAGCGTACACATTAATCATGCTGAGCTATTGCTTCATTCTTATCAACGTACTCTCCCCTTTTATTTTTGACAAGCATACTCTCTTTCTCTCTCTGTGACTATGTCTCGTTTAAAGTCGCATTGTATTGGTTCATTCTCACACCGACACTTTTTTCTGCCTTTTTTTAACAGTTTGTTTTTTCCCCTCTTCCGGAAGACTCTAGGTCATTTAACTTTGATTTAGACAATACTTGACATTCTTTTTCCCGTTTTCCTTCATATACATATTCAGTGATAAGTCATTCGAAAATAAAATAAAACAAAATTAAATGTTGAAAAAGAAACATTGTCCCCCATATTTGAGTCATGCTCATTGGACTTACATATTTTATAATTAAATTTGGTTCCTTAGTTCTCTAGTTTGAAGAGAAAAATAAAGGGTGACAGAGTATTCCAGAAAAATTATTCAATTACTTTATAATTTAGTGTGTGTAGAGGATAATTATAAATATGTATCTAATTTACTTGATTTTATATAATTTATAATTTTTTATGATTTCAACATTTCTATATTTATTTTTGTGTATTATGATTTTAAAATTTTATGAAGTTAATTGGATTTAGTCTGATAGTAGATGCCAGGGAGGAACCAGTTGTAATTGTTAGTTCCAAATATCTTATTACTTTTATTACTTTTTCCCTTGTGATCTTGTTAACTTGTTTGCATGACCAACTGAAAGATTGGTAATTTTGTACAAGTTTTCATTATCTTGTACCATTATTGCAAATCTATGGATTATTATGCTCTAGGCAGTATGGTTTTGTTACAATGTTTTGACACATTGGCTTTTTTTTTTGTCTCTCTCCTTTTTTTTTTTTAAAGAAAAAAATGCATAAACTGATTTAACATTACAGCTGGTTTTTTTGTTTGCTGTTTGTGATAGTCTTCACAAAGGGCTCCTAGACAACCGTGGCATGATTTGCACTGCAGAATAGACGGACCTGCTGCATACGATGTTCTTATTAATTTTGAACAGCGATGGAGAAAAGCAACCAAGTGGAAAGAGTTTGCAATTCTTTTCAAAAAAGCCTCACAATGGAATGATGATGCTTTAATAAGAGTAGAACGCATCTCTTGGATATTAAGTCCTTCCCTTCCTCCGTCAAAGGATAAGTATACAGTTGTTCCAGGGGATGACCCTTTAGTATGGGTTTCTAGTGAAGATGATCCTGAAAACTGGCATGTCCAGGTTGGAAAATGCAATCTTGGTTCTGAGTAAATATTGCTTGCATGTTATTCTTTCTTGATTTTAGATATGATTCATTTCACTATGTTCTTTTCCAAATCTTCCACATGATTTTACAGATCTGTTCAATATGTTGACTTATTAGAGGATAATAGTTAAATAATAATAATAGTCAATAATGATGTATCTCAAGTGTTAGTTAGCTCCATTGACTCAGGATAACAATTACCTAAAGGATTTCCCAAGCATGTTGAAGATGCTTCATCCCAGGTCTATTAACTGGCTTTACTTTCCAGTCCAACCTATTATATCTGTACACAAAACTCAATATGCTCCACGGTCCCTACAAACACCCCACCAAGAAGCTCTCACCTATGCTTTATACGAATCACGTCTCCAATGTACTCACCACACCCTAACTCATCACCTACACCTCTCCCCGTGAGATGCTTCCAAAGACCATTGATCCTAACTCACCTTCACCCCTCACCCTCCCCACCTCTCAACACTCACCCTATGCAAACAAGGTCTAAAACCAAGCAATCTTAAACCTCCCCGTATCCAACTATCAATCTCACTACCACCGAACCAACAAATCGCAACAAGCTCTATCTTCTCCTCACCGGACCGATGCCATGCAAAGGAATTTGATGCTCTACAAGCCAATCACACAGGACTTCGTACCGCCAGCAGGAAAGAAAGCTATTGGTTGTAAATGGATTTTCAGAATTAAACAAAATCCTGATGGCTCTGTCAATCGGTATAAAGCTAGACTGGTGGCTAAAGGGTTTCTTCAAAAACATGGACAAGACTACACAGAAACATTCTCTCCAGTGGTCAAACCAGTGACTATTAGGGTAATTCTCACTCTAGCACTCACTCACAAATGGCCTATTAGGCAACTAGATGTAAACAATGCCTTCCTTCATGGACATTTGGAAGAAGATGTTTACATGCATCACCTCAAGGATTCATCGAGGAAATTCCTCTCTAGTTTGTCATCTCAAGAAAGCAATCTATGGATTAAAGCAAGCTCCTCGTGCTTGGTATGCTAGCCTAACAAAAACTCTCTCGCTCATTTGGCTTTCAACAATCTAAGTGTGATCCTTCATCACGATTTACAACAACAAGTACATCCACTTAATGGTCCTCATTTATGTTGATGATATCCTTATAACAGATCTCTCTCACCGCCATTAATATCATCATCAACAGACTTCACTCAAAGATTCTCCTTAAAATGCGGTTAGGAAATCTTGACTACTTCCTCAGATAGAATGCAAGTTTACCAATACAGAGCTCCTTGCATCTGGTCACCCAAATACATTAGAGATATACTTCACAAAACAGTATGGATGACTGCAGCGAAGGAATTTACACACCCGCCACCAATTTGAAACTCTCGAGGCATGGCAAAGTTGACTACTTTGAGGATCCCTACTATATAGAAGCACACAGTTGGTGCTCTGCGGTATGTTCTGATTACAAGACCAGAATCGGGTTATTGATCAACAAGGTGTGCCAATTTATGTCTCAACCCTCACCTCTCATTGGGCACGCAATAAAAGAATTCTAAGATACCTAAAAGGACTGATCATGGAAATGAACTCTGTAAACCGAAGCTATATATTGAGCTTAAGATTTTATATATTGGATTGGTTGGAATTATATTTAGCAGCTACTAATTACATATAATTTGGATGCAGAATCTCATCTGTGCTAAAAGTCAGGTTATAGACAAAAGCATTCAAACAGGATACATTCAAGCTATCAGATCTGCTCAACATTTCATTTACATTGAAAACCAATACTTTATCGGATCGGAATTATATTTAGCAGCTACTAATTACATATAATTTGGATGCAGAATCTCATCTGTGCTAAAAGTCATATGCATGGCCATCTTACAAAGATGCAGGTTAGGCTTAATGCCATGTTTTTAAAAGTGAAGATAGTTTTCTATATTTAAGTGAGGTGGTTTCCAGTATTGTACGGAAAAATTTTTTTTGTCAAGTTTGAATACATTGATCTTCGGGGAAAAAACAATGAGTGCGTATTATTTTTGAAATGTACATACTTTTCAGAAGTCGATCTGGTAGGAAAGGTTGTTGTTGGTGTGCTGCGAATTAGGTCTAACTCTTTGTGATTAAATGTTAATAGTAGTACTGTAGTAGTATTTTTTATTTTTTTAAAGAAGATCTTTTATCAGTCCAACTTTTTGTGATCTTCATATTTTCTCTTTCATAATGAACTCCTTATTTTTTTTTTTAAAAGATAACTCATAAATAAGTTAATGGTATTATTTTCTTAAGATATACTAGTGGATTCCTTAATTTGTACATCTTTTTGTCTGCAAAAGGAAAAGAGAAAAGGATTTTCAAGATAATGAGATAATGTTCCACCTCCCATCTTTTGTCAGTGTCAAACTCATTGCTCTCTTGTGTTATCAGGGGCTGACAATCTCATCCCAATGGAGTTGGCACTGAAAATTGCTAGTAAAATCAAAGCTAACGAGAGATTTGCTATTTATATTGTTATACCAATGTGGCCAGAAGGTGATCCTAAGACGGGGGCTGTGCAAGAAATCCTCTTCTGGCAGGTATGTGATTATCTAACGTCAAATTTTATACTTGTCAAATTATGGGAATTTACAATATCCAATGATGAAGTCCATGAATCCAGCTTATCTCAAGTGCATTTTAGAGAGCACAGTGTAAGTAATTGCGAATGAGAAAATCAAGGGAGTAAGTTCTCACAAATGCCAGGTTGTTGTTAGTGTGGTGGTATCTTGTCAAAACTAAAATCATTTATTATTTTCATCAATGGTTACCAAACCTGTATTTAACTCTCCAAAGTCTACACTCTACTTTAGTGGATTTTTCTGATTCAAAAGATCAGAAAAGCAACAAAAAAATAAATGTTTATTCTCAGTTCCGTTTTCTGTATACAGACCCAGACAATGCAAATGATGTATGATGTTGTTGCTAAAGAATTGAAATCAATGCAACTGAATGACGTGCACCCACAAGATTACCTGAACTTCTATTGCCTTGGTAAGCGGGAGCAATTCAATGAAGAAAGCTCAGGCACAAATGGTGCACCGGTAATTTTTTTCATACAAAAAACTATCCTTTTTTTTATGTCTTAAGCATATAATACTTTGAAGCATCTTTAAAATGTGATTCATTTATACGTGGTAGATTTATATTACAGTAGTTAGTCATCTACAGGGGTGGATCCGTGGATGCATGTTTTGACAAGTATGGGTTCGTTCAATTGCCCCCACGTTGACAAGTATGGGGCTGACAACGAATTTTTATATACATGCCAAGTCCAAATTACCATTGTGATTCACTCCTTCATCCAATTTAAACCTTGACCAGTTTTGAATGTTCACAGTTTACCAACCCTTCATCTTCTTCACTTAAAGTTAAATCTTCCCATACATAGAGGTGGCTTTTGCATTCGCTATGTTTATGATGTAGTAGACCTGACCTATGCATATATCATATATGTGTCTTTTAATGGGCTTGGGTACTGATATTGTGATCCAGTAGTAAACAAAATTGTTGCTGGAATCCATCGTTTGCAAAATGTACATTGTTTTAAGGCTTAAATACGTTTTTACCCCCTGTAAATAGGGGGTGTTTTGCTTTTACCCCCTGCATTTTTTTTTTTTAAAACCCCTTGCAAAATCAATTTTTTTGGTTTTAGTCTTTCTTTTAGATGGACGTTACAAAAAACGTCTATGTAGCATTTTTAAATACGTTTTTACCCCCTGCAAATAGGGGGTGTTTTGCTTTTACCCCTTGCAAAAAAATCTAAATCTCCTTCTTCTTCCTCAACACCCACCCAACCTCATATCAAATTTTTCATCTCCAACACAAACCAACGCTTCCATATCAAACCAGAACCCATCTTCTCATCTTCTTCGTCTCTCTCTCTCAGACACACACACAGAACCAGCAAACCATGAGCACAACATGTAATTAACTTTTATTGCGATTATGATTTTAGGGTTTGTTTCAAGTTTTATGGATTGTTGTTTATGGATTGTTCTTCATCTCAAAATCAAGGTTTTATGGGTTTAATAAATGTGTGTGGTTTAATTAAACTGTGTGCTGGTTTTGTGAGAAAGAGAAGATGAGTTCTAGTTTGAGATTTGGAATGAGAAGAAATAATGGTGGTGAAGAACGAGAGAGAGAGAGAGATAGATGAAGTTTGAGGTTTGGACCATTTTGTTCTGTTGAATATTAGGGATTTGATTGTGGAAGTAAGAGTTGAATGGAGAAGAATATATTGATAAGAAGTGAGAGATAGAGATGAGGTGGGAGAGAGAGGATAATGGAGGAATTTGTGGAAGAGGTGAATGAAACGTGAGGTGGGGGATAGGATAATGGAAAATTTTGCAGGGGGTAAAATCAAAACACCCCATATTTGCAGGGGGTAAAAACGTATTTAAAAATGCCATATAGACGTTTTTTGTAACGTCCATCTAACAGAAAGACTAAAACCAAAAAAGTTGATTTTGCAAGTGGTTTTTTTAAAAAAAATAATTTGCAGGAGGTAAAAGCAAAACACCCCATATTTGCAGGGGGTAAAAACATATTTAAGCCTTGTTTTAATTAGAAAGGAAGAGGCATATAAGCATATAAGTTGATATTAAGATATTATCAAGTTGATAATATTAATATATTTTTTCTACATTTTGATATTCTCTCCAATCATCCAACAGATTTTCTTTTTCTTCTGATTATATGTCTGTTGACATGTTTTTTTATAATATCTAAATTTTTCTTGTCTGTTGAAATACTTGTCTTAAATGGTAGATACTGATCAATAATAGGCTGTGAATCTTTTTTTTTTGTCAGGTCTCTAAAGCATTTAAATACCGTCGAAATATGATTTATGTGCATGCCAAGGGGATGATTGTTGATGATGAATATATTATAGTGGGATCTGCTAACATAAACCAAAGATCTATGGCTGGTTCTAAAGATACTGAGATTGCTATGGGTTCATATCAGCCCCATTACACATGGTCTGCTAGGAAAAAACATCCATTTGGCCAGGTTTGTATTTCTCAATTAGCTTTAATTTTGCAGCAAATTTTCTTACTGGAAATTTATGTATGTCCACCCACAAATAACATGCAACTTTGCAACCGGAAGACAGAGCTGGAAATCACATTGTATTCCAAATGACTATATTTTACTATTTAATGATACTATGGTTATGTAGGCCTGGAAATCACCCTTATCCCATGCCTGATGTGAATGACTTCCTCCCATATTTCTTAAATTACTAAATGATGTAATAGATGAGTAAAGTAATCAAATAATAACCTTTGCTAGTTTGACTTTTCAACTATGTTTCTTTTGTACCCTTTTGTGCCATGTCTGTTAGGAGAAAATTGATTAAATCACTTGATGCCTTAATGGTGATCTTCTTGCATCTTGTACCATGTGATATTCTCTCTATCTATTACATTTGATGGTTTTTATTGCTGCAGATTTATGGTTACAGAATGTCACTTTGGTCAGAGCATCTTGGCATGTTAGATGAAACTTTTAAGGAACCAGAGAGATTGGAGTGTGTCCGTAAAGTGAATGAAATTGCAGAAGAAAATAGGAGAATATACGCTTCTGAAGAGTTCTCACTGCAGCAGGGACACCTTCTGAAGTATCCTGTAGATGTAGATTCCGATGGGAAGGTCAGCGCTCTACCTGACTGGGAGAATTTCCCAGATGCAGGTGGTAAGATATTGGGGGCTCATTCCACCACAATTCCAGATATCCTAACGACGTAAATTCCTGAATTCATGTTGATTGAAGATTGGTGAAGGTTTGGGGTGAAGTGTTTCGTTGTCTGTATTTAAAATTGTTTGTTCAAATCACTTGTAAATCTAATGATTCATATTGTGAAGAGACCGGTGATTTATAGATTGTTTTATTTTATGTTAATGAATAGTTGATCGAGTTGAAGCAATATTGCGTTAAAAACACACTTAGAGCAATTATACTCTTTCACAGAAGTAGTATAAAAGATTATTGTATCCACAGATTAATTAACAAGTACCAAACTACTCAAGATTATTTAATGTTTAGACGATCAAATAAATTGATAGTTATAGAAACAAAATAAAAGAAATAAATAACAAGAATTAAAATGCTAAATTTAATTAATGGAGAGAGATCTAGAGTCGCAGTTTCACTTGCAAGTTTCGATTCTTCTATGTCTAATTCTACTTGAATTTCCTTATTTTATTTAATTACCAATCCCTTTACTAAAACTATTAATCTGTTTGGTCATTCACAATTAATATTCTTTTTCCTAAATTAACCATTGTTCATAAAGAGCAAAAAGGTTGAATGATTGGATGACTAAATTATGGTTTGGTCATGCCCTAATTATAGCCCCAATTATCCTATAGGTCCACCAACTAATTACAGTACGGTCGTTGATCAATTAATTAATTAAAAACATGCAAATGGTGGCTAATCCTAAGAATGTGATTAAATCAATAGGATAATATTAATTGAAATAAAAATAGGAATTCAAAATAGAAATTAGAACATAAAAAGGTCTCTAAACATGCAAGATCCACCTAAGACCTTAGAAGAGGATTTAGGTATCCATAGGTATAAGAACAATAAAATAGAAATTAGAGTAATGAATTACATAGATAAAAGTAACCCGAAGAGTAGATAAATTCTTATTCTGAGTCTTCAATCTCCTTTTTCTGCTCTAGAGCTCTCTCACGGTGTCAAAAACAGTACCCAAAATCTCAATCTCCTTGCGTCACTATTGTCGTCAATATGTTTCTCATTTTTGTTTGATGTGTGCGGCTCTGTGATGTTGTATGTGCCGTCTCCTTCAATTGAAGTCTCATTCCTTTTATAATTTGCAGTCAATAGTGTTCCATGCATTTCTTTCTCTTCAAGTCACATCTTTTGCTCACCATATCTTATCTTATCTTATCTTTTCTTTTCTTCAAGTCTTTATGGGTCTCTTTTCCAATCATGTCATGGGTCTTCCTTTCTTCTAATTGAAAAGTGGGCTCTTTCTTCTTCTTCTTCTTCTTTTTAAGGGTTGTTTTTTCTGTACCCCCACCCTTTCTCTTCATACCCTCACCAAATTGGATAACCCCAAAATGCCCCTTTGAAAACTAATTTTTTTAAAAATAAATAAATCGTATATACGTCTTGAGTGTGAAGGCAAAAACTCTACCCTGAGGCTCTAGTGGGAATGCATTGAACTTGTACTTGAGCCCCAAGGTACAAGGTTCGATTCCCACGGAAGGCAAAAACTCTACTTGGGGGGTGGAGAAGGTCGTGATGTATAGTGTTGGCAGCCTACTAAGATAGAAAAAGACCCAGGCTGTTACAACATTCTTCTTTATCATTGTACTAAACCTAGTCTTCTTGAGACTTAGGGTCATTTTTCTACTGCAAGCAGGTTTTTTAGGAACATTGACAGCAACATTTGAGTTATCAATATCTGGTACAGCAGCATTATCAGTCACAGCAAGAATTGGGAGGTTTTGTAGGTTTATCACATCAAGAATTTGGAGATTTGGGAGGTTTTTCAAAGTAGGAGAGGGGAGGTTTGTCACAACAAGAGATGGGAGGTTTGTCGCAGTAGGAATTTGGAGGTTTGGGAGGTTTATCACAACAACAGATGGGAGGTTTGTAGCAGATACCGTTTTTGTAGCAGATCTAATAGCAGAGAAATTTGGTTTCTAATCGTACCTGATCATTAAAGTTTGAGAGGATGTTATTTGGCCCGATCGTTGAAGTGGTTGAAGGGACCCGGTCTTGATCGCACACAAGTGGTACCTGCAAAGATATTCTGACGCTCAAGTCAGAGTAGTTCAATCGGGCAGGAACACAATAGGTGTAGATAGGGTACCTTATTCTTGGGATCTGGACCCTATTTATACAGTTTGTCTCCCAGGCGCTCTAGCCGTTGAGAACTTAACGGGTATGTCGCACTTCTTGCGGAGCAAGTTGCTTGTTGGGCTGCGCTGGGCCTTTCTCATCAAGTGGGCCTCTGGCCTAGTCCGGAACAATTTCCTTTTTCTTGAAATTGGTAGTTTCTCAATTCTGATAGCTACACTGACATTTGTTTCAATTGGTGCTGCATAAGTTGGTGCAGTCACAGTAGCTGTATCAGTCATAGTTGCAGTTGCAGACATATTTGTAGTTGGAGACATAGTTGCAGTAGCATTTGATTCCACTTGTGCATTTGATCCATCTTGTGCATTAGAGGCAGTTGTTGAAGAGGCTATAATTGAATAGTCAACTTGTTCAAAATGCTCAATGTAGATATGAGCATCAATACCCAACTTCAATAAGCTCTAGTGTGGCAGAATCATATTATAGTTTGCTTGCATGTTATTCTTTCTTGATTTTAGATATGATTCATTTCACTATGTTATTTTCCAAATCTTCCACATGATTTTACAGATCTTTCGCTCCATTGACTCAGGATCCCTAAAAGGATTTCCCAAGCGTGTTGAAGATGCTTCATCCCAGGTCTATTAACTGGCTTTTTACTTTCCAGTCCATCCTATTATATCTGTACACAAAACTCAATATGTTGACTCGAATGAACTCTGTAAACCGAAGCTATATATTGAGCTTAAGATTTTATATATTGGATTGGTTGGAATTATATTTAGCAGCTACCAATTACATATAATTTGGATGCAGAATCTCATCTGTGCTAAAAGTCAGGTTATAGACAAAAGCATTCAAACAGGATACATTCAAGCTATCAGATCTGCTCAACATTTCATTTACATTGAAAACCAATACTTTATCGGATCGTCATATGCATGGCTATCTTACAAAGATGCAGGTTAGGCTTAATGCCATGTTTTTAAAAGTGAAGATAGTTTTCTATATTTAAAAGTGAGGTGGTTTCCAGTATTGTACGGAAAAAAAATATTCTGTCAAGTTTGAAGACATTGATCTTCGGGGAAAAAACAATGAGTGCGTATTATTTTTGAAATGTACATACTTTTCAGAAGTCGATCTGGTAGGAAAGGTTGTTGTTGGTGTGCTGCGAATTAGGTCTAACTCTTTGTGATTAAATGTTAATAATAGTAGACTGTAGTAATATTTTCAAACTACTACAGTACTACTATTAACATTTAATCACAAAGTCTTATCTTTTGCTCCATGAATTTGTTTCTCTTCAAGTCATATCTTTTCCTCACCAACACATATCTTATCTTATCTTATCTTTTCTTCAAGTCTTTATGAGTCTCTTTTCCAATCATCTCATGGGCCTTCCTTTCTTCTAATTGAAAAGTGGGCTCTTTCTTCTTCTTCTTTTAATGGCCATTGCTTTTCCCACACCCCTCCTACTCTTTTCACGCTCCTTAACAAATTTTATTCCAAAAATAACCTCGCGTGAAACGCTGAGTTCACGTGTTTAAAGACTGTTCGAACGACCTTGTTCGAACACGTTCGAATGACCTCGTTCGAACAGGTGAAATTACACACAAGAGGGTGTGAAGTCAATTTTTAACACACTCGAACGATGTCGTTCGAACGAGTTCGAAGCAGTCGTGCGAGCAGTTCGCATGACCTCACCGAACAGTGAAAACGCCCAAAAGAGAGTGTGAAGTCAATATTTAACACACACGAACGATGTCATTCGAATCTGTTCGAAGACCCGTGTTCGAACAGGTGAAATTTCGTGAAAAAAGAGAGGTTTTGACTGGCCTTTTGGTCTTTTCACACCCTTATAGAATGTGTTTTGAGTAGGAGGGAGTGTGGGAAAAGCAAACGCACTTTTAATTGGGTTGGTCTTCAATCATGTCACTTTGGGCTTTAAAATTTCAATACCCCAATTCTTTTACAACTCCTTTTCTTCCTTTCTATCCAAAAGTATTTCTAAAAATGCACTAAATTGGAATTTTTAATCATCGCTCGTGTGTGTTAAATCTTGATCCGTGCGTAAAATAGTGATGCGCCCCATAGAAAACGAACACCCCTATTTTATAAAACTACTCTAAATGTATCCACCACTCAAAATAGGCTGAATCCTCGAATAGGTGAGTTTCAAATCAAGAAAATATTCAAGTCATGTGAAACTAAAAGAGTTGGGAAAAGTCACGCCTTCTTTTACAACTCCTTTTCTTTTTACATCAATGTTTCTAAAAGTGCACTAAATTGGAATTTATCAGCAATCCACTAAAATAGTGATCCGCCCCATAGAAAACCTGAAAGACGATAAGACTACTCTAAATGTATCCACTCGGCCTAAAGGGCTAATTCGGGTGAGTTTCAAATCAAGAAAACATTCAAGTCATTGACTAAAAGAGTTCAAGTCACGTGTATTTTACATCAATGTTTTAAGAACCGGACCGAACCCGGACGGTTCAATTGGTTGGACTGGAATCAGACAGTCCGACGGTTGGTTCAACCCTGTTTGAACCGCAGGGTAGTTGAACTGTTAGATAAAGATATTTTAATAAGTTGACCCCATTTTATCTTTTATGTTGACTCCACATAACCCAACTAATACACTACCGACAAACCAATGATACGTGTGTAAAGTGTAAACTAATATTTTGTGAGTAAACTTTTAATTTGGTCTCTCAACTATCATTGCCTCTCCAAATTAGTCCCAAACTATAAAAATGTAATAAATAGTTCTTAACTATTTTAAATTCATCAATTTAGTCCTTGAACTATTCACCATCTCTCCTCTATAGAAAGTAATTGAGGGGCTAAATTGGAGAGGGGGTGATAATTAAGATTTAAGGGACCGTATCTTCTCGTGGCTTTCCCCGTAAATGAAGACCAAACAACCAAAGGGGTTTTACTACCTTGAAAATGGCAGCCACACATAACAAACAAAGATAGAGTGGCGAAGGCACTGCTGATGAATATAGGAACCAACTCCAAATCTAGGAAAGATAAATGTCATCAACAACAAGAACCAATGGATTGACCTAGTGGAGCATAACATGATTTGTATCCGAGAGGTCTCGGGTTCAAATCTCAACTTGTCAACAACAATAGAGGTCGAGTACATGGCTCAAAGGTCTCATTACGGTTTCTCTCAAGACAAAGATGTCATCTATTGTGATAGCCTTAGTGTTATATGTTTATCCAAAGATCAAGTCCATCATGAAAGTATTAAACATATAGATGTAACATATCGCTTTATCAGAATTGAGAATCAGGGTTAAGGTGTTGGAAATTGACACAAAAGACAATTTTGTTGACATGTTTACCAAGTCTGTTCCAAAAAGCAAGTTTATGTATTGCCTTGACTAACTTAATGTGTCTACATGGAAATAAGCTTGAAGAAACGACAGTAGAAAGGAAGAAATGAATCATCATTCATTATTTTTTAGGCTTAATTACAGTTTTGGTCCCCCTATTTTCACTAACTCACGATTTTGATCCCCCAAGAATTTTTTTCACGAATTTAGTCCCCCTATTTTCAGTAACTCACGATTTTAGTCCCCCAAGAATTTTTCTCACAAATTTAGTCCCCCTATTTTCACCAACTCACGATTTTAGTCCCCCTATTTTCACAATCTCACGATTTTAGTCCCCCTATTTTTCCTAGAGGGGGGACTTTGATTTTAAAAATTGGAAAAATAAGGGGACTAAAATCGTGAATTGGCGAAAATAGGGGGACTAAATTCGTGAGAAAAATTCTTAGGGGACTAAAATCGTGAGCTAGTGAAAATAGGGGGACCAAATTCGTGAAAAAAATTCTTGGGGGACCAAAATCGTGAGTTAGTGAAAATAGGGGGACCAAAACTGTAATTAAGCCTATTTTTTAAGGCTTAGTCCATGGTGGAGATTTAACGCATGTGGTCTAAGTCTTAGTTGTTTAAGGTTCTGTTGTTCTGGCTCGTGGTGCCATGGCATATGTCCCAACATCAACGGCCAATTTTATTTTGTTTGTTAATTCAATTACAGATTGTGTCAGTGTTTGATGTAAATAACAAAATCAAATTTTTCCTTCTCTTAGATCCTTTGTACAAGTCACACTTTGGTTTAGGCATTGTAATGATTCAATTAGAATCAGATTTATTCAAGAGTTATTTGAGAAAGAGAACATAGGTGCTATGAACATAGGCATCAAGAGTGAAGAAATATGTATTTGAGAGAGAGAGAGAACATAAGTGTTTTGAACATATGTTGCTGCAGCACCATCTGTAACATTCAAGATACATAGTCGATTTGTAGTTCTTCCTGGAGACGTAGGTCTTCACATTGAAGGCTGAACGACGTTAACATTTCTTTAGTGTTAATCTTCTCTCTCTTTTATTTCGCATTTTTGCAGTTAGCTAGATTCCTTGGTTTTACGGTTTCTCCCTAACACCCAAAAACAAATTCAGATCATCAATGAGTGAAAGAAGAAGAAAGAGGAAGAAGAAGAAGAAGAGAATAGTAAGATTTAGGGTTCTAACCGAAATTTCTGGTTTTTTATTTTAAATAATTTATTAATAAAATAAATGAGGTGACATCTGACGTGGTTTTATCAATTGACATGGCAACCACTTGTCATCAGATGCCACATCAATTAATGACTGCCACAACAATTAAAGTTTAGAGTCAAATCCCCTTTTGGACTAAATGTTTGAATTTTTTAAAATAGATAGACTAAATGTTTGAATTTTTTCTTAATAAGGGGATAAAAAATATAATTTAACATTTTAAAATTAAAATAAATTTGTCATTTAAACATTATATCTAACTATAAATATGTTGAATTTTTTATTTTACTAAATACTATCTTTTGTAATATTTAATAATAAGCATTAGCACGAGTGTTACAGTGGTATTTCATACTTCATGGTGCGTTCAATGTTGTGGGTTCGAATCCTAATCTTCCCATTTTACGAAAAATTCCTTGTAATATTTAATAAGTAGTTTTGTAAAAAGTAACCATTTGTAATATTCATGTGTATCTATGATATGAGTGTTTTTGACACCATGAAGAGTGGTGTGTTAATTACTCCAAACTCAATTAGATGGATAAAGTATCGTTAAGCAAGACATACATGCAAACATCATTAGAGTAGTAGATCAAACTATCCAAGAACTAAATTAACGAATATAAACATCATATGTATCATTTGTTCCACGAACTATATTCTTTGATTCTAAACCTAAATGTCTATGACCAGTGGCGGATCTTTTATGGGGCTAGGAGCCAGCTGACTGCAGGCTCCCCATTAAGTTAGTATATACACAAATATATTTTATACTCAAAGTTAGAATATATAGAACCAGAATGAACACTAAGCAACAGAGAGAGTATCAATAGCCAAGTGGTTAAGAGCATTATTGGTGTATTTAGGGTCCCAGGTTCAATTCAACATCATGGTAGCATTTTTCTTTTTTTTGCAGTTATTTATATATTTTTTTTCAAAAATTAAAATAAAAACCTGCATTAAGCAATATTGGAACTCTAGACATTAAAATTGACATAGGTAATTTTGACCACTAAACCAAACAAACTATTATGAACACACAATTAATTTTGTTTTATATATTTGTTACTATTTTGGCCCCCTCCAATGTTTTTGGCAAGATCCGCCACTGTCTATGACATTGGACTTGGCTAGGGTCCTCTTTGACAACTCCCTCCATTGATGATGCATGGTAGAGTTTCCTTAAGTCCAAAGATGATGATGCATGACTAGGGGCAACAGTGTTACGTTTTTAAATTTCAGCTCAGAAAGTATATAAAAAAAACTCACACCATGTGCAAACCTGTCTATTGAGTCAGAAATCACACTTCTTCTTCTTCTTCTTCTTCTTCTTCTTCTTCTTCTTCTCCTCCTCCTACTCCTATGATCTTCTTCACAAGCTTCAACGTCAACGCTTCCTTCGTCTTCGTCAATGATCCCTTCTTTTTCGTCAATGCTTCGTTCGTCTTCTCCAGTGGTTCTTTCGTCTTCCTCAATGATTCTTCAAAAACCCTAGCTACATCTACAGCACCCACATTTGATTTGATGAAATGTGAGAGTGAGAGTGAGAGTGAGAGTGAAACAGAAAAACAATGAGTGAGTATAACACACGTGTCAACCACTAATGTCATGTATCTATCCTCCATGTCATCCACGTAAGCTTAATGTTAACGCGGTTAAGAAAAACTAACAGCAAAGACTTAATTAGAAACGACACTATTTTACAAGGGTCATTTAAAACTTTTTTTTTTTGCAGGGACTTAAGTGGATTTCTTGGCATATTTGCAGGGACTTATCATATATTTAAGCCAAAATCAAATAACCCTATATTTTTGGGATTTAAAACATATTTAAACCTTCATTTTATTTTTTTCTCCAATGGAAAATCCTTAATGAGATGGTGCATTCTACTTCTAGTTACTTGAAAAATCCTATTGATTATTGATTGAATATTGTCATTCGGAATTGCGGCCGGAGCGGCAGCAAAAACCACTATGTTCAACCATATCTCCTCCACACTTGTTCATAATTCTCCCTTCCCCATTTTCCCTTCTACTCCAACTCCTCGCAAGTTCCAATCTTTACAAACTCTCAATTTCCCCCCAAACTGGAACCTCCGTTCTTTCTCTCTATCACAGCAACATGATGACTCCGAAGAATTCGTCGTCGGCGACTGCGTTGTCTTTGAAGAAGGCATTTTCGAAGACCCCATTTTCCAAAACGACATCGTTTCCACTAACAAACAAACCCAGTTCAAAGAATAAGAAGAAAAATTGGAAGTTATTGAAGCCGAGAATCTGGTTCCTGACAAGTGGAGAGAAGTTCAAGCAGAGATAAATATTACGAAGAAGGATAGACGCAAGATAGCTCGGGAAATTGAGTTCAATAGTAAAGTTATGAAGAAGAAAAGAGGATTGGTTCCATTAAGGGATATGAATCTGGATGATTATAAGGCTTATAAAGAAGCCAAATTAGCACAACTGAAACCTTTGGTTCCTCCAAGTTTTAGGTTTGCGGAGAAAGAGGAAGTTTCAGAAGGTGAATTGAGTGATGAGTCTGATGATGAACGTGTAGAGCCTAAGAATCCTAGGTGGGCTGTTTATGGAAGGAGTTTGGAGGATGTCAAAGATTTCTTCAATAGTGACAAATATGACCTTGTTGCCAAGAGCACTCAAGGTAGGAAACGCATTGTATTCATATACTACTCCGTCACAGAATATAAGCAAAATCTGGTCGACAGAAGTTGAACTAGATACATCAACTTTTGTTTACTAGATTTTGCTTATATTCTGTAACGGAGGGAGTATATGGTTTTGATTGTGCAATTGTCGTTTTGATCTTTCAATCTTGCGTGATTAGGTCGTCCTAAGTTGTTTACCAAGGAGGAAAAGGACATGTTGAGTAAGCGAAAACCAGACTTGGCAGTTGCTACTTCTGTAAGTTTTCCATGTCTGATGAACTTTAAGTGATATTTCATTATCAATATATTATATTCTCACTGTTATTGGAAAAGAAAAACTCTATAGTTCTCCTAAATTGTGATGTCAAAATGACTTTTGGTTTCATTGTTCATGTTGTTGTAGAGTTATCTTGGTAGTTGTTGATGTAATTGTCGGTCTTCTTTTGAGACTGAGAAACATTGTTACATTTTTTTCAATGTCAGAACAATGATATGATTGTAGGGGAATTGTTATTCACTGGCTTGTATTGTTGTTGTCTGTAGTGAATAATCTAAATATTTTTTCTTTTTCAATGGCTAATACTAGTTCATTTTATAGGGTAAATGGCTTCCTCTGCACGCTTTTGCTGCAAGCGGGGAACTTTTCCTGTTCGATTCTTTGTTGAAGCACGATGTTGATATCAATGCTGCAGATACGGTATACAAATTCAAGTTTTTTCCATGGAAGATTAATATGTGTGAAGTTCTCTATTTAAACTATTTGTGCATTTTTTCTCTAGGATGGTTTGACTGCTCTTCACAAAGTGATAATTGGCAAAAAGCGGGCCATAACCAATCATCTCCTGAGAAACTCGGCTAATCCCTTTGTACAGGATAAAGTGAGTAAAAAATCAATTACTTAATTATGGGGTTGTGCCGCTGCGAGCCTTTATTTGTTGATTTTCTACTGTAATGTATGTATTTTTCACGCTCTCGAAAGTTGTCCCTGTTATCATTACTTGTTAATCTAACAGCATATAGTATCATTATCATAGCCTTAGTTACCTATTCATGTTGCTGATTTTATGCAACTGGTCTGTTGTTTATGTTCTGGAAACAGGATGGGGCCACTTTGATGCACTATGCTGTACAAACGGCTGCTACCCCAACAATTAAAGTACTGTTGTTGTATAATGTTGATATAAATCTTCAGGACAATGTATGGTCAATTGTTTTAATACTTGGTTTATCTACCTCTTATTCTTTTGTGGTGTGCTGTTTAAGAAACTTGATTCAATTTGCTGTGTCTCAGGATGGCTGGACGCCTTTACATCTTGCTGTTCAAACTCAGAGAACTGATATAGTGAAGCTTCTGCTGATTAAAGGCGCTGATAAGACTTTAAAAAACACGGTATTTGTCTCTTGAGTAGTTGAGTGAGTATAGAGTTTGGTTCAAGTTGGTATGAATTGTTACATGCATATTCAAATATTTAATCTATTGTTTATAAACTAGAGAAACCTTTAAACTGTGGTTGAGTGTTCAAATATTTATTTTACGTTGATGTTTAGATTATAATTTCTTTTGCTGTTTTGCATCAGGATGGTTTAACTCCACTAGACCTATGCCTTTACTCTGGTCAAAGTGTCAGAACATATGAGCTAATCAAGTTGTTGAAGCAGCCTCAAAGACGTAGCAGAAATGGAAGACAGATTGGACTAAGAAACAATACAAGTTTTGAAAGAACTGGACCAAAAACTGAAGAATAGCCACTGCCATGTTTTGCATGCCCTTCAGCAATCAATCAGCATAGAAAAAAATTTAGGGCAACTATGCTATTGTATTATATTAAAATTAAAATTTATATCCAATGTGATAGGAAGTAGAAATGTAATTTGAAATTTGGATGCTAAACCTAAGATGCACCAAGAGAAAGCCAATGAAATTGCATCTATTCTTTGAACTCAGGCATGAGTGTTACTAACAAGCATGAAACCTTTGGCTCAGAACATGTCCAGAGCAAGTTAAATATATGCCTTAGTTTTTTTTTGTTACAACATTACTTATAGTTTGTAAGTAAACTATGGGATAATAGAGATTTCGGCTTTGAATTAATGACATGACAGCCCACATGTGAAGGATCTATCTCACCCTTGTCAACTAAGTTAAAATGTCACCTAATCTGTCAAAAAAAAAATACATTAGCTTAAAAATGACATTAGAGATCAGAATAAATCAAAAATATATATTGCAAGCAACTTTCTAAAATAAATAATTTTGCAGGGACCAAAATTGATATTCACTATTGTAAGGATTAAAATAATTTTGAAGTCTTTAAAATTTAAGAGTAAAAACTCAATTTAGTCTATAATATTTTCAAAACGGATGCAAGTTAGTCTCCCATTGATCTAATTTGAGAGACTAATTTGTCTCTCTATTTAGAAAATCTCCGAGAATTAATTAATCCCAAAAAAAATTGAGAAACCAATTTATTTTGTAAAGAAATTGTCGGAATTTGTTCTGTACCGTATCTATGGATAAGTATATCCGAGATAGTTGGTAGGTAATAAGGTTCTGATCAATATAGAGTTATGTCCGAGTTACGTCCGAGCTGATGTTCCGAAAGCTGAGGTGGGGTGTACCTGCACAAACACTCCGATGCTAAAGTCGATGCTTGATGGAGTTAATGCAAATGAGTGATATTTAATGCGTACCTCCTTCTTATGATTAATGTGGTATTTATAGGCTTTGGAGGCATTCAATTGTGTTGATCTGGTCCGTTTGTTGTGGAGGTGCAATCTGGGCCATTTGATAAGTAGATATGGGCTTGGACTGTTGAAGGCCCAATCAGTTTGGCTGAAGGAGTGGGGGGTGTAAATAGTAGGCGTGTGATTTCTCCATAACAGTTGCCCCCCAAGTCGGTTTGGCATGTTAGGTTAAACTAGACTTGAAATATGTGTAAAAAATAAATTGTTTAAGTGAGATTTGTTAAAAATAGTCGTGTTCGGTTTTTCTCAACGATCTTTAAAGGTGGTTGAATTGAAACTATGTTACCGATTTTGAAGATGGATGGAACTGAACTGTATCACCGATTTTGAAGATGGCTGAAGCCGGACTGTATCACTGATCTTAAAAAATGGTTGAAGCCGAACTGTATTCTCGACCGAGAAAATGGTTGAAGCCGAACTGTATTATCGAGCTTAAAAATGGTTGAAACCGAACTGTATCACCGATTTTGAAAATGGTTGTGTGCTGGTGACGCTTCCTTTTAATATTTCTTTTTCTTGACAGAGCATTAAATGCTCGTGCTGATCAACGCGACCGTTCGCAGGATTCGAGGCGTCTTTTTAATGATGACTCCTCGATTTTCGCGTTTGCTTTTGATTTTGATTGAAAGCGCCGTCAATGAATGAGCGATGCGGTCATATCCCAGAACCCTATAAATACAAACGAGGGTAACTCATTCATCTTTTTTAGTTTCCTACTTCATTCAGAACTACCGACTTCGTGATTTTAAGGTCTCCGAGCTCGCTCCTTCGAATTCTGACATCAAAAACTTTCCATTTTTATCAAGACTTTCTTCTGAGGTTAGTACTTCATCTTCCAATTTACTTTTGCTGTGTTTTTCGTAGAATTTATTCTTTGCTGCGCTTCGTTTTTCCATTCTGCTGGGCTGAGATCTAGCCCTCAGCTTGCAATCTTTTTTGTCAGGATGGGGGTTGTCAGGTCGGGTTCCGATTTTGTTTCGTGAACCCAAGATGTTTTTGATTTTATCCTGATAGCTTGCCCCCATTCCTGTAGGTAAAAACTGGCGAAAACAAAACAGACAACTCGCGCCGAAACGCTCCGACTTATAGACCAAGCCGAGCAAGCTCGCAAGTTCAGAGGCCCCTAACATCGGAAAGCTAATGGCATCTAGAATCGATTCTAATCCTTTAGATATAGGAAAGAATGGTCGCACTGAAATACTGAGGAAGAAATGTCTTTCCGCCGAGAAGAAGTGATGAGAAGAGCTTCCGACGAAGAATCGTCCACCCCTTCCGCGCCCAATAATCCGAACTCAGAAGCTCAAGTAGATGTTGATTTAGATCCGAGCTCTTCGGATGACTCCGAGCTCGATTCAAGTTCGGAATCCGACACAGAATCAGATGGAAGAAAGGTTGACGATCCGTCTGTCGACCCAGAAGAAGAGAATGTTGGTGAAGAGAGAAGAGGCAAAGAACCGGAAGATACCGGGAGTTTTGAGTTATTGTATGGGTACGAAGATTCCGGGGTTAACAACGTCGACCTCCCCGTAGTTCCCCCTTTGGGCTCGCCCCGTAGCTCCCACTGTGGTCGCCAATGTTCTGTACCGTATCTATGGATAAGTAATCCGAGATAGTCGGTAGGTAATAAGGTTCTGATCAATATAGAGTTATGTCCGAGTTACGTCCGAAAGTGATGTTAGAAGTGAGGTGGGGTGTGCATACCGCACAAACACTCCGATGCTAAAGTCGATGTGATGGAGTTAATGCAAATGAGTGATATTTAACGCGCACCTCCTTCTTATGATTAATGTGGTATTTATAGGCTTTGGAGGATTCAATTGTGTTGATCTCGGTCCGATTCGTTGTGGAGTGCAATCTGGGCCATTTGATAAGTAGATATGGGCTTGGATCGCTGGGCGTCGGTTTAATTTGAAGGAGTGAGGGGTGTAAATAGTAGACGTGTGATTTCCATAACAGAATCTAAAATGAGTTTTTGCTCAAAATTTAAATTAAAATGGTGTTAAGAAGAATTGTTTTCGTTTGAAATCACGATCTCATTTTGGCGGAAAATAATCGCGGATATATTTAAAATAATAATAATAATAATCGCGGAATCATTACAGTAACGGAAGCAACTGAGTAGTACGAACAATGAAACCTACAATTAGATCAATAGGTGAACGAGGAAAACAAGTCTTCAACCAAAATCAACAGATTATTCATCTAGGAAAACTCGGAAAAGTTGAAGATGCCAAAACTCTATTCTCAAATATGGTCCACAAAAACCTTGTCACATACAATTCCATGATATCTGTATTTGCCAAAAATGGCAGAGTTGGTGACGCAAGACAACTGTTTCACAAAATGTCTCCCAAAAATCTTATTTCTTGGAACACTATGATAGCCGGATATGTTCACAACAACATGCTTGAAGAAGCCTGTGAACTGTTTGATGTAATGCCTGAAAGAGATAATTTTTCATGGGCTTTGATGATAACCTGTTATACGCGTAAAGGGAAGCTTGAAAAGGCTAGAGAACTGCTTGAGTTGGTTCCTGATAAGTTGGACACTGCTTGTTGGAATGCAATGATAGCTGGTTATGCTAAGAAGGGTCAGTTCAATGATGCTGAGGAGGTGTTTGAGAAGATGCCAGTAAAGGATTTGGTTTCTTATAACTCGATGTTAGCTGGTTATACACAAAATGGGAAGATGAATTCGGCATTGCTATTTTTTGAGAGGATGGCTAAGAGGAATGTGGTTTCGTGGAATTTGATGGTTGCTGGATTTGTTAACAGTGGTGACTTGAGTTCTGCTTGGCAATTGTTTGAAAAAATTCCGAATCCTAATGCTGTTTCTTGGGTTACGATGTTGTGTGGGTTTGCAAGACATGGAAAGATTGATGAAGCTAGGAGACTTTTTGACAAGATGCCTTGTAAGAATGTGGTTTCTTGGAATGCAATGATTGCTGCCTATGTCCAAGACTTGCAAATTGATGAAGCTGTTAAACTGTTCATAGAAATGCCGTCTAAAGATTGTGTATCGTGGACTACAATGATTAATGGTTACATTCGAGTTGGTAAGCTTGATGAAGCACATAAAGTTTACAATCAGATGCCTCGGAAAGACATAGCAGCGGAAACAGCATTGATGTCAGGATTAGTACAAAATGGAAGGATAGATGAGGCTAGCCAAATTTTCAGTCAACTTGGTAAACGTGATGCTATTTGTTGGAATAGCATGATTGCAGGCTATTGCCAGAGTGGAAGAATGAATGAAGCTTCCAATCTATTTAGACAAATGCCCATTAAGAATGCTGTTTCATGGAATACTATGATTTCTGGGTATGCTCAGGCAGGAGAGATGGATAGAGCAACAGAGATCTTTCAGGCCATGGGGGAGAGGAATATAGTTTCCTGGAACTCTCTTATTGCGGGTTTCCTACAAAATAGTTTATACTTGGATGCTCTTAAGAGTTTTGTTTTGATGGGGCAGGAAGAAAAGAAACCTGATCAATCAACATTTGCATGTGCCTTAAGTGCATGTGCTAATCTTGCTGCTTTGCAAGTAGGCAAGCAACTTCATGAATACATACTGAAAAGTGGTTATACAAACGATTTATTTGTTAGCAATGCTCTGATTACCATGTATGCAAAATGTGGAAGGGTACAAAGTGCTAAACAAGTGTTTGGAGATATTGAATGCGTTGATCTTATTTCTTGGAATTCCTTGATTTCAGGCTATGCTTTAAATGGACATGCAAATGAGGCATTTAAGGCCTTTGAACGGATGTTATCAGAGGGGATGGTTCCTGATGAGGTTACCTTTATTGGAATGTTGTCAGCATGCAGTCATGGCGGTTTAGCGGATCAGGGTTTGGATTTATTTAAATGCATGATTGAAGATTTTGGTATTGAACCATTGGCTGAACACTATAGCTGCCTAGTTGACTTGCTTGGCCGCATGGGTAGGTTAGAGGAAGCCTTCAACATAGTGAGGGGGATGAAAATGAAAGCAAATGCTGGATTATGGGGTTCACTGCTTGGGGCTTGTCGTGCACACAAGAACCTGGAACTTGGTGGAATTGCTGCTACGAGGCTTCTAGAACTCGAACCACATAATGCCTCCAATTATATTACCTTGTCAAACTTGCATGCTGAGGCTGGCAGGTGGGAAGAGGTTGAAAGATTAAGGGTGCTGATGAGGGAGAAAAGAGCTGGAAAGCTACCCGGCTGCAGCTGGATTGAAGTGCAAAATCAGATACAAAGTTTTGTCTCGGATGATCCAGTAAAGCTGAGACCAGAAAATACTCAGATTATATTGAATACTTTATCTGCACACATGAGGGACAAATGTAACATATCTGACATGAAATCAGATTTTGACATCCTATGATTGGAGGTACTCTCAGTCTAGTTGAAAATACCTTGCATATTATTTGGACAAATTAATGCTCTGAATGCTTGTGAAATGTTAGGATAGAGGAACATTATTAAGGATTTGGATTCTGTGCACCCAATCCTGATCCATTAATTAAAGTTTGACCATAACTTAACATTCTTATGATGTCCGTGTAACCTACATTTCATGTGTGTGATATTCTAGATGGCCAATCAATCCAATATTTTATCGGATCAACATATGCATGGCTATCTCACAAAGCTATAATGAGAATTTGCTATTTATATGGTTTTATCGTTTTGGCCAGAAGGTGATCCTAATCTGGGGCTGCGCAAGAATTCCTCATCTGGCAGGTATGTGATTATCTAATGTCAAATTTTATGCACTTGTCGAATTTTGGAAATTTACATTACCTGATTATGAACTCCATGGATCCAACTTATCTCCAGTAAGTTCTCACTAATGCTGGTTTGTTGTCAGTGTGGTCGTATCTTGTCAAAACCGAAACCATTTATTATTTTCATCAATGGTTACCAAACATGTATTTAACTCTTCAAAGTATACCGTCCATGTTAGAGAATTTTTCTGAGTAAAAAGATCAGAAAAGCAACAAAAAAAGAAACAAATATTTATTTTCAGTTTTGTTTTCTTTATACAGGGCCAATTTTGCAAATTTTGGAGGGGAATTTGTCATTCCTTGGACAAGTTTCAGGATCTTATCTTTTGGCGACTGGTGAAACTATTCATTTCTGGGAAGATAGTTGGGTTTATTATCTTGGTCTGTTAAAAGACATAGCTCCCCCAAAGGTCATTTCTGATGAGAAGGTTAGTGCTTTCACAACTCCAAATGGCTCCTTGGATATGCTAAGACTCGGCGGGCATCTTCCTTCAGTTATCACATCAATTTCTCTCCTGAAACCCCAAACATTTTAGACCCAGATGGTGAGATGGTTTGGGGCTCAGTACAGATGGAACCTTTTCAGTTAAGACAGCTTTCAAGGCGCTAACATCCTCAGACATTCCCAGTGCAATATTTATTCACCTGTCTTTGGAGATGGGATGGACTGGAGAGAGTAAAATTTTTCTTGTGTAAAGCAGCTCATCGGATCTTGATTGTATTTACAGGAAGATTTCATCGCCATATGACAACATCCAATAATACTATCACCCAGCCAGAAACCATATACTGGAGAGTGCAGGAACAGGTATAACCTAAAGAGATTGAGATTCAATCTCAACTGAATTCATTGACTTGTTAGATCAGATACAAGAGAATATTTATACACTAGATTGTGATCTAACTGACTTGCTGATGTGGCATGCCAGATCTAACAACCTGTAACAGAATCTAGCTGGCAACGAGTCAGCATATCTAACTACATACTAACATATCTGACTGCACTCTAACTGTATCGAGGAATGTTGCCATGGGACTGATGCAGATTCATGCGCCTGCTGCCTTGACTTCTTTGCTTTTCACTATTAGAAGCAATTCTTAGGGCCAAAGATAGGGATGTGTGTCTTCATCCTATGGGTAGCAGAGTTTAAGCTGAGAGTCGGTGGAAGTGGATGCCTCCCCTCAACGAATATGTCTCTCTAACCTGTGGTGGAACCATTTCCAACTGCGGCAAAATGGCAGGATGCAGTGGAGTACTAAGGAATGACAAAGATGAATTTATCTTGGCTTTCTCACATAAGTTGGACCCTTGCTCAGTCCTGGAAACAAAACTGTGGGGAATATACCATGAACTGTGTATAGCTGGGGTAATGGATACTGCAAAATCGTGATTTAATCGGACTCTGCTCGCTATTACCCTTTTGTGTGAACCGACCTGAAACCTACACCCCCTCTCCAATCTGGTGCAAGGAATTAAAAATGTGATTTCGACGTCAGCTGAGATCAAGTGGCAACACATTAACTGTGAAGAAACCGTCTGGCAGGTAGATCTGCTAAGGAGAGTATTGGAATTTGGTTGTGTGTTTGGGGTTGTGACCCCTTTATCTCCACAAAAAAGAAATACAGAGCCAGACAATGCAAATGATGTATGATGTTGCTGCTAAAGAAATGAAATCAATGCAACTTCCGCAAGATTACCTCGACTTCTATTGCCTTGCTTCGTTTCTCCCATTATCATTGATGCAAAACAAGTTTGAACGACATATTTGCAAGTTGAGAAATCTGTGAAAATAGCCACTTATAGAGTGGGTCATTATGAAAGTCTAGTCAAAAGTTGCATCATCAACTACTTCGTGATATAATGGCATTCATTGAAAACATTCTCATTATCATCAACATTCCCATCTGTACATTCAATTTATAGAGTAAAAATTAGGATTTAATTTATCTTCAATCAACATTCCTACAACCATATAAATAAGACCATTGTCACGTATCATTCGGACAAAATTTTATGCCCCTACTTCTTTGATTACATATTTTAGTGAGTTGCCTATGTAATAATTCTTGTTCTTATACTTATTAGAACCATGTTCTTAGGAATAAGTCAAGTGGAGTCAAACTTAACTCACTTCAAATAAATAAGATTTGACACAGCTCAAATTCGGCTTGAATTTGACATGAACCATTTATTCTGCTCAATTTTGATTCGATTCAAACTTGCAAAGAACTTCATTTAGCTTGTTAGCTCAAATCTCATAAATTCAAACTCAAATTTATTAATTTTTAGTTATTCAATCTCAATCCGCCACTAACTTTCAACAAGGTGGGACATGTTGCTTTGTTTAAGGGTTAATTGGTGTGTTATCATGTCAAAAAATAAAAGAAATAATAGTGGGTTGTAAAAATATTGTTCTTTTTTGTTTGTTTTGCAGACGAAGTGACAAGTACCATCCGTAAACTAACACATGCAAAATAGGGATCCCAGGGTTTAAAACAGAGTAACCACGAAAAATAACTAGCCTAAGAACATCAATTTTTCCAGTTGTGCTAGGCCTTACAGACGAGATTGTTAAAATAGTGTGTTGGTGTGTTAACTTGCACGTCAATGAAAAATGAAACAAATTCATATGTTAGACATTTTATTTTTTATAAATGACGGGTTGACTTTATGAGTTGCCTCGACTCGCATGGGATGCATGTTAGGGGGGTTGGCGCGACAAGTTTAATCTTCCTCGCCACCCCTAATTATCAACCTCTTCATGTGTTCGTGAATCATGTGGTCTACGATGAACCAATGCTTCAAAATAGTTCAAAACTCCACCAACAACCCTAATAAGTAGAATACACGGTCATTCACTTCCTCACGACTGAGATGGTGAACTAATTGATATAGGTTCGACAAAAAAAAAAAAAAAAACAAATATGAGAGACATATTTGTTTTTTCTTTTTTTTTGCCGAACCGGCACCAATTAACCCCTTTGTCTAATCGTGGATTTTGAGCACCCTTATCATCTACTTATGAAGGATCTTGTTAATCTTCGATGGGATTTCGAACTACTTTCAAGCATTAGTCCCGCTGCAATCACATAATCTGATACCACATTTTAACCATTGTCTCAAATGATAGAACACTCGAAGTTTCGAGAACCGACAAAGTACACTACAATTTAGAGATGGATTGGACTTTCTTATGAACATGTAGCTAGTCATTTTTGGCAAAAAAGAGACTAAATACCCAAATAAATTGTCCCAAAGAAAAAGATGTGGGAAACATTAGTCCATGGGAAAATTAAAGTCCCAATGTAGTTATTCATATTTTTTTCCGATAAACAATGATGTATTAAATGGAGCATTCGGTATGCTGAAAACCACATCTACACAAGCGTCTCAAAAATTGTTAATACAAGTCATTCATATTTCTAAAATAGAGATACGTTAATCCATTTTTCCATCATCTTGGAAAAATGTCAATTAAACGAATTATGTATCACGTTATTTGTTGAAGTGGAGCGTTAAGTTGTGTTTTTTTTAATATATAAAACGGGGCGATGAGCCCAAAAATGATTACACGGGAGCTAAACGACGAGTAGAAACTCCAATAACATCATCAACTAAGGGGTTGTTCTTCATCAAACTACAAATAAGATATGCAAGACCATCAGCCACCCTATTAGCCTCCATGTGGACTTGTTTGATACAACGTGTCTAATCCAAAACTCACGAAAATCAAATAAGAAGTGATGATTGCGTTAGAACAAGAAGGCGAGCTCGAGCTTCGAATCGTTATCATAGATGGTTGTGGTGTCGCAGGATACAAGTTAAGAGTTGGTCGGAACGAGAAAAGAAAAGCCAAAAGAGCAAAAGAAGCAAAAATATATATTAACAAAAAAAGCGAAAAAGAGGTTGAAAAAAAAACAAGGACAATAAACAAAGTCATGCATTACATGCATCGAACATAAAATCATACACTCATCGGTCATGCATCATAAAGTAAAGAAAAATTCAGCGTTTGCATTACATTCACCATAAGGAAAGAAAAAGAAAATAGCAATCATGGCATTTGCATTGCATCGTTTGTTCATCTCACTTGCGGTACAAAGAGGGATGTACTTGGTACCAATGTTCGCTTCAAGTTCGGAAGGAACTCCTCGGTGGAAGATCGAAAGGAAGAAGAGAAAAAAAGAAAGAGAGCGTCCAAGCGCGAAAAGAAGAAAAAGAGCGTCAGCGCAAAAGAGGAAAGAGAGCGTCCAGTGCGCAAAAGAAGAAAAAGAGCCTCAAGCAGCGAGAAGAAGAAAAGAGTGCCCAAAGCGCAAAAGAGGAAAAGAGAGCGCCAGTGTGCAAAAAGAGGAGGTCTCACATCGTGATCCCCGAGCAACGCGATGGACCGCAGGACCCGTGCGGTGCAGCGGAATAGTTAGTATCCTGACCTAAGATCTGCGGTGGGCCTTGTAGATTGATCACGTATATCGATTCGGGTGATAACGACCCCGCCGCCTCGAAAGACCAAGATTTCAGGGAAACGTGCTCACTCCAAGCGGCGTGCAAACTTCGGATTCGCGAGAAGTTCGTTTAAGGATTACGAGTTTTAAATGACTGGGCATTTTACCGCTTTTGCGCCCGAGTACATTTGCTGCTTCCTGACGCCGGTACCCCTTTTATCGTTTACGCAAATGCGCTGATTTTCATTTATTGCTTTTTCAAAAAAATACAGAAGGCTAAGTAGTCATCAGAGGGGCGCTTGAATTGATCACTCCCGAGATCATCAAAAAAAAAAAAAAAGGAGGAAGAGAAAGAAAAAGAAAATTAGTGTTTTTCCTAAGTGGACAAAATGATATTTTTTCTGAATTCTTTATCTCTATTTTGCCTCGGAATATGTTTCCCAGCCAATTCATATTCCTTGTTAAAATCTAGATAAAGAGGGGCAAAATTATACCCCGATTTTATGTCCGGGCAGTCAAAACCTAATTTTCCCAAAAATAATCAAATTTAAAAAGTAAAAACATCATGCATTGCATTTAGGTTTTAAAGTCATTTCAAAACTTCTAAAATCATTTTGGAGTTAGAATGCACTTTTAGACAAATTAGGGTTTTCAATTTTGCAAAGGGTATTTTGGTCATTTCACAAATAAAGGGACAGTTCCTCAAGACAAGTCATCCAATATGCATTTCAAAGTATTAGAGAGTCACTCCTAGGGTGAAAAATCATTTTGAAGTGAAGATGTGTTTCGAGCCAAGAAAAACTAGGGTTTTTAGAGTGAAAGGAGCATTTTGGTCATTTCACAATAAAAATGGTCTTTCATCCCAAATCTTTGAATAATCATCAATGATTTATTTAAAGGATATTTGTGCTCCATTGTGATTATTTTTGTGCATGAATATTAAACCTTTTGCCTACAAAGCCTAGTTTTTGGATAGAAGGTAAAATGGTCTTTCCTTTGAGGTGGGGTAAATAAATCAATTTTGGGATTGGTGAGATCGCCAAAATTCAGAGCCCAATCATTGAATCATGGATATAGCCCAAAATGGCAATGAACTAGGAAGAATAATCTAGAAGGAATATTACTACATCCTTTTTGAATTTTGAAAGGATAAGGATAGTACAATAGTACAATTTGCAATTCCACTCACTCTCTCACACCTCGCTTGCTGCGCATAATCAGCCCCATTTCACCCCATTTCCATTTATTTTTATTGCTTGCAAATTGTATTAAATCATGGCCTTCCATTTAAATGTGAAAATCAATCATACCTTCATTTGAATGAAATAACACTTGTGTAATAAGCCTTGTAGAAAATTACAATTTTGTAATTGAGCTTATCCTTCACCACCTCTTCTTAGGTTGCGCACCTTGTGTCTTTAATTACCCTCAATCCTTGTGATCTTGCATCTTGACCATTGATTCAAAACTTATCTCAAATCCTATTGGTTTGCAAGAGTTACATTATCTAATTACCCTTTAAGTTTTCACTTCATATAAAAGCCCAAAATAAGACCCTAGCACACACACACACTCTCATTTTTACCTAGCTAGCAACCTCTCCTCCTCTCCTCTCTTCTTGGCAGACCCTCCTCCTTCATCTCCTCAGCTCTCTTTTCAACTTTCATCCACCAAATCACCTTAAACCTACTTCACCTTCATAGATCTTCTTCTTTTCACCTTTGATTCCATTTTACACCATAAAGGAGCTTCCTTTCTTGAAGTTTTGCGTGACATTTGTGTAGATTTGTGAAGATTATTGTTGACTTGTTCTTGATCTTCATTCTTCTATTCTTGTGTAGTTTTGATCTTGAGGTAAACACCTAATCTCTTGCATTTTTCATTATTAGCATGTGAATCTCCGCTTCTACTCCTCTATCCTCTCTAGAGGCTTAGAGGGTTCATTTCAAACACTATGTCAAAGGACTTTGAGGAGCCTTGGGTGTTTGAAGTGAACCATGAGCCTTAAGGAGAGGTTTAACGTTGTTTTCATCATATTGTTGTTGCATTTTTCATACTCATTTTGTCACCCACTTTGCATGAATAAAAATTTCCACATGATATATGCATCCCATGGTTCATGTCATAACACAAGTTGAGATTTTGGTTTGATTCATTGAGTGTGAGGGTTCGGTTCTAGACCTTAAAATTTAGGGTTTTTGTTGTCTTTTCACCCTTTGATTTTGTGTAAATAAATGCTTGATGTGCCTAAATTTGCTATGATCTTGTTCTATGTGCTAGTTATGATTCTTAACATGAAATAATGTGTTGTTTATGTCATGTGAGTTTTGCCTCAAGGTCCTAAAAATAGGGTTTGTTGTTTCTTTTTCTCTTTTTGAGTTATACAAATAAAATGCTTGATTTGTGTAACTTGTTTCATGTGTTGATAATAAATTTAGGCATGAAATAACTTGATGATTTGTGCATATAAGGTTTTGGCCTTAGAGGCCATTTAGGAGTTCATTTTAATGCTTAAAATGTGTGTTTGATTTTGTGTAGAAATGTGCAAGAATGTGAATGTGTTCTTAAACTTTTTACCACCCATTTTCATGTTTACTTTACCAACTTACTAGCATTTTACCATAAGTAAAAAAAGGAAAGAAAACATTTTTACTTTTTACTTTTACCATTTCATTAAGTAATTACCTTACACTTCATGCATACTTGTTTTACTCTTTACTAACTTTTTACCACAGTTTTTACCACTTGCTTATTTGCAAATACCCGAAAGATTTTTACACTTTGCATCCTATCATTCATGCACTCATACAAGTTTATATCTTTTGCATTCATACTCTCTTAAATGCCCATGCATATATTAATCTCATGTCTTGTGTTCTACACATGTATGTTCATGCATTTTAATACTTGCCTACTCATGCATTCCATAATACCATGCCTTACCTTCCACTATTATATGCTCATGCATTTAATTATGCATTCAATAATCATTATGCCTTGTATTTACAATTGCATACTTGTACACTCATATGCTTGTTCAATCATGTATTCATTTGTTCATGGCGACTTGTAAATATTCTTCATGTTTGCTTTGCTATGCTTTCATTGTTATCTCGGTTTTGAATAAAAAAGGATTTGTAATGTTCTACTTTCTTTTCAAGTCCAAAATCAAATGTTTTCTAATAAAAACCCTAAGGCATTTTCATAAACAAAATCATTAGCCATCACTGAAGCCGATGCTTGTTTGATCGTTAATGATGGAAATTACTAGTGGTAGTCACTGAAGCCCTTGCATTGCTTTGATTATCACGAAAGCTCCCACACCTTAATCAAATACAAATCAATTCAAAATCCAAAAAAACAATATACGAGCTATTAGTGGTAGTTATCACTAAGACTCATTCTTTTCCAAAACACGTTGCAACTAGTAATCACTTGAGTATTTGCTCGATTGATTATCGGTTCCAACACTTTTCTTTCAAGTTAGTGAGTGAAGCCACTCGAAGCCAAGTCATATTTCCAAAACCGAAAAAATTGTTAATACAAGTCATTCATATTTCTAAAATAGAGATACGTTAATCCATTTTTCCATCATCTTGGAAAAATGTCAATTAAACGAATTATGTATCACGTTATTTGTTGAAGTGGAGCGTTAAGTTGTGTTTTTTTAATATATAAAACGGGGCGATGAGCCCAAAAATGATTACACGAGAGCTAAACGTAGTGGACAGCGAGTAGAAACTCCAATAACATCATCAACTAAGGGGTTGTTCTTCATCAAACTACAAATAAGATATGCAAGACCATCAGCCACCCTATTAGCCTCCATGTGGACTTGTTTGATACAAAGTGTCTAATCCAAAGCCAACAACTAACTAATACGGCGAGCGAGATTTTGCCCTTTAGAACTACCAGCAGAAACACTAGAAATATACTTGACAATAGAATTAGAGTCCAGATTAAGGTCAACATGCCTAAAGCCTTTGTCATAAGCCAACTGCAATCTCACAAAAACACTCCAAAGTTTGGACACATGAGCAGCCAAACCCAAAACGCGAACAAAGCCCACAATCCAAGTACCAACATCATTGCACATAACACCCCCACAGACAGCCGTAGTCGGATTACCTCTAGAGTCTCCATCATAGTTATTGCATAATCCTCTACAGTACCACCCCAACAAATAGAGAAGTTCCGGTTATGGATTGAATGTTGGCATTTGCATTTGCAATAGCAATAGCAATAGCAATAGCAGCAGCAACCACTATGTTCCACCATTACTCTACAGTTATTGTGCATAATCCTCAATTCCACACATTCTCTCCTTTCCCCATCTTTCCTTCCACCGCCACTCCCCGCAACTTCCAACCTTTACAAACTCTCAATTTCCCCCTAAACCGCAACCTCCGTTCTCTTTATTCATCGCGGTACCCGCCGAAGCGAGATGACTACTCCGAATATGACGTCATCGGCGACGGCGTCGTCTTCGAGAAAGGCATTTTCGAAGACCCTAATTTCCATAACGACCTTGACCTAGGCGCTAACAAACCCATACGAAAACACAATTCGAAGAAAAAGAAGAAAAAAGTTGCAGTAAGTGAGCCCAATAATCTGGTTCCTGATAAGTGGAGAGAGGTCCAAGCAGAGATATACATCAGACGCAAGAAAGGTCAGGAAATTGAGTTCAACAGTAAGAAGAAAAGAGGACCGGTTCCACTTAGCGATGAGAAACTTGCCGAGTATAAGGCTTATAAAGAGGCCAGATTGGCAAAAGTGAAACCCTTGGTTCTTGATAGGCCTCCAAGTTTTAGTTTTGCGGAGGAGAAGGAAGTTTCAGAAGGGGAATTGAGTGATGAGTTTGAAGGTGAACGTGTAGAGCCTAAGAATCCTAGGCGGGCTGTTTATGGAAGGACTTTGGAGGATGTCAAAGATTTTTTCAATAGTGAGAAATATGACCCTGCTGCTGCCAAGAGCACTCAAGGTATTCTCTTTTGCTTTGTTTTTGAAATTCACTCCCTTGGTAACTATGAAGCACCGATACGGACACCGGACACGTAGACACCGGTTTTAAATTGAAAAATACAAGTAATTGAAGTGTCGTGTCGGTGTTGGGTGTCCCACACGGTACGTGCCGGATACCAGACATGTCTTCAACCAGAAGTGTCGGTGCTTCATAGCTTGCTTGGTAATGTATGAACTTGTTGAAATTATATTCATGGTTTGTTCAATTAAAGTATATTCATGGTTTGTTCACTTGAGAAAAGTTTTTGTAAGTTTGTAGATGCTTATGGTGAAGTTAAATGAGAGAGCTTATGAAAAGAATTTAGATACAAAGATTAATTTTAACTTACATGATAAGCTATTATGTTAAAAATTCATGGTTGTTATAAGATTCTTTTGTTATTTCTTTTTCTATAATTGCACGTGGAGAAGTCTATCCAAATTGCTCTTAGTTCACTGCTACTTGGCATCCTATTGTACTTAATGGGTGGCAACATTTACAGAGAAATTCAAATGTGATCAGTGGATCATTTTATTCTGTAATTGTTGAATTTGGGAAAAACTTCATCAATTCAATATCAATACAACAATATCATGGTATGCATATAATATGGTTTTAAGGTTTTGGGATTTACGGGTTGTTGTTTTGATTCTTTCATGCTTGTTTGAATAGGTCCTCCTAAGTTGTTTACCAAGGAGGAAGAGGATTTGTTGAGCATGGAAAAACCAGACTTGGCAGTTGCTACTTCGGTAAGTTTTCCGTGTCTGGTGAACAATGACTGATATTTTTGTGATGTTGTTATTAAGTAATCTCGTTAGCTGCTGATGTAATTGTCAGTCTTCTGGGACTGGATATTTGGAACTTGGAAACATTGTTGCATTTTGTCAGTCTCAGGATCATAACAAGAGTGTAGGGGAAACATTATTCACTTGCTTGTATCTATAGTGAATATTCTCAATTTTCTTTTTTCTTTTTTCCATGGCTAATACTAGTTAATTTTAGGATAAATGGCTTCCTCTGCACACTTTTGCTGCGAGCGGGGAATCTTTCCTCGTAGATTCTTTGTTGGAGCATGATGTTGATATCAATGCTGCAGATAAGGTATACAAATTCTAGCTTTTCACATCAAAGATTAAAATGTGTGGAGTCCTCTATTTTAACTGTTTTTGCATTTATTTTTCCCTAGGATGGTTTGACTGCTCTTCACAAAGCGATAATTGGCAAAAAGCGGGGCATAGCCAATTATCTCCTGAGAAACTCGGCTAATCCCTTTGTACAGGACAAAGTATGCAATAAATTAATTGCTGGGTTGTGTGTATGTAGTTTATATTATTTTGTTGATTTTCTTCTGTAATTTATTTTTCGTGCGCTTCCTGCTCCCATTGAAAAAGGAGCCGGTTATCGTTACTTGTTAATTTAACAGCATATAGTATCACAGCCTTGACTATCTATTCGCGTTGCTGATTTTGTGCAACTGGTTTGTTGTTGACGTGCTGGAAACAGGATGGGGCTACCTTGATGCACTATGCTGTACAAACGGCTGCTATCCCGACAATTAGAGCACTCTTGTTCTATAATGTGGATATAAATCTTCAGGACAATGTATGGTTAATTGTCTTAATACTTAGTTTATTCACCTCATATTATTTTATGATACCCTGTTTGTGAAGATGATTCATTTGCTATGTCTCAGGATGGCTGGACGCCATTACATCTTGCTGTTCAAACTCAGAGAGCTGATCTAGTGAAGCTTCTTCTGATTAAAGGTGCTGATAAGACATTAAAAAACAAGGTATTTGTCTATTGATTTCCTACATTGATCTATCAATGTGAAATAACCTTGTGCATTACATAATGTTGCCTGAATATAGATGCTTAAAATGGGTCCCTGGTAAAAGTATCAGCTATCATTGGTATTTAGAAGGTCTGCTCTGCCTTAAGAACTAGTTAGGTGATTTAAAAGGCTATTATTGTACTAATCTCTGAACCCTGATTCTCATCTTTGAAATTTAGATGCTTGGGATTTTCCCTTTAACCAGGGAAGCCTTTCCAAAGTCATAAAAAACTGGTCGGTAGGTGAAGAAATTTTTTCATAAGACATTAAGGAATTGTTAAACATTGGAACCTTCTTGCTTGTTTGCTGAACTTACATAGCCAGTCCTAAGCACGGATAATAGGATTAATGGTTTTATTTAAATTCTGGTTTTCGATAAAGCCCGACTCACCCACCAATTAGTTAGCCTCAGTCCTCACCTAGTAGCACAATAAGGCATGACTTGTTCTTTTCATAGAGCTGTAATTGAGGCTAGAGTTCGGTTCAAGTTGGTGTCAAATGTCAATTATTGCATATTCAAATATTTCATCTATTGTTTATGAACTAGAGAAACGTTTAAACTGTGTGGTTGAGTGTTCAAATTCTGTTGTCTAGCTGCTTAATAATACTGGCCATATCTTTTACATTAATGTTTAAATGACAATTTCTTTGTTGTTTGTATCAGGATGGTTTAACTGCACTTGACCTATGCCTTTACTTTGGTCAAAGTGTAAGGACATATAAGATAATTAAGTTGTTAAAGAGGTGGCAGACACGGACGATAGATGGGGCTAAGAGACAAGACAATACAACTTCTGAAATAATTGGACTAGCCAGCGAAAAATAGCCATTCAGCATGTGAAAATTGTAGGACCACTATTCTATTTTATTGTATTATATTAAAATCCATATCCAAATTGTGATAGGAAAGTATGAAGAAGAAAATATCCAAATTTTGTGATAGCCTAGCAAAAGCCAATAAAAGCGCTTCAATTTGAATGAAGAAAATGACATGCCATTTTTTTAAAAGAGATGTGATTTGAAATTTGGACGGTAAACCTAGAATAAGCCTAGCAAAAGCCAATATAAAGCGCGACATCAATTTTTTGATCCAACATTTTTTTATCCACTTTTGGTGGGAAAATTTTAAATAATGTACCCCACCATTTTATTATTTTGCCATAGAACATGAATCTTTTTTTAATTATAAAACTTACCAATATACCCTCACTCTATATTTTTCTTATGCCACAGTCTTATATATATATATATATATATATATATATATATATATATATATTTTGTATTTTTATTTATAAAATGTTTTTTTTTTTGCAAATAGAGTGACAAGTGTCACCTCTTATTCATCAGGCAAAGTGAATATTTAGGGTAAAAAGTAAAATTCGTTTTGCAAATGACAGTGCAAATTGTTTGTTTGCCAAATAGTAATTGAATCATTTTTGGCATTTTATGTGGAAACCAAATACCAATTGAAAAGAAACTCCACTATCAGGAGAGTCCAAATATGTTTGTACGTATATTGGCCTCAAAATACCAATTGAGAAGTTAACTTTACTAAGCAATGGTTTCTATGATAGTAAAATTTAAAAATAAAAGTTTGGTGTTTTTTTTTTTTTTTTGACAAACAAGCTTTGATGTTGTGAAGGAACATATATTAACGGAAAACAGAAAACAAATCGGTGTCATGACACATTTACGGAAAGCAAACACAATTCCAATTTCTTATAAAACAACAAAATAAAATAGAGAGGAATTTTATTTCTTTACGATTATCTAAAAGCAAACAAAGAAGTTGGTGCAATGCAAGAGTGCGATAAAAGCAAAGGTTGGTAACGATATTATGAATCTCCCACTGTAGACAGTGTAGCGTGTGATCTTATCTCCTCACACATCATATCATAATCAATCCATTCTTTTCTTTTTTTAATATTTAATCAATCCATTCTTTAACAATAACAATTATTTACTATAAACATCTCTTAGAACAAATCTTGGGATCGAACCCAAATTAAAAATGATTTATAACCGATTTATCTGAAATTAATTATTACTATAAACACCAAATAAACCCAAATTAAAAATGATTTATAACTAATTAATTAATCAAAAACAATTATAACATTATTTAATTTCACTTTCATTTTCTTTTTCTGGCTTTCTGATCTTAGCACATTCCATATCAAACCCCTCTCTCTCTTTCTCTCTCTCTCTTCTTCAATTTTTCGCAACGTTTTCTTCTTCTTTGAGCTTCGTATATAAAATGCTGGGATCTCGATTCTGCGTTCAACCGCTCACCGGCGCCACCTCCATCACCGCCGATCACACAAATGCCTCCACCACCCGCTCCGTCCCTCACTTCCTCGCCGTCGATTTCTCTCCTCTTCACCTCCCTCTTCTCCGGAGCCGACGACGCTTTCGCTGCCCTAAATCCATCCTCATTTCCTGCAATTCGTCTCGTAACAGATCCATCTCCGGCGATCATCACAACAACAACGATTTTCTCGAAGCTTCTCTTCTTCTCTCAGGTCCCCTAACTCTCCTCTTTATTCTACCATCTCTTATTTGTTTTCTCAAACCTTCAAATTTTGCTTCCATGAATTATTAATCATGTTTATATAAAATACAGTGAAGCATTGATCGGAATATCAATTTCATTTTTCTCTTTTCAATTTGTTATAATATTTTTTTTCTTTGTGAAAGTTTGCGGATAATGTTATAGTAGTGTGTTTTTGGAGTAACTGTGGTTCTTTTGATCATTTAGGTCTATGTGTATGCATCGCTGAAATTTTCATTACTTAAACTAGCGCAGAAACAATCTCACACTATCATATGTGGAGACACCGGTTTCAAGCAGAGTTACAATGGAAATCGCCAACCTCATCAATTCCCATGCCTAGCTTGGAAAAAAGCTCAAGAATGGATAGTGATTTATTTAGACAAGGTTTCCTACACCGTTTCCAGAATCCCACAATTTTTCTCAAGATTTCCTGTGATGGAGAATATGTTCTGCCTATTGTTGTAGGTATGCAATGTACCAAACATTTAAATATGTGTTCTGGACTACTAGTTAGTAGTTAGTCATTTTATAGAAAATCCAAATTTTTTATTAACTTATATTCTTTGTTGCTGCAGGAAGGATTGCTATTGAAAAGCTTATAGAAGCTCAGGTTGAACAAGAAAGTCGGGTAATTTTTCGATCTGTATTACAATGGTTGTGCGCATTTGTGTTTTTCTGTTCGTGACTGATTGTTAGAAAATTGTAATATTGCAGGATTGGCCAGACCAGTTCGAGTTTGTGAAAGACCTTGTTGGAAGACTAGACCATGAAGTATGGAGCTAAGCTTTTTCCACTTTGTATTGATGCCAATGGAGATTGTATCAGTTGTTTCTTTTTCTTTTTTGTTAATTTGTTTTGCTCATTCATTCTGATGCTTGTGCTTGTCTGTTAAGTTTAGGAACTCATACAAATACTAGCACCTTTTAGCTTTCTGCCTTATTCTCTATAAGTAGAAGGAAGATCAGTATACTATTTTCTTGGGACTTTTGGTTCTTATGAATTCTTCTTGACAAGGAAATGCTATAACCACTCTCTCATTTGCATATCAAGGATTATTATGTGAGATCATAGCATCACATAAATACCGATTGCATGTTTTTTTAACTGCAAATAACTTCACTTAAGTAATGTAGCAATGTAGCACTCTATAATTCTACCATGCTCAGTCTATCCCTTCAAATAGAAAAACTGTGTCTATTTTTCTATTTAGTTATTAAAAAGTGCTTACTTCATTTTGCTCTTTCAGGTGATAATGGTGAGAATTACAGAAAGAGTGGTCAGTACTTACTTCGCCACATTGTACCTTAGCCAGGTTTGATTTTTCAATTCTAAATGCTAAAACACCTTTATGATAGCTTTTTCATTCATAAAAGTGATCAGCAAAGTTAATAATTCTTTCAGCCCGGGAAAAGTGATATTGTTAGTGTGGATGCACGTCCATCAGATGCCATTAATGTTGCAAATAGATGCAAGGTGAAATTCTATGGTGGCAGCCCTTTCCATTTTTGTTAAGAAAAAATTGTTTTTGAGGGGAACTCCGAAAATTGTAAAACATAACCGTTGTTATGGAGAAATCCTAGTAATATGCATTTTGTGCAAGAAAGTTAACAAACTCACTCGTATGATTTTATATTTGATTTGTGCAGGCTCCAATATATGTAAGTAAAGAAATTGTTTTCACAGATGCCATAAGACTTGGTTATGGAATGGGCAGAGTGCATAATAAAAAGGCTATCTATGACGTATTGCTTGACAGGTATTGCATAGTTATTGTGTCATATGTGGCACCTTTCCTTCATAGAGTTTGTGCGCCAAGTTCACTACAGCTTCCCCCCCCCCCCCCCCTCCTTCTATCCTTTGTGAGCCTGAACTATATATGTTTGCTACAGTCCTATAGATGGTCCCGATTCGATAGCTCAAGAACTAAGTATGATGCAAAATATGCATTTAGCTGTCAAAGTGGAAAATTTTCAAGATGCAGGTAAAATACCTTTTGAGTATGATTGTATTGATTTAGTCTTATACATTTACACTTGCGAGTGTTGAGATCGTACAGTTTGTTGCCTTCTAAACTTGTCGGCTGGCTTTTGCAGCTATATGGAGAGACAAACTTGAAAATCTTCGCAAATCATCTCATGAGCACTAATTAGCTTGATAGGTATATCCAAGATTGATTCTAGTGACTTCAACCATTGGAATTTGACTTCAGAAAAATGAATGAACAAAATTCTATGTCTACTTAGTTTCACCTTTAGTTGTCTAATTTGTATGGGTATCTTTTCCTGGTAATTTTTCAACAGGACTATATTGAAGTATAAGTTACAGAAATGAAGGAAACTAGCTAAAGTATCTGTTGTACAGCTGTGCATTAGAGTCGTTGACCTCAGTTTGTATATATTATTATCAAATGTATTAAAGAAACTTGTAGAAGATTCTCGTACTTCCATTGATACTCAGGAATTGCAAAAAAGATAGAGTATGTTTGCTGTCCTTGACATGATCATGAATGAAAATAATATACGACCTTGGAACTTTGTGATGAATGAATGTAACATAGTTCTCTAATTCCTTAATATTTTTGTAGTTTTTAATTTTAGCTACGCGATGTTGCTAATTAACAAATGATGATATTAGCACTGTCTCAGATGTTAATGTTTTCTGATCATGAAGGAGTTTAAATTGAAATATTTGAAAAATGTCCAAGTGTTGATTAATACATTCATCCACACCTGATTTTAAGCCTCTGGAAAATAATACAGCTCTCTTCGATGGATTCCCTATTCTGTTGTTGGAGTTGTATGTTTTAGTTTCATTCGGTCTTTTAGTGCGAGAGTTTCATACATCATGAAATAAAAACTGAATTTACTTTGAAAACTTTCACCATCAGTAGTTTGGCCCTTACTGTGGTTGAAATAATGCCTGTTCAGAGTTACATGTTATTATGATGGTTTAAATTAGTTCGTTCATGTGATAGAGGAGGTTGTAAGACGGTCAGAAACTTCTAGTTATTCCTTTTTAGAGGCATATAACAAGGAGAGGATTTGCTTGCCAAGCATCATCAAATAGGATGTGTGAACTATACAATAACAGAAACAGAAATGGCGTCAGAAACACCATGATGAAGTCCTCTCCAATACTACTAATAACTTAATGTACAATTATTTTTTTATGGAAAAAAAGAAGATTATTACTTATCATATTTATGCCAGCAAATTAGCATCATTAAACATCTTCTAGCAATATAGAACCTGGACTTATGCTCCTTTACCATGGCAAAACATGCATGTCTTTGAGAATGAACAGAGCCACCACCACGACCAGAAAACTCTCCTCTATTATTTGTTCTACGTGAAGCGCATTGACCCATCCAAACCTGGTTTAATTTAAATTAAAGAAACCCCCGTGATTTTGATAGCTAACTTTCTTTAACACTTCTTGCTTTGATATCTTCGCAAGCTTCTCTCTCTGAATTTCTCTGTATCAATTTTGAGATTATATATGTGCTATTGCGGCTTTATATTTGAGTTGAGTCTTCAAAATGACTTTACACGCCCAACACAGCAACGTTATTTATATATATACATGTATATGTATATGCGTGTGAATCCACATGGCTTCTACTTGTGTTGTGTTCCGTCAAAGGATGTTTTTTCTTCTTCATTAAGGGTTCTGATGTCAAAGACAAATCGCTTCTTTATACTCGGTTTTTCCCCCTCCTTTATCTAATAAATAAAAAATAACACGTTACTCATAATTATTTTCTTTTAATAGTAAAATATGTATCTTATATGTTAACTTTTGGATAAAAGTTAGCTAGAATACCATATATATAGAGACAATTCATGACACCTGAGTTAAATCTTTTTATTAGATAAATAAAGGAACGACATCCCCTATCTATTAATACAACAACTACTTTTTCATGGTTTTAGGCGGCAATCTTCTTTATCTTTATGTGTGTTTTTTTATAAGTCTTTTTTGTGTGTTACTTAATTATGTATGTGTTATAGTATGGTACACTTTACACTGACTACTTTATTAATCAATTTGGGGAGACATTTTTTGATGACATTAGTTGTAAATAATGCAAACTTTATGTCCATTATTAATCTAGCAAAAATTAAGGCCCCACTCTTTGTTTTTTTTGTCCAACACTCATTGTTTTTTATTATCAAAATGTACCCCTCATTGTTAAACACATATTATTTTGGGTTTTTTTGTACTTTCACTGTTTAGGGTTATATACCCCCACTCTATATTTTTGGACGGACATACCCTGACAGAAATTGAACCAATCAGATTTATGTTTGTAATAGGTAAATACGATTTATATTTTTTCAAGTCGTATTTACCTATATACGATTTCCTTGACAAAAAACAAAAATAAATTTAAAAAATGAATCCTATTTATCTCAGAATAAGGTAAATACGATGCGATTTTAAAGGAAAATTGGATTTATGTTTGATGAAGGTAAATACGACATACTATTTTTGAAGCTTCTGGGAGGGAATCGTATCTAGATAAATACGATGCGAAATTTGCTGGAATTCGTATCTATCTTCTGGAAGGTAAATACGACGAGCTCTAAAATATTTCTGATCAAATCGTATGTAAGTGAGAAATGGTAAATATAACATAACCGTTGGTTAGTTAATATCTACAAAGAAATTTCAAAGCCATTTTTTTAACCAATAGTACACATCCATTTTTTGTGAACTATCTTGCCCTCATTATTGTTAAAGAGTGTTTTTATCAAAGTTTTTATGAATTACGTTTCTCACATTCTAAATCACCATCATGCATTGGTTCGTATCTTCGCAAATATATCATATATAAAGACAACCCTGTTATAAAAATTCTATTCTATGTTTAGTTGTAAATTATCAATTCGTATCAACCACTAAGTTTGCAATACATAATTTTTTAAATTTTTTACACAACTTCTTATAACCACGTCCTGTGCATCGCACATATGTACGTCCTAGTATATAGAAAACAAGTTATTTGAATTCTATTTCTTTCCAAATTTCTTCTTCTTTTATGGCTGATGTATTACGTGATTCGTGAAGCATTGCGGGGGGACTTCTCTTCATTCTTGATAGTTTTTTTCTAATGAGGGTTTTCAATAAGAAGGTTTTAACGAGACTCCATTAACCTTCTTTTGTTTTAAAAAAAGGTTGAACCCAGCGACTGCTGGAAAGATAAATCGGCTTCGCTCCTGTGAACGACGACGTCTCACGCGTTGATCCGACATGGCGTGTAGTATCTGCACTCATTCCGACGTCCAAGTCAGCTCAAGAGTATTCAGAGAGAGAGAGACAAGTTATTTGAATTCTATTTCTTTCAAAATTTCTTCTTCTTTTATGGCTGATGTATTACGTGATTCGTGAAGCATTGCAGGGGGACTTCTCTTCATTCTTGATAGTTTTTTTCTAATGAGGGTTTTCAATAAGAAGGTTTTAACGAGACTCCATTAACCTTCTTTTGTTTTAAAAAAAAAGGTTGAACCCAACGACTACTGGAAAGATAAATCGGCTTCGCTCCTGTGAACGACGACGTCTCACACGCTGATCCGACATGGCGTGTAGTATCTGCACTCATTCCGACGTCCAAGTCAGCTCAAGAGAGAGAGAGAGAGAGAGAGAGAGAGAGAGAGAGAGAGAGAGAGTGTACTTCATGTGTGTGTGAAATAGGTGAACACGCGATTCAATATTTTCCAAGCATATATTTAAACTACATAAATATGCTCCCACATTTTCTTAAGAAACAAAGCAAGAAAATAAAACAAGCTCCCATGCAGTGGTGGATCCAAAAAATTATGTCGAGGCGGCAAAAAATAGTCTAGTGTTTTTTAGAAAAAATAATATACAAATATTTATAAAATATATAATTTCAAGAGCAAAAACTCAAAGTTGTACTATTACTTAATTAACAAAAAATAAAAACTTATTTGGTCTTTAAGAAACAAAAAAATATCAATTTAGTTTTTAAATATCAGTCACATTAGTCATTTTAATATAATTTTAGGGATATTTTAGTTACTCTAAAAATTAGTTTGAATAATATTTGAGTTTTTAATGACCCAAATCAGTAATTTTCATTTCTCAGAGAACAAATAGATCTCTACTTTTCGTAAATAAATTTTTGAGTCAATACTAAGTTTTCCATTGTTTATATGTAGTGCTAGAAGAGACGGTAAAACAATAAAAATTAGAAGAACAAAAGAGTAAATTAGTAGTCATTATACCCTCATTTATTGGTAAAAAAAATACCTTCATTTAAAAAACAGTTAGCTCATGGGGGCAAAATAATTTTATCAAACATACCGAGTTAAATTTTTTTCCATTATGGAGTAATTGACCCCACACTCTATAGTGTGGATTCGCCGTTGCTCCCACGTTTCTTTTAATTCTTAAAGGAAATGCACAAACAAAATATCAATTAAAATATTTCGCAAGACACATAAAACAAATATCTGTCACATGCTAAAAATTTTCCAAGTCAACCTAAACACAATCGAAAAATATCATGATATGAAGTTGAAAATAAACACAATCAACCGTTGGTCGATCAAATGGACAAATAAAGATTAATGACAATAGTCATTATAATAATTTGGTCAAAAATTAGTCATTATAATAAACATTCAAACAAATGACACAAACTTCCCCGTGGAGAAGAATATACCATATACAATAACTTCAGAATATTCAACACATGTGAACAGAAGAAGTTTCACCGTCACAAACTATGTTATTTATACCAACTCATGCAATAGACTTTCTATAAGTAGACTAATGAATAAGTTGATTTTAACACAACCATTCTTAGACATGTAACTCTAAGAATCTAATTATGAATATCACAATGGTGACAGACATTCATATCAATTAATATGTCTCAAAACATGTCCAAATATTTTCAACAATATGCACAAATTTTCTTAAATCACGTTTCCCAATAAACATACGATATGAAACTTATACACATACAAAACTACATCACTAAAGTGATAATAGAAATATCAAGTTGCACAAAATAAAGTTTCATACATATATGTTCATTCTATAAAATCGATATCAAACACTACAAGTCATAAGATACATTCATTCATATTCCAAGTCTTATCCATATGAGAGCATACAAATACTTTTTATAGTTTTATTTATCTAATTATTAAACAAGCAATATGGTAGTCACCAGACACCGGTTAATTTATGCTCTAAAAATAACACAAATGCAATAGATATTTGTATTGACTATACATGTCGGACATAGCTAGGTGACACATACAGATTGTATGCAGTCAATATACAGTCATGCAGTTATGAGTGAGAATAAGTCAGATCGATCAACAGGAGTCTATGATCCAACCTACGTCTGGTCAGGTTAAGCCTTTTTTTAAACAGATAATGCTTAGGCTTTTTTAAAAGCCTATTTAACTAAAAATATCAGGTTATAGGCCACTGAAAAAACCTTTTAGATCTTATCAGGTCAACTTACTTAAGTAAAAATAAATAATATTATCCAATCCAGAGCCCTAAGTGACCTGTTACCCAAACCATCACAAAGTGAATAATGTCACGAGATAATTAACAATTCAAAGCACATTCACCATAATGTTTGATTCAACATCAAGCACTCACACGAATCAGAAACTACAGTTTGTCACAATCCAACACAAATGATACTACATGACAGCAAGTTTACTTCCTACAGTTAGGATTTTGGAACCAAGGACATGATTTTTTTGCAAGTTATATCGTATTATTATTCGTGCAACTAATCAAATGTGGATGGTTTATAAGCTAAAGTGGGGCCTTCCACAGTCCTGTCTAATTAATTATAGAAAACCAAGTTGTTTGTTATACCTATAATTGAGTTTTGTGTACTGTATTAGTATTACTAGTGTATTTGAAGTTTAAGATTCCTCTTTAATACGCGTGGAAAATTATTAAGTTTCGGACGTTTATAGCTTCTACTCTACTAGACTACTAATAATATGCCTAAAAAACATTTGCCTATCAAAAGAAAAAGAAAACATATAAAGATGTGTTCAATTCAACGATATGAATTATTTATTTGTGAATAATTAAAAAAAATTAAATTATACGAAGTAATGTACTTGCGACCGCGCGTTCACCGCAAAATATGTACTAGCAAATACGCTACTGTTATTTTTGAGTTTCAGAAAATCATTTAGGAAAATTATCACACCGAAGAAATTATTGGGTTTTTAGAGTCCTCTTATAATAAAAAGAAATGGTCACAAAAATGAATTTCAAGAGGATCGAACCCATGCCCATAAGAACCAAACAATAGACATTCGAACCATTCTGTTTTAAATCCCACTACACTGGAGAATTTCTTTCCAAAAATACACCCTCTTATGGTTCTATGATCACTCGAATATGGCTTGAAAACCACTCTTAATTTGAGATGAGAAGAAACGAATTTGAGAGAGATGAGAGATGAAAACTCGGTAGCTATATTGCAACTGAAGGAGCCAAAAAAATGCAATAGCTTTGATCTGGTCAAATAATGTGTTAGACAATTTAGAGATATAACCTTTGGCAGCTTGGTGATCAAGTCACATGTTAACATGAAAACACACAAAAATAAAAAAAAATTCGAATATAAAAATATATGCACCACTTAGCCCAAGCCCGGTCGGATGAACGGTGACAACGCGTGGTGGTTAATTTAGTGTGTGTTTTCTCCTCTTCACAAGAATTGAGTACCCCCTTGGGATCCAACTCAATTTGTCAATCTTTACACTTATAAGCACTCTTAAAGTGTCTATTCTTACTAATGTGGGACTTCTCTATTTTTTCAATTCGCCAATCTTAATCAACATTTCCAACAATCCGCCTCTTCCTGATGTACTGGTTGGGGTACAAAATGTAAGTTGAAGCAACAATAAAGAATGACAATAATTATTTAGGAAAGTCAAATTCATCAATAATTGATATTGTACTAAATGAATTAGTAACTTTTTTCAGTGTAAACAAAAAAGCTAATATAACACATCATTCATTTTGTTTGAGTTTAGTTGTGACAATTTTCATGGCCAAATAAGCTCTCTATAACAACTATAGAAGTTAAGTGTCAAAATAAGACGAAATAATCTTCAATCAAGTAATACTTGTTTAACTTTCGTGTTTATGCTAATTTTTGGTTACAACCAAAAAAATTGTTGCATTAGAAAGGTTGATGTTGTTTTTATATTATTTTAATGTACTAATGGACTTATGGAACCATATTTATTTGAGCTAATAACAGGCTAATAGACTTATTATTTTTCTTATATCCTCTTGGACCAACAAAGTTATTTGAAATAGCTAAATAATATACTATTAAGTGGCTAAATATAAATATACTTGATTATTTGAAATACTAATATTTTATTTGGGGTAGCCTTCGCTACCTCATCAATGTGAGACCCTACGCTCCTAACCTTTTTACTAAAAGCAAGGGCAGGGTCGGCCAAAAAAACTCTTTTAATGAGTTAGCTTTAAAGTAAATTTTTGGCTTTTACTTTTCCCACACCACCTCCTACTCCAAACACACCCCCTCACCCTACACATTTACCAAACTAACCCCACTTACAATTCAATTTCCCCCTCTACCCCTCTTCTTCTTCTTCTCCAACAACAAACCCCCTCTCTCCAACACCCAAACCTCCCCTCTCTCCACTCCAAAACCCACCCATCCTCACCTTCATCATTCACTCTCATTTAACTACCCAACATTTGCAACTAGCTCAAGGTAATAACCCTACCAAACATTTTCCATTTTGGTTCTGTTTTGAGTTTTTTACGCCATTTTTTTATCTGCAAACGCGCTCAGTTCGAACAGGGTCGTTCGAACATGTTCGCATGAACGTGTTCGAACAGGTGTTAACTGGGGTGTGAATTTGATTTTGTTCGAACAGCCTCATGCGAACGTTCGAACAGGCGTATGACAGCAACTGATAAGTTGCAGCTTCTGTGCAAGTTTTTTTGTTTAAATGGATGAAAATGAGGAAGAATCTGGAGCAGTTGAGTTGTCAACTTTAGCAGCTGAGATGTCAACTGTCGCAGTTGACATGTCAACTGACGTCGTCGAATCCCAAGACTTTACTAGTTCGTTCCAAACTGATACGGTGAGAATGAATTAGTTGTTTTAATTTTAGGGAACTATTCAAATTATGTAACTGACACTTAGTCATTGAATTTCAGTTATTTCCTACTCGTGATGAGCTGCTGACTTGGGTGCGTGCGGTTGGGAAATCTCTTGGGATGGTGATAGTTATAGGAAGATCTGACACCGGACGACGATCAGGTAAACAATACTGCATGTTGATTTGTGATAAAGCTGGATCATATAAGACAAATGTTGAGGAAGACACAAACACTAGAAAATGTTGTTGTCCCTTCAGACTGAAAGGGAAATTTATTAAGAAGCTTGGAGGATGGATTTTGAGGGTTATGAATGGAACTCATAACCATGGCATGGCTACTTATCATGATGGACGTCCGTACATTGGTAGGTTAAGTTAAGAAGAGAAGGAACTAGTGGCTAGAATGACTAAGAATCATACTCGGCCTAAATTGATCCTTAATGAGCTGAAATTGATGAAGCCTGATGATAACTATACGGTTGTGAAACAAATATACAACTATCGTCAAAGGCAACGGTCGGCTATGCGTGAGGGTAGGACTGAGCTCCAACAACTGATGTTTTATTTGCAACGCGATAATTATGTTTATTGGACTCGACTTGCAAAGGGAACTACTGTTGTGAAAGACATCTTTTGGGCACATCCAGATTCCATTGAGCTTCTAAACACCTTCCCGATTGTTTTGTTGATTGATTCGACCTATAAAACCAACTGGTACAGGTATCCGTTGGTTGAGATCGTTAGTGTAACATCAAGCAGAGAAGACTACTCTCTCGCTGCATTTGCTTATGTCAATTGGGAGAGGATGGATAACTTTGCATGGGTTCTTGACAAATTGAGGGGTTTATTTAGGAAAGCAGGATGAACTTCCACAAGTCACGGTGATGAGACATGTATGATGAATGCTCTGCGCGACAATATTTCCAACATCTGCAAACTTGTTGTGCCAATTTCACATTAAGAAAAATGTGAGGGCCAAAGCAAGGCTCATTGTCAAAGACAAGCTATTGTTAATGTATGATGAATGCTGCAAAGAATATTTCCAATCCGGTTTACATACCGGTAAGATATTGGCAAGTGTACCAAATCGTGCAAGCGATAAAACTTGTTGATCGCAACAATTTCACATTGAGCGAAAGAAAATGTTTCCGCACTATGTAAATGGTTTAACGTCAAGGGCCAAAGCAAGGCTCATTGTCCTAATTCGATTATTAAAACCCTAATTCCAAGCCTTATTGTTAATGACATTATGGGTGCATTTCTATAAGAACTTCCATTAAATCATTGAATTGTCCATGCGAAGACTACGGAAGAGTATGATTATGAGTTGGTTAGTTACACATGATTTAACGACTTCAGAGCACCTTATCCCGATTTCATACGGTGATGTGAAAGACCGGCGTTTAGACCCGCTTCAAGGAAAAGTTTATTGATGGAGGCTTCAAAGCAACGACAAAGGTCTTAATTCGGCATTACAGATTGGACGAGTGCACAACTACTTCAATACACACACAACACAAACCACTGGCGTAGAGTTTTTGGCCGCAACCCCCTCATTACATCAAAAATTTAGATTTACTCAGTGATTACTTGGGAAATTGCAACAATTACGGTATGTGGATTTTTCCACTTATTCACAAACACACTTAAACACACACACGGCATACACTACGGCGTGCGGGTAACGCTGCGAGTGTTGCACTCACGCCGCGCACACACACCACGGCATACACTGCGTTACGGGTGAAGCTGACGCTGCGGTGTTGCACTCACACCATTCCACCGACACCACGGCATACACTACGTTACGGGTAGACGCGCTGCGATCTTTTGCACTCACGCATGGCCCGACACCCACACGTGCACCGACCATCCTACAATCTGCATACCCGGCCTTAGTACAACCGATGCACCCCAACTTAGCCTACAAACTACCCTTAATTTTTAGTAAAAATTTGGCACTCCCATGGTCCACCAAACGGCTAAGCTTAGCTAAAATCATTTCTAGGATCACTAAGTTCCACCTGAGTTAATGTTTTGAGTGTGGAAGCAAGATTGCATAAGTTCCTTCACCACAGGGGATACTATTAGCTCAATTCTCACCACATCATCACTAAGTTTGCTCAACTAATTTCAAAAATTTTAAAACAGAAATTCACCATATGATTGCATTTTATTCATGAAATCGGCGATAGGTCCTCCCCACTTAAACACAGCAGTTGTCCTCACCGATTGATTTAGGGAAGACCTATGTACAAAGACTAAGGCAAAAACAAAAATAAAATTAAAAATGACAACTAACCTAAGAGAAAACATCAAAGTACACAATCACATCATGCAAGATAAGGGAAGGAGAGAAAATAACCATAGCGGTGAGTAGACTACTCAACCGCGGCCGTCAGTCCGGCGGAGGTGGATGAAAGATGTCGACATCCGGATCAATCTGTCCTCCACTCTGCATCGTGCACATTGCTCTGTATAGGGCTCTCATCCCAAACTTGTGCTCCATTGCCATTCTATTACGAGTCGCCAAATCCGCTCTTGGTTTTTCTTTGTCATGCGTTCTGGTTAGTCGCCAAAGACATCCATTCTTCCCTACAAGTGTGTAAATGTGTCCTAGATGCACCCTAAAGTACTAATCGAGATAAAAATAATGCGAGAAAATAAAATAAAATCAAATAAGGTAAAATTAAAAGACGAGGATAGAGAAAATTGGGTTGCCTCCCAATAAGCGCTTAACTTTAACGTCCAGCTTAGCTTGACGCTGCAATTCCCCTCTGTCAAGGTGGAATATATGACACGAAGAACACATCATCCTTCTTCTTCCGTTTATGAGGTAGGAAATTCATGAACTTGAGGTACAATTTCATATGCTTCCATATCCTCTCGAGGTGAAGGATGATAAACAAGGCATAGAATGAGTCTAAATATCATGGATAAATAAGCATATGCACCTTGGCAACACCACCACCAACAGAGTTGAGTCCGCACACTCTCACTTGAAGCAAATATTACGAGACAGTAGGGAGATTTGTGCAAGTGTTGGGATGGAATGCGCACTCATGCTTAGGATACAACATTCGATCTTAAAATGCACTTGAGCATAGTTTGAGTAGAGTGAAAGTTCAACACTTGAAGAAGAATATTTTTGATGAAATTAAGGGTTTAGTTTCATCTAATGCTATAGACCATATTTTGGGTGGTGAGATCAGACATGGACCCGTTTTCACTTAACCCATCATTATGTCGATGCACACTCAGGACTACACACGGACTACCATGTGCATGTGAGCTTTCAAGGTATGATGTACACTCATCTTGTTATTTTGTCTATAAACTCAACATTATATGGGTTGTCACTAAATCAATGTCGCTTTTTTTGTAGGGTTATGATGGACTGCACTCCAATTCCGTTGAGCATGATTCACCAACATTGGCAGAGGTTGAATTTCAAATTACAGACAGAGGTAATGGATGATGAGTTGAGTGTAGACATTGAACTTGAAGCTATCAGAAGAAGGTTTGAGGCCTCTGATCACGCCGGTAGAGTTATGATTAAGGCAAAAGCACGTGAATTGGCATTCCCTGACACGACTTCTATGTGTCCACCTCCGGATACGATCATTACAAAGGGAGCACCAAAAAAAGATAAGAAAGGGAATGTTGATTACTCAACAAAGCGAGACAAGTCATTTTGGGAGCATGTAGATGACAAATTTGACTCCCCCCAGGGTTCATCTAGTGGATGTTTTGCTTAGTCTCGTAAAAGACCTACTCCCCTCCAAAGTAGGAGTGGAACGACTACAAACCCATATAGTTCTGGTTCAACTCCTGCTCCTACTTTGTCAACGTGTCCAAAGACCTAATCCATCACTAAGCAAAAAGAGAACTCAAGGCAGCGAGTGCTACTACAATCCCTACTCCTCCACTAAATAAGAAACCAACACCCACACCTATTATTTACGAGTCGCCATCGCACATTTGTTTCAAGAGCTCCTACTTTGACACCAGCTCTTGCTCTTACACCGAATCCTATTGTTACAGATACTGATGCTGCAGTTATGGATGTATTTAATACATACATAATAGGGATGATGCCGCATACATGCGTCCCTATGTTGAAAAAGTTGTTAACGTGGTTGGTGATGGTAATCGTGGATTCGGTGTATTGCGGCATTTCTTGGAAGGGGTAAAGAGGCTTGGCGATCGATTAGAATCGATCCGATGGAGGAGCTTAACCAATACAATGACTTCTACACTGATCGTATGGTGGTATTGGTAAGGTCACATTTTTGATGAAGGCGTTGTTGAGGGCACATCATGGGAACAATGTTGAAGATAATTGGATGACTATACGGATATGGGGTATCTAATCGATAACAAGTACAAATTCGTCCGACTTGTTGGTCACCTAATTGTTGTTACACAATTTTTCCCTTCAATGTTGCGCCATTCGAAGTGCCCGACGATTCAACATCCTTTTCGCACGTGCGAACACAAACACTTTGTACAGGTAACGTGTCTTCTATTTAGATTCAGTGTAGTCATTCGAAAACATTACATAACATTATGTTTTTTGTTGTCTTTTGAAGATCTTTATGAAGCACGGAAGTCCAATGCCCCCTAGGATATTATGTGGAATACTAATACTAATAGGGCACCCATAGCAAAGGTTGGGACTCGCTTTTTATTAGCCGGGTGCAAAAGTGGAAGTGTTTGCTCATACAATCACAACCCCCCCATCCCCTTCCTTGTGTAGATTTAAGTAAAGATACTGATGGTAGTCAATGTTAAATTAGATTTATAATTTTCGTACACAACGTTGTATATAACAATTGGTAGGCAACTTTTGAAATAAAAAAAAACTCTGTTTCTGTTTCTGGTTTTTAAGTTTCTGCTTATGTATAACATTGGTTCGAATGATACCATTTGAACGCCTGTTCGAACGCCACCCTTCGAACATGTTCGAATAAAGTCATTCGAGGCAGCAATAACACACCCTCACATCAACAGTTGGCAATATTTCTTAACACGTATGAGCGCTTTCGAACAGGTTCGGACGATGCCGTTCGAACAACACAAATTCCTTAACACGGACAAGGTCGTTCGAACAGTCACTTAAACCACGCTGCACGAGCGTCCCACGTGAGGTCATTTTTGGAAAAAAAAAGTTTGTGGGCGTGCGATGAGTAAAGGGGTGTGGGAAAAGTGAAAGCCAAATTTTTAATTAAAGTTTTTTTTTCTTTTCCTAAAATTAGGTTTTATACGAGGCCTTTTTACATTACAAAAATCTAGAGGTCTAATGCTTATGATTTTAGGCATTGCTTTTTCCAAACCCCTTCCTACTCAGCGCACACTTCATAACCCTGCAGAATGACCAAAATAATATTAATGAACAAAACGGTTCCCAGCGCGTCCCTTTTTCCCCCCCCAGATTTTAAAGGGTTCGGGGGATGGGCTACTAAACCAGTTCAGGGACAGACAACCAAACCTGTTAAAAATGCAATTTTTGCCAAACACCCCCCTTTTTCACACTTTTATAAGATAGTTGTATAATAAGATAGTTTAATTTCCCAATTTCATGATTGCTTTCTTTATCCAGTGAGTCACATGCTATAGGAGGGGATGAATGTTATTCCCAAGCAGTAAAGTATATGTTAGTTTCTGTAATTAGCTAACCATAGTTAATTACATCTGCTATAAATAAGCTTCATTTGAGATACTATAAAATTAATTCTGTGAATTCATCAAAAAAAATTGACGTGTAATTTTTTTTCCTAAAACTACATTTAGCAGCAAAAAAATTGAAATGACATTTTTATCCCTAGGATTGAGATAAAAGTGGGAGATAATTTAAAATTTTTGATAGTGGATTGACAGTATATATTGATATTGATATTGATATTGATATTGATAGTAGATAATTAATTGTTGGTAAAGCTTTTAGCGACCATTTTTATTGCCGCTAAAATCATTATTTATTGTCTCTAAAATCCCTTTTTGTTGTAGTGACAGCAGATGTAGTGGTTGTTGATAGAAGTCTTGAGCATACTTGACAAACCTACTGGGTAAACTTAGTAGTTGTCTTGAGCATACTTGTTGTAGTCACTAGCTTATAGTTTTGTATTTCCTAGTTGGACAATGACATAGTGTTATTTTTAGTTGTCATTAGATGAAAAACTTGTTTAAGGGGCTGCTTAGAGTTTTGTAATTTTTGGCTTTGATCAGATAATAAAGCTACTTAAAGCAAAGTAGACATTTTAAATCTTATATGATGTATTAGCATAATGCATGGATGGTTTAAGCATTTTGTTTTGTGACCACATGAGACAGGTTTGTGTAGTTTCCCCTTGAAATTGTTAATACAAAGCAAGTTTGCCAAGAAACCAATTTGAAACCAGAATCAATAAATTGCTTGTGGTTCCACTTAGTATTCAAATAGTCTAAAAATAAATGTCTATACAAATTTTTTGCCGACAATATTAAACTTTTATCAGCAATGTGCAATGGTCGGAAAATGAAGGTAGTGACTAGTGTAAAAATCACCTTTAGTGGCTATAAAAATTGCCAATACAATTGCCACAAAAAGTTCTTACTTTTAGCGGCAATTAAGCAAGCTTTTACCAGCATTCACCATAAGTGCCGCCAAAGCTTTTAGAGTTTTAGCTATACCTGATGTTTATTTGTCCCTGATGTTTATTTGTCCCTTTGAGGACTTCATGATGCTTTTTGTGTAAATTTAGTGAACTTACATTCGTGCAGAATGCTTTGATGGCGGCTTTTCATCAGTATTGATGAAATATTGGATATTTGAAAGAAAAAAATACCCAAAAATAAAAGTTAAAAATATTATCATGAAAATGAGGTGCACTAATGTCAAATCGCCGTACTCATAAATTCCACATAAAATTTGTAACATTGTATGTCTGCACGAGATTCCATTTGAAAAAAAAAAATGTGACAGATATGTGTATTAATTCTTCCCATAAATACATTATGAACCTAACCCACAAACACTGTTGAAGCATGGCACACATAAAACAAGATTCCCAATTGTAAATTTGTAACAGAGATATTGCTTTGCCATATTGAGCAAACATCAAAAGTCTTTCAGTTTCAAACTGTGAAATTGATTTTCCTCTGCTCCAAGTCAACACTGTCCCAACTCAAAAAGAACTACAGAGTGTTCGGTTGTTTCATCTAATTACATTTCATGTTTTTGAAATTATGTTTAGCATCTATTTGATTTAAGTATTGGACTGGACAGCACAGGATAACAAGTTGTCCATAAACAAAAAATATAAAATTGAGTATAATTCTCTTTACGTGGTTTAGAATGATTTTATATAACATATAGTATTATAATATAATTAGAAAATTATAGTGAAAATAATATGAGTGAGAGAGAGAGGATAAGAGAGAGATAGAGAGAGACGGAAATAAGAGAGCTGAGATAAGAGAGACGCCAGAGAGGGAGAGAGGATAGAGGAGAGAGGGACCGAGAGAGAGGGAGAGAGGTTTCATGATATGAGAAGAGATATAGAAGAGAGATTACTACAAGAAAAGTGTGTTTTTCCGGCAGAAAAAATCAGTCGGAAATGCACTAAATTGGCCGAAAAAGTGACGTTTCTGGCATATTTTTTCTGCCGATAAAACGCTCGTAGGTGATGTTTTCTAGCGGAATTTCTGACAGATTTTTCCGACGGTAAGTTCCGGCGAATTTTTTCGGCCGATAATGAGCGTTTCTAGTAGATTTGTTTTTAAAAAAACAAAATAAAATTGAAAAATCCGCCGGAAACACACATTACCGACGGATTTTTTCCGCCAGTAATGGGTGTATCCAGCGGACTTTTTAAAAAATAATAAAAAATTGAAAAATTAAATCCGCTGGAAACGCACATTATCGACAATTTTTTTTAAAAGGAAATTAAAAGATACGCCGGAAACACACATAGCGACAGGTTTTTAAAAATTTATTTATTTAAATATTTCAAATTTTTAAATTTAATATTTAAAAAGAAAATGAAGTAGAATATTAGAATAAATGATATAGGAGAGAATGAGAATGACTAGAGAAAGGAGAATGAAGATGTAGGAAAAAATAAGAATGAAAGAAAGTATGGGGATAAATATTACAGAAGAAAATATGAATGAAGAAAGTAAGAAGGAATAACAATGAAAGAGAGTATGGGTAGAAATAATTTAGAAGAAAGTAGGAATTAAAAAGTAAAAATGAATAAGAATGAATGAGAGTATGAGAAGTAATAATATAGTAGAGAATATTAACGAAGAAGTAAGAAAAAATAAGAATGAATGAGTGAGAAGGAAGAAGAACACTACAAAGAAAATGGGTTTTTCCGGTGAATTTTTCTGCCAGAAAATACCTGAATCCCCCGCAATTACGTGTATTTTCGGCGGATTTTTTCGGCGGTAATTGGGTCGTCGCAACGTGTTTCCGCCGGTAATTTCCGAGGGAAAATCTGCCAAAAAAGTAACATAATCCGCCGCAAATGTACAGGCGGAAAATCCGTTGGAAAAATCCGCCGCAAACAACACAAATTCCACCGCAAAATTATATATATATATATATATATATATATATATATATATATATATATATATATAAAAATTCCATATAAATGTCAATATATCCACATAAATAACATAATTTTTGAAAAAAATTAATTAATTTTTTAAAGTGAATAAAGGGGACCGAAAAAAAAATGCAAGAATTTGCTTATAGTACCTACAAAAAAAAAACAATCTTTAACAAGAAAGAAACCGAGAGGGTACCAAGCTCAAAATTCAGGAAAAGTGAGAAATTGTGTCATGCTCAAAATAAATAACTCTTTAAAATTGGGTCAAAATGAACTTGGAAACTTGCTATAACAGATTAAATTGCTACTTGTGCATGCTGAACATTTATGCTAGTTGTGCAGAAGAAGGAGCATCCCATGTGGGGTGAGTTTGTGAGAAAGTAGCTTTTATGTGATAGAAACGTGTAGTGAGGACTCATTCTTGTAGTGAGGTCATTTTCTCTTCCTCCAAAAGTTTGAGAGACAAGAAGAAAAAAAATTGAATTTGTAAGAAGTTTGAGTGACGAAATTTGAGAGAAAATATGAGAAGAGTTGAGAATGAGTGAAGTTTTAAGGTGAGAATGAGGGAGTAGGATTAAAATTGGTTTTTTAAAGGAAGAAGGAAAGCTGGTGGCGGATTTAAGCGAGAAAGTCACTTGCGGCAGAATCGATGCACTTGCGGCGGATTTGAATTTCAAAAATCCCGCCCGTTTAATTTTCGGTGGAATCGATACACTTGCGGCGGAAAAAGGGACGCATGGTCCGAGGCATACATGCGGCGGAATTCGTGCGTTTTCGGCGGAATGTAAATGCGCTGACCGAGGAGCTGATTTTGCGGCGGAATTCCTACATTTTCGGCGGAATTTAAATTTTGAAATTCCCACCTTTGCATTTTCGGCGGAATTAGTGCATTTTTGGCGGATTTTTTTTTACAAAAAAACTTTTACTGCTTTAAATTCGTCGGAAACAACCAAAAATCCGCCGGAAAGTTTCTGGCGGATAAAATTCCCCTGAAAACAACCCAAAATCCGTCGGAAAGTTTCTGGCGGAAATCCCCCGAAAAACACAAAAATCTGCCGAAAAGTTTTTGGCGGATTAAAATCCGCCAAAAAGTGTAGCGACCGAAAAATCCGGGAAAGGATTCTTCGAAGATTCATAGGAAACCGCCACCAAATTTTAGTTTAAGGGCAAATTCGGAAAATCCCTTTTAGGTTTAAGATAAGGCTGAGTTTAGGGTTCGGGAGTCGTTATGCGTGGGGAAGGTATTAGCACCCCACGACATCCTTTGTCTAATTATTTATGTTTTATTAATATTTACCCTTTTTATTTATAGTGAAAAAGACTTAATTAAATTTTTAATTTTTAGTGCTTGACAAGAGTGGACTCTTGCTCCTACGTACCTCCGGATGCAATGGAAGAATCAAAGCTACGTGTAGTTCTTCCTGAAAAAGGTTTGTTAGTTGGTGTTTTTTAGTGTAGGGGTCCTAGGATTCCTTGAATCGCACCATACTCATCGATTCCTACGACGACTAACCCGGGATTGTACAACCGACTTTAGTCCCCTACTTTTGAAAGTATTTTTGAGGTTTTTTGAAAGAAGTTTGTTTGATGTGAGGTGAGTTGGTTTTAGAATAGGTATTCTAGAACTCTCGAATATGCATTTACTCATTAGTTCTAGAACGCTGACTAACCTGGTTGTACAACCGACTTAGTCCCCTATTTTTTTGGAAAAGTGATTTATTTATTTTCTTATAAGTTTTTAGGATTTCTTGGCCCATCAGCATGTCATTGGTCCTAGGTGATGACTAACAGGCCAGTACAACCGACTTAGTCTTTTATTTGATTTTTAAAGAAATAAACTAATTTGTGCATAAAAAAAAAGACAAAAACTGATAAATAATAAAGACTAGGCTAAATAAACAAATAAATAACTATATACATAAATAAATATGAATAGATATATACATAAACAAATAAATAAATAAATATATTATATTATAAATAAATATGTACATAAAAATAAACAAAATAAATACAAAACTAACTTTGGACTCGACGCGAGTGTCGAATCGAACCGAAAAGCGATCGACTGGGTCAATCACGAACTGGACTCCTATCTAGTCCATTTTGACCCCAAGACCGCAAGAACCGCTTTGAGAATCGGAAAGCCGACTCAAAACGTCCAAATGATCAAAGACGGGCTTTTAATGAAATGGGCCGCGAACGCTTTCACCCAAAAGATCACTTAACCCGCCAATGATCTCTTCCTCTAATCTTCACCTCTCAACCCCTTTTATATACAATTGCTAGGGAGCTCTTGTTTCTTGTGAGCAATGTGGGACTAAAACAATGTAGAGAAAGCAATTCCCCTTTAAAACACAATCCCGTTTTTCTCAAACCTGTCACCGTAAAATTGTGATTCCGGATTCGTTAACCGTTGGATCGTCTTCCTTTTTTGACAGTAGGTTCGTGAGACATATATCTCCGCTTTCACCGTTCGGATCGTCGAAACGAGGTCTGAGGAGAGAGAAATTGCCTTCGCAATAGCTGCAGTTTTTGGTCCGTTTTTCTCAAACCCCTCACCGTAAAAGTGCGATTCCGGATTCGTTAACTATTGGATCATCTTCATTTTTCGACAGTAGGTTTGTGAGACATATATCTCCATTTTCACCGTTCTGATCGTCGAAAAGAGGTCTGAGGAGAGAGAAATTACCTTCGCAATAGAGCTGCAGATTTGGGTATTTCATCTTTTTGTTCTTATTTTGTAAGCTCTTGTGCTTTGCTTCACTTGCTTTTTCAATTACTCAAAGAGGGTCAAAAGGAAATAACATGTGGGATGATTGACCAAGAATCAAATCATGCATCTTTATTTCAACTTTATATTAATTGTGGTTGATATGCACAAGCTACTTATCTTTTACTTGAGTACATAGAAACGTTTGTTGCACATACACTACTTAATAAAATAAAAAAATATTACAATGATATAAGAACTCAGACAAAATTGGGGTATAACAAAAAGTCACGTCTTGAAATTTTTGTTTTTCTTGTAGTGGAAAGGCGAAATGTAGAAGAGAGAGATATGTAGAGAAATTTATGGAGATTGGAGAGTATGAGAAAACGAAGAAAGATAAGATAGGAAAAATGTAGAAGAGAATGAGATGGAAATAAAGAGTGAAATGAGAGAATGAGAATAGTTTATGAGAAAGTTTTATTTATAAGCATTTTCGGACGGTTTCGGCGGATTTTTTTCCCTCAATATTTTTCTGGCAGATTTTTAATTTTTTTTTAAAAATGTGACGGAAATGTTAAAAATCCGCCGATAACATTTCCGACAGATTTTATAATTTCCGCCGGAACCATCCGAAGGAAAAAAATCTGTTGGTAATACGCGTTTATCTTGTAATGGATGATATGTAGAGAGATAGAAAGAGGATAGAGGACAGAGAGAGAGAGAGAGAAAGAGAGAGAGGGAAAGAGGATAGAGAAAGAGAGAATAGATGAGAGAGAAGATTGAGATAGAAGAGAGACCGGAGAGAAAGAGTAGAGAGTCCGGGAGAGAGGGAGAGGAGGAGAGGTTTCATCATATAAGAAGATACATAGATCGAAGAGAGGTGAGATGTAGAGAGAGAAAGGAGAGAGAAGAATGAGATATGATATGAGAGGGGGAAGGGTAGAGAGGATAGAGAAGTGAGGGGGATAGAGGGGATGGAGAAAGAAAAAGAGAGAAGATAGAGAATAGAAGTAGGAGAGAAAAATATTATTAAGTATGAAATAAAAATAGTATTCTTGTAATTTTTGGGTAAACAGAAAATTGTACTGTGGTTTTGCGAGTGACAGAAATTTAGGGTTTGCCCTCATTGATGTCCAGTACCATGAACATTTTTTTAAATCAAATAGGGTACAACTAGAGTTGTCCAGTCCAGTCACCTGCTTTTTAGCAAAAGCTGGAGCACTAATGCTCGGTCGAACTCCTCTTGCTTTGAACGACTTCGCGCTTTGCGTTTATCGCTCGAAGGACTATGTTCCCAATCGAATCGCTCTAAAAGTAACACACTAATTACTAACCGTTTTGTCTGTAAATAAAAAACCCAAAAATATGGGAAGTACTTAGAGCATCCACAATGAGGACTTCTTGACTCTTAAGAGTTGAAATTTAATAGGTACTGTCATTGTGGAGACTAAAACGTGGGTACCTATTGGGGTGAAAAGTCGTCTTTCTCTTGACCCCAGCCTTACTTTTGAGTTTTGATTAAAAATTAGTAATAAAAAAGAGTGATGCACAAAGTTATTAGTGGGGTCTATTTAGTAAATTTTGTTGGGGTTCTAGATTGGAGAGATGCTCTTATTAAGTACTAGTATTAAAAAATAATTAAAAAAGAAATATGTACATGTGTGACCCATTTAAATACTCAAATGAGAGTTTCTCTATTGCGGATGCTATTAGTAGTGTTTTTTGTTGAGAAACTGAAAATGATCCTTTCTTGTAGGGATGGCAAAACGAGCAATCCGGTCCCGCTCCTCAGCGAGTTGGCAAGTCGGCGGGTTAGCACGCTAATAAAATAAATAATTAAAAGTGTTTTTAAATCTCACTTCTTGGGCATAAAATAGGTGGGTTTACGGGTTGACCCACTTAAACTTGCAAAAAAACAAGATAAAAATGACGGGTTAGTGGGTTGAACCCACCAAAAAATATTAAAAAGTATTTAGAAATAGCTAAAAACATGAGAACAAATTAAAAATAGGAAAAAATTAAAATTGGTGGGTTAGTCCACGCCGCGTTCGTCTTTGGCCGCCGAGTTGACGATTAGGCGGAGCAAGCTACAACGGATTGACGGAGTAAAATCACCAACGCAACCCATATTTTTTGACAGACTAGCGAGTTGACCCGACGGGCTAAACCCGTTTTGGCATCCCTGCTTTCTTGTGAGAAAAAAGTAAATACTAGTAGGAGGAGAGGAAGGAAGCCAAATGGGCATTGAGAGTTTGAAAAGAGCTCAGTGAGTCACGCGAGTAGTAAATGTTGCGGCAGAAAGAGATTCCCTCATTTAATGTTTGCGCTCTTTCTTTCTGCTTCCTTTCTCCTGCAACACAGCACAGCGAGTGTGAGTATCGCAATCATCACTCACCCACCGAAACTGCCCTTATTCTCACCTCACGAACCAAGTACTGTACTAGTACTAGCTAGCGGGTTAAATTTGACTTTTGCATTTGAGGCTAGAGAGAGAGAAAGAGAGAGAGCAAATTCTGTGTCTTAAAGAGATGCAACATTAAAACTGAAGGCCTAAAGGACAAGACGATATGGGTGAAAATAAGGAAAAGTAGCATGGATGGATTTAAATGCACTGCCTCTGCTTTATGCTTTGGTAGTCGCGGCTTTTAAATGCTATATACACAACAATGAAGTTGAACTTGATTTCATGGCATCATCCTTCTCATGGAGTAGATTAGGATCAAGTTGAATTCTACTTAATATAAGGTATACTACTCTCACTCTCACCTCCAAAGAAAGAAAGAAAGAAAGAGAGACAATATTCTCATTTGTCACACAAACAAACACAATATTTTCTTTGAAAATATACTGATCACGTTTGTACATTTTTGATTGTCAACAATGTTATACAAACAAAAAATAATGTTAGCGCACACCATATTGATGTCAAACACCAATTTACAACACCAGTAATAAATAGATTTTTAAAGTGCATCGGACAATTTAAGGGCAAAATGAATGCTGGCCATTAATTATGGTTTTTTTGGTATACGCCTAAAACGACTACTATTGAGAAACAGAGGGAGTATATACAACCCTCTCATCCTTCTTCTTAATATAAGGTATACTACTCTCACTCTCACCTCCAAAGAAAGAAAGAAAGAAAGAAAGAGAGACAATATTCTCATTTGTCACACAAACAAACACAATATTTTCTTTCCAAATAACATTTTTGATTGTATAATGATGTAGCTAATGTGATATTGGCCTGGTTCACTCAGACATAACAAAGATCTCACTGCAGGTTTTGCTTTTGATTGAGCCGTGCCAATATCTCACTGCTATTTCATCTTAATTTCCCTACGTGTTACTTGTGAAGAATGAAGATTAGAAGATCAATTTAACGCGCAAAGGTTGGTTGGTAGGTCATCGATTTTTGTTAGCTCCTTATTAATTAATTACTATGAGGATTTTGATTACTACAACATGAGTTACATTACATGACCATCAAACCACATGAATATAAGTAGAACTTCTTCTCATTCGTCTCCTTCTTGTCTCTATGTCTGTCTTATTGTGTGTGTGTTTTTGCAATGGCGCGAAAATTGAGTATATGTATATCCTCTATATATGACTGTACGTATAACAAAGTATAAAGTTTTAAAAAAATTAAGTACTCTAGTTTGAAATGCATTTTCTCTATTCTTTATCAGTGTCTTCTCCATGAAATTAGCTATACCCTTCTGACTATTAGGGTTTCATTATAGTGGCTAAGAATTGGGAGCTCAGTCTTTTGAGAAGCAATGGAAGAGCATTAAGATTCTCCAAAGGTAATTGTTTCACTTGACAATTTCTTCAGAGTAGCCTTCTCAGTAGGGTAAACGTATCTCTCAGGAGTGTGATTGGGACTTAAGTGACATCTCTTGTATACTTTGTGAGAACCCTAGCCTATCTATATTTCATTTGTTTGCTTAGTGTGTACTATTTTCTATATCTTTTGGCATGTTATATTTGGTTAGTTCACATAGGTGTGGTTAGTTCACATATTTGACCATCACCCTGATGATTTGTCTCACTTGTTTTATGTTTAGCTTTTGCTTTATCCATTTGGGAGGTTTGAAGAAGTGGTTATTCTGATTTGGCGTGTAGCACTTTAGAGTATTCACAATATATGGTTGCATTTTTTATGGCAAAGAACTATGTGTAATGGAGGTAAATGTAATAAACTAAATCCACTAGATACGGTGGATATGCTACTTGCAAGTGTTTGGCGCAAAACTTATAGGGTTTCACTTTTTCTCTCATTTTTTACCATTGCTACTTTAGTTAAATTCCTTATTTATCCTCTATTATATCAACATTCTCTTTCCTTTATTTTCAATCATTAATTACAAATGTCTATTTATGTCATCTTATATTTATAAGTTAATTCAATCGCTAATTTTACCAAACACTATAAATTCAATATGCTATAAACTACCCGCTATCCACTCGCTTACTATTGATCTTCAGATTTGTATCAGCTGGAGTGGGTGTTTGGATATATATTTAGGTTAGGCTGATAGTTCATTTGAGCAACTCTTCTTTTTACTACTTAAAAAAACTAAAATAACAACGAAAGTTAGAGAAGAATTGGTTTCCACATAACATCAGTAATAATGGAAACAAATTTTGTCATTTTTCATCTCTAAATTTTGATCGCTATTTTAGTTTTTTCTAGTAATCTGTTGAAATATACTCTTTCATATCTTTGGATAAAACTACCTTTTTTGCTAAGAAAAGGTAGATTCTCATGATGTTCAATTGCTAGTTGTTGAATACTCACCCTTTCGCTTTCCTCTAATTTGCAATGCTAGTTGTCATGGCAATTGTTGTATGGAAATGGAAGCATTATTTGGGTGAAGCTAATTTTATCGCAGATAGTCTGGTTTGTCAGCTGATGATCAATGTAGCCATGTATAGGGTGTTGAACCAAGATCTGGGTTTTATTTTTTCCTTTTGGAAGAAAAAAAATTAGGTGAGTTGGGTTCTGGGGGCTCACAAGAGTCAAGGCATGTCTCACAGCTCTTTGAGCGCTTATTGAGGTACTTACGATCACCCACTAAAGAGATTCTCACGCTGACAGCGGGAGTTGAATCTACACCCTTGCAGAGAATGAGCCAACTCCTTACCAACCTTCATTAGATGTTAACTAATGCCCACATAATTTGCAGAGTAATCTTTTTTAGTCAAACAATTGGCAGACTAATTTTAATTAAGAACCAATTCAATTTGGGCCAATTATGAACCAAATTTGGCCAGTTAAATATGACCTAATTTTTGGGTATTACTTTCCTCACTCCCTCTCCTACTCTTTCACATCCCTTAATAAATTTTATTCCAAAACTAACCTCGCGTGAAACGCTGTGAGGACGTGTTTTATGATTTGTTGAACGACCTTGTTGAACACGTTTTACGACTATTCGAACACGCGTTCAACGACCTTGTTCGAACAACATCATGCGAACTCAATAAAAATGGTGAACGTGGTGTGAGAGTCCATTTTTTGTAATTAAATAGGGTGTTCGAACACACCATGCGAACTGTGCTCGCATTTACCCCATGAAACAGTGAAATTAGACACAAGAGAGGTGTGAAGTCAAGATTTAACACACACTTAAGCGTTGTCATTCGAACCTGTTCGAAGGCCCGTGTTCGAACAGGTGAAATTTCGTGAAAAAAAAGAGGTTTTGGCTAGCCTTTTGGTCTTTTCACACCCTTATGGGGTGTGTTTTGAGTAGGAGGGGGTGTGGGAAAAGCAAACGCCTAATTTTTGGAAGAAAAAAAAGACCTAATTTAGTTTGGGCCATATTCAATTGGTAAGGGCCCATGCTTTTCCTACTCTCCCTTCTACTCACCACACACCACCCCAAACCTTGCGAAATGACCAAAATATATTTTTAATGAATAAAAATATTCTAAGCGCATCCCTTTTTCCTGGGATTTCACGCGTGTGACACCATGGTATCGAACCTGGTACGGTTTCACGGTGTCGTGGTACAATTTTTTGCCAAACACCCCCCATTGCAAAATTTTTAACAAGTACGCCACAATGATGTCGAACCAATACTGTATCATAGTGTCGTACTCACTAAATTTGTTTTTGAAAAAGTTTGAAAAACAAGGTTCGGTACTACAGAATCGTACAAGTTCGATACTATAGTGTCAAATCTGTGTTTTCCAAATATTTTTAAACGGTTCGGTACTATAGTACTGAACCATCCCTAAATGCAGAAAAAATACGAGTAACAACGAAAGAGAGAAAGGGGAAATGGAGGAGGTGAGAGGGAGGTGGTGGTGGTGGCGGTGTGGTGGTGGTGAAGGAGAATAAAAGAGGGGGGAAGGATGTGATTGTGGTGGTGGTGGTAGTAGAGAGACAGAGACAAAGACAGAGGGTGGTGGCGGTAGTGGTGGGAGAGGGAGAAGGTGGTGGTAGTAGTGGTGGTGGTGGTGGTGAGAGGGAGAAAGAGATGGTGTTGCGACCCATGCTTTTCCCAACCCCCTCCTACCCACCATATATACACCACTAAACAATGTGAAATGACAAAAATACCTTTAATGAACCCAGCACCATCGGTTTTTTTTTTTCTAAATTTGAGTTGGTTCGGCTATACGCAACCGAACAAGTACGGCTAGCCCAACTGTACCTGTAATATATTGACACACACATCCCTTTTTTGCACTTGCGCGTGAATCAAAAATTTGTTGGTTCAGCTGTGTGTAGCTGAACCTGTTCGGGAGACTGTAACCGTACCCATCAAAACTTTGTTGTCCCAAGAATGGTTTGGTTGCCTGCAACCGAACCGTGGGAAAGTGCAGAAAAAAACGCAATACAATGACATAAAACGAAGAAATCAAAGAATAGGAGAGTGAGACGTTGAAATCGAAGGAGTGAGTTGAAGTTGCAAGCAAACACATGTTTGGTGTTTTCACCAAAAACAAAAAAAAAACATGTTTGGTACTTGTTATAAATAATCATCGATTATTGTCGACATTACTCAGTCAATTACTTATCTTTACATGAACTGATGTCATGGCTTTTTTGACATCAAATGGCAACATAAATTTTAGTCTCTATAAAATTAAATTGGTTATAACATCAGGAGTGTTACTCGAATTTCACACGTAAGTTTCATGACACTGCTATTGTGAGTTGGTAAGACTAGGTCCAATCCAGTGGCATTATTTAAACACTTTGTCTTACTAAAACATGTTTATATGCATGCTTTCAGTTGCTACTTGCAATATATCTATAAAAAAATGCATTCTTTTGACAAATTAAAGATGGCTATTAACCAAGCACATTTTAAATGAGTCATTATCACACTAATCACGAAAAGGTATAAGTTCATACAATCACCTGATCATTGACTTTGAACATGTGCTAATAAGAAGAAAAAACTGTATAAATCTGTCTGAGTCAATTGAATGTTTTTTTTAAGGAAAGAACTACTTAAATTGGATAAAGTACTGTAATTATGTTAGTCAGCCAGCCTAAACAAGGTAGGATGACAAAGTGGGTCGCGCCCCCGCTCGTTGAAAATTTGACACCGACCCGCCAAAGTATAAAATAATATCTAGTTTTAGAAATCAAAACCAAAAATAAAAGTTATGATGATAGCTAAAACGAAACAACAAAGATAAAAAGTGAAAATTCATATATTGTAGAGTCATAGACATAAATATTTTTTATTACACACATAAAACAAAAATCTCAATATTTACAAAGAAAAAATCTTTAAATTTCTCCATTTCTCCATTTGGAGAGAGATAGACACAACATTCATGGTGAGCCATATCATTAAATTTATAATAATAATTAATGTTATGGTTCACCATGAATTTTGTGTCTATCTCTTTCTAAATGGAGCTCTTAACCCCATGTTTGAAGATTTTTCCGTAAATCAAGGTTGGCAAAAACGGTCTCTCACAAGCTTTTGCATTAAAATGTCTCAAAACAAATACTATTGTGGCGAAAAGAAACGTAAACAAACGTGCATGACGTGTATATTTGGCGGAAAACTTTGTAATGATATATCTTTGGTGTAGGAAGTGGCGGATCTTGACCAAAATGTTGGGGAGGGCCGCTCATGAAAGAGTTGGTGAAACTCAAAAATGCATGAGCAAAGACGCAAAAACGCAAATGCAGTTAAAATAGATGATTAAAGTTATTTATAAACAAAATTGAATGACTAAAAATATAATTTTGATTTACATAGAGACTCAATTTTTGTTGTTTGTTAAAAATACTTTTAAATTTATTTGATTATAATTTTTAAATACTGAGATATTTTTTTCAAAAATTATCAATTATCTATTCATAATTTCTAATTCTAATATAAGAGATCAGATGATATTAAACATTTGAAAAAGTTTATATTCCAAAAAATATAAAAATACCATATATATATATATATATATATATATATATATATATATATATATATATATATATATATATATATATATTACCTATACATTGTGTAAAAAAATTATTAATGAATAAAAAATATATTTTAATTATGTATATATTGTATATATACTGCAACTTTTTATTGTGTTTCAAATAACAATCTCTATATATTAAACCAAAATCGTTGACTTCATGATTTTGGTGGGAAATTTTTTTCACACCATTTACCAATATACCCCTTATTTTGTACCCTACTGTTTACCAATATACCCCCACTCTATATTTTTGGACCAACATACCCCCACTCTATATTTTGTGCCCCACCGTTTACCAATATACCCCTCATTTTGTACCTCACTGTTTACTAATATACCCCCACTCTATATTTTTTGACCGACATACCCCTGACAAATTTTTTTTGTCCAACACTCTTTTTTTTATCTACTTTTGGTGGGAAAATTTTATTCCCACCATTTACCAATATACCCCTCATTTTGTACCTCACTGTTTACCAATATACTCCCACTCTATATTTTTGGACCGACATACCCCTGACAAATTTTTTTTTGTCCAACACTCTTTTTTTTTATCCACTTTTGTTGGGAAAATTTTATTCCCACAATTTACCAATATACCCCTCATTTGTACCTCACTGTTTACCAATATACCCCCACTCTATATTTTTGGACCGACATACCCACACTCTATATTTTGTACCCCACCATTTACCATTATACCCCCTCATTTTGTACCTCACTATTTACCAATATACCCCCACTCTATATTTTTGGACCGTCATACCTCTGACAAAGTTTTTTTTGTCTAAGACTTTTTTTATTATCAAAATGTACCTCATTTTTTGCACCCCATTGTTTACCAATATACCCCATTCTATATTTTTTTGATCGACATTGTTGCCTCATCCACCAAGAAATTTATTGTTGCATCTTCTTCTTATATATATATATATATATATATATATATATATATATATATATATATATATTATATATATATATAATATATATATATATATATATATATATATATGTTATGTATTTTTATACCCTTATAAAATGTTGATCATTTTTTGAAAACTACATCTATCGCATCGATCATCATCTTCATGCATCGCATCGTAATAATCGTCCTAGTTAGAGTTGTAGTGGTAATGATTGCGGTAACTAAGATAATGGTCAAGAGTTCAAGTCTCATTTGATACGTTTTTGACAAAATAAAAAGATAAACCTCAGCTTTGTTTTTTTAAAAAGGCAAGCGAAAAATAATAAAAGCAAGGCAACTAGGAGTCGATCACAAATGCAATAAGTGAAAGGAGAGAGTCTCAACCGCTAAGCCAAAACTTTTTCTAATGTTCTCCAAATAAAATTACAACTTATTCTATCATAAGCTTTTGACAAGTCCACCTTAATAGCGAACATTTTAGTTTTCCCTCTCATATTTTTCATACTATGAGCAACAACAATGTTCTTATGAATACTCCTTCCAGACACAAATACAGTTTGAAAAGGGGAGATAATTTAGGAATAATCTTTTTAAGTCTAGACACAACAACTTTGCTCACGATTTTGTTTAAAGTGTTGCAAATAGAAATAGGCCTAAATTGATCTACAAACTCCGAACAATATTGGGAGTTAACACAATAACGGTATAATAAACCGATGCATACAAGGAAGTAGATACTAAACACAACATCTCTAACCTCCAAATCACCAATAGGCGAGCCAAGTTCCAATAAACTCTCCTCATCAATACCTAGAAAGTAGATATTTGTTTAAACCAGTTTGGACCATCCTCTCCAACTGAGAATAAAGATTTATTAAAGTCATTAACAAACTGTTGAAGCACATTTACATCACCAGGCCAAACGCCAGTAGAATCTCTAAGCATCTGAATTAATATGGTTTTTCCTCCTATTCTGAATGGTCTTCAAATGATAGTATCTAGTGTTCTAATCTCCATCATGTAACCACTTGGAACAAGAGTGTTGATGCCAAAATAATTCCTCCTGCCGATTAATGCTTTTAAGCTTCTCTTAAAGTTGATTTTCCATCTTAGAAAGATATTTGTTGCCTTGGCCAATATGAAAGGCCTTCTGAATGCCATTTAATCTTGCATGGAGCTCGCTCTTCTTAGCTCTAACCTTCCAAAAGGTATATTCCTTTCAAAATTTAAGAGCGGGCTCCAAAGGATGAATGTTAAAAAATCAAAAGCCCTTGTCAAAAAAAACAAAAGTTTTTTTTAAAAAAAAAAAATAATCAAAAGTTTAAGATTGTATGTTTAGCAACAAAAAAAGTTAATATTAAAATTTACTAAAACACAATCATTAAATTATATTTCATCATTGAACAAGTTCAAATCTCCACTATTACACTTAGAATGAGGTAAATACTTACCTTCATAAGCTCTCAATACGCTACAAAGGAGTCATCATCTCACTCTAAAATTTTGTGACAAACATTGGAAATCTTTTTACCCGATGCATATAACAATTGTTTGGTTCTTTGATGCATATAACAGTTAAATTTTTTTACGCCATTAACAGTTACTTTTGTTTTTCACGTTCATTAACAGTTACCTGAAAGTGAAAGAGTCCGACTCGAATATACAACGATAGTAAAGTTTCTCTACGAAATGATTACTCTGATTCAGTATATTCTTAATTATCCCGCAGAAACAGGAAGATCAAAATTTTAATTTTTTTTTTACAAAGGGAAACTCATATCTTTTCATTATAATTTGTAATACAGGTTGGACTAAAATCATGAATGTGAGAGCTAGCATACAATCTAGATGCTCTAGCAAGTGAATGAGCAACTAAATTTGCTTGCCTTCTAGTGTAGCTAATCCTATAGCTTTGATTTTGTGACATAAGGGTTCTACAAAGAGAAAGAATAGCACCAACTTCATTATTGAGGTATAGGTTATTATTGATGTCATTCACTACATATTGGCAATCCATCTCAATAATTACGGAAGTGAAATTCTTGGCTTCAATGAAATGAAGAGCTTGTAGGAGACTCATAGCTTCGGCTTCTTGAGGACTCGGGGAGCCATAGAACCACATAGACTTTGCTCCTTTAAACGCACCATGTTCATCACAGACACATATCCCTACACCATACTTGTTATCTTCCCCAAATATCGCTGCATCAATATTGCATTTCAGAATTCCAGCAGTCGGCTTCTGCCACCCCACGACCTGAATGTTGTTGTCGAAGTTTGCCGTGACCGCTATCGGTTTGTTTAGCGGCAGTAAACACGCTAATCGCCATCTGCAAAGCAAGTCAAAGCAAAGCGATGCGACGACCACCAAAGCGGCTTGGTGATCCCCTCCCAAAGCTTGTCGTTCCTTCGTTTCCAAATAGCCCAAAACATCATAGCAAAAGTGAGTTTTTGAGCGATTGACAAAGACACATCCATCCAAGATGAAAAAACGATCAACAAATGATGCATATTCTTTGCTGAGCGAAGCCACTAAATTGGAAAGTCCAACTACGCTAAATAATGAGAGACACGTGAGCGACTCATAAAGACATGTCTCTCATCTTCAATTCCCTCACCACACGTAGGACATGATTCTTCGTATGGAACATGTCTCTTGATGAGATTACTTTGGGTCGGAAGACAACCCCTAGCAACACGCCACAACAGCAACTTTACTTTTTGTGGAATCTTGAGCTTCCAAATATTCATCCATGCTCCAGGTACCCGAAGATGTGAATTATCTATTAAGTCCTCCATAGCACCAAAATATGCCGATCTCACCGAGTATTGACCATTTCTACTCCGCCACCAAAAGACCTCGTCCTCACCCTCTGGATCAAGGATGGGTATCTTCATAATTCTGTTAATATCAAAGGGTTGAAATAATTGATGTAGCAATGGAGTATTCCACCCATTCTTCTCTTCATTCCAAAGATCTCTAACACAAAGTTGTTCCATTCCCGTCACAATTGGCGTCTTCACGCAAGGGTCGGTCTCATCTCTCAACCACAGATCTTTCCACACCGACACCCTTCTTCCACTTCCAATACGCCATCTCATGCCTAATTTAACTATCACCTGGGAAGTATGGATACTACGCCACACATAACTGGGATTATGGCCCAAGCGAGAGCCCCCAAAAAATCATCCTTTGGATAATATTTAGCCTTAAACACCCTTCCAACAATAGTATCCGCGTTATTGGCAATATGCCACGCCTGCTTCCCTAGTAAAGCTAAGTTAAAACCATGAAAATGTCGGAAACCCATACCACCATGTTCCTTGCGCATTGTCAGTTTCTCCCAATTTAACCACTTGATGCCCTTCCTTTGGATGTTGTTACCACCCCACCAAAAAGAGTTGATCATCCTCTCAAACTCTTCCCCCAAAGTTGTTGGGATCAAAAAAACACTCATACAATAGGTTTGTATAGATTGTGCCACTGACTTCACCAACACTTCCTTCCCTGCTTTTGATAAGTGCTTCCCTGTCCAATGATGAATTATTTTCCACATTCTGTCCCGTAGGTACCCGAACACCTGCTTCTTGCTTCTACCTATCATGGAGGGGAGACCTAGATACTTGCCAGTGCCCAAACATTCAGTCACCCCCAACAAACTAGTAATAAGATCACGAACCTCCACTGGTGTGTTCCTACTAAAAAAGATCTCGGACTTTGTCATATTGATAGCCTGGCCCGAAGCGAGCTCATATTCTAATAAGATTTCCTTCAATTTTCTACCTTCCTGTTCATTTGCCCTGCAAAACAAAAAACAATCGTCAGCAAAAAGGAGGTGTGAGAGGGATGGTGCCCCTCTACACACTCTCACACCATGAAGCTCTCCCCCCGCCTCAGCTCTCTTAAGTAAAGTGGTAAGTCCCTCAGCACATATAAGAAAAAGATAAGGTGACAGTGGGTCACCCTGTCTAATGCCTCTCCCTGGTGTGATGGGTCCTACTCTCTCATCGTTCACCATTATCGAGTAACTAGCAGTTTCCATGCACATAGACATCCACCCCACCCACTTCTCCTCAAACCCCAATTTTCTCATCATCCCCTTCAAGTACCTCCAATCCACTCTGTCATAGGCTTTACTTATGTCAATCTTCAAAGCAATTTTCCCAATCTTCCCACTCATTTTACATTTAAGATGATGAAGAGTCTCAATGGCAACTAGTACATTATCAAGAATGGATCTTTTTTCTACAAAGGCGGACTGCTCAAGCGATATACATTTATTCAATAAAGGCTTCATTCTATTTGCAAGAACTTTTGATACAACCTTATAGATCACATTACATAATGATATTGGCCTAAGATCTTTCATAGATGTCGGATTTTACACATTGGAAATTAGAACAATATTGGCGTCATTCAAATTCGGGGGAAATTCACCTGTATCAAGCCAAGATTGTCCTGTATGAAAGAGCTCCACCCCACATAAGTTCCAAAACCTCTTAAAAAAAGCCAGATTTAAGTCATCCGCGCCTGGTGCCTTATCAGAATGCATTTGAAACAACGCCTTTTTGAATTCTTCTACCTCTAGTGGCCGTACCAACTGAATGTTATCATCATTTGTAACCCTTCTAGACCAAAATTTAAATACTCACTGTTATTTTCGTTGTTTTTCAGTTCTTACCAGAGATAGTAGTGGGATGATGAAAGAGAAGATTCTGCCCACGTTTTTCATATGAGAGGATAAGGATTACAGTCATAAATCCATATCCCCGAATAATAATCCTAATATAAAAAGCCCACGTGGGCCCTTTTCATACTCTTTCCCATTTTCTTAAAAATAAATTAATTTATCTTCATTTTCGTATTCGATGTATTCCAGATTAAAAAATAAGAAAAAAATATAAAGCATCTTCATTTATTTGGTGTTACGACACCAAATACAGAAAAAGAAACAGTAATCAAAATTATCCAATCAACAAACTTTCGTGTGTGTCCATTTTGAGGGAAGGTGGGACCCATTATGACGTGGATAGCTGGGAACAAACACACTGCGCCGAAGCCAAAAACACACTCATTAGTTAATCGCTGAAAAGAGAACCAAAAACCAGCTTAAAATTAAAATCAAAAAAACAAAAGTGATTTTCGTCAACCGAAATCTGAATCTCTTCCTTTCCTCTTTCCCTTCTCCCTCGCTTATTTTCCCTTTTGTTTTTCTCTTCTCTTCTCGCTTGTTCGCTCTGGCTTTTCTTCAATTTTTCGCGATCTCCTTTCTCTCTTTCTCTTTCTGCTTCTTCTTTTAAGTTGTGGTGGTGAAATTGATCGTGCTTTTTATTTTGCTTCGAGTTTCGATCATGGTGATCGAGCATGACATTGAGAGTTGCGGAAGCAGAGCGGTGCAGTCCTCGCATCCAAACCCTCGTCATCACCGTCAGAAACTGGAGGTGTACAATGAGGTTCTTCGTCGAATTCAGGATTCCGATTGCGAAGAGGCTCATGTTCCTGGCTTCGATGACCAGCTTTGGCTTCACTTCAATCGTCTTCCTGCTAGGTTTTTCACTATGCATCCAAATTAACTTTGTTTTTCATGTTTCTTTTCATCTGCAATTGATTCTCTCTTTGCTCTGATAAAAAAAATAGAAAAAGTAGTGAAAACGATTGATATTGATAGGGAATTTGTGACCAGCGTTTATGTATACTTTTTGCTTATTTGTATTGTTGTTTATCTCAATTTGAGTTATATTTGTGTTATTTTGAACTCTGTGATGAGAATTAAAGAACAAGAAAAAAGGAAGAAAATAGCTGAGTATTTTTCTTTTTGTTTTGTTTTACTTTATCTTTGTAAGTGGATTTGCCAGAGTGGTTTTTGTTCGAGTCTCGTGGTTGGTTGGTCACTCTGATTACTACTACATAGGTATGCATTGGATGTGAATGTCGAGAGGGCAGAAGATGTTCTTGCTCATAAGAGATTGCTCAAGTTGGCAGAGGACCCTGCTAATCGACCTGCATTTCAAGTTCGCTTAGTTCAGGTAAACCACAGAAATAAAGCACTAATAAATTGTTTAAATTAAACCTTTATTACCATAAGATTTGGAATTTTGGAATCAGAATCTTTATAAGTGCTTATAATAAGTCTAGAGAGGTGCTACATACAGATTGATTCATATCGGTATCATCCTTATTTCAGGTATATCCTTTTGCTAGTACAAATTATATTGATTCTTCGGCGCATTTGGATCCTTCTGAGAAAGAAGATGCACAGAGTTCTCTTAATTATTCTTTTAAGCAGGGGTATGGCTCATACATTGTCTTGTCAGTTTTATTTTCGATCCTTGTCAATGCTCAATAAGCATATCAAGTTCTTTTTATTATCCTAACTCAATTTGACTTTTTCCCCTCAATATTATATTTCAGTTTGTTCCATTAGTTTATTTTTTAATGTCATTTCTCTCTCTTTCTCACACTTGGACAAAAAAAGAATTCATCCACCACCTACGTTTGGTTCATCCTCAAATCTTGAAGCTCTTGGACTTCAAACAACTAAAAATAACATTGAAGATGGAGGCAATGCTATGGATGTCACACCCTATTTTGACCGGTATGCTTCTTGATAAGTTCAGTTAGGACTGTTTTTCTTCATGTGAAGATCTTGTGAATGGGTTTGCTTCTTTCTACAGTTAGTATTGCTAAAACAATTCTCATGTTGATCAAATTGAGGCGTGTGTTATGATGGGGTTGATATATAGACGAATACTAGGGTGAAGTCTCACACATTTTAAAGATAATATTTCCAAGTGCTAACCTCTTGGTAGGGGATTATCTAGTTTTGTTGTTAGGCATTTTAATCTTTTCAGAAAGATGTGATCATTGCTATGTATGATATGTAGAAAAAGAATGTACAATCAGTCAATGCCAATGGGAAGACTTTATATATATTATTGACAAGGTTGTGGTCTCTTAACACTCCAGTCCAGACCGTAAAAGCCCTCTTTATATATTTTTTCTAGGGGAAATACTCTTGTTTGATTGTTTCCATTATCTTATATCTTATTATCTTATAGCAGTTAATAAATGTAATACACTATTGTTGTTTAAATTTTTACTAGGTTCTGATCTTTTCACTTACTATATTATAGGCCCATGCACGAGATTACCTTTTCAACAATTGACAAGCCTAAACTCCTTAGTCAGGTGGTTAATTATGATTTTATTTTAAATTTTTGTTATACTTGTGTAAAATGGTGCTTTTACATAGGGTGATATTGTTGTGTACAATCCTCATTTTATTTTATATTTTTCGGCGCTCAACATGATCCTAGGCTCCTAGCAAATAGCTCTTGCTTTTTTTTTGGGTAGTTGATTTGGTTAGAGAACTTCTTGCAAATTGCTATGCTAGAAGTAGTTCTGGCTTGTAATTGCCATTTGTATCAATTATCGATTGATATATTCCTTGTCAATTCTATGAATGGTGTCAACTATAAGCATTCTAAAACTAGAAGTTGATCTCTTTTTATGTAAAGTTCTTAAATTTTATGTAATTTTCCCAAGTTCGTTTTCCACACATGTTTCATTGACCATATATGACTTTAGTGGTGGATTTAGGACTAGGGGTTAATTCTTTTTAAAATCGCACATCACTAAAAATATAATCAAATAAATTACACAACTCATAAATAATTGTCCTCTATGCGCATGAGAGACGAATTGATGCGAGTGATTGTGTGAGTGTGGACTAGTGTGGATTGAGTGCAAAAATAAGGGATTGGATGCAAATTATTTTTTCCAAAGTGTGTAAAATATTTTTCTTTATAGAGGGTAGGTCTGCCCTTGTATGACTTTATAAATGTCTAAGGAAGTATGCATGATTGGATCCTACCTTTTAAGATATACCTACAAACTCATAAATTTAAACTAGTACGGATTCTCATCATGTTTAATGTAAAATATAAAACACTTAACTTGTTTTTAGGTGATGACTCCTTTAGTCTATTTTAGTTGCTCTTTCATATTTTGAATAGCGGAAACTTCATATATCTGGATCTAATAAGTTTCAAAGAGGCTTCCGGAAGTTTTACTCAAAGGAAAGACGGATTCCTTGTTCATTTTGAAGACCATAGGGTAAATTGATTGTCCATTGCACAAAGATCAAAATGTTTGGAGTTTTTGAGTGAATTTACCTTTGATGCATTACTGGTGTAAAAAAGTTTTAAGTTTAACATCCAATGATGTTGCCATACAATTTAATAAATTGTTAGGACGCACATAAGGTGTCAAATTCATTGAATGACATATGTTGTTGGGTTTGGTTAAAGTCTACTTTTTTTACATTGACAGTGGATTAAAATTAATTTTTTTAATTATATTATAGAGCAAGTGTATTTTGTATTATATGCTATTTCTCACCCTTTACTATGTGTTTCAGTTAACTTTAATACTTGGTGAGATTGGACTGAATATTCAAGAAGCTCACGCTTTTTCCACGTCTGATGGGTTTTCCCTTGATGTATTTGTGGTTGAGGGATGGCCTAACGAGGTAGGGTGAATATAGCTATGCATTGACATTGTAAAAACTCTAGCAAGTATTTTCAGAAACAGAAAGACATTTTGTTTTTGTATGCCTTGAACATTTTGCTGTGAGTAAAAAGTTGAAATTTACTAGTTCTCATCTCTTCGTGGCATGTTACCTATCCATTCCAGTAGATATTAATATGTATTCCTTATGTTATCTCCATTGAATTTCTATCAATCATGTTGTGTGCATATAAATACATAAATACATCGATTTTACAACTTCAGGATATACTGGGGGACTTTATTAAATAGTAAAATGGGGTGCTATAAATTTACCGCCATATGGGGGCCAATTAAGGGATGGACCATTATTATGTCTTAGAATTTGGGCTTTAGGTCCAACTCAACCCCAAAAGGTTATGATCACTAACATAGCTCAAGAGACAAGAGGTGAGGTTTGTCCAAGTCTTATGAGGACTACTTTGGCCATATTTATAGTCGATGTGGATCTCAACACACCTCTTGTGATCAGGACCCGGCTTTTAGAGCATGGACAACAACAAGTGGAGTTATTGGCCCAATAACAGATCTAGGATAAACTCTAATACTACCATCTTATAATTTGAACTTTATGCCTAAGTCAACTCCAAAAGTTCGTTCAAAGAGGTTAGAATTGCCCAAGCCTTATACACACGACTTTGGCGAGATCTCTAGTCGCTGTAGCATCTCAACTACATGCCTAAATTTATTATTGCTTTTAGAAAGTGATATTAACAAAACTGAATCATCGCAAATCACATCGTCGGCCATCAAAGCATAAAACCTTCCTATTTCAACTATGTAGAAGCATACTGATGTGTACCAGGAAACATAGCTTGATGTGTACCAGGAAACATAGAACCACAAAATGAAACAATCCCTTGTATTATTAACTTCAATTCTCAGAATTGAGTGAAATATGATTACAAGGAAGAATGTATAATACTGGAAATGATAAAATGGCACAGAGAATGCCAAGTCCCAAGGCCTAATCCCAATCCTAAAACCAGCCTGCCTTCACTACTACTCTCCAACTCTATTTATTCTCTAACCCAACCTTTCTACTACTCTTCAACTTTGAACATTCATATCCCCCCCACTACTACTTAATTATTACACAGACCATTCTTATTGTCCCACTATTACTTAATTATTAAAAAGACTATTCTTATTCCCTCCACTACCTCTTATTTATTTTAGGATCCTATCACATACACAATAATTCCAAGTTACAACTAATAAAGTTATTGAGGTGATGTGTGTGTGTGAGAGTGAGAGAGGCCACAACTGTCGCACCTGGATGTTGGGCCAAAGCACCAGCATGGCAGCATCCGGTCTCATAAAGTAGCGATTAAGAAGAATTGGGGGAAGGGGGGCGCTTTAAACGAAAATTTGTGGCATTGGATTCTTGGATCTCTTCTGGTGCATTTGGCACATTCCAAAAGTATTTCTGAAATATTGCAGACAAGATTAATGTAGAAAAATATATTAAATCTCCAAAGTTTCGCTAATTAACAGGTCCATACCTTGTAAAGGTACTACACCTAAAATTTTATCAGCATGATGGCATGCTATTTCCTGTTACAGTTGGTTTTAAGCATTTTCATTTGTCCAATTAAAAGAACTGAAGACGTTTTCAGTTACCTATGTTATATAATTTTTATAGATTAGAGCATCTTTTGTACTTGTAGGATTTTTCCTCTGTGAAGGTCTTCCATCATTAGCGAGTGAAAAAAATCTTGTAGCAATATGTTTTATCTTTGACAAAATTTGAGACTTCCTGTTTCATGATTTAGTTGAATTTTCTTGCCAAACTAGCTTAAAATTTTTTATACAAACTTTATTAATGATCAAGGGGTTGGTTTTTGTGAAATACTGGATTTGTTATTTATACTAATAAAATATTAGAAGAATGCTTGAAGACTCTTTTGTAGATTGAATGTGACAAATTGTAGAGTTCTATTTTCCTCTAGCAATCCCTAGTCCTGTAAGATTTTTCATTTTCATTTTGGGGCTGTGATGTGAATTCTTCTGGATTCTGAATCTTATGCACTCAATCGATTGCTTGTTGTACTTGCCTTTCTGGTGTGTTGCCGTGTTCATTACTTCTTTCTTTGTTGCCTTTTCAACTAATATTTTTTTAAATCCATAGTTTTTTTTATCTTATTTTCAGTTGTATTTTTATATCCAAATAACATGTTGCTTCTATCGTCTTTTCCTTTGCCATTAGGAAACTGAGGAGCTTAAAGCTGTGTTGGAAAAGGAATTATTGAAGGCTAAGGTATATCTTATTCATTTTGAAATGGAAATTTTGGATTATTTAGAAATATCTTAATTTTCTTGCTAGTTACAATGAATTTGGTATGATGGCACCTATTGAATATTAAGAATAAAAGATGAGATTTCTGCAGTTTGACTTACAAAAAGGAAACATTTGATTGGAGCAATTGCAAGTTTGCAACGTCTGTTAAAATTAGTTGTTGTTTGCACTCTTGCAGACTGCTAAAATACATTTGTGTTGAAGACTTGTTGATATAAATTATCCACTTTGTAGGATCAACATCTGTCAAATCAGGGCATACTTTATCCCTTCAATGAACAATCCCCGACTAGAATGGAACCCTCCCCTCATTGCATACAAATACCATCTGATGGAGCTGATGTCTGGGAAATTGATACCAGCCAGCTTAAATATGAGAACAAAGTTGGCTCTGGATCATTTGGTGACTTGTAAGTTATGTCTGGATGAGAGCATATTAGAATTAGAAATCTACATAAACTTTTAGCTGATGCCTCTCTCTACCTCTTTCACTGGACTTCCTTAGATTCAGAGGCACATATTGCAGTCAAGATGTGGCTATCAAAGTTCTTAAGCCTGAACGTATAAATACAGATATGCTGAAAGAGTTTGCACAAGAAGTTTATATCATGAGGTTTGTCTGCATAACTGAATACAATTGGTGGAGCTTCTATTTCCCATTACTAAGATTTTTGTTTCTCGTGTGCTTTCCGGCTCTCCTCGTATTTATCGTTTTTTATCTGGGAATGGAAAAAGTAATGCTTTTTGAAATTAAGGTTGTCATAAAACTTACATATTCCTGTATTTAACTGTTCATTTTGTACTGTATGTGATGAGAACATTCCTACTGCTGAGAATGCTGAGAGTAATCTAAATGAAGGGCAGAGTGGCAAAAAGACTTTAGTGTATGAGAGGAAGAAGTGGAAACCAATTAGTTGGGGACCACTAGCTAGTGCACACACTCACACATAACCGAATTGCCTAGGTGGCAAGGAGGGATTGGTGAGAAGATATTCTGCTTGATTTGGTAAGAGAATCAGGGGCATATAGCACCTGATGCGTGACTTTTCTTCTTTAGGCTTGGATTGGGATTTGTAATGGGAAAGGGCTGAGTAGTAGGACTACTCTGTACTGTTCTATTGCTTCTTCACTCTTTCTTATTTCCTCTTGTAAATTTCTACTTCCAACTCAAAGAGATCCTTTGAGTTGTGATCAATAATACAGATACAATCCCATTTCCATCACTTTGTAGTTGTTTCTATCAAAGTGGTATCAGAGCATTACGATTCTGTGGTGTATGGTAGTCACGAGAACTGCAATGGAGAAACGCATTGACGGCATCGAGCAACAACTAGCTGAGCTGAAGAATTTGTTCATCGAGCGTAGCAGGTCTTGTAGAGGTCGTCCCAGAAAACGGCGACCTCACCGACGGAGTAACCCGACCCGAAACCAAGACACGCAACTTGATGGCGAAGTTGAGACTGAAACCGACGAAAGCTCTCGTTCTCGCACACGAAGCTCTAGTCGAGACTCTTCGCGTGATTTTGGAGGAAGGAAATTGAAGATTCTGATCTTTCGGGGCGATGACACATACGGGTGGATAGTCCGAGCTGAACGATACTTTAAACTTAACATGGTGAACGAAGATGATAAGTTAGATGCTGTAGTTATCGCTTTGATGGATAAAGCGCTTAACTGGTACCAATGGTGGGAGGAACAGAATGAGAATTTGAACTGGGAAGATTTCAAAGCTGCCTTGATCCGTCGCTTCCAGCCCGGGCTAGTGCAGAATCCATTTGGACCACTTCTGAGTATCAAACAAACCAGCTTTGTTATGAAATACAAAGAGAAGTTCGAGAGAGAGTCAGCTCCGTTAAAGAGGGAGCAGTGACAGAGGTGTGGTGAAGAGTTCGAAGGGGTTCACGCGTTGGGAGAAAGGGCCTGTCAAGGAGAGTGCTAACAGTAAGAGTGGTGAAGGGGATTCAGGGGAGAAGAAAAACCTGGGAAATAAGCTTTCTCAGGCTGAACTGAGGGAGAGGAGTAGGAAGGGATTATGTTTTAAGTGTGGTGAGACGTGGGGGAGAGACCATGTATGCAAATTGAAACATTTTCAATTTGTATTGGTGGAAATGAAGGTGAAGAGACTGAGGGTAGTGATGGAGAGGCTGCAGAAACCTTGAGTTTGAAGGTAATGCAACTATCCTTGAAGAGTAAGGAAGGACTAACTTCTAATAGATCCTTCAAGGTGATAGGGTCTATTGGAGGCCAGCAAGTGTTGGTGTTGGTTGACTGTTGGGCATCTAGCAACTTCATATCTCGAAGAATTGTTGAAAAACTTAGCTTGGAAGTGACTGAAACATCTGATTTTGTGGTGGAAGTAGGGAATGGAGAAAAGGTGAAGAATAATGGAGTGTGAAAGTTAGTGAAGTTGGAGATACAAGGTGTTCACATTGTGCAACACTTCTTTATTATGGAGCTGGGAGGGACAGATATGGTATTGGGAATGGATTGGCTAGCTAGCCTTGGGGAGATCAAGGCAAATTTCAGAAACTTGGTGCTCTGTTGGGGTAAGAAAGGAGAGGAGAAAATGATGAAAGGGGATCCCTCTTTGAGCAAAGCTCAAGTGTCATGGAAATCATTAAAGAAAGCTATTCACAATGAAGGAGAAGGCTACTTGCTGTTCTACCAAACTGATGAGCAACTAGAAGCAATTGACATCCCTGTCAGTCCTTTAGAAGAAGTTCTGGGGGAGTTTGAGCAGCTATTCAGAGAGCCTAATGATCTGCCACCTAGAAGAGCATGTGATCATGCTATCACATTGAAAGCAGGATCTAATATTCCTAACATTAGACCTTATAGATATCCTTACTATCAAAAAAATGAGATAGAGAAGTTTGTTAGAGAAATGATGTCTGCTGGCATTATAAGAGCTAGCAACAACCCCTATAGTAGCCCAGTGATTCTAGTGAAGAAGGATGGAGGATGGAGGTTTTGTGTGGATTATCGAGCTTTGAACAAGCTGACCGTACCGGATAAATTTCCAATTCCAGTAATTGATGAATTACTTGATGAATTGGGTGGTGCTCAAGTCTTTTCCAAGCTGGACTTGAAGTCAGGATATCATCAAATACGCATGAAAGAGGAAGATGTGCACAAGACAGCCTTTAGAACTCATGAAGGCCACTATAAGTTCTTGGTGATGCCTTTTGGACTTACAAATGCGCCCTCAACTTTCCAAGCTCTAATGAATCAGGTACTTAACCCTTATTTGAGGAAGTTTGCTCTAGTGTTTTTTGATGACATACTAGTTTATAGCAAGGATATGACCACTCATGAAGCACATTTAAGAACTGTCCTGCAAGCACTTACTGACCATGAACTAGTAGTTAATAAGTTGAAGTGTTCCTTTGGTCAAAATAGTCTTGAATACCTCGGCCATATCATCTCTGGACAAGGAGTATCTGCTGATCCTGCCAAGGTGCAGGCTATGGTGAATTGGCCTGTTCCTAAAGATGTTAAAGGGTTAAGGGGATTTCTTGGACTCACAGGCTATTACAGGAAGTTTGTAGCTGGGTATGGTAAAATTGCATGGCCATTGACACAACAATTAAAGAAAGACAGATTTCTTTGGGATGATTCGGCTCAAAAAGCTTTTGAGCAATTGAAGCTAGCTATGACTACGGTACCTGTGTTGGCTATACCTGACTTTGAGAAGACTTTTGTGGTTGAAACAGATGCTTCGGGCAAAGGATTGGGGGCTGTGCTTATGCAGAAGGGTCAACCCGTGGCATACATCAGCCAAACACTATCAGATAGAGCTTTGAATAAGTCTGTGTACGAGAAGGAGCTGATGGCAGTGGTCTTGGCAATGCAAAAGTGGAGGCACTATCTCTTAGGGAGGCATTTCATCATACACACTGATCAAAAAAGCTTGAAATTCTTGGCTGATCAGAGATTAATGGGTGAAGAGCAGCACAAATGGATTTCTAAATTACTTGGGTTTGATTTTGAGATCAAGTACAAACCCGGAATTGAAAAAAAAGCAGCTGATGCTTTGTCCAGGCAATTACAGTATTCAGCTATCACCACGGTTCAATTTGTTGACTGGGAGGAGTTAGAGGCTGAGGTAACAAATGATGGGAAGCTGAAAAGGATAATGCAAGACTTAGTGTTGAATGCTGATGCTCACAAGGGGTATAAGGTGCAGAATGGCAGATTGTACTACAGAAACAGGTTAGTTATACCTACGGGATTTGCTAAAATTGAAGTAATATTGAAAGAGTTTCATGATTCAGCTGTTGGTGGTCACTCTGGATATTTTAGAACGTACAAGAGAATTACTAGCTTGTTCTTTTGGGAAGGAATGAGGAAGAGCATTCAAGAGTATGTAGAGAAGTGTGAAGTATGTCAAAGGAACAAGTATCAAGCCTTGAGCCCAGCTGGGTTGCTTCAGCCTTTGCCTATTCCAAAGCAAATTTGGACTGATATATCTATGGATTTTGTTGGAGGATTACCTAAAGCTGGAGGCATGGACACTATTTTAGTTGTAGTGGACAGGTTCACTAAGTATGCGCATTTTATACCTCTCTCACATCCTTACAATGCCAAGGATGTTGCTGAAGTGTTTCTTAAGGAGGTAGTGAAGCTTCATGGATATCCAGAGTCAATTGTATCAGACAGAGACAGTGTTTATTAGCTCTTTTTGGAATGAATTGTTTAAATTGGCTGGCACTAAATTGAAGTACAGTTCTGCTTACCATCCTCAAACTGATGGCTAAACCGAGGTGGTGAATAGGTGCTTGGAAAATTATTTGAGATGTATGACTGGTACTAGGCCTAAGCAGTGGCATAAATGGCTTAGCTGGGTAGAATTTTGGTATAATACCAACTATCATTCCTCTACCAAGATGACACCCTTCAAGGCACTGTATGGCCGAGACCCTCCACCAGTGATCAGGGGTGATACTCAGGCTACAACTATGGAGGAAGTGACAAGGATGATGGAGGACAGAAATGAATTGCTAGAGGACTTGAAGAATCACTTGAATCAAGCACAAAACAGAATGAAGCAGCAGGCAGATATACACAGAATAGAAGTGGAGTATAAGGTGGGGGATGTGGTTTACTTGAAGATCCAACCATACAAACTGAGGAAACTAGCCAAGAGAGTCAACCAGAAATTGAGTCCTCGCTTCTATGGACCATATGAGATTGAAGAGAAGATTGGAGAGGTGGCTTATAAGCTCAAGTTACCTGAAGATAGTAGAGTTCATCCGGTGTTCCATGTATCTCTATTGAAGCCTGCAATTACTGCTGATACTGTGGTTCAGCCACTGCCTTCTTATGTTGCAGAGGATTTGGAATTACAGAGCCAACCCAAAGACATTTTAGCTGTCAAAGGAGATAATGAGCTGAATATGGAAGTGTTAGTGAAGTGGAAGGGATTGCCTGACTGAGAATTCCTGGGAGTTGCTGTCCAAGATGAAAGAAACTTATCCGGAGCTTCACCTTGAGGACAAGGTGAATTTTGAAGGAGGGGGTGTTGATGAGAACATTCCTACTGCTGAGAATGCTGAGAGTAATCTAAATGAAGTGCAGAGTGGTAAAAAGACTTTAGTGTATGAGAGGAAGAAGTGGAAACCAATTAGTTGGGGACCACTAGCTAGTGCACACACTCACACATAACCGATTTGCCTAGGTGGCAAGGAGGGATTGGTGAGAAGATATTCTGCTTGATTTGGTAAGAGAATCAGGGGCATATAGCACCTGATGCGTGACTTTTCTTCTTTAGGCTTGGATTGGGATTTGTAATGGGAAAGGGCTGAGTAGTAGGACTACTCTGTACTATTCTATTGCTTCTTCACTCTTTCTTATTTCCTCTTGTAAATTTCTACTTCCAACTCAAAGAGATCCTTTGAGTTGTGATCAATAATACAGATACAATCCCATTTCCATCACTTTGTAGTTGTTTCTATCAGTATGAAATAAATGATAATCTATCCCACTTCAAAAAATGATAATATAGCTTGCACACCATATAGTTAACTATGATAGGGAATAAAAAAGATGGACTTTTGCTGTTAGATAAATTATATCTTGATATAAATAAATTGTATGCATTAAAAGTTTATTGTCTATTGGAAAGTTGTAGGCCTTTCTTCTCAGTCTCAGACAAAACATTGAACCTCTTGGACTATATACCTTGAGTTAGTTTTTTTGTATCTCGTTCCTTCTTTTTGATCTCTCAGTGGAAAACCAACAGACAGACAGCTTGATTTAAATCTTTGTGCTCTGGTTGCAATAGAAACTTCCCCAGGTTCTCATGCTCTGATGCATGCGTTCAAAGCTGTTCTAACTTCACTGCTCCTTGATTGTGTAAAATGGAGCATGCTCTGGTTCTAATCCTAATTTTTTTTGTATTAAAAACAATCCACATTTCAGATATATAATTCCAAATTGTATGGCTGATTGATTCCCTGAAATTGGCACTGTAGAATGTAGACTAGTACAATGTCTGGTTTCCTGAATGGTCAACCACATTTCAGAATGTAGACTAGATGATAGTATGTCTACAAATTAGATTTGTACTCCCCTTTTGTAAATCGAGTAAAAGAGAATTTCTAAATTCCAAATGGTATCAAGAGCTCTTGTTTTTGGGAATTTCGCTTCTGCACAAATAACCTAGCTGCTGTTGCGTTTTTGAATCTCTACCTTCAGTGAAGCACTTTCTCGGCACCTTCAGTGTGCCCTTCTGCATGCCTAGTATTGTTCACCTGAACACACTGCTCTTATTTTCTCTTTCCCTGGTCGTTCCGTTTCTGGAGGACCGATTCATTACTACCTATTGACATTCTTGGATCAACGACCCCACCACCAAGATCGCAGCCTAAAAACCAGTCGAACCCCAAAAACACGCCGCCAGAAAACCCAAATGCATGCTCTCGCGCAGCCACCAACTTTGCCATCTTCCGACGCGTGTATCCCATGCGCCACCCTCCTTTGGTCGGTTTGCTGGCATTTTCTTCCATATTGTAGTTCGGCGTGATGACGTCTCCTCTTTCTGTTTTGGCTGTCCACTTTTTGATTAGAGCACCTTAGTTTGTGGGTCATTTGAAACTCGCCCGATGTTGCTCATTTTCCTAAATTGTATTTTTTTTCTTTCAGAGTTCCTGCATTTCAGGACTATTTCTCACCTCGACTAATTTACCATGTCCGAGGAAAAGCCCTTTGAAGAAAATGGTGCTTCTGCTTAGGGTTGTCAATGGGGAGGGACCGGGAGTACTTTCCCGCTCCTCGTCCCCGCCCCCCAAACTGTCCTCTGTCCTCGATCCCGCCATGGGGAGTTTTCCTCCCTCATCCCCGTCCCCACGGATCTCTTTGGGACCTTGAAAATTTATCAAAAGCTAGTAAAAATGTAAATAAAATTGAAGAAAAATATAAAAGCAAGGCTAAAGAAATGTTGTTTAATATTTTAAGATAAAAATAATATAAAGTTCAAACAGTTCTTCCTTTACCAATTATGACTTATCTTTGGTTGCAGGAAGATTCGACACAAGAATGTTGTTCAGTTCATTGGTGCATGTACTCGGCCACCAAGTCTTTGTATTGTTACCGGTAAATAGGAAACACCTTTTATGATGTTGTATGTTTATGTTTCATACTATTTGTTTAGAGGGCAAGCCTTGATGCAAGTACAAGGTTACTACACCGTGACTGTGTGGGTGGGAAACCTCTCCGCCTTTGGCAGAGATGGCATACGTTTGACCCTCCCCACACCTCTCTGCCTTGTGCGCAGCCTCCCTTTTTAGATCTGTATTATATCTCCAATTACCTATTTATGTTATATGAAGTACTTTAATTGCTAAGATGATTAGGGTGCGTTATTCAGTAGCTTGATAATTCAACTTTGATGGTTATGTGTTCTCATGTTTCATCAGAGTTTATGTCTAGAGGAAGCTTATATGACTTTCTGCACAAACAAAGGGGTGTGTTTAAGCTTCCTTCTTTACTAAAAGTAGCGATTGATGTTTCCAAGGGAATGAACTATTTGCACCAAAATAATATAATTCACAGGGACCTCAAGACTGCCAATCTTCTGATGGATGAAAATGAAGTAAGGGGACTCCATGACTGCACACATTGATACTTCCTGTTGCATTTTCAATGTTATTGGTCTATGTTTTGTTGCTTTCTGTGTTTAATGCTTGGTTTTATAATAAATCTTAACAAAATACCGATCTTATTAATCTTATTTCATCAGTTTCAATCCTATATAACCTTTTTTCTTGACAATATTTTTGAAAAAAATCCTATGTAACTTGTTTATTACTTATGTCTATTATTGGGCCATTGCTTTGTTGGCTCTCATAGTTGATTGTAGAATTTCTAGAATGAGTGTGTGATTGCTTATTATCAGAACTTTAATCATGTTTTGTTTCAAATTATAATTAGTTGCCGTATTTCTATATTCATTATATTGAGATAAACCCTCCCTTTTCTCTCTTTCACACTTGTTTGCGCATCTTTGGCTCTACTTCTTTGATGAAACAAAATTTTTAGTCATCTTGAATTAGACTCACTACGGTTCATAATTTGCATAAATATGTTTAAGATGGGTAGTTGAGTAATGCCTGCTTGTTGTCAGCATACCATGTAAAGGAAATACAAACCTATATAGACAAATGACAGGAAAACAATTGCTTATTTTAGAATACACAAAGCATCTTCAACATTATCATTTCATATGTACTCAAATAGCATATCCTTCCTCAACAGTTGGTTAAGGTTGCTGATTTCGGGGTCGCCAGAGTGCAAACTCAATCTGGAGTCATGACAGCTGAAACTGGAACATACCGCTGGATGGCTCCTGAGGTATGGTTTTTCTTGGAATTAATGTTACTTTCTGGTTGATTTCTTTGGGTGATATTACTAAGCAATACAATTTCAGGATTTCTGTTTGCTTTTGTATGCAATCCGTGAGAAATATTGGGGTAGTGAAAGTGGACTGATCTTGAATTTAAAATGATTTTGAATTAAAATTGGTAAAGGATATACTCGTTTGGATTTATGTTTATGTTTTTTTTTCTTTTCATGTTGATTTTAGGGTAAAATATGTTTTTAGTCCCTACAAAATTTCGTTTTTAAATTAGTCCCTACATTAACGAAATAGGCGTTTTGGTCCCTACATTTTTTTTTCCGTTTTCATTAAGAGTCCCCGTCGTTAACTCCATTTGAATAGGCAACTGAAAAGTGACGTGGCTTTTACACGTGGTTTTTTTTAATTACATGGCAAACCAAACCAGGTCCATCTTGATTAATTACATGGCCTATTATGTCTAAGTTAGGGACTTAATCAATCAAACCGGGTGGGGTACGAGTTAAACGGGTAGGTTTTAGATCTACATCATGTGAGTCATATTGATTAATCCACGTGTAAGTTATTGATATGCCACGTAATTTAAAAAAACTCATGTGTAAAAGCCACGTCACTTTTTCGTTGTCTAATCAGATGGAGTCAACGACAGGGACTCTTAATGAAAACGGGAAAAAAATGTAGGGACCAAAACACCTATTTCGTTAATGTAGGGATTAATTTAAAAAAACAAAATTTTGTAGGGACTAAAAACATATTTTACCCTTGATTATATATATATATATATATATATATATATATATATATATATATATATATATATATATATATATATATGGGAATTGATAACCTACACACACTTAAACCCTAAATATGTGTGTGTGTGGGGGTGGGTGTCAGGGTGTGGCATTTTACTCACACTTCTATTATAGTCTTATCTCTATTTTCTTTATTTTATCTTTGAGATTAATAAAGATGAAATGAAATGGTGGCTTCTTTAATTTTGTTCTTTTTTAGCTATTTCCTTACCGTCCGAGCATGCAGCGCTTTGTTACTCATTCCTTATCCTTAGCTCCATTCTTATTTTCATCTTGAATTGATCAAGCATACCTTTAATGTTTGGACTTCGAAGTGGTTATGTGATCATCATGTTTGCATTTCTTTTATGATTTTTTCTTAACTTCAGCTGTTTGATGGTACTTCACATCTCTTTCCGTTTGACTTGTGCTTGAAGGTCATTGAACACAAACCATATGACCATAAGGCAGATGTTTTCAGTTTTGGAATAGCACTTTGGGAGCTTTTAGCAGGAGAGGTGAGCACTTTCATGCTAGACAATAGACCATGCTGCTTCACCTTTTATTAGTTTCTTATCTCAAATGGTGATTAGCCTTGTACTACTGCAATCTCATTGTATATAATATTTTTGTCACCAGCTACCTTATTCTTACTTGACCCCATTACAAGCAGCAGTTGGCGTGGTGCAGAAGGTTTTTATTCTTTCCTCTTTGCAGATGATTTCTTTGTAAACATTTTTCGTGTTTATGCATAATAACCCTATATGGCTTAAATTGCTATTAGGGCCTACGGCCTACAATTCCCAAAAACACACATCCAAGACTTTCCGAACTACTTCAGCAGTGCTGGCAACAAGATCCAAAAGAGAGACCATCTTTCTCTGAAATAATTGAAATTCTTCAGCACATAGCAAAAGAGGTAAAATTATTTTATTACAGAAATTATAAAATAGGACAAAGTTGGAGCTATTAAACAATTTTCAGTTTCATATTTTTACCAGGTCAGCGATGATAAAATAGATCGGCACAATAAATCATCCCATGGCTTTCTTTCAGCACTTAGGCGTTCCAATCACTGATATTCATACCACGTCAGGATTCATTCAAGAGTATAGAGCCTTTTTGTCCTGTACAGCAGCATTCTGACCAAATATCAATTGAGTTGGTTGTTTCTGCTCTTGAAAGATTCTGTTCAAATGTGCTATTACCTTCAATTTTTCTTGCAATTCATCTCTCTCTTCTTTTGTCCACTCAACTATTTATTCAGCCTTGAGTAGGATGGATGCAAGAGTAGTGATGATAGTCGAAAATTCAAGGCATCATGTAATTTTAAATCTTTGCCCATTGTTTTCCACTTTTTGATGGAAGCTTTTATGCCGTATCCAAACCGCTTTGATGTCGGCTAGCAGAAATATATGAGGGAGGGATTAAATGACGTTAAACATTGTACCTTCGTGTTTATTTCTCTTATTTAATGTTGTTTTATATTAGCTCTTTTTTCTCTCTTATAAAAAGCCTAAATTTATCAAAGTTAAAGATTCAAAAAGTTATTGAATCAAAATCATAATATATCCAAATATATGACCGGATGTTCAACTTACATTTTGTTAGGTAAAAAGTAAAGGATAAAATTAGTGGTTAAACTAATTGATAGATATAAAATGATATTAAAAATGGGGATTTAAAATTATTTTCATTAAATTTAGAGGATAGAGAAAGAATTTAAGAAAAATAATAAAGGAGAAAATGACCATTTTTTTTGAGACAATATACGCTTTAAGTAGCATTTCACACTTCTACAAATTTATTAGACCGCTTTGAATAAAAATCTTTAACTACAAAAACAAAGTACATTTTTTAACCTTTTAAAAAGGAATGCACGGGGTTGTGCAACGATATAAAGTTTGTATGACATATTTAATTAGATTGATTTACACTCCCTCAATAAGTTAAGAGAAATTGATTTGGTTCATGTCGAGTTAAATAGCAATAGAGATTGATTTGTAAATCAACAATGCTATGACAAATCGACAAATCACATTACCCAAGAGTTAATTGATTAACCAAGTTTTTAATGAGTTGTATTTGTTATGCTAAATCGATTTATGTTTTTTGTCAAAATACTAATCGACTTTGTAAATATGACCCACATTGAGTTATTTGATTTGATTTGATTGTATTATGCTAAATCGTATGTTTATTGAATACTAATCGACTGATTATGCTAAATGGATTGTATTGTGTAAGGTGATTGGTTGAAAATCATGTAGCTGTCACTACTTTGAAAATGGACACAACTAAATTCGTGGAATCAACATGAGTTTTATCCGATCATTTAGATAGTATAGGGAGTGTTAAAGAGAGTGTTGCTAGCACTCCTCATGCATTAAAATCATGTAAGATGATAATGAAGACTATGATGATATAACTGATCATGTAACCATAATTAGTATTTGGTAAATTTTTCCAAATTGAAAAAAAAAAGACATAGGAGACCAAATTGAAACTTAAAAAAAATATAGGTTACCAAATTGAAATAACGCATGTAGAGTTCATCTCCCTCGCACATCTGACTGTAACGGATCGTTCGACACGCGAACTTGACTCAGAAAATCCTCGCTCTAACAAACTTACATGCATTTTAATCGAAACTCTTAGGAAAAAAAACTATAGTGATTTACGGAACAATCAATCTTATTGAGATAAAAGTACAGATCTAATAATATAGAGTTATTTGCTATCAACAAAAAATGAAAAAGATGCAGATAACACAAACACCATAAACACACAAAAAAAGATTCAAGGAACACTGAGATTCGAGTTGTTGGGTTTTGAATTTCTTTATTAAGTTTACTATGGGAAAGGACTAAAATACGACAAAAATGAAAAATGAGTGACACAAAAAACAGGGGAAAAAAGAACTAAAATGAAACTTTTGGTAAAAAAATAAAAGTCTAAAACCGCTATTTAACCTCTCTAATCTAAAAGGAAACTTTTTTCGTAAGTTAAGCTTTTTCCATAAGCTATCACAGGAAGCTTATGAAAATTAAATGAAAACAACTTATGAACATGTCATAAGCTATTTCCATGAGCTCTCTCATAAACTATTGGGTATTTTTTCCAAAACCCCTCAAAATGTCGCTCCACATTAACCGCATACAATTACCCATATTCACTCTCCACATTGATGGAATTATGGATAAATCCGTAATGAAAAAAATTAACTACAAAAGCATGTTTTGAAACATAAATCTGTAGTGAAAAAAATTGATAAATTTATAGGTTAATCCGTGGTAAAAAAATTAACTACGAAAATATCTTCAAAATAGATAAATTCTGCTGTTAATAAATTTAACAACTCTTTGTAGGGGAAAGGTGAGTAGGTGTGAGGGTAAAAAAAAATGAACCTAAACTATTTTGCAAATAGTTAGGCCAATAGATAAATCGAAATATGCAAAATCTAAAACTAGCCCCTAATCAAAGCTAATGCTAAAAGTAGCTTACGAAAACAAGAGAAAAACATTGAACTAATATTGCAGGACTTTACCCCAAGGGGAGTCCTTCCAGAAATTCTCAAAGGCTCAGGCAAAACCCAAGCCTAAGAGGGGGTTTGGAAATAGTTTTCAACCAGCAATAGACGCGCCTCGGTTAGAACCTCATTAGCTGCGTCATTGCCCCAAGCGCAAAGATGCTTTTAACATTGCCAGAACCTCTTCTTTTATATAAGCTTCAACTCCATCTATTTTCTCCTATCACCGATGTGGGACTAACCGTGTGGAACATAAAACAAGCATTATTACTACTACCCATTCACCACCTTCAACAAATGTGCATTATTAGTATTTGGTAAGATGATAATGAAGACAATGACGATATAACTGATCATGTAACCATAATTAGTATTTGGTAAATTTTTCCAAATTGAAAAAAAAACGAGGAGACCAAATTGAAACTTAAAAAATATAGGTTACCAACTTGAAATAACGCATGTAGAGTTCATCTCCTCGCACATCCGATCAGAATAACGGATCGACGCGAACTTGACTCGTAGAAAATCCTCGCTCTAACAAACTTACATGCATTTTAATCGAAACTCTTAGGAAAAAAAAACTATAGCGATTTACGGAACAATCAATCTTATTGAGATAAAAGTATGATCTAATAATATTGAATTATTTGCTATCAACAAAAAACGAAAAAGATGCAGATAACACAAACACCATAAACACAAACAAAAAAGATGCAAGGAACACCGAGATTCGAGTTGTTGGGTTTTGAATTTCTTTATTAAGTTTACTTTGGGAAAGGACTAAAATACAACAAAAATGAAAAATGAGTGACACAAAAAACAGGGGAAAAAAGAACTAAAATGAAACTTTTGGTAAAAAAATAAAAGTCTAAAACCGCTATTTAACCTCTCTAATCTAAAAGGAAACTTTTTTCGTAAGTTAAGCTTTTTCCATAAGCTATCACAGGAAGCTTATGAAAATTAACTGAAAACAACTTATGAACATGTCATAAGCTATTTCCATGAGCTCTCTCATAAACTATTGGGTATTTTTTCCAAAACCCCCTCAAAATGTCGTTCTCCACATTAACTGTACAACTACCCATATTCACTCTCCACATTGATGGAATTATGGATAAATCCGTAATGAAAAAAATTAACTACAAAAGCATGTTTTGAAACATAAATCAGAGTGAAAAAATTGATAAATTTATAGGTTAATCCGTGGTAAAAATTTAACTACGAAAATATCTTTAAAATAGATAAATTCTCATTGTTAAAAATTTAACAACTCTTTGTAGGGAAAGGTGAGTAGGTGTGAGGGTTAAAAAAAATGAACCTAAACTATTTTGCAAATAGTTAGGCCAATAGATAAATCGAAATATGAAAAATCTAAAACTAGCCCCTAATCAAAGCTAATGCTAAAAGTAGCTCACGAAAACAAGAGAAAAACATTGAACTAATATTGCAGGACTTTACCCCAAGGGGAGTCCTTCCAGAAATTCTCAAAGGCTCAGGCAAAACCCAAGCCTAAGAGGGGGTTTGGAAATAGTTTTCAACCAAAGACAATAGACGCGCTCTGTTAGAACCTCATTAGCTGCGTCATTGCCCCAAGCGCAAAGATGCTTTTAACATTGCCAGAACCTTTTCTTTTATATAACCTTCAACTCCATCTATTTTCTCCTATCACCGATGTGGGGCTAACCGTGTGGAACATAAAACAAGCATTATTACTACTACCCATTCACCACCTTCAACAAATGCGCATTATTAGTATTTGGTAAGATGATAATGAAGACTATGTGTTACCTCAAAATTTCGACAGTACATTAAATGAAGCTTTAAATGGGGTTGACTTCACATTTAGTATTGTTCTGTGGGCCATAGGTCAATATTCAAGTCAGTGCACCATGATTTCGACGGGAAAGGCAGACAAGGGCAAGGAGTGCAAGTGAGCTTCGACAAGCTTAGCTCTCAAAGCTATGAAGCAAGTAATGCAAGGAATCTTCGACAAGAGAGTGATAACTCTATTTTATATAGAGTATTTCATATGTTTAAACTTAGTATTTGCTCTATTTCAAGTAATAATAAAGAGTTTATATAGTATTTAGTGTGATATATGATATCTTGAGTGAATTGAATGGTTATAGTTAGTTATAGGCCATTTTGGATATATTGTGGTATGTTTGATGTTTTTGTTCATGCGCCTCACGTCGTATGCATCAATGCTCCCGTGACCGATCCTCGCATCAATTCTGCGCAACTTGGTGAATAAGCAGCCTGTTTCATATGCATCCACATGCAATGTGATGACCTCCTACTTGCTTCCCTGATGCCATCCAACAATGTATAGTAGGCGCCTACCATTCACACATAGCTATAGGCATAGCTTTGAAGAGTCATCAACATAGGGACACTTGTTCTAACACCATGGAACCGCCCTATATGATTAGGTCAAAGATTTCAACATGGATAAACCTCTGAAAGCAACTACAAACTATGATCCACTCAAGATGACTTCAACATGAAGAAAGGAAGCACCTCACTTGAAAGCTATAAAAGGACCTCACATCTTCATTTGGAAATATATCACAATCCATAAGTTAGATCAAAATTTCAATATACATAGTTAGTTTTTATATTTTTAGAGGAAGAGGAAGGAATTGACAAATCCTCCTTTACTCATTTTCATAGTGTTTGTATAGTGCTAAGGAGTAATGCTAGTGCATTGCTAGAAGACTTCATACAAAGGTTTTCAACATTTGTAACTTTACTCTTGTTGTTTCTCTTTTGTGATTTCTATATATATAAACATGGTCTATTCGGTTTATATATATCTTGCAATGTCTCTTGTTAGCTAAACCTTTCTTAGTTGGAATGTTCTAATCATTTAATGAGCTTTTAAGTAAGTATGTTGCAAGTATGTATGTTTGTACTTTAGTTCTTGCTTGATAATATTTTTATTACTTATTTTAAACTTGATCACTTAGAATAAGTATGAATTGTAAATGACCGACATGGCTTACAATTAAGAACTCAAGAACTAATATGGGTGAGTGTTTTACATAAAGAAAACTTTGTGAAAACCATGCTAAGTCCTAGACATAGGATAGTATAGTCCATAGGATAATTGTGGGTACTTAAAATACAAGAGTAAATTCACTTAAGCAAAGTGATTCTTGTTAGGAGGCAAGATTGGCACTAACACCCCTTTCTTTCTCGTGCATAGAACAAGGATCATAAGAGTCGGTAATGAAACTCTCAAGAAAGTGACCGAAAGGCACATAGCTAATGCAACAAAGATTCAAATTGGCAAACATTTGCATCACATCTTCGCATCATACACTTTTAAGTAAATTACTTGATGAAGACATTCCAACTAGCTTTTCTCTTTTTCACTATCAACATTCTTTCTTAGTTTTCTAACTTAGTTGTGATCATCAACCAAAATCCAAAATTATTTTATTACTTTGTGACTTTACACTATATTACTTTATATCATTTAAAAGTGAGTTTTTCAATCTCTGTGGGTTCGATCTTTTACTACTTGTTTTTGGACAAGTGTATACTTGCACTCAAGTGTATGTGGCATATTCCACACACCAAGTTTTTGGCGCCGTTGTCGGGATTGAAGTAAATTCTTTTTAAAATTCGATATTGAGTAATTTAGTGTTGTATATAAATTACGGTTTTTAGAGTTTACAACAACAACAAGACATGATACTTAGTATATGTACAGTAACTGTAAAATGTAACTACGTAATATAGTTTAGATTTAGAAATAGAAAGAAAATTTAGGAGATTGCTAAGACTCCAAAAAACAGAATCAACAAGCCAAAGAACATGTCTTTTGGTGAAGAACAAAGCTCAAGGCCACACTCGGTGAGAGGAGGCCCGGATCACAAAGATGCCATCAAGAAGAAGTTCATAGAGAAAATCTCATCCACATGGATCACATAGGTATGATTAATGATAGAGATAGACCTATGAGGATTATGCTCGGATTTGATCATCAAAACATGCAAACTAGCATAAACAGACCTCATATTGATGCCATGCATTTTGAATTTAAACGTATGATGTTTCAAATGCTTCAAACTATTGGTCAATTTGGAGGATCTCTCATGAAGATCCTCATTTGCATTTAAGACAATTTCTAGAAGTATGTAGTAATTTTATTTTACCTGGTGTTAGTGAAAATGCATTTAGATTAAGGTTATTTCCATATTCTTTGAGAGATAGAGCCAAGGCTTGGCTAAATTCTTTAGAGCCTAACTCTATTCATTCATGGAATGAAATGGTGAAAAGTTTTAGGAAAATATTTCCCACCTATCAAAAATGCCAGGTTAAGAAATGATATTACATCTTTTAGACAAAAAGAGTTTGAATCTTTATTTGAAGCATGGGAAAGATGGAAGGAACTTTTAAGAAAATGTCCTCATCATGGTTTACCTGTTATTATTCAAATGGAAACATTTTATAATGGTTTAGAACCTCAAACTAGAATAATGCTTGATGCATCATCGGTGGAGTGTTATTAAATCATCATACAATGAAGCATGTGAATTAATTGATAGAATAGCAACTAATAGCTCTAGTTGGCTCTATCGAGAGGGTAAGTGCCCAAAAGAAACCATCGGGGTACATGAAATCAATGATATATCGCCTCTATCCGCTCAAGTAGCCACTCTAGCTAATTTGATGAAAAACTTCACTTCGCAATGCTATCAAGATCTAATGCAATTGCATCACCGAAAAGATCATTATTGCAAAGAAGAAGAACAAGTACCTCCGTGCACACCCAGTTGTGTGTACTGTGGAGGAGGTCACTTGTATGAGGAGTGTTCTAGCAACCCTATCTCTGTAAATTATGTAGGTTATAATAGGAATAACAACCCTTATTCCAACACTTACAATCGGTTGGAAAGATCACCCAAATTTTAGATGGAGCAACAACAAATTGCACTCCGCATCTAGAATCGCTCCAACTACACAAACCAACCCACTGTGATTCCCACTCAAAATAACCAAAGAAACTCTCAACTACTACCACCGATAATTCTCTAGAAACCATGCTTAAAGCATTCATAGGTGAATCTAGAAATCGCTAGACAAACCCAAGATGCTTCCATCAAGAACTTAGAGAATCAAGTTGGTCAATTAGCCACACACTCAGTATCAAAGGCCACAAGGTGCCTTACCTTCAAATACTGAAGCTACACCTTCTCAAACCAAAGGAAAAGAGCAGTGTTAAGGCTATTTCATTGAGAAGTGGTAAGGATTTGGTAGATTTAACCGAGAAGGAAAGTGTAGAAAAGGGAGAAAAAGCCAAAAATCAAAAGAAACCAATGCGAAGCATCTAGTGCTCCTCGCATCACAAGAAGTTCAAAGTCCACTACCTAAGTTAGTACTGAGATACCCTCCTCCTCCTTACCCTCAAAGACTAGAAAAAAGCACATGAGGAGAAGCGGGTTTGGTAAATTCCTAGAGGTACTAAAACAATTACACATCAATGTTCCTTAGTAGAAGCCCTCCAACAAATGCCAAATTATGCAAAATTTATGAAGGATGTGCTTACTAAGAGAAGAAGATTAGGTGAGTTTGAAACAATTGCCATGACAGAAGATTGTAGTTTGCTTATGCAAAATAAGATCCCTAGGAAATTGAAGGATCCAGTAGTTTTACAATTCCATTTTCCATAGGAAAATCCTATACCGGGTAAAGCTTTATGTGATTTAGGTGCAAGCATCAACTTGATGCCTAAATCTATTTTTGACCATTAGAAATAGGAAATGCAAAAACCAACCACTGTGACACTTCAATTAGCGAGATAGATCAATAGCCTATCCCGAAGGTATCATAGAAGACATCCTAGTTAAGGTAGACAAATTTGTATTCCTGTAGATTTTGTTATCCTTGACTTTGATGCGTATAAGGAAGTGCCTATTATCCTAGGTAGACCATTTTTAGCAACCTGGTAAAACCATAATTGATGTGCGAGAAAGGTGAACTCACTATGAGAGTGAATGATCAAGAGATCAAATTCAATGTAATGAATGCTATGAAGTATCCTTCAGAGGAAACAGTAAGAGTGTTCATCCTTATTCTCTCTAGATCAATTGGTAGAAAAACAATTTTACAAGCAAGATGATGATTTTTAGCCAATGCAGATGCATTAGATGCATTTGCATTGCTAGATGTCAAATACTAGAAAAGAGAATCGCCAATAGAAAACTCTTGTAAGGAAGTACGGGCTAGGACTTATGAACCACTCAATCTTGAGGATCCAATTCTCAAGAAGAACTTACCCTCAATAGAACAACCTCCTAAGTTAGAATTGAAGATATCGCTGAACACCTTAAGTATGCATTCTTAGGAACAAATGAGACTTTACTCGTTATCATTGCTTTCGATTTAACATCAAAACAGAGAGTGATCTCATTAGTACTCTCAAGAAGCATACCAAAGCTATAGGTTGGCAAATGGCAGATATCAAAGGAATTAGTCCTTCTATATGCATGCATTGCAGTCATTTTGGAAGAAAATTCCAAAAACAAAGATAGAGAGTCAAAGAAGACTAAATCCTATCATGAAAGAGGTTGTAAAAAGGAAATAATTAAGTGGCTAGATGCTGGAATCATATACCCATATCGCACAAAGGTGCTTGGGTAAGCCCCTGTCCAATGTGTACCAAAGAAAGGGGTGTGATGGTGATAGCCAATGAAAAGAATGAGTTGATACCAACAAGAATCACACAGGTGGAGAATCAGATGGATTACGTAAAACTCAACAAAGCTACCAAAAGGATCACTTTCCTTTACCATTCATAGACCAAATGCTAGATAGATTAGCAGGAAAGAATTTTATTGTTTCCTAGATGGCTACTCAAAGCTATAATCAAATAGCCATTGAGCCTAAGGATCAACACAAAACCACCTTTACATGCCCTTATGGTACTTTTGCTTTTAGGAGAATGCCATTTGGCTTATGTAATGCACATGCTACATTCCAAAGATGCATGATGTCTATTTTCTCAGATTTCATTGAGCAATCAATGGAAGTATTCATGGATGATTTCTCTATCTTTGGAGAGACATTTCAAGTTTGCTTAACAAACTTGGAACAAATTCTCAAGAGATGTGAAGAAACAAATTTAGTTTTAAACTGGGAAAAGTGCCATTTCATGGTACAAGAGGGCATTGTGTTAGGACATAGAATTTCAAAGAAAGGTCTAGAGGTAGACAAAGCTAAAGTTGATGTCATTGAGAATCTACCACCACCAAATACGCTTAAAGGTATCGTGAGCTTCTTAGGCCATGCTTTGGTTTTATAGAAGGTTTATCAAAGATTTTTCAAAAATCTCAAAACCATTATGTATGCTTCTCGCAACATGATGTAGAATTTATCTTTGATAACTTTTGTATAGAAGCTTTTGACAAGCTTAAAAGGCATTGGTGACAAAGACCAATTATAGTAACTCCAGTTGGAGCAGCCATTTGAATTAATGTGTGATGCTAGTGACTTTGCAGTAGGAGAGATCCTAGGGCAAAGGTATGACAAGGTTTTTCATTCCATATATTATGCTAGCAAGACATTAATTGAAGCTCAAGTGAACTACACAGATCCACGAAAAGGAATTATTAGTCGTGGTATTTGCATTTGAAAAATTCAGATCATACTTAGTTGGCACTAAAATTATTGTCTATACCGATCACTCGCCATTAAGTATCTAATTTCAAAGAAGGATGCAAAGCCAAGGTCGATAAGGTGGATTTTACTCCTACAAGAATTTGATCTAGAAATCGAGAGACAAGAAAGGAGTAGAAAATCAAGTAGCAGACCATTTATCAAGGATTGAAGGAGAATCACTTGGTACACCGGAGAAGAAATCAAGGAGAGCTTTCCGGATGAGAAACTATTGGCAATCACGATTAATGCAAAACATGAAACCGCATTTGCTATAAGCAATGCAGAGCATCAAATGCATCCGCACCATGGTTTCTTGATATTGTAAATTTCCTTGCAAGAAAAGTAGTACCAAAGTGAGTATGACATATCAACAAAGGAGAAAGTTCTTCCACATGGTTAAACAATACTATTGGGATGATCCATTCCTTTACAAGATGTGCCCTGATCAATTAATGAGGAAATGCATACCTGAAGAGGAGCAACAAGCAAAGGCTTCCGCATTGCCATTCTCGCACCTTATGGAGGACACTTTGGAAGCACTAGACAAAGACTAAGGTATTACATCGGTTATTTTTGGCCTACTTTATTTAAAGATTCTTATTTTATGGTCAAATCTTTGTGATAAATGTCAAAGAGCAGAAATATTTCGATAAGCATGAAATGCCTAGAACAAATATTTTAGAAATTGAATTATTTGATGTTTGGGGCATGGATTTCATGGGACCTTTTCCACCCTCTTTTGGCAATTTATATATCTTAGTAGCTGTTGATTATGTATCCAAATGGGTAGAGGCAGTAGCATTACCTAATAATGATGCTAAATCGGTGAGTAAGTTTCGCAAAGAAATATATTCACTAGATTTGGAACTCCTAGAGCTATCATTAATGATGAAGGTTCACACTTTTGCAATAAGATCATAGAAAACCTTCTAGCTAAGTATGGAGTTAAGCATAAGATAGCTACAGCCTACCATCCTCAAACTAGTGGATGCTGCATTATCCAATAGGAAATTAAGAGAATGCTAGAAAAAATGGTAAGTCCAAATAGGAAAGATTGGTCTTTACATTTGGATGATGCTTTATGGGCATATAGAACAAAGATTCAAAACACCCTTAGGAATGTCCCCTTACAAATTAGTCTATGGAAAAGCATGCCATTTACCTGTAGAATTGGAAAACAAATCCTATTGGGCTATCAAGAAGCTCAATTTCAATTTGAACAAGGCAGGTAAAAAGAGAATGTTAGAGCTTGATGAGTTAGAAGAAATTAGGCAAACCTCTTATGAGAATGCTGAAATCTACAAAGCTAAGACTAAGAAATGGCATGACAAGAAAATTCTCAGAAGAGAATTGAAAGAAGGAGGACTAGTTCTGCTATACAACTCTAGGTTGAAGCTATTTCCTGGAAAACTAAGGTCAAGGTGGTCAGGACCATTTAAGTTGATAAAAGTTTATCCACATGGAGCAGTAGACTTATTTGATAAATCCTCAAATACTGTCTTCAAGGTGAATGGTCAGAGAGTTAAAATGTACTATGGTGAACATGTGGTGAGAGACAAAACCACCACCCATTTGCAAAATCTCTAAGTGAGAAGAGGTAGTCAGGCTGACAAGACTCTTAAAACAAGCGCTTAATGGGAGGCAACCCATTGTTTTTAATTATTTTTTGTGCAATTTTATGTTTTTAGTTGTTTTGCGTAAATGCACGAGAAACTAATGCAATTGCATCAAGTGCACCGCATTGAAGGAAAATGTGCCCCGTGATCGTAAATTTATAAACTTGAAGAAAATTGGTTAAGTGTGAATCATAAGGCTTCAGGAAGATCAAAAGAGGTTAAGCAAGATTAAATGACACATTGGTAGCCAAAGCAAGACACTTGGCAAGATGCATGCGCAAAGACGCAATGCTAACGGCTACCTAATAACTCCACTAACTTCCTCTTCCCGAAACATAAAGCCTTCATTGTTACAATTACCCCCTTCATTCGCAAATTCTCACAAATTCTCTCATCTCAAACACAAATCAATCTTCTCATTCTCAATCCAATCTTTTCCAAAACACACAAGCAATCAAAAACCTAGAAATTCATTACAATGGTGAAAAAGCAATCAAAGACAGAATCATCAGCGCAGCGTGCCAAAACTCCCCAAAAAGAGAAGAAAGCCATGCATGCAGGATCATCATCATCAAGGAAAGGAAAGCCAAAGAATCATCAATCGAATCGATGACAATGTTCATCTATGGAACATGCATCTATTGCCCGAGAGAGGTATGATTTGAAGAAGGCAAGCCCATCATTCATGTCAACAGTGGCTAATCTCAATTGGGACCACTTCGTGCTACCAAGAGGAGGCTATATTGAAGACATAGTGAGAGAGAATTCTATCTTTGGCATCACACCACAAGAAGGAAGCAGAACATTCCTACACTTCCATGGTGAGAGGTAAACTTGTACACTTCCATGCCAAGAAATTGAATGAACATTATATCTTTGAAATATAATGGGAATGAATTTGAAAATAGAGTGGCAAATGCCTTTAAGAAAGAAATGGAAGAAATAAGGAGTAGGATTGCTATACCAGGGTCTGTTTGGGAAAAATTCACACCTAATGAGATTAAGCTTAGAAGTAACTATTTGGTAAATGCATTAGGTAATTGGCATTTGTTCATAGCCAATTCAATTTGCCCTACATCACATACATATGCTATGACCAAAGAGAGATTGATCTTGCTAGATACAATCCTATCTGAGGGACATGTAGACATAGGCAGATTGATAGCTAGGGAAATTCTTGCATGCTCAACAAAATCAAAGGGATTTCTGTTTTTCCCTTGTCTTATTACTGAGCTATGCATGAAAGAAGGAGTTCCTATAGCTGCTAATGAACAAAGAAAATTTCCCCCTGGTAATTTGAGTGCTGAAGTGAAGGAAAAGTTGAGAAATGTAAGAGGCCCTGCACCTGCAATGCAAGAGCATTACATGCGTAGCGGAGCAGGCGCCTGGAAATTTCAGAATGATCAACATGACTGGCTTCAATTGGTCTTTGACAAGATCTTTGATCTTGTGGGCCAAGTGAATGCCCCTGAATTCCCAAGTTGGGTACTGAGAAGTGAAGGTGAAGAAGAAGAAGAGAAAGAAGTTGAAGAAGAAGGGAAAGGAAAGGAGAAGGTAGGAGAACCTAGCACCAAAAAGAAGGTGACTAGGAAGCAATACAAAGTACAAAAGAAGAAGGTTGTGGTAGAACCTGTTGTGGAAGAATTGTATGATTCTCAATCGAAAATTCAGAGAGTGAGGAATTAAAAGAAATGGATAAGGAGTTAGAAGAAGAAGAAAGAAGAGAGAGTGATGAGGAAATTGATGAAGAAGAAGAGGAACAGGCTAGAGGTGTGATCTTAGAAGAGATTGCTAGGCGTAAATATGCCAAACAAACTTCTCGCATCAACCCAACAACAAACCCCTATCACTTCACCAAGAACCAAAACACCCATCATCTCACCTAACCAAGAATCCTCCTCCATTCCAAAATCACCATTACCCTCCTCAATGATCCACCGTCTTATCACAATCACCACCACAAACAACCCCTCCACCACCCTCTCCAAGAAATGAACCAAAAGAAACAACTCACACAGAACAATCAAACCCTGTTATGCCAACAGAACAACAAGTACCTTCTAACCCAAGCAACATCATTCCTAATGTTGTTTCTGCTCTTGAGAAAGAGTTTGTGCAGGAAAGAGAAGAAGAAGGACTCAACAAACAAAACACGTAAGAAGAATCATCGCAAAGGAGCCTGTTGCTCAAACTGTTGAGATGCAGAGTGATGCTCTGCAGATCACTTGTCACTTTGATCACAACAGCAACAACTGTGTGCATGATGAGGCAACAATTAAAATGGTTTCGGAAGAAATGGCAAAATGTAAGAGGGAAGCATTGCACAATACTCGAAATTCTTCAAGCAACTCGCAGGAAGGCAGCAAAATTAACTCCAAAGAGAAAGAAATCGATGCAAGCCAAGATCGATGCACTGCATCGCCATGCAACAAACAAGTTCTCGCAACTACACCAGAAATAGGAGGTGCATCCGCACCTGCTGTAGCAACACCAAGCAAGCCCAAGGAGAAGAAGCGTAAGGTGAAACACACTCCTCCAAGCGCATATAGCACCGTAATCGAAGTGGAGCCAAACCATGAGTATCAATTTACAAGCTTTCACCTACAATCGCTATATGCTTGTTTTGTTTCTTTATAACTATTTCCCCTGGTTGTACTAATCCCTCTCCCCTATTTTTGAACAAATGATTTGTCTGCTTTTTGAACAAATTTGTAAAGTGAGGACACGCAACCCCTTAAGTTTGGGGGATTTGCATGTTATGTTATGTTTTAATATGTTTTCTATCTAATATGTTGTGTGTTTAATTAATATGTTTTAGATAGTAAATATATATGTTTTAAGTAGTTTTTAGTTTGTTTAAATATTAGATGTACTTAACAAAGTAGTATCTAAATATTTTAGTAGAAAAGATCGCTTTTTCAAAAATATGGTGAAAGCCTATGGATGGAATTTCAATGATGAAAAAGAAGCCTTATTTCTCAGAAAAACCAAAATTATTTTCACTTCAACACTTCAAAACTGAGTTTGTGAAAAGAACCTTGCTATTTTAAAAGATCAACTGATGCAAGGGAATTTTTGGTAAGTTTAGGTCAAAACAAAGCTTTACTAAAAGAAAGAAGAGCTTAAAGAATTAAGTTTGGGGGTGTTTTATGAAAAACAAAGGCTGAATTTCAAAAGTATAAGAGTAAACAATGTAGAAAAAGAATACAAAAAGTGGACAAGCCATATCCTCGAATCTTTTGAAACTATACCTGTGTTTAAGTACATGAATGCATCATCCGAGGTCAAAGACACTGCTGCCATGCAGAATAAATGTATCGGAGGATAGTTCAATAAATCGAACTCGTGCAAAGTGCAAAGAAAAATATATGCATCCGGAGGTCAAAGACACGTGCAAAGTGCATTTGCATCCTGGAGGTCATGAGGAAGGTATGAGCTAGAAAAAGAAAAAAGCATCATCAAGTGCAATTTGCATCAATGTAAATCAGATCAAGAAAAGCAAAATGCAGAAAAAAATCAATGCACAAAAACACTTCAAAGAAGTATTGCATTTGCACAAAAAGATCCACATAAAAAAATAGAAAATTGCATTGGCTCAAAAGCTTTGAAAGATTCAATCAAGTCATTTGAATTTTAGAACTCCCCAACACTTGAGAAAATTTTGTGAGTCTAAACTTTCTTTTGAAAAATAATTTGGTGTGACCAAAGATGAACCAATCCTTTCAAAGGCTAGGAGGAAATTTTTTTAGTCTTGGAACCAATCTCAACTCAGTGGGTTCACACACACACACAAGAGAGTTTGAATAAATTTGGTAGTTTTGAAGAAATAAAGGCACAAGAAAAATTGTTGATAAATGAAATTCATAGGGAACTCCTCATAAAAATCCAAATCAAACTGATCTATCTTCTAGAATTATAGTTTTTAATAGTTTGTCTTTGTCATTACTTGCGGACAAGCAATGGTTTAAGTTTGGGGGTGTGATAACTCTATTTTATATAGAGTATTTCATATGTTTAAACTTAGTATTTGCTCTATTTCAAGTAATAATAAAGAGTTTATATAGTATTTAGTGTGATATATGATATCTTGAGTGAATTGAATGGTTATAGTTAGTTATAGGCCATTTTGGATATATTGTGGTATGTTTGATGTTTTGTTGATCTAGTCTCAATGTCATCTGCATCAATGCTCCTGACCGATCTCGCATCAATTCTGCGCAACTTGGTGAATAAGCGACTGTTTCATATGCATCCACATGCAATGTGATGACCTCCTACTTGCTTCCCGATGCCATCCAACAATGTATAGTAGGCGCCTACCATTCACACATAGCTATAGGCATAGCTTTGAAGAGTCATCAACATAGGGACACTTGTTCTAACACCATGGAACCGCCCTATATGATTTAAGTCAAAGATTTCAACATGGATAAACCTCTGGAAAGCAACTACAGCTATGATCCACTCAAGATGACTTCAACATGAAGAAAGGAAGCACCTCACTTGAAAGCTATAAAAGGACCTCACATCTTCATTTGGAAATATATCACAATCCATAAGTTAGATCAAAATTTCAATATACATAGTTAGTTTTTATATTTTTAGAGGAAGAGGAAGGAATTGACAAATCCTCCTTTACTCATTTTCATAGTGTTTGTATAGTGCTAAGGAGTAATGCTAGTGCATTGCTAGAAGACTTCATACAAAGGTTTTCAACATTTGTAACTTTACTCTTGTTGTTTCTCTTTTGTGATTTCTATATATATAAACATGGTCTATTCAGTTTATATATATCTTGCAATGTCTCTTGTTAGCTAAACCTTTCTTAGTTGGAATGTTCTAATCATTTAATGAGCTTTTAAGTAAGTATGTTGCAAGTATGTATGTTTGTACTTTAGTTCTTGCTTGATAATATTTTTATTACTTATTTTAAACTTGATCACTTAGAATAAGTATGAATTGTAAATGACCAGACATGGCTTACAATTAAGAACTCAAGAACTAATATGGGTGAGTGTTTTACATAAAGAAAACTTTGTGAAAACCATGCTAAGTCCTAGACATAGGATAGTATAGTCCATAGGATAATTGTGGGTACTTAAAATACAAGAGTGAATTCACTTAAGCAAAGTGATTCTTGTTAGGAGGCAAGATTGGCACTAACACCCCTTTCTTTACTGCATAGAACAAGGATCATAAGAGCTGGTAATGAAACTCTGAAGAAAGTGACCGAAAGACACATAGCTAATGCAACAAAGATTCAAAGGCATTTGCATCACATACTGCATCATACACTTTTAAGTAAATTACTTGATGAAGACATTCCAACTAGCTTTTCTCTTTTTCACTATCAACATTCTTTCTTAGTTTTCTAACTTAGTTGTGATCATCAACCAAAATCCAAAATTATTTTATTACTTTGTGACTTTACACTATATTACTTTATATCATTTAAAAGTGAGTTTTTCAATCTCTGTGGGTTCGATCTTTTTACTACTTGTTTTTGGACAGTGTATACTTGCACTCAAGTGTATGTGGCATATTCCACACACCAGAGAGGACACAACACTTCGACAGAGTTGGGCTCAACACTTCGTCAAGCGGTTGACAACGGGTTAGTCGAAAGTGCAGAGCAGCAAGTAGTGGCTACATTCTTCTCCGTAGTTTTAGGAGGCGATTACCCTTTCCCCACGATCGTTCCTAGGAGTATAAATACCCCCTTGTAATAGGAAATCAGGGTCACCACATTCTACAAGAACTCTGAGAAACTCAACTTCCAAGTCAAAGCGAAACACGAGTGAAACAGATCCTTTGTACGTGTTGGTGAACCATTTTTCTTTCTTCATTTAATGCAAAGTTTTTACTTTCTTTTTACCTTCGTTGCATGTACTGCTTTTATTCTACTTTCAATCCGTTTCTTTCTACTATTTACTGTTCTTACATACGTGAAAAACACATAACTCAATGGCAATTGTCAAAGAGATTTTCTAGTTTGATCTCACGGTCTCGATATTGAAAACTAGTGATTGTTTGCTAAAAACACCAGCAAACACTATGATGATATAACTGATCATGTAACCATAATTAGTATTTGGTAAATTTTTCCAAATTGAAAAAAAAAAGACATAGGAGACCAAATTGAAACTTAAAAAAAATATAGGTTACCAAATTGAAATAACGCATGTAGAGTTCATCTCCCTCGCACATCTGACTGTAACGGATCGTTCGACACGCGAACTTGACTCGAAATTCCTCACTCTAACAAACTTACATGCATTTTAATCGAGACTCATAGGAAAAAAAACTATAGTGATTTACGGAACAATCAATCTTATTGAGATAAAAGTACAGATCTAATAATATTGAGTTATTTGCTATCAATAAAAAACGAAAAATATGCAGATAACACAAACACCATAAACACAAACAAAAAAGATGCAAGAAACACCGAGATTCGAGTTGTTGGGTTTGCCACAAAGTATAAGACTTCCTTCTAGTCCTTATATGGCAACAAAGTATAAGACTTCCTTCTAGTCCTTATATGGCAACAAGGAACAGTCTAGAGACACGTTTCCAGAACATGAGTCTACCACCATATCCTTGTGGTGTATATGGCATGCCTACTGGAATGCCACACGTTTCGACCTTTTCCCCCTCTCATGTGTCTTCTGAAAGCACACTGGGTCGAAATCCTACTGCATTAACCAATGCGTCCTTGTTGGCATTAAGACAACAAGTGGACGAGAGCAATCACGATATGGTTAATATGCTCACCCAACAAATTGGTACTGTTTTCAATCCGTTGATTCAGAATACCAATACAAGTTACCAGATGTTAGCAAATCAAATGGGTAGGATAGCGGATTTCTTTGGGGCTCATACAGGAATAATAGGCAATTACCCAATGGTGGGAATAATGCGCCTAATACCCCGCAGAGATCGATTCATCATCGAAGCCCAAAGGTTGTGGGTGAACAACAAAGGACGGGAAACCATGTCCACGAAGTAGTTATGGTGCATCGAAACCGTAACGCGATGAGGTTGTTCGACAAGTGCAACGAAATAACGTTTGCGCTCAAGACAACATAGCCATTTGGTGGAAACCATAATGGCACGAGAATGGCCTTAACGTGAGGTTTACATAGGCCTAATTTCATATCACCACGTGGTGAATATGTATTGCAGTGCAATTGCCAAGAGGTTGGAAAATTCCTAAATTTACTAAATTTGGGGTGACACCAATGAATCTCTTGTCGAACACATTGCTCGTTACATGGTCGAGGCAGGGATATAGCCCAAAATGAGAGTTTGAAAATGAAATATTTTCCAAATTCTCTAACTAAGAATGCCTTTACGTGGTTTACCACTTTACCCCCAGGTTCCATGTACACATGGGGGCAGTTAGAAAAGGCTTTTCATGAGCAGTTTTATATGGGCCAGTCGAAGATTAGTCTTAAAGAACTGGCCAGTGTTCGACGTAAAGTGCCTGAAGCTATCGACGACTACCTGAATAGGTTTAGGCTATTAAAGGCTAGGTGTTTCACACAAGTGCCCGAGCATGAGCTTCATTTAAATGGCTGCAGGTGGCCTTGATTATTCGATTAGAAAGAAGTTGGATACCTCTCATTTGAGGGACATGGCCCAATTAGCCGATAGAGTTCGACAAGTCGAAAGGCTTAAAGAGGAAAAGGCTAGAGTGAATAAGTTCAATAGAAAAGAAAACTCAGTTGGGTTTCATAAGAAAGAGAAAATAGCCTATGTCGATGAGGAATTCGACTTCGCATTTAGTGATGTCGAAGTCCGAGGAAATAGATGTGGTGAACTTAAGCCCTGGTCCTCCCTATGCTCAGTAAATTATTAAGGCCTCAAATGGGAATAATCTGTAGAGCCTAAAAACGATAGATTTGTGCCTAAAACATACACTTTTGATGTTACTAAATGTGATGAAATCTTTGATTTATTAGTAATCGATGGCCAAATCATAGTGCCAAATGGCTCGAAAGTTCCTCCTCTCGAACAGAGGAAGAAAAAGGGTTATTGTAAGTTTCATAATTTTTGGGACATACAACCGACCGTTGTGTTCTTTTCAGGGGACATAGTTCGAAAGCAATCGAAGAAGGAGGCGAAATTCGGTGAGAAAAAGAACAAAGCTCCCATGCAGATTGATTTCGATCCACTCCATCGAGCGAGAGGCAATGTATGCAGAACCGATGGAAATGAACATAAGTATGGTAGATGTTAAGATGGCAGCTCTCCTAAGCCCGCTGGGCCTTCGGCAGACAAAATCAAAAGTGTAGTGCGGAGAGCGTCTTTGTGCAAGAGCTTACTCAAGAGGAGTATGACGAGAAGGTGCGATTCGTGTACCCCAAAGTCAAGAAGAGTTAATAGACTTCCGAATAGGTGCAAGTCAAGAACTCGAGGTAATGCTATGCCCCGGATGTAGTCTTTGTGTTTGACAAGGAAGCGGCTAAAAGTGTCGAATCGTCGCCAAGTTCGATGACCTAAAAAGGAAATGGCGGAGAAAAACCAGATTTCACTTCAAAAGGGGAGACCTGCCTTACAAGGTCAAGGGTTCGAATAGGCCTTCAACAAGCAAACCACAGTTTGCTGGCAAGAGTGCAGCCAAGAAGGAGTTTGTGCTATCGTCGGCCAAACCATTTTGTGCAAGAGCAAATCTCCAAAATGAAAAATGGATACATCTTTGGGTGTAAACATTATAGGAATCTTCGCTTCTACGTCTTTGAGACACCAAACCAAATACAGGGAGGTGCGAAATATAAGAATAATTATAAAGCGGAAGAACCCCATGACCAAGACCCAATGGCGTCGTTATCGTCAAGAAGAAGGCAAAGATTTGTCGCTTCTTCGACGAAAACGCGAGAGAAGGTTCAAAAACGGCTAAGAATATGACTCTCAGAGCCGTGGGAAGCATTTAAAGTAAACATAGGTGCCGCCAACGGGTAAAGGTTGGAAATAAGGCCAAAGGTAAATCTATTGTAATAGAGGAACCAAGGAGGCTGCGATGGAAAGAATCTTTCCCCTCCGACATCATTGAGGAAGAAAAGGTCGACTTCCGACATGGGACGAAGATGTAACTTCGGACTTTGAAGACTCGAGGCCGCTTTTGATGTCATTTGCAACGTAGTGTCTATTCTACCCAGCCGAATATGACGTCATTACATCCCCAAATGATGTCGAAGAAAACTTCATCGAGGATATGGCTAACCACAAGCCGCTTTGTTACTATGTAATGAACAATGGTCGTGTCGAAGAGCAAATGGCCACTTTCGAGAGGCCAAACGAAGGCATGCGGCATCATTTGAAGCCTCTATACGCCCAAGCCAAAGTCAATGGCGTAGGCATCAACAAGATCTGGTGGATGGAGGCGCTGCTGTTAACTTGATGCCTCAAGCAATGCTAAAGACTATAGGGATGTTCGACATTGGACCTAAAGCCTCATAACATTGTGTTAACCAATTATGAGGGCAAGTCCGGCCGATCTTTGGGGGTTTGTCCGAAGTGGAGGTGGTGGTAGTACTTGTCCAAGAGAACTACCATGTTCTTTGTAATGTGACCTCCAAGGCAAGCTATAACATGCTCCTTGGGCAGAGTGGATTCATGGAGTAGCGCTGTGCCTTCAAGCCTACACCGAAGTTGGTGATGTGGAAGGATGATGGTGCGGCAGAGTATGTCAAGCGGACCAAAGTTACTTCCTGGCGATGTCAACAACGCGTCACCAAGGAAAATTTTGAAAAACAAATGGCGAATATTGCGCCATGCACATTGTAACATCCTGCATCGCTTCTAGAATCGTTGATCGCCTCACGAACCAACACGAGTCTTTTCAAAGATGCTTTGTCCTCACTTGCATGCTTTCCAGGAAACTTCTCTCAGAAGGTCACCCATCCCACTACTACTCCAAGCCAAGCACGCTTAACTATGGAGTTCTTATGGGATGGACTCAAAAGAAGATGCATCTTGTTGGTATAGGTAGTTCAAATCAATTCTTTTAAGCTTTCCTTCAATGCAGAGATACCCCATACCGCATGACCTCGGGATCCTCTCATTCCGGTGCGTATTCGGTTCATTCACGCGCCTTCGCTTGAAGTCGCCAGAGCCGCTCTTTGCCATGCCACCTTTTGGGCACCGGCGATCACTCCCCGCCTCCTCACCCGGATGTCACATGCCCACTGGGCCTTCCGCTTGGTTCGCCCTCGAACCACACCGCATCTTGGGAGAGGTCTGCTGCTCGATACCATTTGTAACATCCTGCATCGCTTCTAGAATCGCTGATCGCCCTCACGAACCAACACGAGTCTTTTTCAAAGATGCTTTGTCCTCACTTGCATGCTTTCCTAAAACTTCTCAGAAGGTCACCCATCCCACTACTACTCCAAGCCAAGCACGCTTAACTATGGAGTTCTTATGGGATGGACTCCCGAAAAGAAGATGCATCTTGTTGGTATAGGTAGTTCAAATCAATTCTTTTAAGCCTTCCTTCAATCATGCATACCCCATACCGCACGGCCTCGGGATCCTCTCTCAGGTGGCAGCGTATTCGGTTCATTCACGCGCCCTTCGCTTTGAAGCTGCCAGGAGCCGCTCTTTGCCATGCCACCTTTTTGGGCACCGGCGATCACTCCCCACCCTCCTCAGCCCCGGATGTCACACACATCTTCTAGTCAGGCATACATATCGTCTGACAACGTGCTCTCCTCTGTTCGACTATACCCAACACATGGCTTTGTTTGGGAAAGGGAAGCGATAGAAGATGGAAGTGTCTATCCTGAGGGTGTTCTACCCCCAACAGGATGGGATACTGACTCTTAGAAGGTTTTAGATGTCAGTACCCAATGCTTGGGATAGAATTACGGCCTATATGGCCGAAACTAAAATAAAAACGGCTTTGGAAGTCGAAATAAATCAACAAACAATGGCTGTCGAAGCCATGCCTTCATCTGAAGAAAATGGTGAAGTCATAGATGACAAGCTTGATTGCATTTATGATGACGAACCATTGGGTTTTGAAAAAGACCCTAAAGATTCGACAAAGCGCATGCAAGCTCAAGATCCAGTGGAAGAGGTGGATTTGGGAGATGGCCTAGTCAAAAGGCCAACATACATTAGTGCACACCTTGATGCTGCCTTCAAAACCCAAGTTGTTTCACTTCTGCAGGAGTTCAAAGATTGCTTTGCTTGGGAGTACAACGAAATGCCTGGTCTGAGTCGAGAAGTGGTGGAACTTCAAATACCTATTCGACTGTGGGAAGAAACCAAAGAAAGCAAACACCAAGAAGATTTGCTCCTCCAATATTGGCTAAGATCAAAGAAGAAATAGAGAGGCTGTTCAAAAGCAAATTCATCAGAACTGCCAGGTGAATTCTTGGGTTTTGTAGTGCACAAGAAAGGCATAGAGATCAACCAAAATAAGACTAAAGCAATTATGGAAACGAAGGCTCCTTCGACCAAGAAAGAACTTGATCCATCTTTGGGAAAAATCAATTTCCTTCGCAGATTTATTTCAAATCTAAGTGGCAAAACACAAGCTTTTTCGCCATTCCTTGAGATGAAGAAAGAAGATGCATTCAAGTGGGAGCATGTTCATCAAGATGCTTTCGACGCAATCAAGTCTTATTTAGTCAATCCACCAATTTTACTGCTGTTATTAGAAACAAATTGCTAAAAACTGTATATAGCAGCTTCTGATAACACAATAGGTAGCATGTTAGCACAAGAGGATGATAGTGGTGTCGAAAGACCCATTTATTACCTTAGTAGGGTTTTGATTGATCTTTGAAACAAGGTATAGTCCAATAGAAAAGTTATGCCTTTGCTTGTATTTTCTCTGTATACGAAATTGAAGCAATATATAAAGTCAGCAGATGTTTATGTTTATTCGCACTTTGATGTCATTAAACATATGTTGTCAAAACCAATGTTACATAGTCGAATTGGAAAATGGGCTTTGGCTTTGTTAGAATACAACTTAACGTATCAGCCCCTTAAATCAATCAAAGGACAAGTGGTTGCTGATTTCATAGTGGACCACTCGTTGTCGAACATGAAATACATTCGTTAGACATACGTCCTTGGAAACTATACTTGACGGCTCAAGCCATAAAATGGGGTGGGCATTGGAATATTAATTATTTCCCAGTAAAACATTCCAACGAAGTATAAATTTAAAATTCGAGACTCTTGCTCCAATAATGAAGTCGAGTATGAGGCTTTAATAGTAGGCCTCAAAATTCGCGCTTCGAATTGGGGCAGCTAATGTCAAGTAAAAGGTGATTCTCAATTGGTTGTCAAACGGTTGACAAAGGAATATAAATGCATCAATGAACACCTTGTTAAATATTTCGTCGTTGCCAACACTCTGTTAAAAAGGTTTTTGCGATGTACACCTAGAACATTTACCACGAATAGAAAATCACGTGGCGAATGAGTTGGCACAAATTGCGTCCAGCTACAAAGTATCAAAGCAAAGCCTAGAAGAGTTAATTGAGATAAAAGATAAACTAATCTCAGAAGACTCTCTTTATAATACTACTCCTTCGACGCTATTGTCAACACCAAAAATTGGGGGGGCAATAAATGCAAATGAAGTACGCGTCGAAAAACGCCACATTTTTGACGATATTGACTTAGCGAGTAAATTTTTGCTATTGACAATATGGTGATGATGATTGGCGTAAACCCATTGTAGAGTATTTGCAAAATCCTACGGAAACACTAATAAAAAAAGTGAAGTCTGAGCTCTAAGCTATGTGTTAGTCTGAATTGAGTTGTTCAAACAAACTCAAGGAGTCTTGTTAAAATGCCTTAGTGAAAACGAGGCATACTTAAGCGTTTTCGACACGCATGGTGGAGCATGCGGCTCACATCAAGTAGGCCATAAAATGAAATGGTTGTTATTTCGACAAGGAATGTAATCGCCAACCATTTTAAAAGATTGCATAGAATTTGCTAAGGTCGCTAAGAGAATGCCAAAACATCTTTGGAATCCAAAGATGTACCGCAAATGAATTGCATTCTATAGTGAAACCTTGGCCATTTAGAGGTTGGGCTCTAGATGTAATTGGAGAAATAAAACCAACGTCGCCGAAAGGCCACGCTGGTACATCTTGGTAGGAATTGATTACTTTACTAAGTGGGTAGAGGCAATACCTTTAGCCAACGTTGATCAAGAAGCGATGATAAGGTTTATTCAAAACCATATCATCTACAGATATGGAATACCGAAACCATTACTACGCATCAAGGCATCTGTTTTTACCGATCGAAAAATGGTAGATTTTTTTGCTGAAATTGGTTTCAAGTTGTTGACTTCGACACCATACTATGCGCGCGCAAGCCAACGGTCAAGTAGAGGTGCAAATAAAATCATTATTAACTTGATCAAAAGCACGTTGGACGTAAGCCTAAAAGTTGGCACGATTCTCTTGACCAAGTGTTATGGGCTTGTCGAACTTCGCTAAAGAGTCTATAAACACTACCCTTACAAAGTTGACATTTGGACATGATGCGGTGTTACTCGTTGAAATTTGTTTACAATCAACAAGGATTCGTAAACAATGCGAAATTCCCTTTGATCATTATTGGGATATGATGATTGATGAATTAGTTGATTTAGACGAAGAAAGGCTGTTAGCTTTAGAGATGCTTATTCGACAGAAAGAGAGAGTAGCTAAAGCTTACAACAAAAGGGTTAAGTTAAAAACCTTTGAGGAAGGAGAGTTAGTGTGGAAAGTCCTATTACCTATGGATAAAAAAGAGAGTTTAGGCAAATGGTCACCAGGGTGGGAAGGCCCATTTCGCGTGTTGCAATGCTTTTCGAATGGCGCTTATGAAGTCGAAGAGCTAGGTGACGAAAATAGAACCTTTAGAATAAAGGACAAGTATTTAAAGCAATACAGGCCAACATTGACCGAAATAAAAATTGAACAAGCATAGACAAAACGAGAATTGTTCATAAGTGGCAATGTATAATGAAATGTCAAAATTACATATTACATAGCCATTTCAAAGGTTCTAAACTATTACAAGACCTTAGAAGTTCGACAAAGTCGACTTATGCCTCTCCAGAATGCTGGCGCTCAAAGAGATAGAAGTTTCAAGAAGGTGCAAATTTTGGTCAAGTTCAGCAAGATTGGCTTGATGCTGATCAGCTTTCTCCAGATGTTCTATGGCCATCATTGCTTTCGTTGTTTTGATTGACGAAGAAGCAGCCTTCATTCTTTCGACAATCAAGCCCTTCTGATACTTGGCGTTTGACAACTTAGTTTGGAGTGCTTTGATCTCTTCGTCAATACGCGTAATCTCGCATCCCATTCAAAGAATTGCTTGTTCATCATTGGTGCTTGGCTTTCGAGAGCTTCTATGTCGTCTTGATCGCCTTTTGAGGAGGCAAGCGCGCGCTCGCAGAGTTGATTTTCTTGAGCCTTTTGCTTGAGAACATTCGATCGTTGTTTGATCAGAGAGGAGAGTTGTTCAAGAGTGGACCGAATTCCATGAAAAAGGTGAGGAGGTCTTGGGAGGATCCAACTTAGTGATTCTATGAATGAGGATTTCACCTAAAGGTACACAGATGGATCACCCTCAATATTTGCCACCAAATCCCTTCTAAAACTGCGTCTTGGTGGCGAAGTAGGCTTTCGATTGTTTCTCGACGATTAATGGAACCGAGAGAGTTGTTCAAGAGCCGCGCAAATCAAGCGACTCGATGAGCTTTTAAGACTCAAAGATGATTTTCAAAGTCGCCAACGGATCTGTTTTTCATTTCACCAACTCGTGATCGCTAATGGCGCCGTTGGATGACTCTTCGCGTAAGCGCCTTGATTTGCGAGACTCGCCATTCCGGGCTTCTCTTGTTCTTGATTAACCATATTCTCTGCGCAGAATCTCAACAGAGGTAGCCACCACTTCGCCTTTCGATTCTTTGGGATGTTGGGTTCGGAACTTGAACATTCTCTTCGACAATGACCCTCAGTTCCGTATTGTCGCGATCGGAACAAGCTCTTCGAAAGTAGGAATCCCAGGGTCAGCGAGTGCTTGAAAAACTTCTTCAGCAGTTACACCTTGAGGTGACGAAGGAAAAGGAAGCATTGGGGCTGACAATTCCCGGTCAGCAACCTCAGTCAAAGACTCGGCAGCAGGATCATCAACAAGTAACCCACCCACCGCATTTTACATGGGTAATACTACTCAAGTTAGAACTGGAAAGGTGGAGATCAAAGGGGTTCGAAATGACGTCGAAGGGAAAAGTTACCTCATGTACCTTAAGCCTCTTGATTGGAGGAGAAGAAGGCGCTTCAGAAGGCTCGGTGATGGTGATGCCTTGAGCTGCCCTTTGAGATTCAGGTAAGGCCCTTTTCTTCGACCTCTGAGTGAGAGGAATGTTGTCATCACTTTCAGTGTCCTGCAAAAGAGATCAAGTTATGGTACAGGTGATGCCACGAGAAAGCGAATGATAAAATCGAAGAGAAATTTCGACATGTAGTAAGGTGTATAGAGTACCTCAGAGCTGGAGGGAATAACCATTTTCTTTTTGGCTTTAGGCTTTTGAAGAGTTTTAGCGGTTTGGGTTGTCACCTGGAGGAAATTTCCGACATGAATAAAAGCCACAGTCAACAGACAACTTAAGATAAGTGGAAAGTGCCATACCTTTTTTGGAGTGTTGTCTGGAATGGGATTTGCTGCCACTTTCTTCATGACTTGGGGAGGAGGTTTTGATGTGGTAGCTTTGCCTACCTTGACCTTCAACTTTGTTGCAGGTTTTTCTGAAAATGTCGAAAACATTGGTAAGCAAATGGAAACGAAGCCAAGTTATAAGTGGTTAAGACTTATGAAGCTTTGAGTGTCGAAAAGTGTTTACCAGTGTTGTTCGAAGGGAAAGCTGCTACCAATTTCTTCACAATGTTGTCAGCAAAAGTATCAATGGCTTCCCCAGCAGCGTTGGTGTAATAACCGGTCCACCATTCATGAAATTTTTCAGTACATGAAAACCTTGGATTGAATTTGAGAGGTTCAAAGTTCAAGGCTTTGTAATGAAATCTCTTGAAGGCTTGTTTATAAGCCACCTCTGATTCTGGACTTACAAACTCTCGCCTGTGAAAGCACACTGGTGCAGGTCGAATTTGACAAAGGCCAAACTGCCTAGCAAAATAACTTGGGAAATATCTAGTAACTCCCAAACTATTTTTTGTTTTGCCAGGGGTAAGCCTAGTGGAGAGGACAGAAGGAGAGAGGTAAGCTTGCCAAATTCGGTTAACTTCCTCAGCAGGCTCGACAGAAGGGGAAGGAAATGGTTGTTTAAACCATGTTGGACCACAAGACCTCTGGACAAAGGGAGCCATAGAATCTGTAAAAGTGGCACATTTCAAGAAGATTTCGAAATAGGCTAGAAAGGATTCTTCGGCAGAAAGGGTTGCTTGCTTAGGCCTAAACTGCGCCAATCGAATCCCTTCAGTACTGCTAGTCTCCACGGTTAGTCGAGCAGACTTGGGGATATACAAGTTTAGTCGAGACTCAAAAGTAGCCAACAGCCACAATTGCAACAGCCATAGTGGGCCAGAGGCCAAAAACTTGGTGGCCGGCTCATTCTCTTTCAACTCTATAACAACATTATCAAGTTGCTGGTAGAGAGAGCCTAAAATCAACTTGGCAAGGTTGATGTCTTCTCGTTCATGGAGTTGACATGCCAGGGGGATGTAAGTTTTGGAAACTTGGAGGGAGCGTGTGCAGAAAACGAAAATAGATAACCACAGAGTTAGAAAGGCTACATGTTCTATAGCAGACACTTCCTCGATGTCGTCAAGCCTATGGTGCTCAGCAATGTAAGGGGCAAAGGTGGCATTGTTGAATTTGAAATCGTATGTATAGTTAGGACGTGTGGGATCAAAGGTCTCTCCTAAGGGTTTTGGACCAGAATGGCAACCACATCTAGCGAGTGGGGATAACATGCCACATTTCGGTGGAGGCTATGGGTGGTATGCATCCCAGAATCGCATAGCGACCAAAAGTAGGGTGCTACCGTATTTGGGGCCCATACCAGATGCAGTTGGATGAGGTCGAAAATGCCCTGTTTTTTCCAGATTTTGGCTTTTTTAGCTTCTACTTTGTCAAGCCAGTCTATGTAGTTTTGTTGGTCGAGCCTAGGAGCAGACCTAAAAACCCTAGAAGGGTTGGTCAGAAACTCTAAGTGAAAAGGGGTTTCAGCAAAGATTCTAGGTTGGAGGCGAACATGGCTAGGGAAAATCTCAGAAACTTCAGTGGTTTCCAGCAAGATATCGGGCAGAGGACCCAAGTAAGCATGGGTATAAACCTCAGTAGAAGGGATTAGTACCTGGGTCTGCCAATGGGTAGATCGTTCGTCGTTGATGTCGGGTTCATCAACGAAGCCATCTAGGGTTTGAACGTTTCTGGGTTCGTCATTCCTCTTTGAACTCTCAGGTCGCGTCACTACAGCAGATGATGAAGCCATGAGTAAGAGAAAGTGAATGCGAGTTGAAATCTGGGGGTAGATTAAAAGAAAAGTACGAAAGTTTGAAACTTTGGTGAATTTGAGGTTTTTTGCAAAACGCAGGGATGAAGAACGCAGAAAGACTTCACAAGGTTTCAAACTGAGTAAAGAGGAATTTGAAGGGTTGTAGCCGTTTATATATGTTTGGAAGTAAACAGTTATTGGCACGTTCGCCATAACTCGCACGTTTGCGACGTTTGGGAGACGTGATGGCCCACCAACTATGCGACGTGTGCCAATAAAACGGTTCGTTTTACCTGCGCAAGTAATGATGACTGTCTTTTCGACCACTGTTGAAGTGCAAAAGGCGCAAAAGTGACCATTGCACAAGATTCAAAAATGCCTTTTCTTAACTCCTTTCCTTATTAAATCGAAAAGCATTTTTTGGGGGGCAATCTGTTACCTCAAAATTTCGACAGTACATTAAATGAAGCTTTAAATGGGGTTGACTTCACATTTAATATTGTTCTGTGGGCCATAGGTCAATATTCAAGTCAGTGCACCATGATTTCGACAGGAAAGGCAGACAAGGGCAAGGAGTGCAAGTGAGCTTCGACAAGCTTAGCTCTCAAAGCTATGAAGCAAGTAATGCAAGGAATCTTCGACAAGAGAGGACACAACACTTCGACAGAGTTGGGCTCAACACTTCGTCAAGCGGTTGACAACGGGTTAGTCGAAAGTGCAGAGCGGCAGTAGTAGTGGCGGTTACTCCCGTAGTTTTAGGAAGCGATTACCCTTTCCCCACGATCGTTCCTAGGAGTATAAATACCCCCTTGTAATAGGAAATCGGGGTCACCACATTCTACAAGAACTCTGAGAAACTCAACTTCCAAGTCAAAGCGAAACACGAGTGAAACAGATCCTTTGTACGTGTTGGTGAACCATTTTTCTTTCTTCATTTAATGCAAAGTTTTTACTTTCTTTTTACCTTCGTTGCATGTACTGCTTTTATTCTACTTTCAATCCGTTTCTTTCTACTATTTACTGTTCTTACGTACGTGAAAAACACATAACTCAATGGCAATTGTCAAAGAGATTTTCTAGTTTGATCTCACGGTCTCGATATTGAAAACTAGTGATTGTTTGCTAAAAACACCAGCAAACACTATGATGATATAACTGATCATGTAACCATAATTAGTATTTGGTAAATTTTTCCAAATTGAAAAAAAAAGACATAGGAGACCAAATTGAAACTTAAAAAAAATATAGGTTACCAAATTGAAATAACGCATGTAGAGTTCATCTCCCTCGCACATCTGACTGTAACGGATCGTTCGACACGCGAACTTGACTCGAAATTCCTCACTCTAACAAACTTACATGCATTTTAATCGAGACTCATAGGAAAAAAAACTATAGTGATTTACGGAACAATCAATCTTATTGAGATAAAAGTACAGATCTAATAATATTGAGTTATTTGCTATCAATAAAAAACGAAAAATATGCAGATAACACAAACACCATAAACACAAACAAAAAAGATGCAAGAAACACCGAGATTCGAGTTGTTGGGTTTTGAATTTCTTTATTAAGTTTACTTTGGGAAAGGACTAAAATACAACAAAAATGAAAAATGAGTGACACAAAAAAATAGGGAAAAAAAGAACTAAAAGGAAACTTTTGGTAAAAAAATAAAAGACTAAAACCGCTATTTAACCTCTCTAATCTAAAAGGAAACTTTTTTCGTAAGTTAAGCTTTTTCCATAAGCTATCACAGGAAGCTTATGAAAATTAACTGAAAACAACTTATGAACATGTCATAAGCTATTTCCATGAGCTCTCTCATAAACTATTGGGTATTTTTTCCAAAACCCCCTCAAAATGTCGCTCTCCACATTAACTGTACAATTACCCATATTCACTCTCCACATTGATGGAATTATGGATAAATCCGTAATGAAAAAAATTAACTACAAAAGCATGTTTTGAAACATAAATCTGTAGTGAAAAAAATTGATAAATTTATAGGTTAATCCGTGGTAAAAAAATTAACTACGAAAATATCTTTAAAATAGATAAATTCTGCTGTTAAAAAATTTAACAACTCTTTGTAGGGGAAAGGTGAGTAGGTGTGAGGGTAAAAAAAAATGAACCTAAACTATTTTGCAAATAGTTAGGCCAATAGATAAATCGAAATATGCAAAATCTAAAACTAGCCCCTAATCAAAGCTAATGCTAAAAGTAGCTTACGAAAACAAGAGAAAAACATTGAACTAATATTGCAGGACTTTACCCTAAGGGGAGTCCTTCCAGAAATTCTCAAAGGCTCAGCAAAACCCAAGCCTAAGAGGGGTTTGGAAATAGTTTTCAACCAAGCAATAGACGCGCTCGGTTAGAACCTCATTAGCTGCGTCATTGCCCCAAGCGCAAAGATGCTTTTAACATTGCCAGAACCTCTTCTTTTATATAAGCTTCAACTCCATCTATTTTCTCCTATCACCGATGTGGGACTAACCATGTGGAACATAAAACAAGCATTATTACTACTACCCATTCACCACCTTCAACAAATGCGCATTATTAGTATTTGGTAAGATGATAATGAAGACAATGACGATATAACCGATAATGTAACCATAATTAGTATTTGGTAAATTTTTCCAAATTGAAAAAAAGACGTGAGGAGACCAAATTGAAACTTAAAAAATATAGGTTACCAACTTGAAATAACGCATGTAGAGTTCATCTCCTCGCACATATCCGATCAGAACGGATCGTTCGACACGCTTTAACTTGACTCGAGAAAATCCTCGCTCTAACAAACTTACATGCATTTTAATCGAAACTCTTAGGAAAAAAAAACTATAGTGATTTACGGAACAATCAATCTTATTGAGATAAAAAGTACAGATCTAATAATATTGAGTTATTTGCTATCAACAAAAACGAAAAGATGCGTATAACAAAAACACCATAAACACAAACAAAAAGATGCAAGGAACACGAGATTCGAGTTGTTGGGTTTTGAATTTCTTTATTAAGTTTTTTTAGATAAGCAATGTTTTCATTGAAGGGAGCATGAAAGTGCCAAAATTTACAACAAAAAGACTTAAGGGAAGGGGGGAGCCTCTCTCAAAACCTCACCGAGCCAAAACCCATTGGGAAAAAGACTCGTGAGGAAAAAGAGTACCGTGCAAAAAGCACCACGGTGACTAGCTCACTGTTTCTCCCCTTCTAAAGAACACATAAACATCAAAGCGTACATTACGCTTATTACAACGAATCCAAACATCCCATTGGGCGGCTATACGATCGACCTAATTCACCCCCGCAGCTTCCTCGCCTCCTTGCCTTGAACCGGCTCCACGCCACTTCCTTAATTCTTGCTACTATAATGATCCACAGAGATCACCTCCCTTTAAAGATAACTCCGTTCGTGCTAACCAAGCAGTCCAAATAACCGCCATCCAAATAAGGTGTGACGACCTGTTGCATTTTTTCCCTTTCACAACCCTTCCGGACTCCATAAAGTGGTTGACAATATTTTCCACATCACCCACCACAACCCCCATCCAAGCAAAAATTCTCTCCCAAATTAATTTAACAACCCAACAAGACATAAATAAATGTTCTCATTGCCTCCATTTCCCCTATTGCATAAAACACAATTTATTGCATTTGATGATTGAATTATACCTCTCTTATGTAGCTCAAACCGAGTAGCAACCCGATGCAACAACACCTTCCACGCGAAGATTTGAATTTTAGCGGAACGTCGCATTTCCAAACCAATTTGCATGCTTGACTTGCGCAGCAAAGCGATTCAACCGATCCCCAGTGAGAAAAATTCAACGGCGTTTCATAACACATCTTGACCGTAAAACTCGTTAACGAATCGGGACCTAAACCCAATCGCCCACGCTATTTGCTTTGAGGCATTTGCAGACAGATTGCAAAGAATTTGCTGCAAATTCTCAAGAAGAAAGTCAGTAGAAGAGCAAGATCTGCACTCGCGGTGCAGAAATTTCGGTCCGATTCAATGCCATCGCCGCCCCGAGTCCGTCCAATAATCGTGTTCTCTCACCGTAGCTTCCTTGGACTGCAACAATCAAATAATTAGGAAATAAGTCCGCTAATTTATCTCTTCCAATCCACACATCTTTCCAAAATTTTGTGATATTCCCCTTCCCACTTTTAATTTCACCAATCCACTAAACCAATCTTCTTGTAAATTAATATCTCTCACCAAGGAGGCATAAATCCTCCACCATAATGACTTTTTTCCCACCCTCTCCTACTCTCAACAATTTTTGTGCCACCTTCCTTCTAACCCGTATCTCTCCACTAACACCACTTTCCAAATGGGATTGCCCTCCTCCACCAATATTCTCCACCTCCATTTAGCCAATAAAGCTACGTTGAATACTTCTAAGTTTTTAATTCCCAACCCACCTTTATCTTTCGGTAAACAAATCGTCTCCCACTTCACCCATGCCAACTTCCTATTAACTTCATCACCACCCCATAGAAATCTTCTTTGAAGCTTGATGATTTCCGAAATAACCTTCTTAGGTGCTTTGTAGAAAGAAAATAGATATAATGGGAGAGAGGCAAGCACCGGGTTTATAAGTGCAACACGTCCTCCAATTGATAATTGTTTACTCCGCCAACTAGACAACCTCGCTTTTATAGAGTCTAAGATTGGTTGCCATGTGCTCACCCTCCTTGGGTTCGCACCCACCGGTACCCCCAAGAACTTGAACGGGACCGAACCCACCTTGCATGCTAAGAAATGTGATATCCCTTCTAAAGCCCGCTCGTCTATATTCAGCCCAATGACACTACTTTTTGCGAAATTGACTTTTAACCCCGATACCATCTCAAAACTCCTTAATATTGCTTTCCAACACCCAATACTCCTATCTCCCCCATCACAAAATAGGATTGTGTCATCCGCGAATTGCAAGACCTCAACCGCTCTATCGCTGTTTATGCTATATCCTTTGAGATTGCCCGATTCAACTCCTTTTCTTACCAAACCAGCCAACCCTTCAGCCACAACCAAGAATAGAAAGGGTGCAAGCGGATCCCCTTGTTTCAACCCTTTTCATGCGCGTGAATTCTTCTCGTTGGGCTTCCATTGACCAATCTTTGAAATAGAATTAGATGAAACACACGTTTGCATCCATTTCCTCCACATACCCCCAAACCGAGTCTTTCCAACATGTAGTCCAAGTAAGCCCAATTGACAGAGTCGTCGCGCGCCTTTTCAAATCGCTTTCATGACCACACATTTACGCTTTTTCTCTTCGCCATATCCATTACCTCGTTAACCACTACCACCCCGTCTAGAATATTTCTTAGGCTAGAAAAGCACTTTGACATTCCGAGATCACACCTTTCAAGACCTTTTTCAATCTTCCCGCTAACACCTTAGCAAGCATTTTATACAAGCAACCAATCAGGGAAATAGGCCTATATTCCCCAAGACCTTGAGGATTGCTAGTCTTGGGGATGAGTGCAAGAAAGGACGCACCTACCGCCTTGGGGAAAGTTCCGCACCTATGGAATTCTTCAAAGAAGCTCACAATATCCGCCCCAATTAAGTCCCAACACTCCTTAATGAACTTAAGGTTGTAAACTCGTCTGACCCAGGCTCTTATTGCCATCACATTCCCATACCACTTCCTTTATTTCTTCCAATGTAAACTTTTCTATTAGCATCTCATTATCCACCCCAGAAATCTTAGTAAAGTTTACTCCATCAAGTGTTGGTCTACTATATCCTTCTTCCTTGAATTTCTCCTCAAAATGATTCTTGACCGCTCTTTTGACTCCCCCCACCTCCTCAACCCACACCCCATCCACCAATAGTTTCAATAGTTGGGTTCTTCTTTGGGAAAGGACTAAAATACAACAAAAATGAAAAAATGAGTGACACAAAAAAATAGGGAAAAAAAAGAACTAAAAGGAAACTTTTGGTAAAAAAATAAAAGACTAAAACCGCTATTTAACCTCTCTAATCTAAAAGGAAACTTTTTTAGTAAGTTAAGCTTTTTCCATAAGCTATCACAAGGAAGCTTATGAAAATTAATGAAAACAACTTATGAGAACATGTCGTAGTAATTTATTTCCATGAGCTCTCTCTCATAAACTATTGGGTATTTTTTCCAAAACCCCTCAAAATGTCGCTCTCCACATTAAGCTGCATAATTACCCATATTCACTCTCCACATTGATGGAATTATGGATAAATCCGTAATGAAAAAATTAACTACAAAAGCATGTTTTGAAACATAAATCGTAGTGAAAAAATTGATAAATTTATAGGTTAATCCGTGGTAAAAAAATTAACTACGAAAATATCTTTAAAATAGATAAATTCATTGTTAAAAATTTAACAACTCTTTGTAGGGAAAGGTGAGTAGGTGTGAGGGTAAAAAAATGAACCTAAACTATTTTGCAAATAGTTAGGCCAATAGATAAATCGAAATATGCAAAATCTAAAACTAGCCCCTAATCAAAGCTAATGCTAAAAGTAGCTTACGAAAACAAGAGAAAAACATTGAACTAATATTGCAGGACTTTACCCTAAGGGGAGTCCTTCCAGAAATTCTCAAAGGCTCAGGCAAAACCCAAGCCTAAGAGGGGGTTTGGAAATAGTTTTCAACCGACAAAGAATAGACGCGCCTCGGTTAGAACCTCATTAGCTGCGTCATTGCCCCAAGCGCAAAGATGCTTTTAACATTGCGTAACCTCTTCTTTTATATAAGCTTCAACTCCATCTATTTTCTCCTATCACCGATGTGGGACTAACCATGTGGAACATAAAACAAGCATTATTACTACTACCCATTCACCACCTTCAACAAATGCGCATTATTAGTATTTGGTAAGATGATAATGAAGACAATGACGATATAACTGATAATGTAACCATAATTAGTATTTGGTAAATTTTTCCAAATTGAAAAAAAAAGACGTAGGAGACCAAATTGAAACTTAAAAAAATATAGGTTACCAACTTGAAATAACGCATGTAGAGTTCATCTCCCGCACATCCGATCAGAATCGGATCGTTCGACACGCGAACTTGACTCGAGAAAATCCTCGCTCTAACAAACTTACATGCATTTTAATCGAAACTCTTAGGAAAAAAACTATAGTGATTTACTGGAACAATCAATCTTATTGAGATAAAAGTCTGAGATCTAATAATATTGAGTTATTTGCTATCAACAAAAAACGAAAAAGATGCAGATAACAAAAACACCATAAACACAAACAAAAAAGATGCAAGGAACACCGAGATTCGAGTTGTTGGGTTTTGAATTTCTTTATTAAGTTTTTTTTTTAGATAAGCAATGTTTTCATTGAAGGGAGCACAAGGGTGCCCAGCCCTTACAATAAAAGACTTAAGGGAAGGGGAGGGCCTCCTCAAAACCCTCATCGAGCCAAAACCCATTGGAAAAAGACTGGTGAGGAAAAAGAGTACCCCGTGCAAAAAAGCACCACAGTGACTAGCTCACTGTTTCTCCCCCTTCTAAAGAACACATAAACATCAAACGTACATTACAGTTATTACAACGAATCCAAACATCCCATTGGCGGCTATACGGTCGACTAATTCACCTGCGATTCTGCCGCCTCCTTGCCTTGAACCACTCCACGCCACTTCCTTAATTCTTGCTACTATAACGATCCACAGAGAGATCACCTCCCTTTAAAGATAACTCGTTCCGTGCTAACCAAACAGTCAAATAACCGCCATCCAAATAAGGTGTCTGACCCTGTTGCATTTTTTCCCTTTCACAACCCTTCCAGACTCCATAAAGTGGTTGACAATATTTTCCACATCACCCACCACAACCCCCATCCAAGCAAAAATTCTCTCCCAAATTAATTTAACAACCCAACAAGACATAAATAAATGTTCTGCATTGTCTCCATTTCCTATTGCATAAAACACAATTTATTGCATTTGATGATTGAATTATACCTCTCTTATGTAGCTCAAACCGAGTAGCAACCCGATGCAACAACACCTTCCACGCGAAGATTTGAATTTTAGACGTAACGTCGCATTTCCAAACCAATTTGCATGCTTGACTTGCGCAAGCAAAGCGATTCAACCGATCCCCAGCGTGAAAAATTCAACGGCGTTTCATAACACATCTTGACCGTAAAACACATTAACGAATCGGGACCCAAACCCAATCGTCCACGCACACGAGGCAATTTGACAGATTGCAAAGAAATGCTGCAAATTCTCAAAGAAGCAGTCAGTAGTAGCGATCTGCACTCTGCGGCAATGCGAGCAATTTGGTCCGATTCAATGCCATCGCCGCCCCGAGTCCGTCCAATAAGCGTGTTTCTCTACCGTAGCTTCCTTGGACCTGCAACAATCAAATAATTCCGGAAATAAGTCCGCTAATTTATCTCTTCCAATCCACACATCTTTCCAAAATTTTGTGATATTCCCCCTTCCCACTTTTAATTTCACCAATCCACTAAACCAATCTTCTTGTAAATTAATATCCTCACCAAGGAGGCATAAATCCCTCCACCATAATGACTTTTTTTCCCACCCTCTCCTACTCTCAACAATTTCAGGCCACCTTCCTTCTAACCCGTATCTCTCCACTAACACCACTTTCCAAATGGGATTGCCCTCCTCCACCAATATTCTCCACCTCCATTTAGCCAATAAAGCTACGTTGAATACTTCTAAGTTTTTAATTCCCAACCCACCTTTATCTTTCGGTAAACAAATCGTCTCCCACTTCACCCATGCCAACTTCCTATTAACTTCATCACCACCCCATAGAAATCTTCTTTGAAGCTTGATGATTTCCGAAATAACCTTCTTAGGTGCTTTGTAGAAAGAAAATAGATATAATGGGAGAGAGGCAAGCACCGGGTTTATAAGTGCAACACGTCCTCCAATTGATAATTGTTTACTCCGCCAACTAGACAACCTCGCTTTTATAGAGTCTAAGATTGGTTGCCATGTGCTCACCCTCCTTGGGTTCGCACTCCACCGGTACCCCAAGAACTTGAGCAGGACCGAACCCACCTTGCATGCTAAGAAATGTGATATCCTTCTAAAGCCCGCTCGTCTATATTCAGCCCAATGACACTACTTTTTTGCGAAATTGACTTTTAACCCCGATACCATCTCAAAACTCCTTAATATTGCTTTCCAACACCCAATACTCCTATCTCCCCCATCACAAAATAGGATTGTGTCATCCGCGAATTGCAAGACCTCAACCGCTCTATCGTTGTTTATGCTATATCCTTTGAGATTGCCCGATTCAACTCCTTTTCTTACCAAACCACCAACCCTTCAGCCACAACCAAGAATAGAAAGGGTGCAAGCGGATCCCCTTGTTTCAACCGCTCGTGCGTGAATTCTTCTGTTGGGCTTCCATTGACCAATACTGAAATAGAATTAGATGAAACACACGTTTGCATCCATTTCCTCCACATACCCCCAAAACCGAGTCTTTCCAACATGTAGTCCAAGTAAGCCCAATTGACAGAGTCGTACGCCTTTTCGAAATCTGCTTTCATGACCACACATTTCTGCTTTTTTCTCTTCGCCATATCCATTACCTCGTTAACCACTACCACCCCGTCTAGAATATTTCTTCTGGCTAGAAAAGCGCTTTGACACTCCGAGATCACACCTTTCAAGACCTTTTTCAATCTTCCCGCTAACACCTTAGCAAGCATTTTATACAAGCAACCAATCAGGGAAATAGGCCTATATTCCCCAAGACCTTGAGGATTGCTAGTCTTGGGGATGAGTGCAAGAAAGGACGCACCTACCGCCTTGGGGAAAGTTCCGCACCTATGGAATTCTTCAAAGAAGCTCACAATATCCGCCCCAATTAAGTCCCAACACTCCTTAATGAACTTAAGGTTGTAACCGTCCGGCCCCGGGCTCTTATTGCCATCACATTCCCATACCACTTCCTTTATTTCTTCCAATGTAAACTTTTCTATTAGCATCTCATTATCCACCCCAGAAATCTTAGTAAAGTTTACTCCATCAAGTGTTGGTCTACTATATCCTTCTTCCTTGAATTTCTCCTCAAAATGATTCTTGACCGCTCTTTTGACTCCCCCCACCTCCTCAACCCACACCCCATCCACCAATAGTTTCAATAGTTGGGTTCTTCTTTGGGAAAGGACTAAAATACAACAAAAATGAAAAATGAGTGACACAAAAAAATAGGGAAAAAAAGAACTAAAAGGAAACTTTTGGTAAAAAAATAAAAGACTAAAACCGCTATTTAACCTCTCTAATCTAAAAGGAAACTTTTTTCGTAAGTTAAGCTTTTTCCATAAGCTATCACAGGAAGCTTATGAAAATTAACTGAAAACAACTTATGAACATGTCGTAAGCTATTTCCATGAGCTCTCTCATAAACTATTGGGTATTTTTTCCAAAACCCCCTCAAAATGTCGCTCTCCACATTAACTGTACAATTACCCATATTCACTCTCCACATTGATGGAATTATGGATAAAATCAGTAATGAAAAAATTAACTACAAAAGCATGTTTTGAAACATAAATCGTAGTGAAAAAATTGATAAATTTATAGGTTAATCCGTGGTAAAAAAATTAACTACGAAAATATCTTTAAAATAGATAAATTCTGCTGTTAAAAAATTTAACAACTCTTTGTAGGGGAAAGGTGAGTAGGTGTGAGGGTAAAAAAAAATGAACCTAAACTATTTTGCAAATAGTTAGGCCAATAGATAAATCGAAATATGCAAAATCTAAAACGATCCCCTAATCAAAGCTAAAGCTAAAAGTAGCTTACGAAAACAAGAGAAAAACATTGAACTAATATTGCAGGACTTTACCCCATGGGGAGTCCTTCCAGAAATTCTCAAAGGCTCAGGCAAAACCCAAGCCTAAGAGGGGGTTTGGAAATAGTTTTCAACCAGCAATAGACGCGCCTCGGTTAGAACCTCATTAGCTGCGTCATTGCCCCAAGCGCAAAGATGCTTTTAACATTGCCAGAACCTCTTCTTTTATATAAGCTTCAACTCCATCTATTTTCTCCTATCACCGATGTGGGACTAACCGTGTGGAACATAAAACAAGCATTATTACTACTACCCATTCACCACCTTCAACAAATGCGCATTATTAGTATTTGGTAAGATGATAATGAAGACAATGACGATATAACTGATCATGTAACCATAATTAGTATTTGGTAAATTTTTCCAAATTGAAAAAAAAAAGACGTAGGAGACCAAATTGAAACTTAAAAAAATATAGGTTACCAACTTGAAATAACGCATGTAGAGTTCATCTCCCTCGCACATCTGACTGTAACGGATCGTTCGACACGCGAACTTGACTCAGAAAATCCTCGCTCTAACAAACTTACATGCATTTTAATCGAAACTCTTAGGAAAAAAAACTATAGTGATTTACGGAACAATCAATCTTATTGAGATAAAAGTACAGATCTAATAATATTGAGTTATTTGCTATCAACAAAAAACGAAAAAGATGCAGATAACACAAACACCATAAACACAAACAAAAAAGATGCAAGGAACACCGAGATTCGAGTTGTTGGGTTTTGAATTTCTTTATTAAGTTTACTTTGGGAAAGGACTAAAATACAACAAAAATGAAAAATGAGTGACACAAAAAAATAGGGAAAAAAAGAACTAAAAGGAAACTTTTGGTAAAAAAATAAAAGACTAAAACCGCTATTTAACCTCTCTAATCTAAAAGGAAACTTTTTTCGTAAGTTAAGCTTTTTCCATAAGCTATCACAGGAAGCTTATGAAAATTAACTGAAAACAACTTATGAACATGTCATAAGCTATTTCATGAGGTCTCTCATAAACTATTGGGTATTTTTTTCCAAACCCCTCAAAATGTCGCTCTCCACATTAATCGTACAATTACCCATATTCACTCTCCACATTGATGGAATTATGGATAAATGGGTAATGAAAAAATTAACTACAAAAGCATGTTTTGAAACATAAATCAGAGTGAAAAAATTGATAAATTTATAGGTTAATCCGTGGTAAAAAATTAACTACTTAAAATATCTTTAAAATAGATAAATTCTCACATTTAAAAATTTAACAACTCTTTGTAGGGAAAGGTGAGTAGGTGTGAGGGTAAAAAAATGAACCTAAACTATTTTGCAAATAGTTAGGCCAATAGATAAATCGAAATATGCAAAATCTAAAACTAGCCCCTAATCAAAGCTAATGCTAAAAGTAGCTTACGAAAACAAGAGAGAAAACATTGAACTAATATTGCAGGACTTTACCCCAAGGGGAGTCCTTCCAGAAATTCTCAAAGGCCCAGGCAAAACCCAAGCCTAAGAGGGGTTTGGAAATAGTTTTCAACCAAACAATAGACGCGCCTCGGTTAGAACCTCATTAGTCGCTGCGTCATTGCCCCAAGCGCAAAGATGCTTTTAACATTGCCGTAACCTCTTCTTTTATATAAGCTTCAACTCCATCTATTTTCTCCTATCACCGATGTGGGACTAACCGTGTGGAACATAAAACAAGCATTATTACTACTACCCATTCACCACCTTCAACAAATGCGCATTATTAGTATTTGGTAAGATGATAATTAAGACAATGACGATATAACTGATCATGTAACCATAATTAGTATTTGGTAAATTTTTCCAAATTGAAAAAAAAAAGACGTAGGAGACCAAATTGAAACTTAAAAAAATATAGGTTACCAACTTGAAATAACGCATGTAGAGTTCATCTCCCTCGCACATGTGATTGTAACGGGTCGTTCGACACGCGAACTTGACTCAGAAAATCCTCGCTCTAACAAACTTACATGCATTTTAATCGAAACTCTTAGGAAAAAAAACTATAGTGATTTACGGAACAATCAATCTTATTGAGATAAAAGTACAGATCTAATAATATTGAGTTATTTGCTATCAACAAAAAACGAAAAAGATGCAGATAACACAAACACCATAAACACAAACAAAAAAGATGCAAGGAACACCGAGATTCGAGTTGTTGGGTTTTGAATTTCTTTATTAAGTTTACTTTGGGAAAGGACTAAAATACAACAAAAATGAAAAATGAGTGACACAAAAAAATAGGGAAAAAAAGAACTAAAAGGAAACTTTTGGTAAAAAAATAAAAGACTAAAACCGCTATTTAACCTCTCTAATCTAAAAGGAAACTTTTTTCGTAAGTTAAGCTTTTTCAATAAGCTATCACAGGAAGCTTATTAAAATTAAATGAAAACAACTTATGAACATGTCATAAGCTATTTCCATGAGGTCTCTCATAAACTATTGGGTCTTTTTTCCAAAACCCCCTCAAAATGTCGCTCTCCACATTAACCGTACAATTACCCATATTCACTCTCCACATTGATGGAATTATGGATAAATGGGTAATGAAAAAAATTAACTACAAAAGCATGTTTTGAAACATAAATCTGTAGTGAAAAAAAATTGATAAATTTATAGGTTAATCCGTGGTAAAAAAATTAACTACGAAAATATCTTTAAAATAGATAAATTCTGCTGTTAAAAAATTTAACAACTCTTTGTAGGGGAAAGGTGAGTAGGTGTGAGGGTAAAAAAAAATGAACCTAAACTATTTTGCAAATAGTTAGGCCAATAGATAAATCGAAATATGCAAAATCTAAAACTAGCCCCTAATCAAAGCTAATGCTAAAAGTAGCTTACGAAAACAAGAGAAAAACATTGAACTAATATTGCAGGACTTTACCCCAAGGGGAGTCCTTCCAGAAATTCTCAAAGGCCCAGGCAAAACCCAAGCCTAAGAGGGGGTTTGGAAATAGTTTTCAACCAGCAATAGACGCGCCTCGGTTAGAACCTCATTAGCTGCGTCATTGCCCCAAGCGCAAAGATGCTTTTAACATTGCCAGAACCTCTTCTTTTATATAAGCTTCAACTCCATCTATTTTCTCCTATCACCGATGTGGGACTAACCGTGTGGAACATAAAACAAGCATTATTACTACTACCCATTCACCACCTTCAACAAATGCGCATTATTAGTATTTGGTAAGATGATAATTAAGACAATGACGATATAACTGATCATGTAACCATAATTAGTATTTGTAAATTTTTCCAAATTGTAAAAAAGATAGGAGACCAAATTGAAACTTAAAAAATATAGGTTACCAACTTGAAATAACGCATGTAGAGTTCATCTCCCTCGCACATTTGATTGTAACGGAACGTTCGACACGCGAACTTGACTCAGAAATTCCTCGCTCTAACAAACTTACATGCATTTAAATCGAGACTCATAGGAAAAAAAACCTATAGTGATTTACGGAACAATTAATCTTATTGAGATAAAAGTACAGATCTAATAATATAGAGTTATTTGCTATCAACAAAAAATGAAAAAGATGCAGATAACACAAACACCATAAACACACAAAAAAAGATTCAAGGAACACCGAGATTCGAGTTGTTGGGTTTTGAATTTCTTTATTAAGTTTACTATGGGAAAGGACTAAAATACGACAAAAATGAAAAATGAGTGACACAAAAAACAGGGGAAAAAAGAACTAAAATGAAACTTTTGGTAAAAAAATAAAAGTCTAAAACCGCTATTTAACCTCTCTAATCTAAAAGGAAACTTTTTTCGTAAGTTAAGCTTTTTCAATAAGCTATCACAGGAAGCTTATTAAAATTAAATGAAAACAACTTATGAACATGTCATAAGCTATTTCCATGAGGTCTCTCATAAACTATTGGGTCTTTTTTCCAAAACCCCCTCAAAATGTCGCTCTCCACATTAACCGTACAATTACCCATATTCACTCTCCACATTGATGGAATTATGGATAAATCCGTAATGAAAAAAATTAACTACAAAAGCATGTTTTGAAACATAAATCTGTAGTGAAAAAAATTGATAAATTTATAGGTTAATCCGTGGTAAAAAAATTAACTACGAAAATATCTTCAAAATAGATAAATTCTGCTGTTAATAAATTTAACAACTCTTTGTAGGGGAAAGGTGAGTAGGTGTGAGGGTAAAAAAAAATGAACCTAAACTATTTTGCAAATAGTTAGGCCAATAGATAAATCGAAATATGCAAAATCTAAAACGATCCCCTAATCAAAGCTAAAGCTAAAAGTAGCTTACGAAAACAAGAGAAAAACATTGAACTAATATTGCAGGACTTTACCCCATGGGAGTCCTTCGAGAGAATTCTCAAAGGCTCAGGCAAAACCCAAGCCTAAGAGGGGGTTTGGAAATAGTTTTCAACCAGCAATAGACGCGCCTCGGTTAGAACCTCATTAGCTGCGTCATTGCCCCAAGCGCAAAGATGCTTTTAACATTGCCAGAACCTCTTCTTTTATATAAGCTTCAACTCCATCTATTTTCTCCTATCACCGATGTGGGACTAACCGTGTGGAACATAAAACAAGCATTATTACTACTACCCATTCACCACCTTCAACAAATGCGCATTATTAGTATTTGGTAAGATGATAATGAAGACTATGATGATATAACTGATCATGTAACCATAATTAGTATTTGGTAAATTTTTCCAAATTGAAAAAAAAAAAAGACATAGGAGACCAAATTGAAACTTAAAAAAAATATAGGTTACCAAATTGAAATAACGCATGTAGAGTTCATCTCCCTCGCACATCTGACTGTAACGGATCGTTCGACACGCGAACTTGACTCAGAAATTCCTCGCTCTAACAAACTTACATGCATTTTAATCGAGACTCATAGGAAAAAAAACTATAGTGATTTACGGAACAATCAATCTTATTGAGATAAAAGTACAGATCTAATAATATTGAGTTATTTGCTATCAATAAAAAACGAAAAATATGCAGATAACACAAACACCATAAACACAAACAAAAAAGTTGCAAGAAACACCGAGATTCGAGTTGTTGGGGGTTGAATTTCTTTATTAAGTTTACTTTGGGAAAGGACTAAAATACAACAAAAATGAAAAATGAGTGACACAAAAAAATAGGGAAAAAAAGAACTAAAAGGAAACTTTTGGTAAAAAAAATAAAAGACTAAAACCGCTATTTAACCTCTCTAATCTAAAAGGAAACTTTTTTCGTAAGTTAAGCTTTTTCAATAAGCTATCACAGGAAGCTTATGAAAATTAACTGAAAACAACTTATGAACATGTCATAAGCTATTTCCATGAGCTCTCTCATAAACTATTGGGTATTTTTTCCAAAACCCCCTCAAAATGTCGTTCTCCACATTAACCGTACAATTACCCATATTCACTCTCCACATTGATGGAATTATGGATAAATCCGTAATGAAAAAAATTAACTACAAAAGCATGTTTTGAAACATAAATCTGTAGTGAAAAAAATTGATAAATTTATAGGTTAATCCGTGGTAAAAAATTTAACTACGAAAATATCTTTAAAATAGATAAATTCTGCTGTTAAAAAATTTAACAACTCTTTGTAGGGGAAAGGTGAGTAGGTGTGAGGGTAAAAAAAAATGAACCTAAACTATTTTGCAAATAGTTAGGCCAATAGATAAATCGAAATATGCAAAATCTAAAACTAGCCCCTAATCAAAGCTAATGCTAAAAGTAGCTTACGAAAACAAGAGAAAAACATTGAACTAATATTGCAGGACTTTACCCCATGGGGAGTCCTTCCAGAAATTCTCAAAGGCTCAGGCAAAACCCAAGCCTAAGAGGGGGTTTGGAAATAGTTTTCAACCAGCAATAGACGCGCCTCGGTTAGAACCTCATTAGCTGTGTCATTGCCCCAAGCGCAAAGATGCTTTTAACATTGCCAGAACCTCTTCTTTTATATAAGCTTCAACTCCATCTATTTTCTCCTATCACCGATGTGGGACTAACCGTGTGGAACATAAAACAAGCATTATTACTACTACCCATTCACCACCTTCAACAAATGCGCATTATTAGTATTTGGTAAGATGATAATGAAGACTATGATGATATAACTGATCATGTAACCATAATTAGTATTTGGTAAATTTTTCCAAATTGAAAAAAAAAAGACATAGGAGACCAAATTGAAACTTAAAAAATATAGGTTACCAAATTGAAATAACGCATGTAGAGTTCATCTCCTCGATCGCTCGGATCGTTCGACACGCGAACTTGACTCAGAAATTCCTCGCTCTAACAAACTTACATGCATTTAAATCGAGACTCATAGGAAAAAAAACCTATAGTGATTTACGGAACAATTAATCTTATTGAGATAAAAGTACAGATCTAATAATATAGAGTTATTTGCTATCAACAAAAAATGAAAAAGATGCAGATAACACAAACACCATAAACTCAAACAAAAAAGATGCAAGGAACACCGAGATTCGAGTTGTTGGGTTTTGAATTTCTTTATTAAGTTTACTTTGGGAAAGGACTAAAATACAACAAAAATGAAAAATGAGTGACACAAAAAAATAGGGGAAAAAAGAACTAAAAGGAAACTTTTGGTAAAAAAATAAAAGACTAAAACCGCTATTTAACCTCTCTAATCTAAAAGGAAACTTTTTTCGTAAGTTAAGCTTTTTCCATATGCTATCACAGGAAGCTTATAAAAATTAACTGAAAACAACTTATGAACATGTCATAAGCTATTTCCATGAGGTCTCTCATAAACTATTGGGTCTTTTTTCCAAAACCCCCTCAAAATGTCGCTCTCCACATTAACCGTACAATTACCCATATTCACTCTCCACATTGATGGAATTATGGATAAATCCGTAATGAAAAAAATTAACTACAAAAGCATGTTTTGAAACATAAATCAGTAGTGAAAAAATTGATAAATTTATAGGTTAATCCGTGGTAAAAAATTTAACTACTAAAAATATCTTCAAAATAGATAAATTCTGCTGTTAATAAATTTAACAACTCTTTGTAGGGGAAAGGTGAGTAGGTGTGAGGGTAAAAAAAAATGAACCTAAACTATTTTGCAAATAGTTAGGCCAATAGATAAATCGAAATATGCAAAATCTAAAACGATCCCCTAATCAAAGCTAAAGCTAAAAGTAGCTTACGAAAACAAGAGAAAAACATTGAACTAATATTGCAGGACTTTACCCCATGGGGAGTCCTTCCAGAAATTCTCAAAGGCTCAGGCAAAACCCAAGCCTAAGAGGGGGTTTGGAAATAGTTTTCAACCAGCAATAGACGCGCCTCGGTTAGAACCTCATTAGCTGCGTCATTGCCCCAAGCGCAAAGATGCTTTTAACATTGCCAGAACCTCTTCTTTTATATAAGCTTCAACTCCATCTATTTTCTCCTATCACCGATGTGGGACTAACCGTGTGGAACATAAAACAAGCATTATTACTACTACCCATTCACCACCTTCAACAAATGCGCATTATTAGTATTTGGTAAGATGATAATGAAGACTATGATGATATAACTGATCATGTAACCATAATTAGTATTTGGTAAATTTTTCCAAATTGAAAAAAAAAGACATAGGAGACCAAATTGAAACTTAAAAAAAAATATAGGTTACCAAATTGAAATAACGCATGTAGAGTTCATCTCCCTCGCACATGTGACTGTAACGGATCGTTCGACACGCGAACTTGACTCAGAAATTCCTCGCTCTAACAAACTTACATGCATTTTAATCGAGACTCATAGGAAAAAAAACTATAGTGATTTACGGAACAATCAATCTTATTGGGATAAAAGTACAGATCTAATAATATTGAGTTATTTGCTATCAATAAAAAACGAAAAATATGCAGATAACACAAACACCATAAACACAAACAAAAAAGTTGCAAGAAACACCGAGATTCGAGTTGTTGGGTTTTGAATTTCTTTTTTAAGTTTACTTTGGGAAAGGACTAAAATACAACAAAAATGAAAAATGAGTGACACAAAAAAATAGGGAAAAAAAGAACTAAAAGGAAACTTTTGGTAAAAAAATAAAAGACTAAAACCGCTATTTAACCTCTCTAATCTAAAAGGAAACTTTTTTCGTAAGTTAAGCTTTTTCCATAAGCTATCACAGGAAGCTTATGAAAATTAACTGAAAACAACTTATGAACATGTCATAAGCTATTTCCATGAGCTCTCTCATAAACTATTGGGTATTTTTTCCAAAACCCCCTCAAAATGTCGCTCTCCACGTTAACTGTACAACTACCCATATTCACTCTCCACATTGATGGAATTATGGATAAATCCGTAATGAAAAAAACTAACTACAAAAGCATGTTTTGAAACATAAATCTGTAGTGAAAACAAATTGATAAATTTATAGGTTAATCCGTGGTAAAAAATTAACTACGAAAATATCTTTAAAATAGATAAATTCTGCTGTTAAAAAATTTAACAACTCTTTGTAGGGGAAAGGTGAGTAAGTGTGAGGGTAAAAAAAATGAACCTAAACTATTTTGCAAATAGTTAGGCCAATAGATAAATCGAAATATGCAAAATCTAAAACTAGCCCCTAATCAAAGCTAATGCTAAAAGTAGCTTACGAAAACAAGAGAAAAACATTGAACTAATATTGCAGGACTTTACCCCAAGGGGAGTCCTTCCAGAAATTCTCAAAGGCTCAGGCAAAACCCAAGCCTAAGAGGGGGTTTGGAAATAGTTTTCAACCAGCAATAGACGCGCCTCGGTTAGAACCTCATTAGCTGCGTCATTGCCCCAAGCGCAAAGATGCTTTTAACATTGCCAGAACCTCTTCTTTTATATAAGCTTCAACTCCATCTATTTTCTCCTATCCCCGATGTGGGACTAACCGTGTGGAACATAAAACAAACATTATTACTACTACCCATTCACCACCTTCAACAAATGCGCATTATTCGTATTTGGTAAGATGATAATGAAGACTATGACGATATAATTGATCATGTAACCATAATTAGTATTTGGTAAATTTTTCCAAATTGAAAAAAAAAAAGACATAGGAGACCAAATTGAAACTTAAAAAAATATAGGTTACCAAATTGAAATAACGCATGTAGAGTTCATCTCCCTCGCACATCTGACTGTAACGGATCGTTCGACACGCGAACTTGACTCAGAAATTCCTCGCTCTAACAAACTTACATGCATTTTAATCGAGACTCATAGGAAAAAAAACTATAGTGATTTACGGAACAATTAATCTTATTGAGATAAAAGTACAGATCTAATAATATTGAGTTATTTGCTATCAACAAAAAACGAAAAAGATGCAGATAACACAAACACCATAAACTCAAACAAAAAAGATGCAAGGAACACCGAGATTCGAGTTGTTGGGTTTTGAATTTCTTTATTAAGTTTACTTTGGGAAAGGACTAAAATACAACAAAAATGAAAAATGAGTGACACAAAAAAATAGGGAAAAAAAGAACTAAAAGGAAACTTTTGGTAAAAAAATAAAAGACTAAAACCGCTATTTAACCTCTCTAATCTAAAAGGAAACTTTTTTCGTAAGTTAAGCTTTTTCCATAAGCTATCACAGGAAGCTTATGAAAATTAACTGAAAACAACTTATGAACATGTCATAAGCTATTTCCATGAGCTCTCTCATAAACTATTGGGTATTTTTTCCAAAACCCCCTCAAAATGTCGCTCTCCACGTTAATCGCATACAACTACCCATATTCACTCTCCACATTGATGGAATTATGGATAAATCCGTAATGAAAAAAACTAACTACAAAAGCATGTTTTGAAACATAAATTTATCTTTAAAATATCTTTAAAATATCTTTAAAATAGATAAGTTCTGCTGTTAAAAAATTTAACAACTCTTTGTAGGGGAAAGGTGAGTAGGTGTGAGGGTAAAAAAAAATGAACCTAAACTATTTTGCAAATAGTTAGGCCAATAGATAAATCGAAATAAGCAAAATACAAAACTAGCCCCTAATCAAAGCTAATGCTAAAAGTAGCTTACGAAAACAAGAGAAAAACATTGAACTAATATTGCAGGACTTTACCCCAAGGGGAGTCCTTCCAGAAATTCTCAAAGGCTTAGGCAAAACCCAAGCCTAAGAGGGGGTTTGGAAATAGTTTTCAACCAGCAATAGACGCGCCTCGGTTAGAACCTCATTAGCTGCGTCATTGCCCCAAGCGCAAAGATGCTTTCAACATTGCCAGAACCTCTTCTTTTATATAAGCTTCAACTCCATCCATCTTCTCCTTTCACCGATGTGGGACTAACCGTGTGGAACATAAAACAAGCATTATTACTACTACCCCATTCACCTTCAACAAATGCGCATTATTATTCCTCATTCACCATTCTTTGGACTCAAGAAAAAAACTTCAAAATCCAATTATTCACGACTTCACGTGTTAAATCATAAAAGTTTCATGAAAATGAAAGAAAATGTCTGATTTAAACCGTAGAGTTCAGTATTAAGTTAGTAGCATAATCAACTGTACCAAGACAAAGAAAGAGAGTTTCTTTGCAGAAATTGACAAATACTCTTTTCTTAATTGTTGGTATCTCGACAAATATGAATACACATACATATATAAACATTCAACACCCCACCCACCCCCCTTCCTTCTTATTATGCATTTACATCTGCAGAACTTATTGTATATACAGCTAGCTGCAGGTTCAACCAGAAAACTTCAGTGCTCTATTGGAAGTCCATTTTGAGTCCAAGCAGCATAACCACCAGCTATGTCTGTGAGTCCAGTGAACCCCTACAGTACAATGAAGACACTTTTGTCACTACACAATCCTTGAGCTCAAGCTGTTCACAATGAAAGTAAGATTGTCTATGAAGTTGATTCAAACAACTAACTTATGCTGCTTGTTTTTCAACTTTAATTAATGTTCCTGGGTGTATCAGCAATTATGAGGATCGCCAGCAAAGCAATGGACTGCGGCCCGTACCCCATCACGATCGCCCAACACGGCGCTTGGAGCGCACTCGCCCGCGAAATTCTCGCATAACGGTCGGACATCGGCAGATATATATCGCCATTCGCACATGGCATCGTGCACGTTCTCTAACTTGTGCTATCCGCTGCGGCGACCTCTCACTAGATCGTCGAGTGTCTTTGCGGTACCACCCGAGGTGCTCAACGCGTGAAGCGGGACCTGGTCCTTTCACTCATTCAACGATCGCCCATTGACGAAGCAACCAACACTTCAAATCTTCATTGATCAAGGTACGATCAATTGGCGACCACGATGGGAGGCCCGTGCGCTATCCTACCTCTTATGGCTCCACGCGACCGCCCCGCACGCGGCCACTTCTCGACTCAATCCCTCGGGCGTAACCAAAGCAGCAGACTCGGGCGTGGCGCGTGGTCTGATACCACGAATCTCAAGGACTTCCACGACAAGAACCTTTCTCGCGGCACAATCGGTGCGTGGACCCGGTCCTCAGCCAGATCCATCGGCCGTTCTCGGAGACCTACCGCCCGAGCCGATTGAAGCGGGCATCCAGAACCTCTGCGCTGCACCATGTTACTCAAGCCGTTTTGCGAGATCTTGCAAAACAAGAATCAGTGATTGCAGATCGAGATGCACTCATCTCCCGGTAAGATGAAAGAGGTTCGATTCGGGCCGCGCGCGCGGCGAAGACGGAGAACCTTCACTCGCCGACGGCCGGCGCGAAGACACCGCTCTCCTCCTCGTAGGAGCATTTCACGCCGCAGAAGCACTACTCATCATTCTCGGCGGAAAAAGCAGTGGCACGCAGTCGCCCCGGCGAGAACGCGCGTGACGACGCGTTCAATGTCCGATGACTATGAAGATTCTAGCTACCGCCCCGACACCGGCCGCCGCCCACCGATACTCCTCCAATGAGTCGTCCGGTCACGTCGGTCGAGAAGCGATCTTGGGATTCCCGTGGAGAGCCGTGGAAGAAGTACGAAATGGAAGAATTAGGGGCGTTTCGCATCGGCCAGGAGGCCAAAGCGAGCGCCCCGAAGGCCTCTCGCCACCGCCAACCGCCCATCCGGAGGATTCTATGGAATGCCGCAACGAGGCATGCCTCGCAATGCAACCCTTTGGGTCGAGCGGCATTCGAGAATGAACATGGCCCGTTCTCGCGGAGATCAGCGTTATAAGATTCCGAGAGATCTCAAGCCGCCCAACCTCAACAAGTTTGACTACCGAGGTGATCCGCACAAGCATCTCCGTTACTTCAATAATTCATCGCCGCGCACAGGAATTGGGACCGACCATGAAATGCGAGCTTTTTCCCCCGTCGTTGGACGGTACGAGCATTGGAATGGTGGGAGTCTTTGCGCGCCCAATACCATCTCCTCGTGGGACGACACTGATTAGAATATTCTTGTCTCACTACACCGCAAAACCGCCAATACCTGGGGTATGAAGAATACTTGGACTCTGTTGTTCAAGGAGATAATGAGACGTTGAGACAATTACATCGACCGGTTCAACACCGAGGCCGAAGTTCTGTCGCGTGACTTGTCGACAAGGACAAGTTGAAATATCGAGCGTGGTATCCGTAGGACCAGGGTTCGTTGAAGAGTTTACGTTGAATCATTACGAGGATCTCGGCCACTTCCTAACAAGGCCAACGTCCACATGCGGTATGAAGAAACTCGCAAAGAAGAAAGGCCGTCCGCGCCACGGCCAAAGAAAGAAGAAAAGCAAACAAGCCGGCCAAAGGGCATGAAGGTCGCCGCGACAATCGGCCGACTTTCGAGACAAGAAGTTCGATCATCGCGACTCGACTCAACACCTCCATCGCGCTGATCTACAAGCCGAGTGTCGAATAATGAGTTTGTGGGAGTTAAGCGGCTGAACCACTGCGTGCTCAAAAAGGGGGCACGACCGACCAAAAGATATCTGCCGCTACCACAAGAGTAAGGGCACGATACTAATGATTGCATGGCCTCAAAGATGATATTGAAGAACCGATACTGAAAGGTAAGTTAGGAAAGTATGTGAGGTCGGAGGAAGCGCGCGGCAAGCCAGGCGAGAGAAAGCAAAAAAGCCGATCCGCACAGAGGAAAGGGCGGCCGCCATGAGAGGCACCCAAAACAAGGATCGACGAAGATCGTGACACACTCGGCGATCCGAGGCCGTAATGTTGCGATGGTTATTCATGGTGGGAACCCCCGGATCGCAGGGAATCTAATAAAGCCACTAAGAGAAAGTGGGGACGAATTGTTGATGGTCGCATCCACCTCAAAGACCACCACCGGTCTCGAAGCGGACCTCCCCATCTCGTTCGATGATAGCGATCTATACGACGGCAAGCCTAATAGCTATGTTCCACCGTAATCGAGCCGTTATGGCAAACACACGAAGTGCAGAGAGAATCACGGTCGATCAAGGTAGCTCTACCGATATCATGTTTGAAGGCTCGATCGACAAGATAAAGGTTGATCAAGCGAGATAATTCCCGTGCCGAGCCTACTCCTCTAACGAGGTTCAATGGGGTGACGACCTATCCGTTGGGAACGATCGAGGTGATGGTCACGTTTGGTGGCGACACGGGGATAGTACTCTGCATGCGGGGCCAGTCGCGGCGTTCTTGTACTCCCCTCAAATCCTCGCTATCAATGTATTATTGGTAGCCGACTTTGGGTAAGCTAGAAGCCGTTACATCGACGGTGCATCTAAAAATGAAATTCTATAGCAAGGACGACCAAGTAGTTACCCGGCGCCGACCTTGAATCAAGTGAAGAAGAAGCCACGCCTATACCAAGAAATATGTGACGAGGTAGATCGTGGCCCGAACGCTCAAAGCACTAGTGAAGGCCATCAAGTCAATGTCGATTTGGATGCTCGGTATGATCCGGATAAGCGACCCGTAAGACAATGATGGTGATTTGGCTCGAGAACCAAGCACAGCCGATAAGACCCGAGCCTCATGGAGAGTTGGAAGGCGTTCAATTGGGTGACGACCCATCCAAAAGCGGTGAAGCTTCGGTAGCGACCTACCGAGCAAGTGAAGCAAGATCTTGTACTGATGCTTAAGAGACTATCGCCGACTGCTTGCATGGCGGAGCATCGACATGCCCAGATCCCTATCGAAGTGGCCCGCCATCAACTTTCTGGTCGATGAAGGTGGTCGGCCGGTCGCACAAAAAGACGCACTCAAAATGAGGAAAAATCTCAAGCCATTGCAAAGGCCGTTGAGGACCTCATAAAGGCAAATTTTATAGAAGAGATCAAATACACGACTGGCCGCCCAATGTCGTGCTAGTTAAAAAGAAGAATGGAAAATGGAGGATGTGTGTGGACTATCTTGATCTAAGCAGGCATGCCCGAAGGATGCCTTTCCGTGCCCAACATTGACAAGTCGGTCGATGGTGCCTCGCTACAACCATCGTCTTTTCTCGGATGCTTACTCGGATACAATCGATCACGATGTATCCGCCCGATCGGCACAAGCGGCGGCCTTCATGGCCGTCGGAAATTTTCGAGACAAGGTGATGCCATTCGGTCAAGAACGCGCTGGAGCGACTACCCGGCGCATGATGAACAAGATCTTTAAAAGACAGATCGGCCGATATCGAGGTGTATATCGGGCGACATGATCATCAAAAGCATACCGACCCAGATCACGTGGCGACCTCGAGAGAAATATTTGAAGAAGCTAGAAGGAACTCGCTTAGATGAATCACGAAAAGTGTACCTTTGGGGTGGTGGCCAGCAGATTCTTGGGTTTTCACCGACCGAAAGAGGATAGAAGCGAACCCCGAAAAATGTAAGGCGGTCGCGATATGAGGCCGCCACGTCGAAAAAAAGAAATACAACGATTAAATGGTATGGTGGCCGCTCTATCCAGATTCATCCCCAAAGCGGCTGCAAGTCGCTTCCATCATTTAGATCTGCGAAGAAGGAAGTGGATTTTGAGTGGTCGAGCAATGCCCGAGCATTGGATGAGTTAAAACAAGCCTTGATTAGCGCCGATCATGACCAAGCCGTTCACGGGCGAGGCGTTATATCTGTGCTTGGCCATGCGAGAAGAAGTTCTCGATCTTTGTGCTAGTTAGAAAACGATCTAAAGCGTAATCCGGTCTATTTCATAAGCAAAAAGTACTCGCGGCCCGGAAGTGAGATACCGGAAGATAGAGAAGTTTGCCCTTGCACTCCTAATAGCCGCTAGAAGGTTGAGACCTACTTTGTGGCCCACCTGTGTCGTGGTAAGGACCGACCGACCTATCGTGCAAGTCCTTCATCGGCGGACCGGCGGGAAGAATGATAAAGTGGGCGGTAGAACTCGGTGAGTTTGGTATCAAATTCGAATCGGATCGCCGCAAAAGCTCGGTGTTGGCCGACTTTATAGCGAAATGACTCTACCCGGAAGATCAAGTTGGAACGACACGGGTCTTGCACGTAGATGGGTCGTCTAATAGTAAAGGAAGTGGAGTAGGCCTATTGCGGAAAATTCGAAGGCCCGCCGTGGAGGTGTCTTTGACTTTCGCTTTCCATACGTCCAATAATCAGGTGAATATGAGGCGTGTATAGCCACTGCGCACTCGCCAGAGACTTCAATGTTGACCAGAGTTGAACTCGGATCGATTCCTTGCTCGTAGTCTCGCAGATCAAAGAATTGTATGATGCCAAAGATGACGTCTTTGAAAAGTTATCTAGCAAGAAGAGAGAATCGCTCAGCCAGTTCGACCGAAATAAGTGGTACATGTGCCTCGGACCAAAAATGTTCGAGCAGATATCTTATCAAAGCTTGCAAGCACCAAGACTCGAGGAATCATCGAAGTGTAATTCAAGAAACTTTAAATCGTAGAGTGTGTCGACTAAGCCAACCCGATCCATTGGCCGTTCTTTGTGTCACTACGATTGATTGGATCGCCCTATCCTAAGGTACATCGTGGAAGGCGAGGAACCGAAGCGACCAAAAGCGAGCAAAGTTGGTCGGGCTCGAGGCGACCAAATACTCTGCTATTATAGAAGGAAAGTTATGCAGAAGAGGATTCTCCTCTCCATTGCTAAGGTGTCTCACCTCGGCCGAAGGCTTCGACCACGTCTTTGAGGACATTCATGAAGGTGTTTGTGGAAGTCACCGGGCGCTCGTTCCATAGCAAAGAAGGCCTCAGGCCGCTACTATGGCCGAGCGTGGGGCGAGGATGCCAAGAAACTCGCTGAAGTGCAAGAAATGCCAAGTGCATGCCGATGTCCACATTGCACCTTCCTCGAATTACAAAGTCCGGTCTCACCGCCGTTCACGGGTGGGGCATGGATCTGCTAGGCCCGTTTCCACTGCTCCGGGCGGTTCAAGTTCTTGATCGTGGCGATAGATTACTTCACTAAGTGGATCGAGGCCGAGCCGCTGCAACAATCACATCGGCCAAAGTCGGTAAGTTCTTGGACGGTGTGTGTGCTAGCCCGTTTTGGGATCCCCAAAGAATTGATAACGGCATAACGGCACCCGGTTCACGCAGACAAGAGATTCGAGAGAAATGTTGGCGACTTAGGGTGAAACAAATAAGCGTTTCACCTCGGTCCGAACATCCTCAGACTAACGGCGGTAGGCGGCCAGCGGGAGGTAATTCTGCGTGGTTTGAAGCGAAAGACCGGATGAAGCGAAGTGGGCGGGTCGAAGAAGTCGCGATCCGCTCGTGGGCCTACGGGGCGACCCCTCATTCATCGGCCCGGAGTCGCCGCCCGATTTGGTGTACGAATCGATCTTTGTGATACCGTAGTAGACGGGCGAGCCGAATTGGAGGACTTGAAACCCCTACAAAGTGGTTGACAACGGCCAGGGCTATCAGAAGAATTTGGACTTAATTGAAGAAGCTGCGCACCCAAGCTTCGCTAAGAGAGCAATTGATCAAACAGAAAGTCGCGGCCTGTGTACAACGCTCGAGTTCAAAAGAGAGAATTCTCGGCGGCCCGGCTCGTTAAGACGCCGACGCGTGGAAACAAGAATGCACGCGAGGCGGAAGCGGCACCAAATTGGGAAGGTCCGTGATCGAGTCATCACGAAGACCGGCAGGGGGGCATACGAGCCGCAAACCATGAATGGGCGACTATCCCGTAACGTGGAATGCGAGAAAAAGCTTAGGAAGTATTACGTTTGAATGTAACCAAGAATTTGAATGTAATAACGATCCACATATCAATGAAAAGCGTGCAGCGCGCTCTTTTCCCATCGGGTTTTTTACAGAGGCGACCTTTAAAAACATGATGTGTTCTTTACTTTCTTGCAAGAATGTATGGCCGGCCGCTCAAGATTGCCGTGGCAAAGAGAGCGATCGAAGAATTATCGAGTTGCTTAGATCGTCGAAACGATCTAAATCGAGCGACCGTCGAAGCGGTCCCAACCGAAAGTGCCATCGAAATGGCGGCGGTTAAAACTCATGAACCTTAGATCGTCGAACGATTCGAATCGGCGGACCGTCGAAAGCGGCCGCATGAACCGAAAGCGCCATCGAAAATGGCCCAACAAAGCTAGGTCGTCGAAGCGATGCGCATCGAGTGCCATCGAAAATGGCCCAAAGGTTAAGTAATAACCGCCGAGGTAGGCCGTCGAAAACGATCTACCTTAAACGCCATCGAAAGGGCACGATAGGAGGTCGCCGAAGCGATCCAAGGCCCGTTGGGATATTAATTTATCAAAGAATAGATGCTTTCAAAGTAAGCGCGAAAGTGACACCGAATGGTCTTAAAGCTCAAAGACTTAGAGAAAAATAAACATACAAGGCGCGCAAGAAAAGCGACAACAACAACCAGCGCTATCGGTAGAGACGAAGCGCACGGCGAAGCGCCCACAAATTCAAAATGAACAAGGTGAATAAATGCAAGAAATCTGCGAGAAATTGCAACATAAATTCAAACGGGCATAAATGAAAAGCAAATATTGTCATTACAAATATGGGACGCCTTGGCCGAGCAGCGCCACGAATAAAGAAGCGCACGAAGCGCGAGAAATTGTCGAGCCGAAGGCAAGTTAAAGTTACAAAATTACACCGCTCGCAGCGCTTCAAAAAAAAGAATGGTGGCGGGCGAATGACGTTGCTTCGCTTCGTCATATTCGCGAGCAACATGATCTTGTTATTTTCAACGTAGTGCGTGGAAGCGATCATCTTGTCATCGAAATTGATCTGCGGTCGGCATTCAACACCGCGCTGGCCAAGAGCGTTGTAAAATTGCTCGATCGCACCTCTCCCGACCGGCCTTGGCCACCATTTGATCTTCTCCTGCGGCTCGGCGTTCACGGCCTCCAATCGGCCTTCTGCTCTCGACGGATTCGGTCGGCCAGAGTGTTCACCGCCTAAGCTCCTTGTTCTCTTTGTGACTTGGCGGTCATCTCTCCCCGTTTGAGGCTTCCTTCTTCGATTGGAAGAGCTTGTCGTATTTCTGCTGCGCGCTCAACCAAAGCCTTGCCCTTCCTGCGAATTCGGTCGAAGGTTGGTTAATCGGTCGAATAAAGGTAAGATAGAAATTACAAGACTAAGAAAGTGAAATTACCATCGATTCGGCCACCGGCTCGGCCATGACCTTCTCGACCCCATACGAGAGAGAAGCGCAGAGCGCCATTGGCTTCGCCGGTACTCCTCCCGGATCGGCCGCACTCAAGCTTTGAGGTGGATGATGGGAACCTCTCTCCGTTGCAGGGGCGGACCCGACAATCACGTTTGGCCGCTTGGGTGAGCGATCGGACTTCGGGAGGAGGCGGCCGAGGCCCGCCGGCCGGTTTCTTCACTTGGCTCTTGGGGTGTGGGGCACTGCGGAGGAAGGTTCGTGGATGATCCCCGACCGAGAAGAACGAGGTCCCTTAGCCTCGCCGGGCTCGTGGGGCGGAGCGGCGAGTTCCGATTTTTGCGGACATCCTTTACGCAAAATAACGAGCTATGGGTTAGAATAAAAAGTTCACGAGGCCTACAAAGAAGAATATAAAGAAAAAGTGCAAAAGCGGCAATCTCGGCCTCGTTTTTCGCCGCCATACAGAGCGAAGGGTGGTTTGAGAGTATGTCGCCTTTAGGATCTGGACGCATCATGCTCGACAACGGCGCCTTAATCATCTCCAAAGACTCGGATCGGCCTCCCCGGATCGTTGTGAGTAGATGTAGTCGCCGCCTCCGAAGAAGTGGGCCGTTCCACATGATTGGAAAGAATGGGGACCGAGCATCCCATCCGGTGAATCTCGAAATGGCCATCCGGCCTCCTTGGTGAACGACCCGTAAGTAGTGGCCTCTCCCAGCCGCACCGAGCGACTCTTGGAAAGCCTTGAAGAATCGATGATGAGTCTTACGCATTTTGAAGGAGACTGCTCCTCTCTTCTCTTTGTTTGCTTTCTCCCCTGAGCGAACCTTAGCTCAAAGAGAGTGAAGAAAAGCATGATCGACCGCCAGGCCAAGTGGGTTAACAAGACTTCAAAGGTTTTGAGAACGCCCGTGCGTTCGGATGAGTTCGAGAGAGGCGACCCGATATGACGCAGGGCGTCCGTTGGAACTTCGGTGAAAGGAGAGCGATCTTCATTTTTCTCGACCACGATCCGATACATGGTGAATTTGGAACGGGAGTAGGTGGCGATATCTTGGCCGTCTTTCATACCCTCACTCTCGGCTGGTGAGTCGCCAAACAACGCTCAATGTCGAGCGGGCGTAATGATCGGCCGTCAAGATACTCCGTGGCGCCGAAGAAGTGTCGGAGACCCAAGACATATCGAGAGGGTCTCGGGCTATATCGGAGTTGAACATCGCCGCTTCTTCATTCGACCTCGCCGTTGTTGGCCTCTCGGCACGAGAAACTAGCAATGGTGGGCGATCTCTTCATTAGCCGCTTCATCTCTACCGTCTCCAGATCGGGTATAACCTCGTCCTCGACACGGGCGCCTCTTGGTTCTCATCATCATCCGGTCGATCACCTCGACATACTCGTCTTGTTCGGCCGACGGGGTATCGGCCGATGGTGGTGTAGAGACACTCGGCCGGACAATGGAATGAGCGGAAGAGTGGGAGCTAGAGTTCGAGCCGCTTTCGTAGAAGCCACCGCTCAAGAGTCGGCATTTTTGTCACCCGAAGACGACTTGGAGTCCGCCGGGGGTAGTGGGCTCGCCTACCTCGACATGTATGTGGCGAAGGGTGGGGCGGTTTTCCGGGATACGGCGATTAATTTTGTCCGTGGCATACAAACACTGTGATAAAGGGATCGAGTCGGTCGATCGAGCGAAGCACTCATGAGAGGGGCGGTGGCCATCCTCGACGACACCCCTATCACGAGGCGTGGAAAAGCACAAAATACTTTGAAGGAAAAAAAAAAAAAAAAAAAAAGTCTAAAAGAGTAAAAGAGAAGCGATCGACTGCGTACTTAGCAGAGTGTTGAAGATCGGCCGCAGCGGATCAAGCACTCTACAGAGACGCGAGCCTGACGTGACGAATCGATCATTGGCGAGCAAATCGAGAAAGTGTGAGATATGAACTCGTGCGGCGGGTATTTATAGTGAAGACCTGGCGCGAAGGGGACCGGGAGGCGAAGCGTCGCAACGTTTCACCTTCTCACCAATGGTTGTCTCGCACAACCTCGGAAACACCAAACGTCACGTCTTAAATGTCGGAAAGACCAACCGTCGCGGCGGCCGGCCGATAGTTGACGGCGGTACGACACCGCCGTAGAAAAAGCAAACGGCGCGTCCGTTTCATCAAGAGAACTTCACTCACTGGGGCATCGATTCAAGCCTCGGCCCGCTCTTAAGCGACTGAAGCTTGGGGGCAATCGTTCGGGTGTATCAAGAATTATGAGGATCGCCAGCAGCAATTGGACTGCGGCCCGACCCATCACGATCGCCCAACACTGCGCTGAGCGCATTCTCGCCGCCGAAATTCTCGTGATAACGGTCGGACATCGCCAGATATATATCGCCATTCGCACATGGCATCAGACGTTCTCTAACTTGTGCTTATCTCTGCCGGCGACCTCTCACTAGATCGTCGAGTGTCTTTGCGAGTACCACCAGAGGTCTTTCAACGCAGCGTGAAGCGGGGCCAGACCGTCCTTTCACTCATTCAACGACCGCCCATTGACGAAAGCAACCAACACTTCAAATCTTCATTGATCAAGGTACGATCAATTAATTAATCAACAAAATAGCAATCGCATAAATAATTATATAGTAGTTAAGGCTTTGAAAATAAAAATGCTTACTGCAGCTAACAAGTCAGTAGCAGCCATCATTGACCTTTTGCCAAGCTGACACCCCTACAAAATATGAATTAGAGTATTGTTGGAGGACATAACATAGAGAAAAAAACATACAAGAGTTTTAAGATATGCACTCACAACAATAATTTCATCGTCTTTCCTGAATTGTGAAGATACCTCTTTGACAAAGTTACTGTTCTTTGTCATCCCTGAATCCACATTAGTAGATATAATCCACATTGAGAATAAAAAATAAAAATTGAGAATAATAATAAGAGTATTTTGAGAAGTGAAAAAGAACCTGATCCAACTCTAAACATATAAGGTATGTTAATTGCGCCAGGAGCGTGTCCAGCATCAAACTCTTCAGGGGTCCTGCAAGAGGAAGTACTTGTTTCAAAACGCGATTCCAATAAAAATTAAAGCTAGTATACAATTAAATGGTTAATTAACAAACTTACCTGACATCCAAATACTTATGACCAGCTAGAAGAAGCTCGTGTGCTACACGCACTGGCACTGAAGTTGGAACTCCCACAGCTTCCAAACTCCCTTTCATAGCACCTTCTCTGCTTCAATAAAACAAAACATTTGTTTTTGTTTTGAATGATGATGATGATGATTAACAGTTGGTTTTTAAGGTTACCTGAAGTTAGGAAAGTTTGGTTGAACAACAATTCTTCTTAGTCCTTTGTGAGAGTTGGGGGGTGGTATTAGAAACGGTGACCTACTCATACTTCTTCTCTGCGATGGATTCGGAGAAGAACAAGAACGGATGCAAACGGCGGAAACATCAAACGAGGTTGCTATCATTGCTTTCATCGTATCGTTGATGATTTTAAGATGCTTGCAGTTTTTTTACAAAGCCAAAGATTTTAAACTCTTATATAACCCAACTTTATGCATTATTATTTTCATTATTATTATTTTAGAGTGTATAGAAATTTGTGAAATGGATGAGATTGAGAAGTGAATTTTTTTTGGATAAAATAAAACGGTTTAATCATGTTAGATGACGCGTAATGTATGTGTAGTCTAGCTTTCAACGGATAAGTCCAGCCAGGCATCCCTACAAACTGGGACCCACGGCTCCTGATCTCATCTCATGAATCAGTTGGATAAGTTTGCTTCCAGTTTGGGTGGAAATGTTCTACTACACGTGGCAACACCATCCCTCACCTCTGCTACTACATGAGTCATGGATGGACCTTCTGCGTTGGCCCATGGTATTTTCAAAGGGGTTTGTTTTTCCCACTCCCCCTACTCTTTCACACTCCTTAATAAATTTTATTCTAAAAATAATATCGCGTGAAACGCTGAGAGGACGTGTTTAATGACGGTTCGAACGACCTTGTTCGAACAAGTTCGAACAACAGCATGCGAACGCAACAAAAATGGTGAATGTGATGTGAGGGTTCATTATTTTTGTTGCCTCGGTTAACATCATACGAACGAAATAAAATGGGGTGTTGAACGAGTTATGCGAACAGTCGGTGTAATTTCATTCGAAAGAGGTGAAATAACGCACAAGAGGGTGTGAAGTCAATATAACTCACGCGGACGATGTGGTTCGAATGGGTTCGAAGCCCCGTGTTCAAACACGTGAAAATTCTTGAAAAAAAAGATGTTTTGGCTGGCCTTTTGGTCATTTCACATCCTTATGGAGTGTGTTTTGAGTAGGAGGGGATGTGGGGAAAGTAATACCCTTTTCAAACCACACCAGACATGGCCCATTACAAACCACCAAAAGTTGTAGGCCCATTAAAAAAGTCCATACTTTCTACAACCTTCTCCCTACTTATTGAACACCCTCAAATATTCTAAAAATACTCTCACGTGAAAGTTGAAACATCCCTTTACGCTGCATTTTGGCTTGGTTCATAACTATACTTCCGAACTGGTTCGGAAGTATAGTTTCGTACCTATTAAAAATCTTGCAAATTGGGTGTTTGCTTGGTTTGGAAGTATACTTTCGAACTGATTCAGAACCTACGTAATCCCAAAAAAGAGCCGTGCGCGTTTCATTAATGACATTTTGGTTTTTGGTCAGGGTTTGGGGGGTGCAGTGAGTAGATGGGAGGTGTAAGAAATATAAGCCTTGAAAAATTCCCCTCCCACTTTGTTTTTTGCCTTTCAACGGGTACGATACTTTAGTACCGAACTAGAACATTACAATAGTACTGTGGCACAATTTTTGTCAAACACCCACTTTTGCAGAATTTTTAACAGGTACGGTATTATGCTGCCGTACATTGGTTTTCACAAAACTCAAAAATTATAATTATCAATGGCAAATATTTAACTCGTATTTTTTATATATCAATGACATGTATTTGTTCTTTTTTAGGTATCAGTGACGAATATTTGTCATGTGTATTTTTAATATTCATCAGTAGTTTGATTATCCATTAAGTCTAAGAAACTAAAAAATTAGTTTGGAGATTTTTGCTAGTGGTTAAAAGATAGATAGTAGATCTGCAATAGTATTTATATTTTGTTCTTGTCTTTAAAAATTATAATTATCAATGATAAATATTTGTCCCATATTTTTTATATATCAGTGACAATTATTTGTCATTTTTTAAAAATATCAGTGACAAATATTTGTAACGTGTTTTTTAATATTTATCATTTGTTTGAATAGTCATCAAGTCTTCTCATTTTTTCTAAGAGACTAAAAAGTTATTTTTGAATTTTTCATAGTAGTTAAATTGATTTTTTTAGTAGACAGTAGAAGATAAATAGTAGATTGACAATAGTCTTCAAAAGTTATATTTATCATTGACAAGTATTTATCTTGTGTTCTTCTATATATCAGTGACAAATATTTGTCTTTTATTTAAAATCAATGACAAATATTTGTAACGTGTTTTTTTAATATTTATCAGTAGTTTAAATAGTCATTAGGTCTTCCCATTTTTTCTAAGAGACCAAAAATTTATTTTGGAATTTATCCTAGTGGTTAAGTTGATCTGTTTTACTAGATTAGTGAATGATAGTACATAGTAGAAGATAAATATAGTAGATTTATGGTAGTTTTCAAAAATTATAATTATCAATGAAAAATATTTACCTCAAGTTTTACTATATATCAATGACAGTTATTTGTCCTTTTTGTGAATATCAGTGACAAATATTTATCACATTTTTTTTAGTATTTATCAGTAGTTTGAATAGCAATTAAGTATTCTCATTTTTTTCAAAGAGACTAAAAAGTCATTTTGTGTGCTGTTAAATTAATTTATTTTAATAGGTTAGTTGTTGATAATAGATTTATATTAGTTTTCAAAAACTACAATTATCAATAACAAATATTTATATATCAGTGATAGTTAATTAGTCATAGATCTAGAGGATCCAAATTTAGTTGATTATTATCGTTTGAATATCCAGAAACGAATTAATTGGGTTTGAATACCCACTCTCCTCCTCCGTTCAAGAAACGGAATGGTGAACAAAGTAGCCATAGACTGATAATAAAACCGCTCAATGGCTACCTTCACCGTCGCTACACTCTCACCACTGTCTTCTCGTTTCTTCGCTCCGATTCATCACCACCGTTCTCCAAACCAACCAAGGTTGAGTCTCATATACAAGACTTGGCAACCGAGGCTTCTGCCTTTGAAATGCTCCTCTTCATCTTCGGACCAAGAAACCGCGACGTCTCCAACCGATTGGACATACAAGCTAGCTTCAGGGATTGCCGGAATTGGATTCCTCGAAACCTCATACCTTACTTACCTTAAACTCACCAACTCCGACGCCTTCTGCCCCATTGCCGGCGGAACCTGCTCCGACATACTCAACAGTGATTACGCCCTCGTTTTTGGTATGTGAAAATTTCCAGTAACTGACTTCTGTGCATTTTGTGTGCTGTTATGAACTGCACGCGTTGTGTTTGAAAGAATGTGTGAATGAGAGTCATTTTGTGTTTTCCAGGTGTTCCTCTTCCTTTGATTGGAATGGTTGCTTATGGTTTTGTTGCTGCTTTTAGTCTTCAGTTGGCTTTGAAGAATTTGCCTTTTGGGATTAACAGATCGAATGCTAAATTAGTATTACTCGGAAGCACAACTTCCATGGCAGCTGCTAGTGCCTATTTTATGTACATTCTAACCACATCGTTTTCTGGATCATCTTGCACCTATTGCCTACTTTCTGTTCTCTTGTCCTTCTCCTTATTCTTTATAACACTCAAGGTTCGCAATGTTCAAAGCCTTTTTTTTTCTAGCTATTTACAATGTTATAATTCTGTGTTGTTGCCTAATTGGTACTCTCTTTATATTTCTGATATAGGATGTTGGATTGCAAGAGACGTATGAACAATTGGGTCTGCAATTGTTTGTTGCTAGCTTAGTGATTCTCACATTGAACACCTCCTATAGCAGTGCTAAATCTGCCTCCTCTTCGAGGTGAATATTATTGTTTTGCATCCTTCAATTGCTTCAACTTGTCTATTTCATTTCTTTTCTTTTGGAGACCACTCTTGGGAGAGCTTATAAAAATAGCGTAATATGTTTTCAGCTTATTTCCATAAGCTCTTTAGGATAATTTAAGAAAACTTAAGAAAATATTTTGACTTTATCTAATCTTTTATCATAGAAATAGCCAATATTTAAGAACTTATATGGTAACCGCTTTGGCTATAAGCACTTAACTAAGCTGTTTATATCAAAACAGGGTCGTAGTACAACTGTGTTATCACTTATCACTCCTGAATTGATGCCATTTCAAAACTTTGAATAAATTTTAGGTCAAATACTTGTGTCTAATTGTCATTTTTGCTGTCTTTTAATGCCAGTATCAAGGTTAGGTTAGTCTTTCCATTTCATGCCTCCACTGAATGCTCATTGCCATTGTCTCCTTGTTCAATATATCTTTTCTTTCATAAAATTTTACGTTCAGGCTTTCAGCTCCTGGCTAATATTTCCTATTCCAATTTTTTTTTTTCTCAAATGTTTTCAGTTTTACTCATGTAGGATGGATATGAAATCTGTAGATTGTGTTTGATCCCGCATGTAACATTTTAAACAGCCTTAGAAAATGGAAGTAGAAACCTTTTGATCTGTGCTGTTATGTTGTAACCAACAAAGTAGGGTTTTGGCCCAAATACATAGAAAATGGAAGTATGGAATGTATTGACTTGGCAGTTATCTATAGAATTATCATGTAAAGGATAGGTTTATTATTTCAAGTAAACCTCATCTGGCAGTATGTTAGTTTTGATTTTTCCTATTCCCATTGGAGATGGAATTAGTGTGAATTGCGGTGCTAGTAAGTTGTGACATACAATTTGGAATTCACAATTTTTTCCCGTCTACTTTAACAGCATGGCAAGAATTGAACTGCCATATTATGCAACCGAGATTTCAACTCCATCAAGCCCTTTTGCACTATCTCTAGCAAGGTATTTGCACTCCATAGGAGCTAAAATGTATGGAGCTTTCTGGTGTTCACACTGTCTAGAACAAAAAGAGGTATGTTATTACTCACAAGTCACAATTCTATTTGATGTTTTTAGCTGTACTAAATGTATCATAAATCTCAATGATCTACTATGTAATGTGTTTGTCTTAGTTGAATTTGTCATAATTCTAGTGAGATGTTATGTTAAGATTAGATTAGTTGTCTGTCAGAAGTCAACTTCAGCAATGTAGCTTCCAATAACAATTTAATGGCTACTTTTTTTTTTTTGAGATTATTTAATGGCTACTTTTTCTGAAGCTCTTGTCTTGATTTCAGTAGTAATTAATTTTCAATGTAGTCATAAATTTCCTGTTCTTGATAATGCCCAAAACAGGTAGAGTTCACTAGTCTTGTCTGCTACTGTTGTCTAACTTCCCTTCAAGCACAATTATTCACTAATTTCTTGATACAGATGTTTGGAAGTGAGGCAGCCAAACAGTTGGATTATGTGGAATGTTTTCCCACCGGATATCGAACAGGAGATAAAATGAACAAGGCATGCATAGACGCCAAAATTGAAGGTTTCCCCACATGGATTATTAATGGCCAGGTAAAGAAGGCATTATGCTGTAATAACTATGTACTGTTAGAATGTAGAATAAAGGGGATTTGGACTAGTTAAAAGTTGTGAGAGTCAATTACGATTGTTATGGCTGTTAGAGTCTGTTATAGTTTGTTAGAGTTAGTTGTTAGTTAGGTTATTAATTAATTGGTGGTTAGAGGAATGTCTTGTATAAATAGGAGGTGAACGAGATAGAAGGAAACAGTTTCTGATTTGTAAAATACTGTGAATAGGCAGTGGCTCTATTGTGAAAGAGGAAACCCATTGGAGGAGAGTTTTATCTCCTATTCTTTCCTATTTCCAATAAAATTTCTCTTTTCTTCTCAAATTTCTCGAGGTTCCTGACAATTGGTCCGACCTGTCATATCAGAGGGTGGCACGATGGAACACAAAGTGGGCGCCATGGAGAAATTGGCCAGCGAACAAGGAAGGTTGCTTGCTGAATTGATGGCAGCTTTGGATATTCTTAAAGAAAGTCTGTCAGACACGAAGGAAATCCTAGATGATTTCCTTCGAGACTTAAAGGAAGACAAGAAGTCGTCAGTTGCAAAGGAGAATACAGTGAAGAAAGGTGAAAACACAGATGATGAGGCTAAGAGGAGTCATGGAGCTGAGGAGGGCATGAAGAGCATGTGGATCGAGAAGGGAGAGCTGCCAGATTTTTCAGGGACAGATCCCGTTGGATGGATAGCAGGTGCAGAAAGGTTCTTTGGGAAGCACAAAATTAATCAATGGGAATGGTTGCAATGGGCGTTCATGAGCATGGAAGGTGCAGCTATGCATTGGTTTCAATCTTGGAGGCAAGAAGATCAAGATCTTGATTGGGAATCATTTTCCATTGCATTGATTCAAAGATTTGGCGCACAAAAAGAGCACTCAATTGACAAGTTGATGCTGGAAAATCAAGAAACAGAACCAGAATCTTGGAAAGTGACTAAAAAAAGAGATGAAATGGGGTTAGAGGTGACTGTTGATGGTGGAAGTGAAGATTGTCACAATGAATTAGAAACTGAATTCAAGAAAGGCATGGTCGGAGGAGAAAATTCAGTCAATAAGGACAAGAAGTTGAAAGAAGAGGACAATGATGGAAACGGGTCTGACAAGGACAAGGAGGAATCTGCTGCAGGAAAGAACTCAGGATGTAATCACAAGCAGGAGCAGTGGAAAATTCTGAAGCAGTCTAGAATAAAGGGAATTGGACTAGTTAAGAGTTGTTAGAGTCGACTATGGTTGTTATGGCTGTTAGAGTCTGTTATAGTTTGTTAAAGTTAGTTGTTAGTTAGGTTATTAGTTAATTGGTAGTTAGAGGAATGTCTTGCATAAATAAGAGGTGAATGGGATAGAAGGAAACGGTTTCTGATTTGTAAAATACTGTGAATAGAGCAGTGACTCTATTGTGATAGGGGAAACCCTTTGGAGGAGAGTTTTCTCTCCTTCTTTCCTATTTCCAATAAAATTGCTCTTTCTTTTCTACTCAAATTTCTGGGTTCCTAACATGCACGCTCTCTGCTATACCCAAATTATCTACTATCTCATTGCATATATCATCTTCTGCAGGTTGTGAGTGGTGAACAGGAATTGTCGGATCTGGCTCAAATGTCTGGATATAAAGAATCTGTTCAACCTAGTCGAGGCTTAGACTCAAAGTAACGGATAGCTTAATAGAAGCATATATACATTGTACAGCTTGTAGATGAGTTGTTTGTACTTTTTATGCATACACATGCACATATAAATATAAATTCCCTTTTCACTACACTATGATGTTCACTAAGAAATCAGAATGTCCTTTATTTTCTCTGGTTCATCAATGTTTTTTAGATTTCTATGACTTAACGGGTTGGAATTACGAAGTTGATTAATTCTGTCACCCTTGTTACCTTATAGAATAAGTTTTTTTGACAAAACCTTATAGAATAAGTTATCTGTTTATTCATGAGACCAAGTAATGTTTGAGGGAGCATTTAGAGCTTTCAAAAATTGATAAGAGAAGGCTGCAAATGGATCATTGTAGATGGATATTAGAATTTTGGAGAATGAGAGAGGGGTTCTTTGCTTAATTTCTTCCATGTATGTGGAGAAACAACTTTTTGTGGGTCCCACGTGCTATTGGTTGGTCTCTCCATCTCTCCATTTCTCATATTCCAAACCACACAAAAAACTTCTCTCTCACGTGTCCCTCCTCGAATTCTCTTTCGATTCAACCTCCTGCTTACCAACGGATCGTTGGTGACTCAATAGCGAATGCTAATTTTAAATTTTTCCAACTCTTGATTTGCAAATAAGAGCAACTGCAGCAATGATATTTTGGAGTTTTTGGCAATCACAATGAAAAAGTTAGGAAGAATTCACATGAAAATACTGCCCAGAGATATCCACTGTGCTGTGGTGAAAAACCCTTATCCACGGGTAACTGTATTAAATTTGTGATAGGTACAAGGTGGTTAGCTAAACGAATAACCACAATTAAATTAAATGGGTAGTTGCATTACCTGCTAATTAATGAGACAGGGTAGGTCATAAAGTACCCATACCCGTGGACGCTCGTACTCGCAGTGAAATTACTTATCATTCCTTAAACTTAAAACCTAGTTACACAACCCTAATTTTATACTTCAATAACACACTGTTATACAATGTCTTCTCTTCTGTTTGGTAGGAGGGAGGGAGGGAGGAGAGAGAGGTGAGAGAAGGGAGGTAGAGAGGGAGAGAGAAAAGAGAGAGAAGAATGAGATAGGAGAGAGGGAGATAGAGAGAGGAGGGCGAGAGAGAGAGAGAGAATATTGAGTAAAAAATAAAAATAATATTTTGGTATTTTTTGGAGTGATCAGAAAGTTGTAACCATGAATAGTTTCCAAATCAAACAGGGTAAAACAGTAGTTGTCCAATCTAGTCTCCTAAAATTTAGCAAATCAAACAACCCAATGTTTTTGGGTGTTGCTTTTCCCACACCCCCTCCTACTCTTTCACACCCCTTAACTCCAAATATTCCAAAAATACCCTTAAGTAGAGTGCGTGTTTTCACCTATTCGGGGATGGTCAATGAATCTATTCGGTTGAGGTCGTCAACGAAACAGGTAAAAAGGTGAATGTGGTGTGAGAGTCCATTTTTGTAATAAAATAGGGTGTTGAACAACACTCATGCAAACTCGCTCGAACGACTCGTTCGAGCAGGTGGTGAAATTACGCATGAGAGGTGTGAAGTCAAGATTTAACACACACACGAACGATGTCATTCGAACTGTTCGCTCAAGCGTGTCGTGTTCAACAGTGAAATTTCGTGAAAAAAAAGAGGTTTTGGCTGGTCTTTTGGTCTTTTCACACCCTTATGGGGTGTGTTTGGAGTAGGAGGGGGTGTGGGAAAAGCAAGAGCCTGTTTTTTTGAGTTGTAGTCCATTGGCATATGGGATTTGGGATTGACGCAAACATGATCTTGATGGGTTTCATTATCGTGAATCTTTCGGTTTATTATGTATTCTTTTTTATTTAATTCTCATCCACAATTTATTTAATGTTACACAGATAGTAAATAATATGTCACTGTAGCATATGTGTAACAATAAATAAAGTGAGGACGCAAATCAAATCAAATCTAAAATAGCTATGTTATTCGGTACAAAGTTTTTGATATGAAATGTAAGAAAAGCAAAGGAATGAATTGAAAATATTAAATGAGCTACAAGGCACAATGTTTATTGTTTCGTTTTGCACTAAACACTTTTTCTCAATCAAAGAACTGATTGATTATGTATATTTACTGCAGTGCAAAAGAAAAAAAACTAATCACGCTAGTTAAGATGTCTCAATTCGGATGGAGCTGTGAGATTGAAGTTTAAGAAAGCAGGTTGTGGGGGGTTTAATTAGAGATTCAACAGGTAATTGGTTATGTGGTTTCACTAAAAAAAATCTTGGCCACCGGTTATCTTTCAACTACCAAAAGGGGAAAAAATCATGATTTGCACTCCATATTTGAATTTAATTTGTTTTTTTTTGCATACTTTTTCATGGAGGCTCGTATTATTATTAAATTTGAAAATGAAGTTCAAAAGCAGAAGATAAGATATTTTTTTTCGAAGAAGATAAGAGAAAAATAAATACTAGATAAGCTAGTATAATATTTTTTATGACGATTTAGTTTATTATTTTTCGAAATGAATAATCAGTTGTTTGTCAAAAAAAAAAAATAATAATCCGCTGAACTTTCTTCTATTTCAAGAAAGACGATCACACACCAACTATGAAGCCCGGATACGAGATACGATACGGGATACGATACGACACGATACGTGGATACGGGAAAATTTAGAAAATCAAGATACGATACGGCAGGGATACTTCAATAAAAAATTAAATTAAAATTTAAAAATATACAACATTAAGATACTTTTGATCAAAATAAAGAAAGATAGTCTTCCTCTCCGTCAAAAACTCTGTTGGGAGGGGAGAACCACAGTACTCGTGATCAATTTAGGTTCCCAGGCCAGTAGATTAGTCGTCAGTGGCCAGGTGGAAATTGCACCAAAAACACAGAAGTAAAAAAAAAGTTAGTAAGATAGTTAAATGTTTTTCCCATCCATTTTAAAATATATTCTTCATCCTACTGAACATGTCACAAAAATAAGTTTAGGTTATATAGAATTGCTTACTATTCACTATTTAACACTAAGCTGTGTCATTCTCCTCTCCTCCATCTCGATCATCAAAAATAACATAGCTTCAAACTACGGTTCGTGAGAGATATCTCTGCTAATTCAATTCCAACAACATCAAGTGGATCGTGTGTATCCACTAATGTCCCACATCTTTGTCTCTACTTTTACCATATCATTCATCTTTCCTAGACAAAAGATGAAGATTAGTATGCACATAAACCAAAATTTTGTGCCCTTTTTGGATCCATTTTTTCTCTTCAAAAAGAAAGGATAAAAAGTAAGTATCAATCGTTTTTGATTTAAAAATAAATATAAATTGTAGGATCTCCCATCAAGCCGAATCGTATCCTCTTGTAAATATCCAAGCAAAGATCGGACACAAAGACGTGGCGCTATTTTGAGATATCGAGCGCTTCATAGCACACCAATCAATCGCAGACAACAATTATTGAAACGGAAGCAGACAAACCACGCGATTGCTTGCGACCACGGTTTTCCTTAGCAATAATTAACTAATCAAACTTAAATCAAACAACGACGATTATTGGACTAAATCCTGGTTCCAAACAAACGTACGGCCAAGATCGCGTGTGCATACTGATTCCGGATAACACCATATGGACCCCACTAGAACCTCTTAAAAATGGAAGATGCCTTCGAATATTCCCGCGTAAACCGCAAAATAAAAATACATTTCATTTTTAAACAAAAAAAAAGATCTCTCAATTTTTGATTTTTCTCATATTTTTTGCTCCGAATTCCGATTTTACCCTCACCCTAATAATCGTAACGTTCTTTTTGTCACTCCTTAAAATCCAACCCCTTCCTTTCACGGTTTCACCATCACAATCACACCCTCAGCATTTTTTTTTCTTTACTCTTTCTCTCTTTTTTCTTCAACAAAAAAAAATGACTACCCCCGCCATAACTGAACTCGAACAAGAACAGTTGCTTGAAAAATTGCAGGTCTTCAAGATCAAAGGCAAAGACAAACATGGTCGCAAGATCCTCCGCATTATCGGAAAATTCTTCCCTGGTAAAACAAATAACTCTAACTATTTCTCTTTCCTAATCCTTTCCGAAACGTTTTCGTTGATTAACTGAATTTTTTTTTTGATTCAGCGAGGTTTGTTAGCGTTGACGTTCTGAAGAAGTATTTGGAAGAGAGGATTTTCCCAAAACTGGAGGAGAAGAAATTTTCGGTGCTTTACATCCATACCGGTGTTCAAAAAAGTGAGAATTTTGGTGGAATCTCAGCCCTTCGATCGATCTACGATGCGATTCCGACGAACGTTAAGGAGAATTTAGAAGCCGTTTATTTTATTCATCCTGGACTTCAAGCCCGTCTTTTCCTCGCTACCTTCGGCCGTTTTCTCTTCAACGCTGGGTACGTTGACTTGACTCCGTCTTCGCATAATTTAGTCCTAAATTACCACCTCTTAATTATTCCAATCCAATTACTCTAATTAAATTCACTGTTGAATTTTGTTATAAATGTAATTGATTATGAGTTTCGTTGCTGTTGTTGAATTTTAGGGTTGGTTGTTGTTTAATTTCGATTTAATGGCTAATGTTGGGTTTTGATTGGGTGTGGTAGGTTGTACAGGAAGCTGAGATACGTGAGTAGAATTGCTTATCTGTGGGAGAATGTGAGGAGGAAGGAGGTGGAGATTCCGGAGTTTGTGTTTGATCATGATGAGGATTTGGAGTACCGTCCGATGATGGATTACGGATTGGAGAGTGATCATGCTAGGGTTTACGGTACTCCTCCCGCACTGGATTCGCCCGTTACTACCTACTCCATGAGGTGCATCTCATAGGATAGGTTGGATTCAGTTGGGTATGTCGTGTCACTGGTTTATCTTAGTTAGTTTGAGATTGTAGTCATGTTTTCACAGCAGTGAATCTTAATCCAATGTGGGCCATACCTATGTGGATATTGATAGTATCTAAAAGGAAAAAGAAATAGAAAAGAATAGTTGCTTTTTTACCCATGTCATACCTTTTTTTTTTATTTTTTTTATTTTCTTTAGGTCTTGTCGTCATATTATTGTTGAAAGTTATGGAAGAACATGTTGATTTTTTGGTTGGATAATTCAGGGATATTGTTGAAAAGAATGCCACCACCGTTCTTCCTATATTTATCTGGCGGGTCTCATCATATTTTGTATTTTTATTTTAATTTTAATTTCTCATTATTTTCGTTCTTCTTAACATAAAGAGAGTCAGACAAAACAACCATAAGACAAAGAGGTTATAGACGATCTCTCCGTAGGGAAGGTTTATGTTAATGGAAGGACTAAATTGATACTTATTTGAAAATGTTGGGGACTAAATTGATACTGGTGAAAAGTCAGGGACTAAATTGAATATTTTTAAAATGTCAGGGACCTAATTGACTATTACCTCTTTGTTATTGTTTTCCTTTTGATCAAAAGAAAAAGACCTTCACTAGATAACGAACAAAGTTAGTCCACTGGCTTAAGCTATTTTAAGCCATGAAAGTGAATATTAGCTTTTCGTTGAAAGTGTTGTTATACTTAGTGGGTAGATTGGGTGGTCGCACATAAGAGCTATGAAAATTAAAAAAATGCATGAATAGTGACACAACAATGCAAATCCAATAAAATTAAAAATATATAAATTAAAATTGTTTATAAAAAGATAAATATAATATAAATATGAATTATTCACATATAAACTCAATTGAAATTGTTTGTAAAAAGATAATTTTAAACTTATTTGATTCTAGTTTTAAATGCGGAAGATATTTTTCTTTGAAAGTTATCAATCATTTATTGATAATTTCTAATTCTAATATATGGAATGTGATAATATCAAACATATGAATAAAATTTATACTCCAAAAATATTAAAAAAAATTCATACATCTATTTCTCTCTCTCTCTCTCTATATATATATATATATATATATATATATATATATATATATATATATATATATATATATATATATTAAATATTACATATTACCTATACATTGAGTAAAAAAAATTAAAGCATAAAAAATAAATTTTTGCTTATATATTCTAAATTGGTAAATTTTGTATCAATTACCATTGGAGGGATTGTGGTAGTTTGTGGGGTGAGTAATGCTTAGGTCATGGGTTCGATTTTCATGAAAATCATTTTAAAAAAGACTCTGCCAAAATTCGAACATTGAAGCAAACAGTGAAAGAAAGGAGTTTCAACAAATTTTTGGGCCTCACCTGAATTTTTGAAAGCCTGACAAAACTATAAATCCTGTTAAACGCCTATTCAACAAATTTTTTTACGAAAGCCTACAACATTTGAGTGATGTATGCTCTATGAATAGACTAAGAAGCTAATTTGGAGATTAAAAATTCAGAATAAGGTGGAGTTGTTGCTTTGGAGAGTTGCGAGAGGTTGCTTGCCCACAAGAGTAAATTTACAAAGAGGTACCTTGTTCCAAAGTCAATCCATGACGTGAAAAGTTTTCATGGAATAGCTTCATTTTATAGAAGGTTCTTCAAGAATTTAAGCTCTGTTGCTGCCCTGCTCACATATTGCATAAGGGGAGATGAATTTCAATGGACAGAGCAAACACATAAATGTTTTGACAAACTAAAACAACGTTTGACTAAAACACTAGTGTTATCTCTTCCCAACTTTGACCAGGTGTTTGAAGTTAGTTGTTATGCTTATGCTTCCAGTATTGGAACATGGTATTGCTCTAAGTCAATAAGGTCATGCTATAGCCTACTTTACTGAAAAACTCAGCAATGGTAAACTCAAATACTCAACTTATGATAAGGAGTTCTATGTCATTATTTGTGCTCTACAACAATAGAGTCATTACTTGTTGAATAGATAATTTATTCTCTATTTTGATCATGAGCCTCTGAAGCATTTGAATTCTCAACAAAAGATCAACCGCAGACATGCCGCTTGGAGTAAGGTTTTACAGCCTTATCCATTCTTATTTAAACACAATGAGGGAGTTCAAATTTTTGTTGCACATGCTCTCAATAGACGCCATACCCTACTTACCACTCTATAGGTGAAATTAATTGGATTTGGGATTATATAAAGATGATCCAAGATTTGGAATGCCACTGAATTACAATCCTCGCAAGACTACTATAGGCATGGGGGATTTTTGTTCAAGGAAATACCTTATGTATTCCTCAATGTTCACTACAGGAAGCCATTGTGTGGGAAGCCGATGATGGAGGATTAGCAGGTCACTTTGAACGAGATGAACCCATCTTTATATTGTATGCGGCTTGGCGCTTCCTCCCGCCAAAGCTCGCAATTTTTTTTTTGTTTTCATCTTTTCTTTTTTTTGTTTTCTTTTTTTCTTTTTTTTTATTCCCACCATTTATTAATATACCCCTCATTTGTACCCCACTCTTTACCAATATACCTCCACTCTATATTTTTGGACCGACATACCCCCACTTTATATTTTGTACCCCACAATTTACAAATATACCCCTCATTTTGTACCTCACTATTTACCAATATACCTCCACTCTATATTTTTGGACCGACATACCGCTGACAATTTTTTTTGTCCAACACATTTTTTTAAAATGTACCCCTCATTTTGTACCCAACTGTTTACCAATATACCCTCAATCTATATTTTTGGACCCACATTGTTGCCTCATCCCACCAAGGCCTATTGCTGCCTCTTCATCTTTTTTTTTTTTGGTTTTAGTTTTTTTTCTCTTCTTTTTTTCCATTCTTTTTGTTTCTTTTTGGTTTTTCTTCAGTTATTTTCTTCTCTTATATTTTAAGGAATGATTTACTGTCTCTAAAATTTTTAGATGCTTAAATATGTAAATTTTGTTCTTCAATAATCGATTCGGTAAAAAAAAAATTCATTTCATGAAAAACTACGTAAAGTCGGATCCTAAAAAGTGTGGTTTGGTGTACTTGATCGTGAATTTTTTTTTTATTTTGTAACAAAATGTCTAAAGTGAAATGTTAAGTAGTGCGTTTTGAGTTACTTCTGGGATTGAAAAAAAAATTAACTCTTCAAATACCAGAAGTTTGGTAAAATATAATAATAAGTTTGCGAAAAATTAAAATACGTAAAATGGGATACTAGCAATGTATTTTGGGGTACTTTAGGACCCTAAAAAATTGTAGATGTTCAAATACACGAAGTGTGTTCCTCAATAACCATTTTTTTTGATTTTATAATCTTCTTATTTAATTTATAGTTTCAATTTAATTTTATCTACGGTACTTCAAACCACATTTACAATAGATCATCAATCGTGATTTCTTTCAACTTTCTTTATGTGCTTCTATTTTATTAATAATTTCCATCAAATCCATCACGATACCACGTGTTTCACTTTCTATTTTATTGTCTTCTTTATTTTGGTCATTTTGCACCAACGGGTATTAAATATTTTTTTAATTGGTTTTTATATTTTTATCTTTCTTTAATATTCGAGTACATGCAGTGTTGCTGCATTGACTCCCCATTGGAATTTCAGCCACATTTACAATAGAACCTTCTTCATCTTCTTTCAACGAAACCTTCAGTCACATTTACAATAAAACCTCCATAATCTTTTTCAACTTTTTATAACTGCTCCTATTTTATCATGGGTTTTCCTTCAACCATGCATGATACCCGAGTGCTTCACTTTTTCATTGTATTGTCCTTTTTTTTCGATAAGCAATTTCATTGAAAGGAACACAAGGGGTGTCCATCCCTTACAATGAGAGAAAAAAAAATATACGGAGGATGTTCAATTTGTCTCTCTTATTATGGGTTCATTTTTTGTATTTGTATTTAATGAATGTTGATAATTATTAAAGTTCTTTAGACTTTTTCTTCTTATTTTATCTACGAAGGATGTTCAATTTAAATGTCTTTATTAAAGTTCATTTTAAATTTATAATATTTTTTATTTAATTAATATTTATAACTTAATTTTTTATTCACAAGAATTAGATTTTATATTTTGCAAAGTAATTTTGCCTAATGGCATAAGCTACTTATTAGATTTTATATCACAGTTGACAAACTCAATGTTGACTGATACAAAATTTTCTTTCAAGTACGATGCAATATTATTCTTTCGAAAAAAATTAATTACTCGATTATACGATGAAATTTAGCCAACACCGTGCATCGCACGGGTTATAGGGCTAGTGGTTTTAGTGAAAGGGAATTTCTATTGGTCAAGACTTGAAAGAGATGTCAACAGACATAGTCAAAGATGTCGTGTCTGCCACTTAGCCAAAACACTAGGTTATATATGCCACTTCCCATTTTAGAAGCACCTTGGGAGGATGTTAGCATGGATGTTGCTCTTGTATTACCTCATACTCAGCGCAGAAGGATTCCATGATGGTAGTGGTGGACAGATTTTCAAAAATGGTCCACTTCATCTCATGAAAAAAGACTAATGATGTTGTTCAAGTTGCTGACTTATATTTTAAAGAAATTGTGCGTTTTCATGAGATTCTAAAAACCATCACTTCTGACTGAGATGTTAAATTCTTTAGCTCCTTTTGGAGAACCTTGTGAAAGAATATGGTACTAAGATTCAATTCAGTAGTGTTAGTCATTACCAGACAGGTGAACAAACCAAAGTTATTAACAAAATTTTAGGAAACATGCTTTGGTGCTTTGTCAGACTTTTTTATTTTGCACTTGTTGTGGCCTTGTGCTTGGAATTCAGTAGCTTTAGTCATCAAACCAAATTATCAAAATTTTAGGAAACATGCTTGAAGTAAACTGGAGTGTATCTCTTTGAGAGATTGAGCGTGGATTATCTCTAGGCTTCTAAGCCACTATTAAAGTTTATGGACCAAACCCAATAATTAATCTTTATCTTGAAGTAAAAATATAATTTTATTTTTGAGCAAATACCCAATTTAATTCAATGCAAATTGTTTACGAGTCAAATTGATCTTTGACAATTTTTTGAGACATATAAGTCCCTGACATTTTCAAAACAAGGACAAGTTAGCCTCCCACCCATCTAATGTTAGGGACTATTTTGTCTCTGTTTAGAAAATCTCAGAGACTAATTTATTCCAAAAAAATTACAGGGACCAAATTGTGCCGTAAAATCAAGGACTAAGATGGGTGGGTCTACTATTTATTTTTTGACATAAGAAATAAAATCATCTCAATTTATTTATTTTATTTTTTCTGTAAAAAAAAAGTCAGTAGTTTCTTCATTTCTTTAACAGAGCTTCTAATTAAAGTGAAAAGAAAAGGTAAAAAAAACCTTTGCATAACCACATTTGAGTTATTAGGCTAGATATCAGCGTCCTGTCCTTTTCTTTTAGCAGAGCAGCGTCCTGTCACAATAGAGAGTTATTTAATTAATGTTATTTGTCTGTTTGGTTGGTTAAGTTGTAGCAGAGGAGAGTAGGGTAGTCATGTGAGAAGCGTCAGAAAAATAAGAGTAGCTTTGATTATTGATTCAAAAATTCTGACGTAGGCAGGCGCGTACTCCACTACATGGAGATGGAGTGAAAGGGGGAGAAGCTTTAATTATTGTGCAGACGCATGGGATCACATCACACCTTGGTGGTTTAAATTCTGACGTAGGCAGGCACGTACTCCAACCGCTTCTGGCAAAGCACATGGGATCACATCACACCTTGGTGGTTTAAATTATTAATAGAGGGGTACAGACGCATGCACTGTTTTCCTTTGATGCTTTAACAGAACTTCTAATTAAAGTGAAAAGAAAAGGTAAAAAAAACCTTTGCATAACCACGTTCGAGTTATTAGGCTAGATATCAGCGTCCTGTCCTTCTCTTTTAGCAGAGCAGCATCTTGTCACAAAAGAGAGTTTTTTAATTAATGTTATTTATCTGTTTGGTTGGTTAAGAGAGCGTCCTATTTTCTACTCATTTTCTTTCCTTTATTTCCTCTCATTTTCCTTTTGAACCAAACATAGGGTTAGTTTCAATTTCTTCAATTTTTCGGTTAGGTAAATAACAACTAACAGTCTTACTACCCTCCTTCTCTCCTATCATCAATCATCAATTCATTCATGTCTCCAGATTTTAGAGATAGATTATAACAACCATTGTCCATTACCACTCACTCTCTCTTGCCTCTTTCCTTCTCACCACAAACTTTGTTTCAACTGAAATTTTTGAAACAAACACTCTCTCTATTCTCCGATGCGAATCCTTTTCTCTTTCGGTTGATGACGATCGTTGATATATGCCGTCCTCTCCGTTCTCCCTGGGATCAACCAATGGATCGATGCTTCCGTTTTCTTCCTTGCCTCGCCGATCCAGGTGCGTTTCAATAATATATTTTTTTACACACTCTGTTTGGTTACCAAGAAAGCAAAGGGATGTAGTTAATTTAGTACTGGATTTTTATTTTTCAGTTAAAATTATGTTTTGTTGGATTTTGCATGCTGAATGGTTATACTGAATTTCATTTTTCTTTGGAAAATTTTGAATTTTGTTTATTTCTTGGATTTGGAACCTGAATTTTAGGTCGGAGGTCTTCTTTGTGCTTGAAGTTGGCCTTGGTCGTGATCCATCTGGTTTATGTTGGTCTTCTCTTCTTATTTGATGGAGATTTGATAGAAAAGACTAAGAAAGAACCGTGGTAGGTATTCCCTTCTTCCGTTGTGTGTTCTGTGTTTGACAAATTGAATTGGCATTTTCTGGATGTTGCTGATTTGGTTGCATTTTTGTGGATTTAGTATAAACGATAAGTATTTGTGGACTAGGAAGCTCTTGGAAGAGTTTAATTGAGATTATGTTATATTAATACGTATTTGTTTAACATTTTGGAATAGCTTATATAACTTATGATATGTATATGTTCACTGTTATTCCCAAATGAACACTAGGGTTGTCATCCTCTCCGTTGATAGGTGCTCCTCCAGAGCTCCAGCGGGGGGGTGTACTTGCAAAAGGCATTTTGATGCCTTAGGGCTTTAGAAAGAGTAGTATTGAGAAAAGAGGGGTGAGTTTAGCGTGTCATAATGGCCCCTTTATGGATTAAGCTTCATCCCAAGATATACGGAGTTGGTTACTCGTCATGGTCTAAAGACCCCTTCTAGAAGACCAAGCTCAGAGCTACCTTTTAGTAGATCAAAGGTCAGTCGGGCCCATAATAGAGCTCTACACGTATAGCTCAGAGGCCAGGCCCGATACAATCCATTACTGATTTTTGCTTATTTTCACAAGCTCGTAAAATAGCTTATAAAAGCATCATATTCAGATAATAAGCTTATATGGAGTCCTCTTTAATTGTAAAACAGCTTATATTTAAGTTATTTATGATAAACCCTTAATTAAGCCATATACCTAAACTTCTCTTAGTATTAGGTATGCAATTGATGAAATGAAGGTGCTTTTGTTAGTGCAACTATCAGTTGTTCGTTGTGTTGCATTGCACCATTCCTTTTGAGAAGGACATATTGCAGCACAGTCCTTCCATGCTTCCATCAAGTGATATGAGCAGTGTGCCGAAGCCTGAGTAAAATCTATCATTTCTAGATGAATTTTGTAAACATTAAGGAAATTTCCAGTTTAATATAATATTAGGCAAGAACTTATGATTTAGTGTTTCCAAGCAGTTTTGGAAGATTGCTATAATTTTTCTGACTTCTTGTTCTTTGCTTGCTTTTCTGTCAGGTACACTGTTCTATACTTGCTGCTTTTTGCTGTTACTTTAATACAATACTTTGCTACCTCTTATTCTTCTCCAGGGTAATAAAACTATTTATTTCTTTGGGATGAAATGAATATTGATTGTGATGAGGAACTGTGATATTTAAATTTATATCTTTCTGATGTGATTTACTTGTTAATGTACAGTTACGTCATGGATGCCATGATGGCTGTTAATAAGAGAAATGTAGTATTCACAAAAACACCAGAAACGTCAAAGTAAGCATCCATCCTTTTCCTTCTTCTGAAATTTATTATTAAAAAGAAGAATCTATTAACATCTGAAATATATTTATGTTTTTGTTCTCGTCTAACTATTTATATTCAATTTTCTAATGCTTAAGCAAAGTCAACCAGCTTCGAGCAAAAATGGGAGCTTCGTTATTGCCATAGAGGGAAATCAGACTGGAAAAAATGTTTCAGGAGTTAATGTAACATCTTGGTCAAAGTTGGTGACAGAATTGTATACTCTTGGACCAGTCAGGTAGATAGCCGTCTATAGGATCTCTGATTTCATAGTCTGTTCATTAAATTCTCATGAATTATTATGGCTTACTTTTCCTTGCAGAACATGGACATGCAATTACTGCAATGTGGAGCAGGTATTACGAATGGAAGTTTGTAACTTATTTGTTTGTCTTGATATTGCTTAAGTCCTTTATTTTTTGTTGCTCTTCTTCAATGCACCTTTCAGTAATAATGTGGCATTTGTTTTATGGTTTTAGTAGTCAAGATTTCATTTTGTGCACCATGAAATTAAATGCATTAATATAACTTACTATAAGAATATAAGAAACTAAGTATTAAATGCAGTACTCTAACTGGCTCTAAGAATTTTGCTAAACCCAGATGGTAGTATCTTGTAAACCAGTGTTTGGATATTGGTTTTCTGATTTAAATTCCACCTGCCTTGTAACAGAAAGAAGGTACTAGTTTGTTATTAGTTTAGAACCAAAAGTAATTGTTTAATTTGAGTAAAAGTTCTAAAATCAAATTTGTCGTGTGTTGGTTGGATTGTGTGCTTGTACAAGAAGCATGAGAAAGCAATATTTTTGTGTGCAGCTAAATCATCGGTTGTGCTGCACTTTACAAATTTTTTCCTTTTCCATGTTATATATATATATATATATATATATATATATATATATATATATATATATGGAGTATTACTTTTATCATATTACGAGTTCGATCTTTGCACCATCAATACTAGATACAACTCCTTTGGCTACTATCTTTTGGGTTCTAATAAATTAACCTGTTGATTTTGATGCTCAATTATGTTGTCTATGATCATTATACAGCCTCCACGAGCGAAGCATTGTCATGATTGTAACAAGTGTGTTCTTCAGTTTGATCATCACTGTGTTTGGCTTGGAAATTGCATTGGCCAGGGTAATCATTGTCAATTTTGGTGAGTTGATAATGTGTAGATATGTAGTTCTCATTTCCACTCTTGCATCAATGTTCTTTTATTGTAAAGTTCATCTGACCTATCTAATTTTGATATAAGAAATTTCATTTTTACCAAGGATGAAATTTTAGCTCAATGATATTTTTATTTTCAACTACCAGTAGTAATATTTAGCTGAAAGATCAGTGGCCTGGAAATGCAATCATTCACAAATTATCAGTAGAGTGTCTTTGTTTATTTCATAAATCATAATTTTCTAGTGGCAATACACATCAATATTCATTAGCAGGAAATGAGTGTGATAAACTCGATCGTATTTAGAAACTTAAGCATATTATTCTTACACTAATTTATTTATGTATTTATTTATCTATCTATTTTTACGGCACATTCCTTTTGAGTTATAAGTATTGTGTGGATTAAATAATTATAGATAGTTTTAAGAAACATATATATGTATGTGTGTCAAAGGCAAGCACTGTAATTTATTACTTTACGTGAACACTTGTAGAAGTTCTAAATGGGAATTTCGTCATAGCTTATGTTCTCCATGTAAAATTTGTCAGCATTGTGCAATGAAGTTGCTAATTTATCAGTTCCATGTATATCTTAGTCTCTGACTACAAGTATTTCCTCCTTCCTGTTAAAATACTTTAGGTGGTACATCTGTGAAGAAACAGCACTGTGCGTCTGGACTGGCATATTGTATATTGCATACCTGAAGGCTCACATTACAACAATGGTTTGGTATGAATCGTTGCTCTCACGCGCGCACACACACACATGTCTCACACATGTGTATGTAAGTACGTATAATATATGTATACACATATATACATATGTGTGTATGTATGTATGTATGTATGTACATACATACACAGACAAATATATGTATGTGTATACATGCATGTCTTGTGTGTGTGTGTGTGTCAGTGCATGTATGTATGTGCGGGTGTTGGTGTGCACATCTGTCCTCCTGTGTGTGTGTGATAACCAGGCATCCGTGCAGTTTATTTAGTTAGACTCACCTGAAATTTATGGCGAGTATGTTGTTAGCATTCCTCTTTTAATTTATAATAATGCGTTCTTCCATATTTCAAAGGAAGTCCATGTTGGGGGAGTCCGGTTAAGCACCGGGAGCAACAACGAGCTAATGATTTGGACCACCAAGAGACTTTGGACGTCATATCTCCATCCAAAACCTCGAGGCAATGGATATATGGGTCCCCTCTCGTATATATCCTCCATTTAACTCAGTCCTCGTCGATGTGAGACTAACTACTCAAACTTGAATTCCCAAATTCTCCCCCTCAAGTGTGAGTCACCCAAGTCGTTAGACTTGATCCAAACTAGGATCCACTTTCCGCTCCCCCATCAAGCCGAACCATGACTCTGATACCACTTGTTGGGGAGTCCAGGGGAGCACCGGGAGCAACAACGAGCTAACAAACCGGACCACCAAGAGACTTGGACGCCATATCTCCACCCAAAAACATTAAGGCAATGAGTATATGGGTCCCCTCTTATATATCATTCATTTAGCTCATTCCTAGTCGTTGTAGGAGTAACCACTCACTTGAATTCCCAACCATCCAATGCTCCTTCTATCGGTATATTTTTGTAATCTGAAATTAATTGTTGTTTTTTCTTTTTGCTGTCAGGTGGCAGGATGCAATCATGATAGTACTCGTGATCACTCTGTCAATTTCTTTTATCTTTCTGCTTCTCCTATTGCTATTTCATAGGTGATTCTTGTTATTATTTATGTTATAGTCATGTATCTTGCATCATATTGCATTTATATATGTCTTTGCTTCTGCTCCTTGCATCGGATTGGGATTATCTAGCATTCAATAAAAATCATTCTTCTTAATTTCTAATCCAGTTTTCATAAGATTTGTACAAAACTCAATAAGAGCATCATTGTTGCTTCTTTTCTGCAGTTACCTCATTCTGACAAATCAGACTACTTATGAACTTGTAAGGAGAAGACGGATTACATATCTAAGGTCAGATTAGTAGTCCCTTGATGTTTCTGTATTATTTCGTATATTGAACTTAATCATCTAAAGTAAACATTTTGATGGAATGTGAATCTTTTGTTTTTTTGGTTGTTGCATCTTGCATGGCTTTAAATGTTTCAGCAATATGCATGTTGATTGTAAATGGTTAGATGTCTGTGTTTCTGGGATATCTATCGTAAGCACATTTCATTAATCTGCAGGGGAGTTCCAGAAAGAGTACATCCATTCAGTCACGGAGTTTGTAGAAATGTATACAACTTCTGCTATGGTAGCAGCACATACGGTCTGGAACCATTACCTACCCCACAAGAGATAGAGGAAAAGTCAAGGCCATACACATGCTGGGATGTTGCAACTTGTCGATGTTGCTGATGGATTTTGTATAAGTAGAAGAAGTCTTTTCCTCCAACAGTTTAATTGTGAGAGCATAGAGTATGTCAATACGTCTGTTTGATTAGATGATTAGATGAATAGGTTATTTGTGATATGGTTTCTCTTCTGTGGTTCATTCTTTGCCTAATTTTTGAAGGTGAACGTTTCAAATTGTTGTACAGTTGCAGTGCTAGTGTGTTATTTTGCTTTGTAGTTGTACCTTCTGTTTGATTATAATTTATCTAGCTGTTATCAAACTGACTCTTGTTATAAAATGCAAGGGACAATAGATTATTTAAAGTATAAAAATGCAAGGGACAATAGATTATTTAACACTTGTCAAGTCTAGAGAATTCTTGTTATATTATTTGATCCACACATATCTTGATAAATCTCAAACCTTCTTGTAATATGCATGAGACATCAACTAAAAGAATGGGATATAAACTAGGAGCAGGAGAGAGAGCCAAGTCTTTCAACTTTGGTCCAGCCCCATATTTAGCCAATCAATACGCACTTTATTCCCTCTATATGGCTATGATTGAAGATAATGCTCTAGGAGAAAGTCTGTAAGCCTTTTCATGTATAAAATAGCAGCATACAGCTGAAATTCATACTGATTAGCAGCAATAAGGTTCACCTATGTCTTTGAATTAAATTCCAAAACAATGGGCTTATAGCCTTAGATCGTACTAACCTCTCCAAATTGATACTAAGTTGTAAAAGTCATGGATCAAACGTGACGTTGAAAATTTGAGAGACTAAACTGAATAACGTTTGTAAATGTCACAAATTAATTAAAAATCTTGTTAATGTTAAGGACTAAACTGATTTTTTTGTAAAATCTGATGGACCAAAATGATTCACTTTTATATTCCTCTTCCCCTTCCCTCCAACTCTCCCCAACCAAAGAGAACTTTAGACCAATTCAGCGAGTAACTCTTTTTGGTGAATGAAAAAAGAAGAACACTAATGCCAATGAAATTAGGGTTCCAATTTAGCTTTTTGTTAATATTAACTGATTTATAAAAGTAAAATATACTTTTTAATTATTAATAAATTTCAAGTATGTAACGGCATGTAAGCATTTAACTTGACATATCACATAGTAAAAATGGTCATCATTTCATAATTTTGAAAAACAAAGGAACTAAAATTGCGAAATTATAAAAAAAAAAAAAAAAAAAAGGGACTAACATTGTGAACAACATGATCAAAAGTGTAGTTAACCTTATAGTAATTTACTTAAAACATAGCATTAAAAATAAAGTTCAGTTTCAAGTCATTCAACTCAACAATTTGTGACATTGCTTTGTATAATTTCTGCTGATACACTTGCTTTGTTGTACTGTAGTAGGCTGTGTCTTACTAATTGAATAAAAAAATACAATCTTACATTTTTCCAAAAACTGATACCTTACAGCAGCGGTAAATACACTGGTCTCGACAAAAAAATTTATTGGCATTCAGGAAAAAAACATCATCCTGATTTTCTGAATATATCATTTCACATATATCATTTCACTCGTAGTTCTTCCCATTTGTTTGATTGAGACTATTGAGGGTTGAAAAAGCTCACTTCAATTCCGGTATCAACAATAACATACATACTAGCAGCGATCAATATACCACTTAGAGCAATCCCAAATGTCCCCAAGAACCAATTAAGACACCACATTACACTATACTCCTTTGGCTTCTTCGCCTTTAGCCACATGAAACATGGGTACGCTAATGTCACTGGCAATGCTATTCCTCCAATTAAACCGGCTAGGCTCGCCAAAAACGGAGTTGCCACAGCGACGAAGAAGGATAGAAACCCGGAAAAGACCCGAAAACTTGTGCGGAGCCACAATGGACATGGCTTATTCTTTTTTCTTGTGTATGATGATTCCATATCATCAAAAATTGGCATGCTATAGATTTGGAATGAGCACAAACAATTCACTACTACAAATAAGCTTGTTAATCCAAGTACAAATCTTGACACGTCATGAGAATGGAATTTGTATAGGGCTGTTAGCATTCCTCCATTTGCTGGAATCTGTACATTTTGAACCATATATAAATTAAACTATATGGTATAGCAGAAGAAAAAAAAAAGACCAAATGAGAAAATAAAAGTGATTGAAGTAAGTGTTGGTGTCAGTGCCGGAACATACACGAACACCGGACAGACATAGACACTAATAATAATTTGAGAAAATGAAAGCGATTGAATGTGTTAGGCACTGGACACATCTTTACCAGTTGGCCATAAGCCCAATAGCCACCAATGGCTAAGGGAAATAAGCAAGCAGCAATGAGTGTGTAAGCAACTTTGACACCTTTCCACATTGGCACATGTGATGGATGTTTCTCACTTGATGGCATAGTGGCCTACAAGAAAAACAAAACATAACGTTTGAAAAATCAATAAGACAATACTCCATCTGTTACAGAATATAAGCAAAAACTGATCAACAAAAGTTGATATATCTGGTTCAACTTCTGTTGACCAGTTTTTGCTTATATTCTGTAACGGAGTAGTATACTTGAAGAATATACTTCATCATTTAACATGTAAGAGGAATGTAATATTAAGATCACATCACAAACCTGAATTTCAAGAACAAGATTGTGTCCCCTAAAGGCAAAGGCAATGATACCAAAAGCATTAAGAACATTAAGAATGTTTTCAACATTGCTCTCACTCTTACTAGGATTATAATTCACACTTGGAAGGGTACCCAGTGCTACAGAGATAACCCAAATGGAGGTACAATACCCTACAGCAGTGACAGCTCCAATAAGGGATACACCAGCTATAGAATTCAAATTTGGTAACTGTGATAATACCACAGCTACACATGTAAAAACCAAGTACCATTCTACAGTGGTCATAGGTTTAACAGTGCATGTGTCTCCACAAACAACCTGGTAGAATGTCCTAGCTGTTGATCCTCCTATGATTATTAGTGTTGTACATGTTCCAGCTGATAGGTACATTATTGGAAATAAGGCTAGCAATTTCCCTTGTTTCTCACCTGCAATACACATACTATAAAGTCAAATTTCATTTTTCTTATGCTGGAGCTACTTCAAGTAGTATCTGAAAAAACGCTATAAACTAGTAATATCAAAGAGACTTAATTTAAAGTAGAGACGTGGAGACATCATATATACCGAATGTAGCAAAGCAAAGTTGAAGGTATCGACCGTAGCGAACACCTTCTTCCGTTTCATGAAGATGGACGAGCAACCATAAGGTGTAAAGCTGCCAAATGAAGGCTATACTCAAACTTATTATCCCCCATGTCCTGCAACCAATCACAAGTTTATTAGTTCAACATTAAGATGATGATGAACCATAAGGTGTTCACAAGTGTTTTTGCCAGTAGATAAGCCGAAATAAAACGATTCAAACAGGAAGAAATATTGACATGATGATGAAAGGGAAGGTAGACTTACCAACCAAGAATAGTGAAGGCAACAGGAAGAACAAGAGCTTGAATTCCAATACCAGAAGAAAGAGTATGAAAAGCAGCATAATATTTGTTACCATTTCTTGACTCGGTTATTGGAAGCCAAGCATCTTGAGGGTCAAGCTTAGTGAGCCTAAGAGCATTTCTCATAGGGGTTCCCAAAGGGGTAATAAACCTACTTGGTGTTAATGGCATTCTTGAGCTTCTACTAGGAGTAGTTCTATTCTTTGAATTTGGTGCATCTTCATTTTCTAAATGTAGAAGGGGTGATCTAGTCAAAGATGGTGAATGAAGTTGTGAAGGTGGACATGACACTTGTGGTGACTTGATTTCCCAATTATAAGCTTCACCCATCTCCAGTTTCTAGCTTGTCTTAGTTTGTAACTTAATTTGTGTCTTGCATTTTCAATCAAATGTTACAACTATATATAGATAGGTAAGGAAGAATAGTATATAAATACCAAATAGAGGACTAATCATAATATTCCCACATTGCTTTTTAATTTGAATTTAATTAGTATGCACTAATAGTGTATAGATGTTTTTACAGCGCCAACCAATCAGAAATTGACATGTCATAAAAGTGTTTAACTTTTATTTCAAATTTCAATCATATTGAAAGTCACACAGATCATGATTTCTAGTTGGTTGGCAGCTATGAAGCACCAATACAGACATCGGACACGACACGAATACTGACACGCAGACACCAGTTTTAATTTGAAAATTTGAAAGATATTAAAAAATACGAGTAATTGATGTGTCGTGTCGGTGTCGGGTGTCCGACACCTGAGACGTCTTCAACTGAAAGTGTCGATGCTTCATAGGTTAACGGTGTACATTTTTTTACACTATCGGTGCATACCAAAACTCTTTTAATTATATAAAACTCTCGTGTACGGTTATCACCACGCATGTATAACAAAGTACTAATCTAAGTCTAATTGTATAGAGAATCTTAATAAGAATTGTTTGAATAATGAAATGAAGGAGAAAAGTCATTTTCAGAAGATATATGGTGGATCAAATAAGCATGCAATTGTGCAGTTTTGGCTGGAGCTAGGGATGTAGAGACATAGGAGCAGACCATGCTAAAATAAATACATGTATTTAAGTATTGATTAGGAGACTGTATCATGTGTGTGACCGGCCAAATAAATTAGCTAGCTACCAAAGTTGGTGAATAATTTTCTATATTATTTAAGATTCTTGGAAAAATGAGCATAGAGTAATGCCAAAAATGGTTGTTTGTTATAGATGAGGTAAATGTTAGTTAACTTCAGTCTATCTGTGATATGATTTCTCTTCTGTTATTCACTCTTTTGCCTAATTTTGAAGGTTAATTTGTTTCAAGTTTGATGTATAACAGATTAACAGTGCTATGTTGTTAGTTTTTGGCTTTTATATTTGCTTATCATCAAATCAAATTGATCATGATCACAGTTCAAATAATTTTTAAACCCCTAAGAGGTATCCAAGAGTCTGAACAAAATATTTTATTTTTCAAACTGACTCATTAACTCATTAAAGCAGTATTTAAGTTTGGATGTTGGGGGCTTGGGGCGGCATATACTTAATTTCATAATAGGCTTCCCCCAACACTTGTAATAATCTAATGACTTTGTTGTTATATACTCATTTCGGTCCACAATATAAGAAAAAAACACAACATTACTGTTACCTCAAATTTTCGATAAGACATTGAATAAAGTACTTGAGTGGGTTTGACTCTCCATTAAAGATGTTGGGAAACTACAAATCAGCATCAAGTCAACTCACCATCAATTCGACAGGAAGGGTCTATAAATGTTGGCAATGCGAGTGAACTTCGACGGGCTTAGTATTCCGAGCTGTGGAAATAAGCATAGCAAAGAACTTTCGACAAGAGAAAGTCCAATCTTTCGACAAGGCTAGGTCCAGCGTTTCGACAAGCAGATGATAGCAGTTTAGTCGAAGGCCAAGGAAGTGGGCAGTTACCGTTTATTATGCTTAGTGGGCGGTTATTTTTCTTTACGTGTGTTTCTAGAAGTATAAATACTATTTTGTAATAGAAACTCGAGGTCACAACATTGCACAAGAACTCTGAAAACTCAACTTCCAGACAAAAGCGAAATACGAGTGAACAGATTCATTGTACGTGTTTGTGAACCACTTTCTTTTCATTTGAATGCAATCTTTTCTTTGTTCTTTATATTTACTGCCATTTCTGCTTTGTTTCGTTTTAATTGTGTTCTTCATACAATTCACTTCTTTTCAAACCGTCATAAAACACAAAAATACAAGGGCAAATTGTCAAAGAGATTTTCTAGTTTGATCTCACAATCACAATATTGAAAACTAGTGATTGTTTGCTAAAAACACCAGCAAACAATTACACAAACCAATGAATGATATTGAAATTAGTTATTACTCCCTCTGTTTCAAATTACAAGTCGTTTTAGGTGTTTTTGTTGATACCAAGGAATGGCTGCTGGAATAAAAATCTTCCTATTATACCCTCTCTTTTCAATTTTCTAGTGCAACAATCTTTCAACAAAACTTATAGGAAAACGCAAAGAACTCCACACCAGAGGAGAAATTAAATTGCAAACCTTTCATCCTCAACCCTTTCATACTCCCTCTTAAACCTTTCAGACTTCATCATGTTCAGTCTTAAAACTTAATGTAATTTTACCACCAAAATTTCATTTCAAAAATTAAACTACAATTTGGACTTCCCACCAAAAAAAATTAACATTGCTCATGGTTTTTCAGTATATATACATTGAGTGTTTTGATTCTAAACTCACAAAACTCAACTCCAAAATGGATTCAAATGATAGAGTTACCCTTCTTGACATCAACTTAAATGTTGGAATCACTAATCCAGAACTTGAAAATGAGGATGCTATTTTAGATTATCCAGAAACTTCATCAAGGAGCCGTTCATTTGATTTAATGGAACGTGGAACAGGTCATGAACACAGAAGGATAATGTTAATGGGACAATGTTAACGGTAGCTTCATGGAACAGGTTAATGGAACGTGGTCAAAAAAATGATTTAATCAACCAATGGAATGTGTGCAATCTATGAGAATAGTTTTAAGTTGAATTATTGGACTTTTCAAAAATTTAATAGTCAATCTATGAAAAGTGTGCAAAACAATAAATGAAGATAGGGGTATAATAGGCATAACATGTAGCTAAATTATCAAAGTGACAAGTAAAATGAAACAAATTTTAGGCTCAAAACTTAAGGGTTGGTCTTTGGCTTAGTAGAAGAACATGATGTGACTTGGTCGAAAAAAAGAACATGATATGACTTGTATTCACGAGGTTGTAAGTTTAAGTCTTCATTAGTTTTCTTGTGTTGAGGTCAAGTTTTGTGCTAAGTAAGTGAAACTTGAAACTGTGTGAATCACAACTTCACTACAACTTAAAAGTGCGCTCATCGGTCTCAATTAGAAGTTTCTCGAAGAAGGTAGGGGTGATTTCTCTATAAGGGCGTCTCACCCAGCTAAAGAACCTTCTAAGTTCAATCTAGACAAAACATCTAATTTCCTTTTAAGGTAACACAAGATACTTGAGCCTAACTCTGTTCCTTTTGGGCTTTAGTTAATTCGTCTTGGGTCATTACATCAACCTTATGACATTTCCCATCCCTAATGCATCTAATTCCACATTAAAGGTTTTAGAGAAATCAGGAAGTGTGAATACACGTGCTGAAGTGAGGGTTGTATTTAGAGCTTCAAATGCAAAGTCCCATAAATAGTGGAAGTGTAAATGCGATCAACATAAAATTGCTCTTAAAAAAACTCTTGACATGGATAATGAATTTCAGTTTTTCTTGATTCAAAGTATCTCATTTATACTTAGATGTACATCAACATACATTTTGTGAAGGTGTACAAGTTACAACATAACATACAAACTTGGTACACAAATTTGAATTTGTAAGTCAAAAATAAATAAAATAGACGACAAACCTCAACAATATTATCATCCTAATTTCTTCCCTAGTATTTCTGTCCTTTTTAGGTAAGATTGATTACTGAGGGTCAAAAAAGCTAACCTTAACACCAGTATCAATAATAACATATATACTAGCAGCAACAAATAAACCACTAAGACACATCCCTAATGTCCCTAAAAACCAATTAAGACACCACATAAAACTATACTTCTTTGGTTTCTTTGTCTTTAGCCACATAAAACATGGGTATGCTAATGTCACTGGTAATGATACTCCTCCAATTAAACCAGCTAAGCTAGACAAAAATGGAATTGCAACTCCTATGAAGAAGCTTATAAACCCAAAGATAACTCGAAAAATTGCGCGGAGCCACCATGGACATGGCTTCTTCATTCTACTTGTGTATGCTGATTCCATATCATCAAAAACTGGCATACCATATATTTGAAACGAACACAAACCATTTATCACTACAAATAAACTAGTCATCCCAAGCACAAATCTTGACACGTCACGTGAATGGAATTGGTATAAGGCTGTTAGCACTCCTCCATTTGCTGGAATCTGTAAATTTTGAGTCACATCTTTTAATATTTAGTATACATTATTAGGTGTAGTCGAATTTGCATGCAGTCATGCAGTCGGTGAGCTAGGGATGGCCTGATTAAGATCGAACAGTCCAGATTTTAATAACAGTTTTGGATTTTTGCTGAATATTAAATTATGGATTTATGTTTGGACTGTTCAATTAACATCAGACAGCGCGCCCCGAGTTGTTGACTGTGCGACTACTTGAAGTAAGATAGATACATACCAGTTGGCCATAAGCCCAATAACCACCAATGGCTAAGGGAAATAAGCAAGCAGCAATGATTGAATAAGAAACCTTGACACCTTTCCACATGGGCACATGTGATGGATGCTTCTCATCTGAAGGCATAGTTGCCTACAAGAAACAACAGAGATCGATGCTTGAAAACCAAGATACTTGAACAACAATACATTGATCATTTAACAATAAATGGTTTTTTTTTGCTTACATAGGTAGCTTAGTGTTTTGAATCCCATGTGATGGACAAACTATTAAGTTACACACTCAATCAAATATATATCGGTTATTCAATGAATCTAAAACTGCATTCTTCTCTAACATGTAGGACCAGGGAGGGGTATATAGAACCATAGGTAGTAATCAACAATCCATTCTTATCTTGAATTTTTTCCCATTCTGAATGTCATTTTGGACTAATTAATTAATGTAAAAGTCAAAGTTGCCCACTAATTCCAAAATTGTATGCTTGACAAAGCATCTCTATTGAAATTTTTCAACAACTTTGAAAGCAGTACTTATGATCAATTGTCAACTAAACTATGTACATATCTCATTACTATTTACAAACAAAGCCAAAAGTTAAAACAGCAAACAAACTTCAACTTGACTTTTTATTTTTTGAGTCAAAATTTAATTTGGCATTTCAACTAATGACATCCTAACCATTGACAAAAGGGCCATGCAGATGAATCAACCACAATTTGTTACTATGTTCAATTCAATGTTTTTAAAATCTGATTAAAGATCAAACGGGCGAGACCTCTCGGTCATAGTTCAACCGGTTCAATCATAGTTGAATCAGATGACTAATAAATAAATAAATAAGTAATAAATTTTGACAGAAAAGTAAATAAAAAACATTTCACATGGTTCAACCTAAATCAAACCGCGGTTCAAAGAGGTTGAACCACGGTTCAACCGGGCTGTGGTCCAATTGAGATTAAACCAATTGGCAGACTATTCGGTTCCTAGTTCAACCGTCCGGTTGTTACAAGGCTGGTTTAATTTTTCTCATAACAAATTTAAGAAAATTTAACAAGGTAAAAGGAACATATACCTGAATTTCAAGGATAAGATTGTGACCTCTAAAGGCAAAGGCAATGATACCAAGAGCATTAAGAACACTAAAAGCATTTTGAACATTGCTTCCAGTCTTAACAGGATTATAGCTGACACCTGGCAAGGCACCTTGTGCCACAGAAGCCACCCAAATAGAGGTAATATACCCTACAGCAGTTACAGCTCCAACAAGAGATATACCAGCTATAGAATTCAAGTTTGGTAACTGTGATAAAACCACAGCTGCACATGTAAACACTAAGTACCATTCCACAGTTGTCATAGGTTTAGCAGTGCATGAATCTCCACATACAACTTGGTAGAATGTTCTAGCTGTTGATCCTCCTATGATTATCAGTGTTGTACATGTTCCAGCTGATAAGTATAGTATTGGTATTAAGGCTAGTAATCTCCCCAGTTTTTCACCTGCAATATAACTTTATCAATTAGGAAATTTTCTGATCTCTGTAGCACCGACACCTCAGATAAAAGACGTTACGTGTCGTGTCAGACATAGACATTAACACTTCAATTACTTCCATTTTTTAAATTAAAATTGATGTCTAGCTTGTCGTGTCTAGTGTTTGTGTCTGTGTCGTTGATTCATAGGTATCTAAATACATGTTCATTAAATTATTAAAAGTAGTATTATAAATATGGAGAAATATTCATACCAAATGTAGCAAAGCATAGCTGAAGGTATCTACTGTAGCGAACACCATTCTCCACTGATTCATGGAGATGGACAAGCAGCCATAAGGTGTAAAGTTGCCATGTAAAACCTATAGTCAAACTTATTATTCCCCATGTCCTGCAATAAGTAGCAAATTAACTTGGTTGTTAACAAAATTCATTGTTTCTTATTGATCAAAACATATATTATCAACTTATTTGAGCTTATTTACTGACATAAACACTTGTGAAACTATTTGTGAAAACTTATGAAAACAACTTATGTTCATCAGCTGTTTTTAGCTAATTTTCATAAGCTTTCCAAAACAGCTTATAGTTTATAGAAAAACAGTTTACCATTATTTTATCTCTTATTATAGAAACCGATAAGCGCTTATGCTATAAGTGCTTAATTAAGAGTTCAACTTCCTAGAATTATTGACATGATGAAATGGAACATGATTGTGATTTGTGAAGGGATGGTAGACTTACCAACCAAGGATAGTGAAAGCAACAGGAAGAACAAGAGCTTGAATACCAATACCAGAACAAAGAGTATGAAAAGCAGCATAATATTTATTACCATTTCTTGACTCAGTAATTGGAAGCCAAGCATCTTGAGGGTCAAGTTTAGTGGCCTTAAGAGCTTTCCTCATAGGACTTCCCAAAGGGGTAATAAACCTTGGTGTCAATGACATTCTTGGAGTTCTAGGAGTTCTAGGAGTCTTGGGAGTTTTACTCTTTGGACGAGGTGTATGATCATCTCCATTTTCTGATTCAAGAAGAGGTGATCTTGTTAAAGATGGTGAATGAAGCTGAGAAGGTGGACATGAAACAGGTGGAGATGCTACCATAGGTGTTCCTGTTCTTGGTGTTATTGGTGCTGAGTTTGCTGACCATATTTCTCTGTTATTCTTATTAGCTTCAGACATGTTCTCTATTGTTAATCTTGTCTCTCTTTCCTTTGTCTGTCTTGCAATTTCTCTCAAATATTTGATGTGTATATATATATACACAATAAAAGGAGAGGGGGAATGATGGTATTTTCCTATTATTTTTTTGACATATTCTTGCTGATTATAAAACTCTAATAATGTATATACAGTTCAACCATCATGCAAGTATACAACAAATATCTTTTTAGTAATAAATTTAATATTGACAATGTGAATGAAATCGTTTTCAATGGATGTATATATATAGCTAATCTGATAAGAATGCACATTGGAAAATAGGTATTTAGACACGTAGGAGACATTTTGTGACCAATGAAAACAGGCATCTAGGTTGGTAGAGATATTTTAGTATTATATTATTTAAAAGCATATAGTTGGTGGATAACTGATGTATAATATATTTATTATTTTGATAATGAGTTTGACCGATTGATAATAATGGTATGGCATTGACAGCCAACCTTTTCTAATTTTATAAAAGACTACCAATAATTAACATGGTTTAGCGCTTCTTGTCAAAATAGTATAGCACATGACGGAGGTATTTGAGCTCCTTAACTACTTGGTTGAGGATTTGATTTCTAACCAGTGCGTATGAAAAAATACTTAGTAGAAGAAGTCAGCCCTTTAAAGGAATCTCAGTATCTCGAGAGATTAGTATCTATAGTTGCGCGTTAGAGATACCTTGGATATTGGTATACAAAATGAGATTCATATTTTCAAGCATTGGTACAGCATGGTCATTAACATTACAGCATGTTGTCATTTTCTTTAGTCATAGTCATAGAAATAGCATTTTATGTGAGGAAGCCGGACTTGGTCAACGAAATGCACCTTCATGGGAAATGTGAAGTTGAATTTTCAACTACCATGGTGGTTGTGGGCTTGTGGCGGCACACTATGAATGAATTATTGGTAAAAAAAGGAGGGACAAACCTTACTAATAAAAAACAGAACGACAGACAAGGGAAAAAAACAATCTAAATCTATAAAATATGAGAACATACAAATGACTAAGAAAATATATGGGTTGTTTGAAATGAAATCTAGGACGGTGAAAACAGTTTGAAATAGAATTAAGCTATTCTCATCACACATACGAAATGAATTCATCGCACATGGATGGTGATGTAGTAATATGTTCTCAACTATTTCTGTGAGTAGAATAATTAAGAACACAAAGAACAATCTCGCGTGGATAGGAAAATTGTTTCAACCCTTCATTAAATTTCTCTGACAAAATATATAGTGTTACAATCATTCATGGCTAATAATTGATTACCGTTACATAATTAAGAAGTTAGTTACATAATAAAAGGAGCGATTCACGGAAGGACGCCAGGTCAAGAGTGGGGACCGATCGCACTGATCGGGCCGAGCATAAGTGGTTCTCCGGGATCTTAGTCCCCGGCGCCGCCTTTGATGCCGAGGTGTTGTAGTGGGCTCGGGCCATGGCCGTGAACACGATCCCTCGAGCGATGAATGAGAAACATGAAGTCGCTCAAAAGTACGCCGCTTGCTCGGTTCCGGTTGCCTCCTTGTTGTTGAGTATAAGTCGAATACTATGGTTGACGCTACACCGCCAATTTTGACCGCTAGTAACCCCTCGGGAGTTGTGTTTGACTCTTTGTAAGCGCTTCATGCATTTCATTAATGCTCCTATTTGTAACTTGTTTTTCTTTGTAACTTGTCCCCTCTTTATCTATAAAAGGGAACATGGCGCTTTGCATTTGTCACTCCTTCCTCTTTGGGCTCCGCTTCCTTTCCTCAAGCCGTTTGATATTTATGGCTTGCCTGTTTTGTCAGTCGCCGCTCCCCCTTTGGGCTCGCACACAATCTTAAAGTCCTCGGTGTGTTAAGATTGTTAGAGGCTCAAAGAAGGAGTCGTGGACTTCCCAGCATTTGTGGATGTTTTTCGCCGCAGATTGATCCGGTTATCCTCGTTTGAGATTGTGTGAAGAGCCCAAAGGTGGAGCTGTCATGCGAGGTGGCATTGCCGCGCCTAATGGTTAATAGTTCCTTCTCAATGTAGAGGAATTTTCCATGAGCCCCTGGCGCTTGAGAATTTGTCCATTGACCACTCTCTTTGGATGGCCGCCGATTTCCCGCTTCTTCCGCTGGATCTACGAAACTCCGAGGCGACGCTCGCTTCCTCTCGGCCGAAGTTCACCGCGAAGTGTCTCAACTGCTTGGTGGAGCTACCGGGTTTTGGTGACCGCGGGCTATCATTTTTATATTGAGACCGCAATTGTATTTTTGACTTTCATTGGGCTCGGCGCCAGCCGACCGCTTTTGTTAGTGTGCCATGTATTACGAATAACGATATATGTTTATGAATGAGAATATTTATGAGAAGTGTTTTCCGGCTATGCTTTTATCTTTACCGAAGTCTTTTCGATGATATCGCGCCATCCGTGACGCCGTCCTTGACGTGTAAGCACGCGCGATGAGACGTGACTTTTGAATTGACAGCTTAATGATGTTTTGATCCTCCGAACTGTGTCAACCGTCCGTCACATCGTGTGGCCACCACGTGGCTTTACCTAGCCGTTAGAATCGAAAAAGGCTTCACATCTCACCGTTGATTGTCGAAACTCGAATGGTTCTCTAAATTACCGTGTTTGAATAATCGGGTGCTTCTTTTCCCCTTTCGCCCCTTCCTATTTTGCTTAGCCAAAACGACGCTTGCTTGCAAGAAAAAGTGGGCACTACTTGCGTTTTCGCGCCTTGATTCCTTCCACCGTCTTCAGGTACGCTTATCTTCTTCACTTCTAATAGTTTCTATTGCTCTTCCTTTCTGTCTTTTGGTGAATTGCGTAGTTATACCTGCAAAATTTATCCATGGTCTCTATAATAGATATTAGTAGCGGTAGTGAAGGAGAGGTTACTTCTGGAATTAGGTGTAGCAATGCTTTCTGTGTTGGTAGACAATGTCCACGCTGTCGTTTAGATCGCATTAGGCGAGTGTAATGTGCGGCTATGAACACCGTGGCTTGCCTCTGATGATGAACCCTCTTGTTCCACAGGGGTAATTTCGAACCAATCTTCAATGGCTGGAAAGGACGTTGAGGATCATAGCAGTTACTCAGAAAGCATCGACTTAGAAGTGTTGGATTCCCATTCCGTGTTGGTGATCGAGGAATCATTGGAACGAATCGATCCGCTACTCCTTTGTCATCCGGTTGACGGTTGTGCCGCCATTGCAAAGCCGATTGATCCGGGACGAGTCAAGATGTGATTGCCGGGGAGGTCGAATAAGCCCTATACTTATATGTATACAACCTTGTTTGAACACCTAGGCATTAGAGTTCCTTTCCCGACATTATCGTGCGGTACTACGGTTACTAAATGTAGCACCGACTCGCCTTCACCCGAACGGTTGGGCTTACGTGCGCGCGCTTCAAATTATGTGCGAGTGTATCAATGTATCGGTTCCGCAGAGAAATTTCTTCATTTCGCGGCGCTCCTCGGTTAAAGACCCTCCTCATTTGGGTATCCCTAGGTAACCACACCCGTAGGCCCTTTATGAAAGTGTTTAAAAGTAGTTACAAGTCTTTCAAGGACAGCTTCTTTCGGTTGGAAGCCGGACCTTGTGATCCGTTTTTGTTAGTTGACGAGAATAACGTTGAGTACTTCCCCCTTTACTGGACTCCGCACCCAAACAACAAATTTACAATTGAGAGGTGTAGCTTATCCCCGGCTGATCAGGAGGACGTAGACCGGATTTGGTCATACGTTCAATCGGGTAACCACCCCTGGGCATCCCAAATTATACAGAAAGTTGACGACTCAGCCGGACTTATAGCATACCTAAGTAAATACTTGAACTTTGTGTCTTCTATTCCATTATGCGGTTTCGTGGTTTTGATTTTATATCTAATGTGTTTTTGCAGGACTCTTCGGTATGTCAACGCTGAGTGTAGAGGACAGACGCCGAATCCGTGAGGAACAAAAACGGAAGCAGGGGTATTGATAACTCTATTTTATATAGAGTATTTCATATGTTTAAACTTAGTATTTGCTCTCTTTCAAGTAATAATAAAGAGTTTATATAGTATTTAGTGTGATATATGATATCTTGAGTGATTTGAATGGTTGTAGTTATTATTAGGCCATTTTGGATATATTGTGGTATGTTTGATGTTTTTGTTCAAAGGCGATCTCAATGCTAATCGTGCATCAATGCTCCCGTGACCGATCCTCGCATCAATTCTCGCGCTACTTGGTGAATAAGCACTGTTTCATATGCACCCATATGCAAAGTGATGACCTCCTGCCTGGTTCTCTGATGCCATCCCACCTTGTATAGTAGGTGCCTACCATTCACACATAGCTATAGGCATAGCTTTGAAGAGTCACCAACATAGGGACACATGTTCACACATCAATGAACCGCCTATGTCATTAGTCAAAGATTTCAACATGGATAAAGCTCGGAAAGCAACTACTGCTATGATCCACTCAAGATGACTTCAACATGAAGGAAGGAAGCACCTCACTTGAAGGCTATAAAAGGACCTCACATCTTCATTTGGAAATATATCACAATCCATAAGTTAGATCAAAATTTCAATATACATAGTTAGTTTTTATATTTTTAGAGGAAGAGGAAGGAATTCATAAATCCTCCTTAACTCATTTTCATAGTGTTTGTATAGTGCTAAGGAGTAATGCTAGTGCATTGCTAGAAGATTTCATACAAAGGTTTTCAACATTTGTAACTTTACTCTTGTTGTTTCTCTTTTGTGATTTCTATATATATAAACATGGTCTATTCGGTTTATATATATCTTGCAATGTCTCTTGTTAGCTAAACCTTTCTTAGTTGGAATGTTCTAATCATTTAATGAGCTTTTAAGTAAGTATGATGTATGTATGTATGTTTGTACTTTAGTTCTTGCTTGATAATCTTTTCAAAACTTATTTTGAACTTGATCACTTAGAATAAGTAGATTTGTAAATGACCGTAAATGGCTTACAATTAAGAACTCAAGAACTAATATGGGTGAGTGTTTTACATAAAGAAAACTTTGTGAAAACCATGCTAAGTCCTAGACATAGGATAGTATAGTCCATAGGATAATTGTGGGTACTTAAAATACAAGAGTGAATTCACTTAAGCAAATTGGATAATTGTTAGGAGGCAAGATTGGCACTAACACCCCTTTCTTTCTTGCATAGAACAAGGATCATAAGAGTTTGGTAATGATACTCTGAAGAAAGTGACCGAAAGGCACATTGCTAATGCAACAAAGATTCGGTCTGCATTTGCATCACATACCGCATCATACACTTATAAGTAAATTACTTGATGAAGACATTCCAACTAGCTTTTCTCTTTACACTATCAACATTTTTTACTTGTTTTCTTTCTAACTTAGTTGTGATCATCAAACAAAATCCAAAATTATTTTGTTACTTAGTGACTTTACACTTTATTACTTTATAGTATTTTAAAAGTGAGTTTTTCAATCTATGTGGGTTCGATCTTTTTACTACTTGTTTTTGGACAGTTGTATACTTGCACACAAGTGTATGTGTTTTCCATGCACCAAGTTTTTGGCGTCGTTGTTTAGGGATTGAAGTAAATTCTTTTTAAAATTCGATATATAGTAATTTAGTGTTGTATATAAATTCTGGTTTTTTAGTTTCACGTCAACAAAACAAAGACATGGTACTTAGTATATGTACGTAACTGTAAAGCAGTAACTCCGAATATAGTTTAGATCCGAGAAATAGAAAGAAAATTCGTGAGATTGCTAAGACTCGAAATGTAATCAACAAGCTTGCAACATGTCATTCATGTTGAAGAACAAAGCTCAAGGCCACACTCGGTGAGAGGAGGCCCTGGTTCACAAAGATGCTCATGAAGAAGAAGTTCATAGAGAAAATCTCATCCACATGGATCACATAGGTATGATTAATGATAGAGATAGACCTATGAGGATTATGCTCAGTTTGATCATCAAAACATGCAAACTAGTATAAATAGACCTCATATTGATGCCATGCATTTTGAATTTAAGCCTATGATGTTTCAAATGCTTCAAACTATTGGTCAATTTGGAGGATCTCCTCATGAAGATCCTCATTTGCATTTAAGGCAATTTCTAGAAGTATGTAGTAATTTTATTTTACACGGTGTTAGTGAAAATGCATTTAGATTAAGGTTATTTCCATATTCTTTGAGAGATAGAGCTAAGGCTTGGCTAAATTCTTTAGAGCCTAACTCTATTCATTCATGGAATGAAATGGTGAAAAAATTTTAGGAAAATATTTCCCACCTATCAAAAATGCCAAAGTTAAGAAATGATATTACATCTTTTAGACAAAAAGAGTTTGAGTCTTTATTTGAAGCATGGGAAAGATGGAAGGAACTTTTGAGAAAATGTCCTCATCATGGTTTACTCTGTTATTATTCAAATGGAAACATTTTATAATGGTTTAGAACCTCAAACCAGAATAATGCTTGATGCATCATCCGGTGGAGTGTTATTAAATCTGGTCATACAATGAAGCATGTGAATTAATTGATAGAATAGCGACTAATAGCTCTAGTTGGCCTCATCGAGAGGGTAAGTGCCCAAAAGAAACCATCGTGGGTACATGAAATCAATGATATATCCGCTCTATCCGCTCAAGTAGCCACTCTAGCTAATTTGATGAAAAACTTCACTTCCGCAATGCTATCGCATCTAATGCGGTGCATCACCGTAAAGCATCATGGCAAAGAAGAGAACAAGTACCTCCAGGCACACCTAGTTGTGTGTACCGTGTGAGGAGGTCACTTGTATGAGGAGTGTTCTAGCAACCCTATCTCTCAGAAATTATGTAGGTTATAATAGGAATAACAACCCTTATTCCAACACTTATAATCCTCGGTTGGAAAGATCACCCAAATTTTAGATGGAGCAACAATAGTGCACCCGCACCTAGAAGCGCTCCAACTACACCAACCAACCCACCAGATTCCCACTCAGAATAACCAAAGAAACTCTCAACCTACCACCGAGAATTCTCTAGAATCCATGCTTAAAGCATTCATAGGTGAATCTAGAATCGCTAGACAAACCCAAGATGCTTCCATTAAGAACTTAGAGAATCAAGTTGGTCAATTAGCCACACTCTCAGATCAAAGGCCACAAGGAGCCTTACCTTCAAATCTGAAGTTACTCCTTCCCAAACCAAAGGAAAGGAGCAGGTTAAGGCTATTTCATTAAGAAGTGGTAAGGATTTGGTAGAGTTAACTGAGAAGGAAAATCTGCCAATAGAAAACTCTTGTAAAGAAATTTGGGCTAGGACTTATGAACCACTCAATCTTGAGGATCCAATTCTCAAGAAGAACTTACCCTCAATAGAACAACCTCCTAAGTTAGAATTGAAGATACTGCCTGAACACCTTAAGTATGCATTCTTAGGAACAAATGAGACTTTACCTGTTATCATTGCTTCTGATTTAACATCAAAACAGGAGAGTGATCTCATTAGTACTCTCAAGAAGCATACCAAAGCTATAGGTTGGCAAATGGCAGATATCAAAGGAATTAGTCCTTCTATATGCATGCATAGAGTTATTTTGGAAGAAAATTCCAAAAATAGCATAGAGAGTCAAAGAAGACTAAATCCTATTATGAAAGAGGTTGTGAAAAAGGAAATCATAAAGTGGCTAGATGCTGGAATCATATACCCATATCGATGCGGTGCTTGGGTAAGCCCCGCCCAATGTGTACCAAAGAAAGGGGTGTGACAAGAATAGCCAATGAAAAGAATGAGTTGATACCAACTAGAATCTATTATAGGTGGAGAATCTCAGATGGATTACGAGAAAACTCAACAAAGCTACCAAAAAGGATCACTTTCCTTTACCATTCATAGACCAAATGTTAGATAGACTAGCAGGAAATAATTTTATTGTTTCCTAGATGGCTATTCAAAGCTATAATCAAATAGCCATTGAGCCTAAGGATCAAAGATAAAACCACCTTTACATGCCCTTATGGAACCTTTGCTTTTAGAAGGATGCCATTTGGCTTATGTAATGCACCGCTACATTCCAAAGATGCATGATGTCTATATTCTCGATTTCATTGAGCAATCAATGGAAGTATTCATGGATGATTTCTCTATCTTTGGAGAAACATTTCAAGTTTGCTTAACAAACTTGGAACAAATTCTCAAGAGATGTGAAGAAACAAATTTAGTCTTAAATCGGGAAAAGTGCCATTTTATGGTACAAGAGGGCATTGTGCTAGGACATAGAATTTCAAAGAAAGGTCTAGAGGTAGAAAGCTAAAGTTGATGTCATTGAGAATTTGCCACCACCCAATACAATTAAAGGTATCGGGAGCTTCTTAGGCCATGCTGGTTTTTATAGAAGGTTTATCAAAGATTTTTCAAAAATCTCAAAACCATTATGTATGCTTCTGCAACATGATGTAGAATTCAACTTTGATGAATCTTGTATAGAAGCTTTTGACAAGCTTAGAAAGGCATTGGTGACAACACCAATTATAGTAACTCCAGATTGGAGCAGGCCATTTGAATTAATGTGTGATGCTAGTGACTTTGCAGTAGGAGCAATTCTAGGCAAAGGTATGACAAGGTTTTTCATTCCATTTATTATGCTAGCAAGACATTAATTGAAGCTCAAGTGAACTACACAGTCACAGAAAAGGAATTATTAGCTGTGGTGTTTGCATTTGAAAAATTTAGATCTTACTTAGTTGGCACTAAAATTATTGTCTATACTGATCACTCTGCCATTAAGTATCTAATTTCAAAGAAGGTTGCAAAGCCAAGGTTGATAAGGTGGATTTTACTCCTACAAGAATTTGATCTTGAAATTAGAGACAAGAAAGGAGTAGAAAATCAAGTAGCAGACCATTTATCAAGGATTGAAGGAGAATCACTTGGTACACAAAGAGAAGAAATCAAGGAGAGCTTTCCAGATGAGAAACTATTGGCAATCACAGTCAATGCAAAACATGAAACTGCATTTGCTATAAGCAATGCAGGAGCATCAAATGCACCTGCACCATGGTTTGCTGATATTGTAAATTTCCTTGCAAGCAAAGTAGTACCAGTGAGTATGACATATCAACAAAGGAAAAAATTCTTCCACATGGTTAAACAATACTAATGGGATGATCCATTCCTTTACAAGATGTGCCCGATCAATTAATGAGGAAATGCATACCAAGAGGAGCAACAAGCAAAGGCTTCCGTGCATTGCCATTCTCGCACCTTATGGAGGACACTTTGGAAGCACTAGAACAAAGGCTAAGGTATTACTGATCTGGTTATTTTTGGCCTACTTTATTTAAAGATGCTTATTTTATGGTCAAATATCTGTGATAAATGTCAAAGAAAGCAGAAATATTTTCGATAAGCATGAAATGCCTAGAACAAATATTTTAGAAATAGAATTATTTGATGTTTGGGGCATGGATTTCATGGGACCTTTTCCACCCTCTTTTGGCAATTTATATATCTTAGTATTTGTTGATTATGTGTCCAAATGGGTAGAGGCGTAGCATTACCTAATAATGATGCTAAATCGGTGAGTAAGTTTCGCAAAGAAATATATTCACTAGATTTGGAACTCCTGAGCTATCATTAATGATGAAGGTTCACACTTTTGCAATAAGATCATAGAAAACCTTCTAGCTAAGTATGGAGTTAAGCATAAGATAGCTACAAAGATACCATCCTCAAACTAGTGGACAAGCGGGAATTATCCAATAGGAAATTAAGAGAATGCTAGAAAAATGGTTAGTCCAAATAGGAAAGATTGGTCTTTACATTTGGATGATGCTTTAATGGGCATATAGAACAACATTCAAAACACCCTTAGGAATGTCCCCTTACAAATTAGTCTATGGAAAAGCATGCCATTTACTGTAGAATTGGAAAACAAATCTTATTGGGCTATCAAAAGCTCAATTTCAATTTAAACAAGGCAGGTAAAAAGAGAATGATAGAGCTTGATGAGCTAGAAGAAATTAGGCAAACCTCTTATGAGAATGCTGAAATCTACAAAGCTAAGACTAAGAAATGGCATGACAAGAAAATTCACAGAAGAGAATTGAAAGAAGGAGGACTAGTTTCGCTATACAACTCTAGGTTAAAGCTATTTCCTGGAAAACTAAGGTCAAGGTGGTCAGGACCATTTAAGTTGATAAAGGTTTATCCACATGGAGCAGTAGACTTATTTGATAAATCCTCAAATACTATCTTCAAGGAAGGTTAAGCAAGATTAATGACACATTGGTAGCCAAAGCAAGACACATGGCATGATGCATGCGCAGCACGCAATGCTAACGGCTACCTAATACACCCACTAACTTCCTTCTTCCCGAAACATAAAGCCTTAACTTTGTTATCAAGTACCCCTTCATTCGCAAATCTCACAAATTTCTCTCATCTCAAAACACAAACCACATTTCACATTCTCATCTCCAAAATTTCTCAAATCACACAAGCAATCAAAACCTAGAAATTCAAAGCAATTACAAATGGTGAAGAAACAATCAGCACAGAAATCATCGTGCAAGCAGCGTAACTCCTCGTAAGGAAAAGAAAGCCATGCATGCAGGATCATCATCATCAAAGAAAGGCAAAGCCAAGGAATCAACAAAGAAGAAATGATGACAATGTTCATCTATGGAACATGCATCTATTGCCCGAAAGAGGATATGATTTGAAGAAGGCTAGCCCATCATTCATGTCAACAGTGGCCAATCTCAATTGGGACCACTTCGTGCTACTACCAAGAGGAGGCTACATTGAAGACATAGTGAGAGAGTTCTATCTTTGGAATCACACAAGAAGAAGGAGCGAGAACATTCCTACACTTCCATGGTGAGAGGTAAACTTGTACACTTTCATGCCAAGAAATCGAATGAACATTATATCTTTGAGTATATAATGGGAATGAATTTGAAAATAAAGTGGCCAAGTCCTTTAAGAAAGAAATGGAAGAATTGAGGAATAGGATTGCTATACTGAAGTGTATGGAAAAAATTTACACCTAATGAGATTAAGCTTAGAAGCAATTATTTGATAAATGCATTAGGTAATTGGCATTTGTTCATAGCCACTTCAATTCTTCGCCTACATCACATACATATGTTATGACCAAAGAGAGATTGATCTTGCTAGATACAATTTCTCTCGAGGGAAATGTAGACATAAGTGATTGATAGCTAGGAAATTCTTGCATGCTCAACAAAATCAAAGGGATTTCTTTTTCCCTTGTCTTATAACTGAATTATGCATGAAAGAAGGTGTCCCTATAGCTGCTAATGAACAAAGGAAATTTCCCCAGTAATTTGAAAGTCTTTGAAGTGAAGGAAAAATTGAGAAATGTAAGAGGCCCTGCACTGCAATGCAAGAGCATTACATGCGAAGCGAGAGGGCTGTCCGAAATTTCAAAATGATCAACATGACTGGCTTCAATTGGTTTTTGACAAGATCTTTGATCTTGTGGGCAAGTGAATGCCCCTGAATTCCCCAAGTTGGGTATTGAGAAGTGAAGGAGAAGAAGAAGAGGAGAAAGAGGTAGAAGAAGAAAGGAAAGGTAAAAGAGAAGGTAGAGGAACCTAGCACCAAGAAGAAGGTGACTAGGAAACAATCAAAAGGAAAGAAGAAGGTTGTAATAGAGCCTGTTGTGGAAGAAATGTATGATACTGAGAACCGAGAATGAGGAATTAGAGAAGGAAATGGATGAAGAAATAGAGGAAGTTGAAGAAGAAGAAGAGAGTGATGAGGAAGTTGATGAAGAGGAGGAAAGAGCAAGCTAGGGGTGTAATCCTAGAAGAAATAGCTAGCGAAATATGCCAAACAAACACCACAAGCCCAAAGAAGAAACCCCTATCACTTCACCGATTACCAAAACACCTATCATCTCACCAAACCAAGAATCCTCCTCCATTCCAAAATCACCATTACCCTCCTCAATGATCCACCGGTCCTATCACAATCACCACCACAAACAACCCCTCCACCACCCTCTCCAAGAAATGAACCACGTAAAACAACTCACACAGTAAGAACCAATTTCTCGAACAAACCCCTCGTTATGCCAAAGAGAACAAGCAAGACTCTTCGACCCAAGCAACATTATTTCTAATATTGTTTTTCGCTCTTGAGAAAGAAATTGTGCAGGAAAGAGAAGAAGAAGGACTCAACAAAGAAGACAAAGAAGAAGAATCATCTCGCAAAGGAGATCAGTAGCTCAACTGTTGAAATGCGAGTGATGCTCTGCATCATCACTTGCCACGCATCACAACAAGCAACAACTATGCATGATGAGGCAACAATTAAATTGGTTCTGGAACAAATGGCTAAACAGAAGAGGGAAGCATTGCACAACACTCAGAAATTCTTCAAGCAACCTGCAGGAAGGCAGGCAAAATTAACACCTAAGAGGAAGAAATCTGATGCAGTCAAGACTGATGCACCTGCATCAATTCCAGAACAAATTCCTGCAAATACACCAGAAGTAGGAGGTGCATCTGCACCTGCAGAAGAAACACCTAGCAAGCCCAAAGAGAAAAAACAGAAGGTGAAACACACTCCTCCATCCAGGCAAAGCACCAGAATTAGGAGTGGAGCAAAGAAATGAGTATCAATTTACAAGTTTCACCTACTACTACTAATGCTTGTTTTGTTTTTCTATCTGAACTATTTCCCTGGTTGTATTAATCCCTCTCCCCTATTTTGAACAAATGGTTTGTATTTTCTGAACAAATTTGCAGTGAGGACACTGCAACCCCTTAAGTTGGGGGGATTTACATGTTATGTTTAATTATCCTTATTTCTATCTAATATGTTGTGTGTTTAATTAATATGTTTTATATAGTAAATATATATGTTTTTAAAGTAGTTTTTAGTTTGTTTAAATATTAGATGTACTTAACAAAGTAGTATCTAAATATTTTAGTAGAAAAGATCAGTTTTTCAAAAAAATGGTGAAAGCCCTATGGATGGAATTTTTATGATGAAAAAGAGAAAAAGAAGCCTTATTTCTTAGAAAAACCAAAATTATTTTTACTTCAACACTTCAAAACTGAGTTTGTGAAAAGAACCTTGCTATTTAAAAGATCAATCTGATGCAAGGGGAATTTTTGGTAAGCTTAGGTCAAAACAAAGCTTTACTAAAAAGAAAGAAGAGCTTAAAGAATTAAGTTTGGGGGTGTTTTATGAAAACAAAGGCTGAATTTCAAAAGTATAAGAGTAAACAATGTAGAAAAAGAATACAAAAAAGTGGACAAAGGCATATCCTGAATCTTTTGAAACTATACCTGTGCCTAAGTACATGAATGCATCTGGAGGTTAAAGACCTGTGCCATGCAGAATAAATGTATCCGGAGGATAGTTCAAAAACTTAACTGTGCCAAAGTGCAAAGAAAAAAATATATGCATCGGAGGTCAAAGACTGTACAAAGTGCATTTGCATCTGGAGGTCAGTGAGGAAGGTAATATGAGCTAGAAAAAGAAAAGCATTATCGGTCTGTTTTGCATCAATGTAAAGCGTGATCAAGAAAAAGCAAAATGCAGAAAAAAATCAAATGCACAAAAACACTTCAAAGAAGTATTTGCATCTGCTCAAAAGATCCACACAAAAAAAATAGAAAAATGCATTGGCTCAAAAGCTTTGAGAGATTCAATCAAGCCCTTTGATTTTAAAAAAACTCCCCAACACTTGAGAAAATTTTGTGAGTCTAAACTCTCTTTTGAAAAATATTTTGGTGTGACCAAAGATGAACCAATCTTTTCAAAGGCTAGGAAGAAATTTTTCACTTAGTCTTGGAACCAATCTCAACTCAGTGGGTTCACACACACACAAAAGAGTTTGAATAGCTTTGGTAGTTTTGAAGAAATAAAGGCAAAAGAAAGATTGTTAAGAAATGAAGTTCATAGGGAACTCCTCATAAAAATCAAAAATTCAAGCTGATCTATCTTCTAGAATTATAGTTTTTAATAGTTTGTCTTTGTCATTACTTGCGGACAAGCAATGGTTTAAGTTTGGGGGTGTGATAACTCTATTTTATATAGAGTATTTCATATGTTTAAACTTAGTATTTGCTCTCTTTCAAGTAATAATAAAGAGTTTATATAGTATTTAGTGTGATATATGATATCTTGAGTGATTTGAATGGTTGTAGTTATTATTAGGCCATTTTGGATATATTGTGGTATGTTTGATGTTTTTGTTCAGTGCAGTCTCAATGCTAACTGCATCAATGCTCCTGCACTAATCCTGCATCAATTCTGCGCTACTTGGTGAATAAGCAGACTGTTTCATATGCACCCACATGCAAAGTGATGACCTCCTGCCTGGTTCTCTCGATGCCATCCCACCTTGTATAGTAGGCGCCTACCATTCACACATAGCTATAGGCATAGCTTTGAAGAGTCACCAACATAGGGACACATGTTCACACATCAATGAACCGCCTATGTCATTAGTCAAAGATTTCAACATGGATAAAACTCTGAAAGCAACTACAGCTATGATCCACTCAAGATGACTTCAACATGAAGGAAGGAAGCACCTCACTTGAAGGCTATAAAAGGACCTCACATCTTCATTTGGAAATATATCACAATCCATAAGTTAGATCAAAATTTCAATATACATAGTTAGTTTTTATATTTTTAGAGGAAGAGGAAGGAATTCATAAATCCTCCTTAACTCATTTTCATAGTGTTTGTATAGTGCTAAGGAGTAATGCTAGTGCATTGCTAGAAGATTTCATACAAAGGTTTTCAACATTTGTAACTTTACTCTTGTTGTTCTCTTTTGTGATTTCTATATATATAAACATGGTCTATTCGGTTTATATATATCTTGCAATGTCTCTTGTTAGCTAAACCTTTCTTAGTTGGAATGTTCTAATCATTTAATGAGCTTTTAAGTAAGTATGATGTATGTATGTATGTTTGTACTTTAGTTCTTGCTTGATAATCTTTTCAAAACTTATTTTGAACTTGATCACTTAGAATAAGTAGATTTGTAAATGACAGAAATGGCTTACAATTAAGAACTCAAGAACTAATATGGGTGAGTGTTTTACATAAAGAAAACTTTGTGAAAACCATGCTAAGTCCTAGACATAGGATAGTATAGTCCATAGGATAATTGTGGATACTTAAAATACAAGAGTGAATTCACTTAAGCAAATTGGATAATTGTTAGGAGGCAAGATTGGCACTAACACCCCTTTCTTTACTTGCATAGAACAAGGATCATAAGAGTGGTAATGATACTATCAAGAAAGTGACCGAAAGGCACATTGCTAATGCAACAAAGATTCGATCTGTTGCATCACATACTGCATCATACACTTATAAGTAAATTACTTGATGAAGACATTCCAACTAGCTTTTCTCTTTTACACTATCAACATTTTTTACTTGTTTTCTTTCTAACTTAGTTGTGATCATCAAACAAAATCCAAAATTATTTTGTTACTTAGTGACTTTACACTTTATTACTTTATATTATTTTAAAAGTGAGTTTTTCAATCTCTGTGGGTTCGATCTTTTTACTACTTGTTTTTGGACAGTGTATACTTGCACACAAGTGTATGTGTTTTCCATGCACCAGGTATACCACCGACACCGATACTACAAAGACCTCCACTAAAGATGCTGCTGCCGAGAAAGAGAAAAGGAAATCAAGTTCCATACGGTCTACTCAACCGCCTCCCTCAAAAGCCAAAATCTGTGCCCGAGACTCCTCGGTGATCCCCAGTGTGGCCAGGGGTAAGTCTAAATTGTTTGAATCCATTGCTCCCGGTGACGACGAAGACTTGGGAGATGCCTCTTGGCGGAGAGTCTTGGATGTAAAAAGGGTAAAGGATGGGTCGGCAAGTGGTTCCTCAAGATCGCACGGGATGTGCGGTGATCCTTAACGAAGGCCCTTAACTGTGTTTCACTTCTCGGGATGTGGAGCGGGTGCGTAAGATGGGGCCTCGTCGAGTCCGGTAGCGATCAAAACTTACGTCTTTGGACTTCCATGCCGCTCATCACTTTGAGAGTGCTTACGGGAATTGATGGTGAAGGGAATACTCATGAGGACCAGCTTGAAATCTATGGAGCGAGACTCGAATGCTCGCGCAAGAAGAGAAAAGTCTCTCGGAGGAGGATTTGAAGAAGTATGAGCACAACAAAAAGGTGACGGATCTGAAAATCAAAAGCTTGTCCGAGGCCAACGAAAGCGCTTGAAAAAGGATGCGGCGGTCAAAGAACAGAATTGTGCTGGTACAAGGAAAAGCTCGTTGCAGCAGTATAATGATCTCGGAAAAAGGCAAAGAGGGAAGCGGCCGACTATGCTTCCCAAATGGTGACAGAATTTGACCGCGGGTTTTATTTGGCCCTTAGTCAAGCACAAGTTCATTTTCCCACTTTGGACCTCGGATATTTGATCCCGACAATGTTGTGGTTGACGGCCAAATCATGGCCCCTATCATCAGTAAACAAGCTTCACTACCGCTAACGGAGATGAAGCGGAATACCAATGTCGTCTCCTGGACCTTGGATGGACTAGACAAGGTATTGAATGATCCTGTCGCGGATGGTACTCCGCGAATGAGGCTCGGCGGTTGGTGATGGGGAGATGGCCGATGATTACGAGAAGACTCATTCCGAGGGTCCCCTGTTTGATTTGTTTTCGTTGGACTTTTGATGACCGCAGTTTGTAATTTTAATATTTTGAAGTTTTATGTACTTTGGTGCTTTACCTTTTATTTTGATCTTTCGCTCTTCATTTTGATCTTGAAATGCATTATCTTTATTTCGCAAACTCCGTCCATCCGCGTTATAAAGTACAAAGAAGGCAATATAATACCGCGCCTTGTGTTTTCATCGCGACTTGTTTTTACCGCATTCTTCGGCTTTTATTTTTCTTCCACACGACTTGCATGCATTTGGGTTTATGCTTCTCCTCCTTTATTATGCAAGGAGGAGGTTTCGTGAAAGATCGCCCAATTTTTGCCGAGGATGCTTTCACATCTACCAGTGGTCTTGTTTTTGACCCTCCTTGCTAGAAATTCGTTGATTTCTTGAGCAAACGCGATCCCTTAACTCGCCAAATGAGTCGTGGTTTGTAATCGTTATACAAAGAGGTTTCCTCGCATGTCTCCGCTAAGTTAACTTTTTCGCCTAATCGCTTCATAGTCATGTGAAGTGCCTCCAAGAGGTACACGAACTCGTCGATTCCGACCAAACTTGGCGTGTCCTTTTGTCTTCGTGTGTCCGGGTCAACATCGAGCCAACTACTCGGTCCTTGCCAAGCCAGGACTTTGTTTTTGAGACGCATTCACGTGTTGTTTGTATGAGTTGTTATTGCAAATAAATTTGGCACTTTAAACATATTTGTAATCTTCGATTCTCTTTATTCAATAAGTCTCAGTACATTTGGGAAGCTATAGGCTCCCTACAAAAGATACATTTATTGATAATGCAAAAAGCAGAATCGGTTTTCCATCCCCGACTCTGTTGGGAAAGCCGAGGTTTCTTCATCTTCACTATAATAGAATCAAGGTTGGTGGCATTCCATGACCTCGGGATATTTCCTCCGTTGAGCTTTTCCAGCCTTAACGCACCGCCGGCCGACCACGCTTTGATTCGGGCGGACCTTCCCAGTTAGGAGATAACTTACCCACGGCCCCTACTCTTGTTGTTCGGCGCAAAACTAGATCACCTTCTTTGAACGTCCTCTTTCTGACTTTGGAGTTGTATTTTTTGGCTGCTCTTTGTTTGGCTGCTTCTTCCTTAACCTTTGCCATTTCTCGGGTTTCTTCAAGCAGATCTAAATTGACGCGCGGTTACTGTTGGATCCGACTTCGTGGTAGTTAATATTCTCTCTTGGGCTAGGTTCCGAGATTTCCACAGAATGAGTGCGTCACTCATCGTATGTCAACCGGAAAGGAGTTTCTTTGTTGAAGACTGCGGTGTAGTGTTGTAAGACCATAACACTAATGGCAATTCTTCGGCCCAGTTTCCCTTGGAGTCTTCTAATCTCTTCTTCAGCCCAGCCAGTACCACCTTGTTTGATGCCTCGGCTTGCCCATTGGTTTGAGGATGTTCTACCGAGGTAAAGGCTTGGTAGATATTCCAAGTTTTGCAAAGCTCGGCAACTGATTCTGAGGCAAATTGCGTTCCGTTGTCAGTCACTATTGTCGCAGGAATCCCAAACCGGCATATTATTCTCTTCCAGTAGAACTTTTTTACCCTTTCACGCGATATGGTGGCCATCGGTTCGCCTCTATCCATTTTGTAAAATAGTCGATGACCACCAACAAGAATTTCATCCGCCCGGCAAAGTGAAATGGACCGAGAATGTCTACACCCCATACAGCGAACGGCCAAGCCGAAGAAACTGATTGCAGGTTGGTTGGTGGGGCTTTTGGAATCTTTGCGTGCATCTGACATTGGTGACATCGGCGGACATAGTCAACCGCATCTTTCTTCATTGTGGGCCAATAGTATCCTCGCACGCACTATTTTTGAAGTTAAAGCCTCGACCTCCGACATGGCTATCGTGACACTCCTTCATGCACCTCCTTGAGTATTTCCCGTGCTTAGTCGTTTGTAACACATTTAAGGAGCGGCATGGAGAAACCTCTTTTGTATAGCTCTGATTCAATCATGGTGTAATTAGATGCCGCTTTTGCGCCTTTCTTTTCTCGTCATCCCAAGACATTCACTTTCTTCACCTGCAGATAAGCAAGAATCTTGGTCATCCAAGCCAATCGTGGTCAATCTCGGTCGAGAAGACTTGGATTTGATTGATCTTTGGGTTGGGCTATCATTTCTTGTAATCGAATGGTTATTGCGTGTTTTTAGTGCTTGCTAGCTTTGCTAATATGTCGGCCACCCGCTATTTTGTTCTCTAGGAACATGTGTTAGTTCAAAGAAAGCAAATTTGAGTTTTAGCTCTTGTACCTTAGACAAATATTTGGTGAGTAGCTTCGTCCTTAGTATCGAAACGCCCCGTGACTGGCGGTGACTAACAAAGAATCGCTACGGACTTTGAGGTGCTTCACTCCAATGTCTATTGCCAAATTCATACCATCGATTAGTGCCTCGTATTCTGCTTGATTGTATTTGGCTTTGAAACCAAACCGAAGCGATCGTTTATAAGCACATTGTCGAGTCCTTCCAATGTGACTCCGCTCACGCTCTCAAGTTAGACGATCCATCAACCGATAAAGTTCAAAGAATACTCGGAATGGGATTTGGCCGTTGGCTCTTCCCCGGCTATCTCTACCACGAAATCTGCTAAAGCCTGCGCTTTGATTGCTCCCCTAGGCTGGTACTTGATATCATATTCGATAATTCGACCGACCATGCCACCATTCTTCCAAAGAATGTCCGGTTTGGAAAGTATTTGGCGAATAGGCAAACTGCTTTGACAATTATTGAATGGCTCATGAAGTATTGCCGAAAGTTTCTAGCCGCCAAAGTGATCGCATAAGCTATCTTCTCAATTTTCTCGTATCACTGCTCAGACCTCTCCACATTCGGTGACATAATAAATGGGGCATTGCTCCTTAGCTCTTTCTTCAACAAAAGCGCACTTCCCGCATGTTCTCGTGATGCATAAATATAATAACAAAACAGCCCACGGTGTAGGGGAGTTAGAATTGGTGGGCGTAGCTAGGTATGCCTTTATCACCTCCGGCCGCTTCTTCACTCTGCGACCATTGGAACTGGGCATTCTTCCTTAATAATTGGAACATGGGCCGTATCTTGTCACCGCTTGGCCGAGGAATCTTGAAAGTGCTACTTATTCGACCAACTAAAACTGGACCTCCTTTGCGTTTGTTGGGCTCGGGCTTCTCGATAGCTCAAGACTTGGCCGGATTGGCCTCTATCCTCCGTGAGTCAACACGTATCCTAGGAATTCCCGCTTGAACTCCGAAAGAACACTTGTCGATTTAAACGCAACTCATGCTTTTCCAGCAGTAAAAAGGTTTTTGGAGGTTCACCAGGTGAGACTCCTCAGTTGCCGACTTTACCACCATATCATCTACGTATACTTCAATGGATTTCCCAATCTCCGCCTCAAAGACTCTATCCATTAGACGCTGATATGTAGCGCTGCGTTTTTCAAATTCAAAAGGCATTACTCGGTAGAATGATAATTATACCCGCGATCATGAATGCATCTCTTCTCTTCATCTTCTGGACTCATCTTGATTTGGTTGTAACCGGAGTATGCATCCATGAAACTTAGGAGCTTATAACCAGAAGCTCCGTCCACCAATCCATCAATACTCGGCAAAGGGTAAGGATCTTCGGGACATGCTTTGTTGAGATCCGTGTAATCCACACACATTCGCCATTTCCGTTGGACTTCTTAACCATCATCGGTTCACAACCACGTTGGATATTTGACCTCCTTTATGAATTGTGCGTCTACTAGCTTCTTTGTTTCCTCCTGTATAGCTTCAGATTTTTCACCGCCTTGCTTCCTCTTTCTCTGGGCTACAGGTGTGATAGATGGATTTAGTGATAACCGATGACAGATGAAGTTAGGATCAATACCTGGCATGTCCTGAGGCGACCATGCGAATACGTGAGTGTGGCTGGAGAGAAATTTAATCAACCGATCCTCAAGTTCAAGAGTCAGACTGGTGTCGATTCTTGTTTTCTGATGTTGGGCCGGTCCTATCACCACCTCTTTCAGAGTATCCACCGGTTTCAACCTTTGCTCCTCTTTTGCTGGGTCATATAATCGAGGGTCTAGGTCTAGAAAACTGCAGTTGGAACTAACTCCTTGCCCAGCCTTCCTTTGAACCGTCTTTACCTTCGCACTTTCTGCATAACACTTTCTTGCAACAACTTGGTCACCCCTTACTACACCTACCTTGCCATTAGGAAGGGGGTACTTCAAACACAGATGGGGGTACGATACTACCGCCATCAAAGCATTAAGTGTCGGCCTTCCCACTATTATGTTGTATGACGAATCTGCATCAACGATCATGTATCTCAGAGTTACAGTTTTCGCCGACTCTCCTTCGCCGAAAGTCGTTCTTAGGTCCATGTAGCCGCGGACCTCAACCTGCTCACCAGAGAATCCCACCAAAGTTCCAGGATAGCTCTTTAATGCTTCCACCAAGAAATTTAAGCCTTCAAGCACGACTCAAGACATAACGTTAGCCGAGCTACCTCCATCCACCAAAGACAGAGCTATTGAATAAATTGGTTGTGGCGAGAGATTACAATCGGATCGTCGAGTGAGGCCGCACACCTTCAAAATCCTGCGCATCAAAAGAAATTGCGGGTATTCCGCATCGCCATAAAGATAAGTGGTTTCGCGGAGAAACCGATAGAGTAGATCTTGCATATCTTCTTCGGGATGAGGATGTGGCTCCCCCTCCGAGAATCCTCCGGATATCGTGTTGACTCTTCCCTTTTCATTTGTTTCATGCTCGCTCGTTTGCCTCTTTCACCACGCTTGGCTTCATGCGTTTGATTGCCGGGGCACGGCTTTGGGGGCCGCGCCGCCGTCTTCCCTTCATCGCCGCCTTGACATACTTTTTAAGTTGACCGCTACTGAATGAGTTGCTCGACCGCTTGTTTGAGGTCCAAAGAATTGTGCGTGTCATGTCCTCCGTCCGGTGGTACCGCAATAAGAACTCGTACTTTACCCATTACGCTAACGAAAGGTGATGGTCGGCGATCGACCCATCATGGAGTCCTTCGTCTAGAATCACCGACGCCGCGCTTTCGAGAGTGTGAAGGCCAATTCGCATTGGGGGACGGGTGCGTCGCCCCTTTGATTTTGCATTTGCGCTCGTCGCGTCGGCCGTAGGGTGCATGCCGGAAAGTGGGGAGCGTCTCGGTGAGATCACACGCCTCGCGGTGCTTGCATGTCCTTTTCATCCTTCCCGAGGCAATGTCGTCGCGTCAATGTGTTTTTCCGCTCGGACTCTAATCTCATCCATAGTCCGCGGCTTCCATAAGGAAAGAGCTTCACTAAAGGTTCCATTGCGAATACCCTTCATAAATGCTTTCACAAAAATCTCTCGTCGGGATCATCTACTAAAACCATTGACTTGTTGAAACGCTCCAAGTAGGCTTTCGAGAGATTCCCGAAGCTCTTCGCAGACGTCAAACATGTCCTCGGCTAGCATTCGCTTCTTTTTATTTCGCGAGAATTGTTGTATGAAACGGCCGCCAAGTCTTCAAAGCTCGCTATCGAAGCTCCGGTAGCCCTCGAACCATTTCAAGGCTACGCTACCTAAGGTTCCGCGAACATTTTGCGGTAATAGCGTCGGTTCCTCCACTGATCATCATTTGCGTTTGGAACGCATCGACATGGCTAAGGGGATCTCCGGTGCCATCGTATGTGGCAATGGACGGCTCCCTGAAGCGTGGGGGAAGTTGAGCAGCCTGGATAGCAGAGAGAACGGTTGAAACGCCGCAGCGTGTTCTCGTGGCATCGATCACACGGGCGAAGTGTCTCATTTCGATGAATTTGGGCTTGCGGTTGCACTTCCTCGCCTCCAAAGCCGAGCACGTATAGCTTGCTCTTCATTCTCGACGGGCTTGGTCTGCGTTCGGGCTTGCGGTGTTTGAAAATGCATGGCGTTGCTTCATTCCGGGATCTCGGTGCTAGACGAAGCGCCACCATTGTTCACATTTCTCGTGGTCACCATAATGCTAGTGACAATGAATCAGTTTAGAATTTGGTAGTGGGACGTAGGAAAAGTTTTACCGGCCCCACGGTGGGCGCCAATGTTCTCAACTATTTCTGTGAGTAGAATAATTAAGAACACAAAGAACAATCTCGCGTGGATAGGAAAATTGTTCAACCCTTCATTAGCCTCTCTGGGCAAAATATATAGTGTTACAATCATTCATGGCTAATAATTGATTACCGTTACATAATTAAGAAGTCGATTACATAATAAAGGAGCAAGCATTCTAAGGACGCCAGTCAAGAGTGGGGACCGATCGCATGCATCGGGCCGAGCATAAGTGGTTCTCCAGGATCTTAGTCCCTCGGCGCCCTGCCTTTGATGCCGAGGTGTTGTAGTGGGGCTCGGCGCGGTCGTGAACATAATCTAATTTTTCAAACAGTGCTGTGTATGTAAGTTTTTTCAGAAGAATATGGGAAAATGAGCAAGCTAGTTCAAAAAACTTTTTTAGTGGCGAGGCCGAGGCTTAAAAGAAAAAAAAATTAGTTGAGGTATTTTTTTTCTTAAGATTAAATCTTAGGCGTTTGTTTTTTCCACACTCCCTCCTACTCTTTCACACCCCTTAACTCCAAATATTTCAAAAATACCTTTAAGTAGAGTGCGTGTTTTCACCGATTCGGGGATCAGCAACCGAATATATTCGGTTGAGGTCAACCGAACAGGTAAAAAAGGTGAATGTGGTGTGAGAGTCCATTTTTGTAATAAAATAAGGTGTTCGAACACCTCATGCGAACCTGTTCGCATGACCTCGTTCGAACAGGTGAAATTATGCACAAGAGGGTGTGAAGTCAAGATTTAACACACACGAACGATGTCATTCGAACCTGTTCGAAGGCCCATGTTCGAACATGTGAAATTTCGTGAAAAAAAGAGTTTTGGTGGCTGGCCATTGGCTTTTTCACACCACCCTTATGTGTGTGTTTTGAGTAGGAGGGGTGTGGGAAAAGCAAACACCAAATCTTATATGAGGTTGGATTACCCAAAAAAAAAAAACTTATACGAGGTTGTACAGCAAAAAAAATATCAAAGGCACACCAAAAATCTTATATGAGGTGTTTTTGCTTTGCAAAAATTAATGGCAAAAGGCTTAAAGCTACCGCTTTAATAGTCTTATTCTTAGACTGACCCCAAAAATGAGAGAGGAGAGGGAAATAAATTGAGAGAGATCGTTGGAGTTAAGGACGGCAGAATATATAAAAAGTTGTTTAAAATAAATTTTTTTGGTAGAAAAGTATATATAGACTCACGAGCTAGTCTGTTTATGATTCGATGAATTAGGCAAACCAAATTATATAAGGTAGCGTATTAAAGAGCACCCACATCCCCCTTTTTGGGCAAGCTCGACATGCTTATCCCAACTCATTTTGCCACCCCTAGTTGGATAGGGAGAAGATTTTTTTGGTTCTGCCGACAGAATGTCAAATACCATATAACCACAAAAAAAACATCTAACTTAAGAACTGCCCTAATTTTTACATAGCTAAAATGGGGGCTGGGTTAGTTTAGGGTTAAGATAATTTTTTATCAAGAGGGTTAAGATTCATTTTGGCATTTTTAAGAGGGGGGATATTCCCAATTTAGTATGGAGTAGTATCTTCACTTTTCGGGTGGTTGTTAATTTGGGTGCACGATGAAGGATACGAAATGGAGAGAAGATCTCAGTTTGGCGCAGTCATTGGTTAAAAAAGTATAGGGATAGTTATGTGAAATCACGAATGATAGAAGAAAGAGAGCACTTTTGTGTTAAGGACCTGTGGGATATGAATAATGATTGTTGGAATGCAACTTTGGTTGATCACATGTTTGATGCACAAGAAGCTAATGTTACCAAAGCAATGCCTCGATTCACACAATGGAGGTGGAGGATAGAATCTTTCAGTGGAGGAGTAGAAACATATATTATTCAGGGAAGTCAGCATACTATGTAGTTAAGGAGGATTTGTTCGATACCTCCCACCTTCGAGTAGAAGGGCCTTGAATGAGTTTATGGCGACTTAAAGTCCCTCATTAGGTCACAAGGTGTGTTCTTTAGTTTGTAATGTTTTGCGAATAAGCAAATGCTTTGTTGGATAAATCTATGTAAACTCGCCTCCAGATATGTGTGGTTTATAGACCGTATTCAATTTGCATAGACCTAACTTAATCAATGCATCTAATAGATTTTAGCACACCAACTAACACAATACTAGTTTTCATCTTTATCTCACGTACACAATACATATTCACATCATCCCGTGCATAACACAGGTGTGTGTCCTAGTTTGTAATAAAATGAGATAAGTTTGTTTTGGGAAAGAAAAAAAAGAGGGGGGAATGATAAAATTAACTTGGGGAGGTGGGTTTAACAAATCTCAATACCGAAGCACATAAACGTTGAACGACGCTAACGCCGCAGCAGTTATATATATATACCTTTGCAACGTAACGAATGGGTGCTACGAGCAGAGCAGGGTGCAAACAGAGGAAGCAAGAAGAAGAAGCAGGAGTGGCTTACGTTTTGTTGCCATTTAATTTAAAATATTATTATTCCATTGTTGGTGTTGCCAACCTTGAAGAAGGTACACTCTTCAGTGTCGTTGTCGACCCTAATCGTCGGCATTGGAAGACGAGAAAGAAGGGGTGAAGGATTCGTTCGTGACTCACAAGACTGTCTGTTTCGCTGAGGAAAAAGGTAATTTTTAGTTCATTCACGCTTTCTATGATCGACTATTGGGGGCTTTGGTGAAGATTTTTTTTTTGCTTTTTCATCATTCTGTTGGGTTATGGCGGGACAGTGACGGGTGGGGAGAGGAGAGGAGAGAAAATGCACGAGAGAGTAGATAAATTTTTGGAATAGAGAAATGTTTATGATTGATATATTTTGAAGATTGATAGTATTATAATAAGATGGAAATTATTTGAAGATTTGTTCTAAGCATAGCCTTAGGGTTAGAAGGGGTCTTTCAAATTCAAAGGATTTGGGGCTACAAGTTCTAAGAGGGTGAGACTTCAACTACAAGCAATCTAAGATGGTTACTTGTGAAGCTTTGATTTTTTGGACTAAATGCAACCTACTACTGCACTCAAATGATTATTACTATACTAAACAACCAGGAATTATATGTTGCTTAAAAATTAATAAAGCATTGAATTTTTTATGATGGCAGGGGTAGAAGTTAATGGGAATAATAAAGAATGGCACAATCTCTGGGGTTCTACCAGAGCCTCAGGGATTTCTGGTGCATTTTCCTGGTTATCCTATGTCAATCTCTCGTGCTACAGATGCACTTGGTGGAATTCAAGGCATCCTTAAGGTACTTACTAGGAAGGTTTTAATAAAAATTGTTATGATTCACATTTTCTTTCTTCATGCCGATTATGATTTCAATTGTGGCCTTGCTTTTGCAGGCTCGTAGTTCAGAATCAAACAGATTAGAGCTCCGGTTCCGACCTGAAGACCCTTATTCTCATCCTGCTTTTGGGGAGCTTCGTCCCACCAATGCTTTGCTTTTGAAAATATCTAAGAGAAAATTGCCTGATGATCATGGCGCCAACGCTTCTAATGGCGTGTGTGGAATAGAAAATGGGATGCAAGCAAATCAACAGGAAGGTGAGCACGGGACTGCAGATAATGTAGATGAAGAGGCAAATCTCTGTGCTGATATTGTTGCTCGAGTTCCCGAGGCTTATTTTTTTGAAGGTTGGAATTTAGAGATTTGTAATGGAATCAATTTTGGTGATATGATGGATATTGATTATCTTTGTGCAACCTCCTAAGTGCTAACCATAATGTATGGTTGTTTTTGTTTCAAATTATGAAGGAATGACAGACTACCAACATGTTATTCCTGTTCATGCCGACATTGCCCGGAGGAAGAAGAGAAACTGGTCAGAACTAGAAGAAATGCACTTTGGTGAATATTTGTTTCTATGTTTCTGTTACAGTGTTACTTTGACTTAATTTTGAAGTGTGTTTGATGGCTACTTTACTGAGTTAGTGGTTTGCATTCTCTCATAGACAAGGGTGATCTCATGTATCATCTTGGAGATGTGATGATTTTAGTGCCTTCAATTTTTGCTCCAAAAGATGTGCCAGAAAATTTAGTGTAAGTTTTTCTGATATTACTTGTTTAGTGATCACTCATAAGGAGAAAAATCATGATTGATGGTACCTTTGAGATACCTAAGTATTCTATTTCTATTATTGTTGTCAAACTCGAGAGTCTAGGTAAACTCGTGGAACTTCTGTAGACTCGACTCATAAGTCATAAGAGTGTACCTAATATAAAGAATAATATTAAAAAACCTATAAATGGCATATACATAATATAAGAACACCAACACATAATTCAAAAATTTCAACTCCATTATAAAGAACACTTGCAAACCACTAATAAAGTGGGATAGTTCATTAGTATTTAGTAAAGTCAAACTAAACGTCCAAATCATACATAAATTCATAAAAAAAACAAGTTCCAAATGTGAAAACAATAGCTAATTTATTCAAATGTGCAATCCTCCAACATCATCAACAAATTCTTCACTTGATGATAAAGACTTCCAAATGTGAAAATAAGAACATCGTACTGGCTTGTCTTTTAATAAATCTTTCTATTTTCTTTGTTTGATGATAAAGACTCCAATTGTTGCATGCTTCAAGTGAAACACATATTTCAGTTTGAACATTTTCTTCACAGACTTTAGAAGACCATTTATTTTCATTTCTTTATTTGATATCCACCAAGACTACACACTTTGCACGCAGTTTGTTTATTCTACATACTTAAGACATATAGAAGAAAGGCTTCTATAAACTTTATCTGACCTGATTATACTAGTACAGACTTTTGAATGACACTTTTTACTTATCATGTGTTCCGCTCACTTTACATTCCAAGTAGCAAAACCAATAAACTTCATCAATTCAATGAGTATTTGGATTCATCAAAACTAGATATCTTTAGACTTCATATGTCTTTAGAATCAACATATATAAGCTGCAGACTGCTCATAACTCACATGTGTACACTAATAGTTTAGAATTCTTATAACTTAAGCACTTGGTATTCATCTTGTGTACATCTATAGGGCTCTGCCTTTATGATACTTCTCAGTGAGGCTTCTTCATCATTCTTTGCCTTGGTCGTGAAGTTTAGTCTTACTATACTCTGTACAGTAATGTTATATTGTTGTATTTGGTTACCTGCTTTTAAAGCTTCTTATTGTAACTATTTTTGGATATCTTTGCAATGTTTTGACTGGAAGTTTCATCTTCCTTTGGCTTCACTTTCTAGTGATTTATTATTTTTCTTATTTCAGCTTGAGGCAACCTAGTACCATGTCTAATTCAAAAAAGAAAGTAGACGAAATTGTACAACCCCATTTTGAGGTAAGTTTAACTCAAATTACTTTCTTAATAGGTTGTAGTCATAAAATTCTATCCTTTGGATATATCAAAAATTTATGATATATCAGTGGGCTTTGGCAAGTCTTTATAATTGATTTGAGTCTCTTTGACTAGATAAAATTTGGCCTAAAGATTCTCTAACTATCTGTTGAGAGCCTTAGATGAAGAATCCTCGAATTTAGTTACTTCTTTCAAGGATTTTATTGTTTAGTCTTACCCTATTTGTTGAATGTATACACCTTTCTCCTGTCCTGGCATTTGATTATCTATAAGTATTATGTATGCATTGTAGAGGTAAGATACAACTAGAAGCGAACCAAAATATATCCTAAACATTGGAAACTGAATATGAAGAAACATTTACAATGGATGAATTATGCGAAGTAGAGAAATGATAGAAAGGATGAAAGGTATTTAAGAAAGGAAAAGCCTGATCCAAACTTCTTCTCACAATTTTAAAATTTTGGTTCTATTTCTGATAGACAATTCAAATTTGATAGAAGAGCAGTTTTACATCTACATGGATTTTTTTAAAGGCCATTAAAGTTATTTTTAATGTGCTTTCAGCCGGTGATGGGAAAGATCACATTTTGAAATATGTTGGTACTTGGTGACCTATACTGAAAATGAAAATAACTATCAAGATGGATTTTACATATTTTTCATTTGGGTGGCGCCAGTCACATGCAATATTATTAGCAAGAAAACTTACATGTTGTATTGTAATATTGTTTGCAGATTGACATGGAGCCAGTTCTTGCAATTGATTTTGACATTAAAGATATCCTACTCAATTTGTAGAACCATGATTGAATTTACTCCTGTGTTTGATATCTGAATCCATGATTATACATATTGAGAGTTTTTGATATAATAATTGTTTTTCGATTGACCAATAAATTTCCTTACAGAATTATTTGAATTACATGTGTGCAAAATATATATGCTCAAATATTTGTTACCTTTTTGGTATAAAAGTATCAGTTTCTATCTTCATCATCTTGTAAGGAGCACATCCACGTTTATTTTATTTTTCTGGATTCAATTCATCAGTCTCTTTTTCCAGTTTTATAATGAAATACTCATTTATTTCTTCTATCAGTTTTGGGTCCTAACATTGCTACTATTTTTTCATTTTGTTTTTATTATTTTGAAAATTATTTCACTTAAAAAATGAAAATATCTTGAAACATATTCCAAAAGAATTGCACTTTTGGTGTTCTGGTTTTTACTTAGCTGTCTTACAAATTCCTGACAAAGTGAATTGGGAGGAATACATACCACGAGGCTCAGATCACTGGGAGACACAAATGGCTGTATCTAGAATGTTTGATGAGCGGCCAATATGGTCGAAAAATTCACTTACTGAACACTTGCTTGATAAGGGCTTAAGCTTTTCACATGGAATGCTCAGAAGGTGACTTATGCGAATTATGTTAATTAGCTTTTTAATTTGCAAAAATTTAATTGCTTGACATGGATAATGATGAATTGACCTTCCAATCCCCGTTGCAGACTTCTATCTAGGATTTCTTACTACTTTTCGCGTGGACCATTTCTACGGTTCTGGATCAAGAAAGGATATGATCCACGCAAAGATCCTGAATCTCGCATGTAAGACTTTCTCCTGTTTGTAAATAAGTTCTTGGATTTTAATCACAAGTTTGCACTCAGTGTTTGGGTCTATCATTATAAACAGACTTCTGATGTATTGTTCAGTTTGGTAATATTATTAGATTGCTGGTTTTCTGCATTAAAACTAAAAGTTGTAATGCGGAATCTTTGTTGTGTCGATTATTTTTACTGAATAGTTATTCATTTTTTTAAAAAAGAGAGAAGATTGGGTCTTTAATCTATTCAATATGTTTAAACTTTTGTTTTAGCAGTTATCAAAGAATTGATTATCGAGTACCAGTCCCATTGCGAAGTTACTGTGATACTTACTCGTCCAATGAGTAAGTCCTCTTCTTCAATTATCTCTTGCTTTCCAAAACAAAGTTGTTAACTGTAATTTGGTAATTACTCTACACATGTATGCATAAGAAAGAGAAAATAGAAAACCTCTTGTAGATTAATGTATAGGAAATATATTTGTTTGTAGACTTCCAAGTTGATATAACATAAAGAACAGGTTATACTAATTATGATTACTATCTTACATTTTGTGTTTTTTTCTCATTTGTTAAGGCTATTATTTCATGCAGATTGAAACATAGGTGGGAGGATTTATGTTCCTTTCGTGCTTTCCCTTACAAGTTCCAGACATCTTTACAGTTATTTGAGCTTGTTGATGATTATATTCAATCAGAAATCAATAAGCCTCCAACACAAAGAACTTGCACTGTAAGTTTTTTATCTGAATTAATATTTCACGTTTTATGTTGTCACTCTCAAGTCTCAACATTGTCACAGTCACACATTTAACTTCAGAGATGTACGTGCTTTACTCGCCTTTGGCTGTTTCATATTTTTCTTATCCCCTGGCATAAAGTGAGAGCATTATGGTTTACCTAGGTGATGTAAAAATGCTCAATTTTCCTTTTTGCTTGAACAATCAACAACCAGTGAAGTTGCTGACCGGGGCGGAGTTCCATACTGTTGTAAAAAAAATTCTACGACGACGATGCATATAAATTAAATCACACACACACACACATATTTAAAATATTATTAAATTAAATCGTTTGACCAATCTGAGCCAGGGTACTGGTTACGCCACTTGTTGTTGATTACTCTATAGAATATTCCCTATTCTGATATTTTGTGCACATTTAGTTGCTGTAATTTATGTCACATTAAATAAAATATGAGAAAATTTACTTAATTGTATCTTTCATGCATGAAGTTACTGTACGAAATTCCACCAACTATCTAAGCTGAATCTTACATGCTAATTTTGTAGATTGAATCTGGGTGGTTCTCACCCCACAAGATCAACTGTATAAGACAACGTCTTATGGTGAGGTACCTATCAATATTTCCCAAACCTGGCGCACAGAATTTACTCAGGGCTGCTACTTCAAGGTTTGAAAAATTGAAGAGGGAGTGCATTGCGAACGCCGCGAAGCTCGATGGAAAGGAATCTCTGCAAGCTAATTCAGGTTATGTCAACTCTTTTTCAGTTTTTCATGATTCTTTATATTGATAATGCTTTAGTTTATACATGTATACATTAAAAGCAAGCAAATTATTGCCTTATCCAATTACATGTATATATGAAGAATTGATAATCTGTCCACTTCAAACCTCCTGTTAAGAGCTGAATATCAAACCTTTGCTTAGTTCCTTGGCTTCTAAGAGATCCCAACATAATATTTTTTTGGTATTATATGATCTACCATATGATAAGGGAGAATTCGGTCATTTCTATCTAGGTTCCTCTGAACAAAAGTTTAGTTTGTTGTCTAATATGATTAACAGATTATAAACCAAATTGGAAGCATGTTTTGTTACAAAACCAAGATTTAGTTTGTTTTCATACTAAAAATTATTATATGCTGGTATGATAAATGGAATTTTAATTGAAAATAAATTGATAAATGTTTTGCATCTGGAACAAAGGCTTGGAAGAAAATGAGGAACCCAACAATGTTGAAGATGATGAAGAGGCTGCTGAGGTTAATGATAGTGATGAGGAATCGGAACAAGAATTTGATCAGGTAATTCTTATCAATGTTTTCAGATTTTTTCTAAATTGTTTGTGTTAGCAATTAATGGTTTTAAAGAGGATAGTTTTTAATTTATGGTGTTGAATTGTGTAGGCTGGAGACAGTGAAATGGCTCTTCCGTTTGATTCTTGTATCCTTTTTCTATTTGAACACTAAATTTACTACTATGGGCCCGTTTGGATCGGCTTATTTGGGCTTATCTACTGGCATAAACAATTGTGAGACTGTTTGGGAGAGCTTATGAAAACAATTTATTATGACATGTTTATAAGTTGTTTCCAGCTAATTTCCATAAGCTCATCAGGATGGCTTATGAAAACAGTTTATAGCTTATAAAAAATAGTTTAACATTATTTTATCTTGTATTATAAAAACAGCTTATGCATAAGCTCTAGTACGATAAAGCGCTTATGCCATAAGCGCTTAATTAAGTTGTTTATCCAAACGGGTCCTATGTTTAAAAGTTGCACCCTCATTATTTCATGTATCTTTATCTCATTTTGATGGCTAAGTTTATTGTTAAGTTTTCTCAAATTTGATTGAAAGACCTGCAAGCAATTTTGAATTCCTTAATAATTTTCAGATCTCAACATGGAGAATGTTTCAAGGGCCCATTTACAGGAACTTTTTGATACCTTTCCCTCTAATGAAATTGATGGTGACAGAGCGCAAGAAAATGACAGTGACGACGAAGAATATCATATATACGAGGAAGATAGTGAGGACAGCTTTTCTGATGAATGATTGCTAGGATGTTAAATATAATCTCCAGAATTGTTACTGGAAATTTTGCAGTTTAGTTGGCTAGGATGTTAAATATAATCTTAGAGTAGCATTATCTTTGGATTAGGAAAGAAGATAGGAGAAGAGAAAGGAAAGGAAAAGAAGGGAGAAGAGAAAAAAAAAGTAAAAAAAAATTAGATGATTGTTTAATTATTTGGTTTGAGATAAGATGAATAGAAAAAGTGAGAGGAAACAAAGTATTTGTTGCAAAATTACTAAATATCCTTAGAAGTGAAAATGAAATATGATTGAGAGAATATATAAATGGGCATGTTTGTCATTTTGCTAATTTTGCAACCATTCCATTTGTTTTGTTCCCAAATTTGGAGGAAGAGCCATGAAGAGCCCAATAATTTGTTTCTCTTCCTTCATTAATAACTCAACTAAAGGGTGGAAAAGCTTTTCGGATTTGGATTCAGTGTAGGTGTTTTTTGCAACTTTAAGCTTATTTTGGAGGGAAAAAAATAAGAGAGAAAATTAGGTAAGACGTGAGAGAAAATATTTGAAGAGTGAAAGATAAGACACAAAATACCATTTAAATATTATTATGGAAGGTGTATGAGTTCCTTTTCCGTCCCAAAGGCACTCAATCCATTCTCATATGTATATAAAGTTAAGATAACATTTGAATATTTTTTTGAAAGATAGTTTTTAAATATTATTATGAAGAGTAAACAGTAATAAAAAAATTACATACTAAAGCAAAAGAGTAATATAAAATGAAGTTACATAATTGTTATTTTAAATTTTAGTCTTTGTTGTATTTTGTATTTTCAAAGAATATTTGAGTTGAATTATTTAGAATTATATCATTATTTTATTTTTTTGGTTTCTTTTGAATATTTTCTCATCTCAACCAAAAAAAAATTCCCCTCCCCAGAATTGACAAAGGAGTGACAAGTGTCACTTAAAACTCACACACACAACTACAAAGTTTCGAGTTTCAACTCGAGACATGATATCCAACTTAATAATTTTGGCATTTGGCAGTTCAGTTACGCCTTACTGATATCAAATGAGGTGTTTTATTATTGTTTTCATTCCTAGTGTGTGTACTTATTTACACCCACACAAAATCCCATACACATTTCATTTTTCATTTTGTCCCCACTCCACCTCACCTCACCTCACCTCACCTCACCTCACCCACCTCTCCCCTCCCCAACTTCACATTTTTAAATTTTGTTGTCACCTCCTTCCTAGTTGGTAGTTAAAGAAATTGTTTGTGGTTAGCTGATGAGATTAGATACATTATACATATGGCTACAGTCTTGTTAGATTCTACTGGCTATTGTTTCTAGACCAGAACAATTATAAAGCTATCTAAACTATAAATATATGGTTAAGTAACAAGTAGTATTAGTTCCAAATCTTGGTATCACACTCATTGATCTTGAATGCAGTTCTGCTGTTTTAAATTTTAGGAGGATTATGGTATGGAAAACGAATAAAAAAACTTAAAAAAAGATTTTTCTTTTCTATTCATGATACTGAAATTACCTTATTCTAGCTTAAAATAGTTTCAATGATTCATAGATACAGTTGTGTACTATTGTATTGTATCTACAATAATTATGTAACTAATTATAGATAGCCCATAAGTTAGATAGCAGACCACAACAATGAATCCTTGAAAGTGACTGCAAAATGAAATTTCCATGTTTTTGGAGAAATTGAAGGGTAAGACAGGGATTATTATTATTATTATTATTATTATTATTATTATTATTATTATTATTATTATTATTATTATTATTATTCCAAACTCTACCTAAATGTGGGAGCTGCGCATATATTATTACACAGTCCAATTTAATTTAAAAAGTGTGTTGAAACAAAAAAAAAAAGCATTTCTCTTATATTTAAATTTTGATACCACCGGGAAATGAATTCTCTAGGTGTGATTATTGTATAGCGTTTAATTTTGTGAATTAGGTTGTTTAGATATTGTGAATGTATTTTGGCCCCTCCGTCTAATTATCGTTCTATTTCTAATCGAAACAGTGATGTCAATTGGGTAACATAACATTCCACTCAGGCCAAGTTACGTGCCAAGTCATACCCTGACGCAGCACATCAACATCTTTAGTTAGAAGTTGATTGACAATTGCACGGGGGATCAAACTTGCACAACTGCAATACCTCAAGAGCTCAATTTGCGCACTTTGAATTCAGGAGACCAAAATTGCATAATCACAATATTTGGAAGACTTAATTCATATTAGAACCCTAGTGGAGACTAATATTGGACAACCGCTATACTTGAGAGATTGAAAGTGAAATTAAGCCAAACTGAAATGATGAACATGCAAGAGGAAAAACGAAACCTAAGTTACGAGAAGAATATGTGTGCGCAATACAAAAATGAATAAAAATATAAGAGGGAATGTACATTTGAATAATTAAAGTATGCATATGGCCTCATTAGACTTGAATTCTAGGTTACATATGGCCTCAAGGGGAAAGTATATTCAAAAAAGACACTCTAGCATTAATAAGACACTTAAACAAGCAATCCAACCCATTCTCAAGCCCTTCAATGACAACCACAACACCTTCAATCTCTCTATATGCAAATAAAATCTTCTCATTCTCAAAATCCTTACTTGAATTATCAATAACCATTCTACAAAGTGCTAAATCCATCTTTTCCAATTCATTTATATTCTCCTCTTGATTATTACCTTCAACTTCAAATACTCCTTTCCTCATAAGTCTTGACACAAATGTCCACTTATTAACCTTTGACTTGAAAATTGGTGAACCAAGAAATGCCACTAATGATTGAAAAATTGAGCTTGTAATCAAACTAGCTTCTCTAAGAACTCTCACAATAGAAGAAACATGATGGTTAAGTTCTAAAAGAGGAAATCCCTCAAATGACCCATCTATTTGCTTCAATAAAAGCAATGATTTCATGCATGATTTTCTCATTCTTCTTCTTAAACTCCAATATGAACAAATATGAGTTTCAATCACTAAATCTCCAACTTTTTTTCTTCTAAGTGCTGATTGAAGTTCTTGACAATTTCCCTTCATTAACATGATGGAATCTCTAGTTTCTCCTAATATGTCTAAGAATTTTACAGGACAATCTAACAACTCATCAACCCATTTCTCATTTTGATGAAGAAATAATGCTTGTTGTGTAAGTGACAATTTCAAAAGATCTTCAACACATTTGTATAACTCAACAAGAGCACATAGACCAAAACAAATTGTTTCAACTTTTGAGGATGATGATTCTTCCCATGATTTAAGCTTGTTTAGCTCCTCTTCAATTCTAATTGTGCTTGGATGTGATCTACTTGGTAAACTAATAGACCTAATGCCATAATTCTTTGGTGAAGAAAATGTAGCCATAGTTGCTTTTTTCATCATAGTAAAAGGGTGTTTAGATACTATGATATGATGATGATCTTGTTATATGTTATGATGACAATTGGATATATAACATCAAGTGAAGGAAAATTTTGAGTTTTTAATGTTGTTGTCACTTGTCACATCTTCTACCAGAAATACAAGTAACCACTTATATTTTAAATAGAAATCCTCTACATGTTACATATGGTGCAAATTTAACCTCACATCTTGTTCTAATGTCGATTAAAAGTCCATTCCATGTCTTAGTCACTAATTTCAATATCTTTAATGAACCTATTGAATGGTTTTGTTCATGAAGGTTGGTTATTATTATTATTATTATTATTATTATTATTATTTTATTGTGTTATTGCTGTGCAGTATCTACTGATTTTGTCGGTGACTAATCTACATCGGAAAATTTGGCTGGTGTCATGTATCCAGCTTTTTCAATCCGTGTGGTTCTCCCTCCCAACATAGTTTTTTCATATCTGAGATTCGAACTCGAGACCTTGAAGTAGGATCCGAGCCCAATTATCACTCTTACCTATCTTCTTGGTTGAAGGTTGGTTATTATTAAAGCTTGTCTTGCAAAATTCTATGGACTTGTATTGTGCTATAATAGGATTCAAGATATGGCAAATCACTTTAATTTGTCTTTTTGTTATGGAATTAGTGGATAAAAATGGAAAAGAATTATTGTAATTTTGGCGAATCACTTTTTCTTTGTCATTTTGTTATGGAATTAGTGGATAAAAAGTGGCAAACAATGATTTTAATTTTTTGTTGATCGAATGGCACGTTGGTACTTTGTTCTTTTTATAGGACGTGTTCCCGTGAGTATGAATTAGAAGTGATTCATAAAATCAAAATAGAGATACATACTGAATTTTAAATTTAATTTGACAGCAATAAAGTGGAATAGGAGAAAAAAGAGAGAAAAGAGGCTTTAATTAGATCAAAGCCTCACATCGAAAGTTCTCAAACCAAAACAGTAAAATAGAACCCCCAATGAGCTTCTTAAAACTACTTTCTGTGTACAAAGGTGCAAGAAAAATCTAAAAACCAATCTAACTAACAAAAGTTAGATAAACAATCTCGAGAACGGAAGAACTAATCAAACGCTGGCTAACAAAAGCTAATCAGAAAATCTAATAACTCTCGAATTAGATAAAAAAGAAACAGAGACGGAATTTGTCCATAACAAGAAATATTCATGATTATAGAATTTACCTATTATTATATTCTAATAATTGCAACCTAACAAAGTTTGACCAAAAAGGATTGATACTTCTACTATGCTATAAAAAGCTACTAATCTCCCAATGGTTCATATCTGCCGGCCCCAAACAATTTTTTATTTTTCTTTTCATTTAGAATCTTTACAAGGTGTGTCCTAATTCAACATTAATTAAGGAACATTTGCTAGCTTTATTTGACAAAAAGAAGGTAGGAGTCTTGCTCAAGCCTATTAAATATCATTAATTATTATTAACTAAATATTAAATGAATTTTCTGATTACAATTAGTTTGGTTTGAAATTTGAATTGCATTGGTTTTTAGTTTTTGGTTTTTTCTTCTCTAAATTTTTTATTTCATCATTATTGATTGCAAAATTAAAATAATCCTTATTTCATAATATCAAAACTCAATCATCAAACAAGCCAAATACTTAATACTATCATTAGAAAAGTAACAAAATATATACCAAAAACTTAATACATCAAAGTAGGCAAATTCACAAACACTTTCTGTATTTACACTCAAAATATATATAAATATATATTAATATAATTAATTATTATAATAAAATTCATATTTTAGATTATTTTCTCTGAAACTTAGTAAGTATATGATAAAATTGGAAAAGAAGATTTGAAATACGAGTATGATAATGTAATTATAAGTATAATATTAGATTGTATAATGGATCTATTCCATATGTGAGGTATCCAAAAATCAATCCAATAAAAATATTGGTTAATTTACAGTTTTTCGATTTGGTTGTTGTAGTTTACATTAGATTAGACCGATTTACAAAAATCTCTAGTTTAATTTTTGAATGTGTCTTTTGTTAGTCAAGTTTGCCCTTAAAATGTCTTCTAATGGTGAATTTAATTTCTAAAATTACGATCAGAAAACTCTCTCATATGCTTTTGAAAGTTCAACACAATCATAGACTCTTGTCATAGTGCTCACACATCTAAAAACCAAAATTACTATTTATTTATTCTAAAAACATTACGACTCATGTGTAAAGACTCTTGATTTTATCTTTAATCTAATTTCTAAAAGAACAATATTACAAGCCAAAAAGGCCCATATTTTTGTCACTCCTCTTTACTCTCCCACCCCCTAAAACTAAATAACTTTCTTTCTCCTCATTTTTGTACAAATTTTATTTTTTGTGAGAAATTATGTTTAACACACTCAATAATTTGGTACTGGATAATCTCAGTACGAAGGTACCGAAGGTGTATTAATGAACTATCTAACACCTCTGGTACACTAGTATCGGACTATTTCAGTACTTTGGTATATGATGTGTATGTTCAAAAAATACATGTATGGTACCTTAGTTTCTGAGCTGCTTGGAACTAAGGTACCATGCAGTACTTAGATTCAATAAAAAAATAGCAGAGTAACACGAAGGAGAGGTTGGAAGAAAAATCACCGTGGTGGTGGTGGTGCGACGTGAACGCACGATCTTGGTAGTGGTGAGAAGAGGGAGAGAGCTTGCTTGCAAGGAGACAGAGAGTGAAGAGGTAGTGTGATTGGGTGAGGGAGTGAGACTGAGAGGTCTTAGTTAGGGAGAAGGAGAAGAGGGAGTGGGAGTCGGAGTGAGTGGGAGTGAAGTAGGGGTATTTTGGAGTTTTTAGAAAAATTGGCGAGTATGAATATATTTCCTCATAAAAAATGAAGCCAATGCAAATCTGCCTCACACCTCTTACGAAGCCCAAAGTCTTCCTACATAAATACAACTATCCTAATGCCCATGCGATGCACGCAGTCGGTTAAGTTTAGTTTGTGTAAAATATATATAGTCTAATAAAGTGAATACAAATTAACCATTTGGTTGGTGTGTATACAAAAAATACCTAGTAGAGAAGGTCAAATCGTTAAATGGATTTCAATACGTGGGGGAATAGTCTCTATAGTTACACGGAAGGGTACCCTGATTTACCAATAAAAGGGGTTAGTGCGAGTACTCATTAAAGAACAAAAATTATAAAAATAAATTCACTTTTCAAAGGTTATAGAAAAGTATGGTTCTAAAAAAAGAATATAAATAAATAATTTTTCAAAATGGAGAAATTAGTAAAAGGGTGAGTTGCATGAGTTAATATCAATTAGTTTTTTAGACAAATTAAGAAAGAGAAGCCACACATTTTTTGTTCATGCGTGCTGGAGACTGAATTTTTGATCAAAATGAAAGCAATAAAAATAAACACGGAATAGAAACAACCTAAAGTCTAACATGCTCTATCCCCATAACATCGACTATAAGGAGAGGCCAAACAATGGTAGGACAGAGATGACACGCATGATCTCCATGGTTCATATTAGCTCCAAACTTTGCAAAACCAATCAGTACACGAGTTGCCCTCACGAAGCGTGTGGACATAAGTCAAATCCAAAGAAAGTCTTGAGAAAAAATGATTTGATGTAGGAAATAATGGAAGCATAGGGGTGGATATCTTCAAGCTCATGAGCTATCAACAATAGGGCGGTTTCAGAGTTTGATTCACAAATAATAAGCCTATAACCATCAGACCAATCTAAGTTCAATCGTTTGGCAATTGCATGGAGCTCTGCATTCAAGTTATTAACAATGCCACAACTTCCTGAGAAGCCAAGAAGCCAACCACTTGTATGATCCCCGAAGTAATTCCCCCATAGCCACTACGACCGGGTTACTAATGGAGCTTCAGTCAACGTTAAGACTGGATTTAAGAATGTTTATCATTTTCTATATATTCATTAAATACTATTAACAATCAAATACTAAAAATGAGACTAAAAAAATAATATAAACACTAATTTAAGCATGATTCTAATACCTGTTGGTATGGAATGATAAAAATAAGAGTCATAAAAAAGGAGGTCGACGGGAGTACTTATTAAAGAAACAAAAATGGAGGGCACGAGTACTTGCAAAATATAAATATATAAGAAGAAATGCAAATAAAAGAAAAAGAATTATAAAAATAAATAAATTTTTTAAGTTGTGAGTTGCGCTTTAAATAAATTAAATTTTGAACGGCTAATTTTTTTTCTGAACTCTATAGTACTCCAAACCATATTATTAATTAGCATCACATTTTACGTATTTTGTCGCAAAATAATTTTTTATCACCAACCAATTATTGAGGAATGAACTTCACATATTTGAACATCTAATTTTTTTCGACTCTAAAGTACCTCAAAATACATTGTTTAGCATTACACTTTACGTATTTTGTTACAAAATTATTATTTTTTCACCAAACTGGTTATTAAAAAATAATTTTTTTTTTCCGTATTTGAACATCTAATTTTTTTGGACTTTAAAGTACCTCAAAATAAATCGTTTAGTATCGCGATTTACGTATTTTGTCTCGATTTTTGTTTACCAATCTGGTTGTTGATGAACGAACTTCATGTATTTAAACATCCAAATTTTATTAAAATACCTCAAAACACAATACTTTGCGTATTTTATTACGAAATTAATTTGTTTTTTCACTAAACCAATTAGTATTAAGGAACAAACTTCACCTATTTAAAAATCTAAAACTTCTTTCCCACTTTAAATTACTTCAAAATACACTATCAAAATATGAAAAAGTAGAGGAAAAAAAAAGGTGAAGATTTGGTCCCAAACTGTAAAACTGGAAAGACGGGACTCGATGTAAAAGATAGGATAATGCCCAAACCTCAAAAATCAATCATCCAATTGACGTAAACAGAGAAAAAGAAATTGGGTAAATCCAGCGCATGAATCGATTCTGCATCACAGATATTTCGCCAAATAATCACTGTCCAATAAAAGTCTAAAGGGAAAAAGTGCCAAGAAAAGGAAGGTATGAATCGAATTTCAATACTCTATAGCATTTGTTTGTCTCCAAAAGAAAATTACAATCTTGTGAACTAACTAATCATGCTCTTTTTTTTTTTTTTTTTTTTTAATAGAAGACAAGGTAAAGAGGCTGAAATTGAATCAAAGAGGACGCAAGCAGCGAAAAAGATCTTAAGGTACCAATCTTACATGAAAGGAAATGGTGAAATACTGAAATGTTGTTTTTAACTAACATGTCAATATTTAATAACAAGAAAATAATTAGGACAATGAAGAATGTGATATAAGAATTAAAACAAAAGATACCAAAATATAGATTATAAACTTTTCCTTGTATTTGATTGTTTAACTATTGAATTGTGTATATATACAAATTGATGAGGCAAAATTTTACAATCCTCAATAGATCCCTAAAATATAGATACTGTAAAGGATTTGGATAGAAAATTGGTACTGGACACACACTAGTGAGTCATGATGTTCAAAAGGCTGGCTCTAGTTTTAAGCAAGTGCCTAAACATGCTCTCCAAACCGTTCTCTAAGCTTTCAATGGCATTCTCCAAAGCCTCCAAACTTTGATGTGCAGCCGTAATGTTCACAACATTACTACTATCTCTTAGAAGGGTAGCTAGAGATGCTTCCACACACTGCAATTCATTCACATTTTCGTTGTTCTCTTCACATGATATCACCCCCTTATGCATCAGTTTTGAAAACCATTTGGTAGCCTTTGACTTTGAAGCGGAAACGACCAAGAATGATAAAAGGGATTGGAAGATAGACATGTTTATTCTAATGACTTCCCTAAGAACTCTAATCATTTGGTGATCTTGATTCAAGACTGGAGACACTCCAAATTTTTCATCCATCTTTTTGAGAGATGTGAGCAACTTCCTTGCATTCTTCTTCATCTTCTTTGAGAAGAAATTGTATTCAGTTACACTTGTTTCAATGCTTGAATCACCCTTTTTCCTTCTAAGAGAAGATTGAAGGGATTGAACATTTTCCTTGATTTGTAATAACGTGTCCCTTGTGATGCCACATATATCCAAAACTCTCACTGAACCATCCAACAGATCTTCCATGCATTTCTCATCTTGATGGCTAGAAATGATCTTTTGGGTTGATGGCATGTTTAACAGATCTTCCAAGCAAATATACAAGTCTTCAAGAAAGAACAAGCCATTACCAATTGACTTTGATGTTGATGTAGATGTGGAAGTAGCTTCCCAAGTCCTGATTTTGTTTAGCTCTTGTTCTATTCTGGTGGAGCTTGGATGAGATGCAGAAGGAAAACTGTTTGAGCGAATATGGTATTTGCTTCCCATTTTGCTCTTTTAATTTCTTGCTTGTTCTTATTTTCTAAGAAGCTGAAACTCAATGTTTGTTTGCTCTTACCAAGTCCTTGACTCTGTCATTCATGATTGCTTGATAATTTCATATAAAAAATAGTTAGCACTGTTGATGCACCTCTCTTAATCATTGTGTGGAGCATGTGGTGCCTGCATGGATTTCTCTTTGAATATGGTAAGTTTGTTATATATCTGCCCAACATTGTGAATAATATAACAATTAAATGTGATATTAAATCTGCAAGATGCCGATGGTACTAATAAAATTGGTTTGAAGTGGCATGTCCACCTAGTGTTGGCAATCAGAAAACCTCATTAGTCATCAATTAGTTTGCCTCCTCTGCTGCCACATAACCCTCATCATTTCAATTATTAAAATGATGATGCTTATCGATTCTGAGATGTCCCCTCGATTGTCTCAATAAGAAGGTTGAGATCCGGATCTCATGATTTAGAAAAATGCACATTAGTTGAAGTGACTGACAGGTAAGTTTTTAACAGCCCATACAGACAACTAAATGAAGAGCAAATTAATAGCATTAGATTATTTTTGTCTTTGTACTGTAGTGGTACTTGCTCCTATGCTATTCATGTCTCCTATTGATTTTACCTCTCAGCATAAACTATTAAAATTGAGCTGTCTGAAGCATAATGTATCTGCGTGTAACCTTCTTAGAGTCTTAACAAAGTTCCCCTCATCAACATAAACAAGTCAAGCTTAAACAATTATGATCATTAAGAAGAGCCAAACACAGTGAAGTCATCCATAAAAATCTCAATGAATTTTTCAATCAAGTAAGAGAAAACGACCATCATAACCTTTGGAAAGTGGCAGTGCATTACACAAACCGAAACACATCCTTTTAAATGCAAAAGAACCATATAGGCATGTAAAACTAGTTTTATCTATGATAGGACCCTAAAATAAATCAGAGGTAGTGGAGGGAATAAGAATGGGTTGTTTAATAAGTAATAATTAAGTAGTAGTGGGGAATAAGATTGGTCTTGTTTAATAATTAAGAAGTAGTGGGGGAATATGAATGTTCAAAGTGGAAGAGTAGTAGAGTGGTCACAGTTGAGAATAAATAGAGTTGGAGAGTAGGGGAGAGGGGAGGCTGGTTTTGGGATTGGAATTGGGACTTGGGACTTGGCAATTCTATGTTGTTATTTTACTATTTTCTTCATCTTTGTAATCTGATCTTCTGCAATTCTGAGACATCCTCAGAATTGTTGATTTAAATAAAGAGATTGTTCATTTTGTTCTTATATGTTCATGGGTTCTCATCAATTTAGATCTTGTGAAGCCTTTGGTATTTGCCAATAACCGGTGTGCCCATCCAAAAACATTAGAAATCATATTCAAACATACTACAATTAATTGGTAGGCCAATAGGATAAACATGATTAATAACTATGCCTGACGAAACTAAGTTTTGTTCTTTCAATCAATTTCAACTTCCTTGTTCTTTATGCTTTCCTTAGATTTAAGGGAAATATTGTAAATTGTAAGTAACCAAACAGGTTAATAGAATGACTAATAATCAGGATATGAAAGGCACAAGTGAACTGCATCCCTAGTTTTCGCTCTACTGCTTTCTCTAACTTACTTTACACTCTTTTTTGTGGTTCTACACTGATAGAAGTAGACTATTTGGACAGGTATTTACTAGAAGAAAGAAGGGTGTTTTGGGAAATTCCACTAGGAATGATTCCCACTCAGAATGATTGCCTTGTGCGTGGGTGTGAGCGTATCTGTCCTGCTGGCAGATACTAACTGTTAGGAGAGAGAAATTGGTAGGAGTATATGATGCACACTTTTGGGGTGAGGGAGGTAGGCAAGTATTTGGAGTCTTCTCCATTTGGGAGGTATCGGGTCCCTCGAAGTACCCTAGCTTTTTCATACTTTTTCTTGCTATTTTCATCTATTGTACTAGCTGACTTACACACGATCGACTTTTTCTACTATATTGAATCAATAGAATAAAGACTTATCACCTTGATAGTACTAGTTTCACTTCATTCTCGTTGTTTATATCAAATTGAATCTATCAATTTGGTATTATTGAGCATCGATTTCTCGGATGTAATGCCGTGACAAGAAACGAAATGGAAAACAGAGTAATCGCTATGGAGCAGAAAATGGAGGAAGTTCGCAACGTTTGACGGAAATGGCGACTACGTTAGGCGACTACCACGCCGTGGGACGAGCTCCGAGCGACGACGAGGTGAGGTGTGGATCGAGGATGAGGATGAGTCGACGCCACCACGACGTTCGCAATCTCGTGGGGTGACACACCAGTACCGTGGAGGAAGGCGAAAGCTCGACATACCCGTGTTCTCGGGCGACGACCCGTATGGATGGATAATCCGGGTCGATAGGTATTTCCGAATCAATGGTGTTCGAGAATCAGAGAAGTTGGACGCAGTTGTGATTGCGATGGAAGGACGAGCACTCAACTGGTTTCAATGGTGGGAACAACAAGCTCCGATGCGTACTTGGGACGAGTTCAAGTTTGCCGTGAAACGACGCTTCTGTCCTGAACTTCTGAACAATCCCTTGGGTCCTTTGTTGAGTTTGAAACAAGAAGGAACGGTAATGGAGTATCGGGAGAAGTTTGAGCTTCACATTGCTCATTTGAGGAGAGATGAACATAGCATGCTGGATAGTATTTTTCTTAACGGGCTGAAGGGTGAGTTGCAGGTCGAATCGAAGTCAGACGATTATGAGGACTCACGACCTCATGGATCGTGCGATGATGGTGGAGGAAAAAACAATGCCCCGAGTAAGAAAAGGAATCGATGAAGGAGAAGAATGACTGGAAGGGAACCAATTCCAAATTCCGTAGCACTTGGAGTACTCCAAGTGACAGAAAGGAAGGAGGAAGCAACGCTGATGAAAAGAAAGTAACTAGTAGCAGTGAGGGGAGTAAGGGAAGAAGGTTGAGTCCAGCTGAACTTGATGAGAGACACAAGAAGGGGTTGTGCTTCAAGTGTGGAGACAAATGGAACCGAGATCATGTGTGTAAGTTCAAACACATGAAATTGGTATTATGTGAAATGGAAGAAGGTGATGAAGAAGAGGAGTGGGGATTGTCTGATCAAGAAGAGAAACTGGTGGTGGAAGAGCTGAAAACTTTGCAGCTGTCATTGCAAAGCAAAGAAGGGTTGACATCTAACAAATCCTTCAAAGTTTGGGGCATTATCAATGGTAGAAGAGTCCTAATTCTCATTGACTCTGGTGCTACCAGTAACTTTATAGCACCTGGGTTAGTTGAAGAGTTGAAGCTTCTATTGCATGACACTCCAATTTATTTAATTGAAATTGGAACTGGTGAGTTGGTGAAGAATAAGGGGGTGTGCAAAGGGCTGGAGTTTCAGGTGCAGGGAGTGAAGTTTGAGCAGAATTTTTTCTTAATGGAGTTAGGAGGAACAGAGATGGTGTTGGGAATGGATTGGTTGGCTAGTTTAGGCAACATTGAAGCCAATTTCCGGAACTTGAGCTTGAAATGGATTCATGAAGGCAGTCAACAGTGTATACATGGAGAGCCAGAACTGAGTAATGTGCAGGCTTCATGGAAAGCTGTCATGAAAGCTCTGCAAGGTGAAGGACAAGGTTTTTTGGTGGAATGTATGGATGATTACGAGCAGCGCGAACGCAGTAGTAAAGTTGGGAAGTGTGTGCAGCGCATTCCACGAAGTTTTCACTATGCCACAAGGGCTGCCACCTCCAAGAAGCCAAGATCATGCCATCATCATGAAGCCTGGTGCTGCCATACCAAACATAAGACCTTACAGGTATCCTTTTTATCAAAAAAATGAGATAGAAAAGATAGTTAAGGAAATGTTACATGCTGGAATCATTAGGCACAGCACTAGTCCTTTTTCAAGTCCAATTATTTTGGTTAAGAAAAAAGATGGAGGCTGGAGGTTTTGTACTGACTATAGGGCTTTGAATAAGGTAACTGTGCCAAATAAATTTCCCATCCCTGTTATTGAGGAATTGCTGGATGAATTATGTGGAGCTGTGGTGTTTTCCAAGCTAGACTTGAAATCAGGGTACCATCAAATTAGGATGAAGGAAGAAGATATAGCTAAGACTGCTTTTAGAACACATGAGGGACATTATGAGTATCTTGTGATGCCTTTTGGTCTCACTAATGCTCCCTCTACATTCCAAGCATTGATGAATGAAGTTTTGAGGCCCTATTTGAGAAAGTTTGTTCTGGTATTTTTTGATGACATCTTGATATACAGTGGCAGTGAGTTAGAGCATGAAGAACACCTGAAATTAGTGTTGACTGTGTTGAAAGAGCATCAGTTGTATGTTAACAAGAAAAAATGTGCTTTTGGGCAGTTTCAGATAGAATATTTGGGTCACCTCATATCCAAGGATGGTGTGGCAGCCGATCCCAAGAAAATTGAAGCTATGATGCAGTGACCTGAACCTAAAGACATCAAGGGACTTAGAGGGTTCCTCGGTTTAATGAGTTATTACGTAAAAATTTGTACAAAACTATGGCAAGATTGCTTGGCCTTTGACTCAATTGTTGAAGAAGGATCAGTTCTTGTGGAGTGATGAAGCTCAGAGGGCTTTCGAGACCTTGAAGAAAGCTATGACAACCATTCCGGTATTAGCCATGCCTGATTTCACCAAGGAGTTTGTAGTGGAGACAGATGCTTCGGGTAAAGGGCTAGGAGCAGTATTGATGCAAGATGGCAGACCTATTGCTTTCTTGAGTCAAACATTATCTGATAGAGCACAGAAGAAGTCTGTTTATGAAAGAGAGCTCATGGCAATTGTGGTTGCTATTCAGAAATGGAGACCGTATCTATTGGGGAGACACTTTAAAGTTCATACAGACCAGAAAAGTCTCAAGTTCCTGGCTGAACAGAGGATCATGGGTGATGGACAGCAGAAATGGATTTCAAAAATCATGGGATATGACTTTGAAATTAAATACAAGCCAGGAAAAGAAAACGGTGTAGCTGATGCATTGTCTCGGAAACTGCAGTTTTCTGCTGTCACCTCAGTTCACTGTGAGATATGGGATGGGTTGGAAGAAGAAATTCAAAATGATGAGAAGCTGAAAGTGAAGGTGCAAGACCTTCTGGGAAATTCTGGGAGTCATCCAGGTTATGCTCTCAAGGGAGGCAGGTTGTACAAAGATGATAGAGTGGTTTTACCCAAAAATTCACCAAGAATTCAATGGGTTCTACAAGAATTGCATGACTCAGCCATTGGAGGACATTCTGGATTCTTTAGGACTTACAAACGAATTTCTAGCTTGGTGTATTGGGAAGGAATGAGGAAGACAATCCAAGAGTATGTGAAATCATGCGCAGTTTGCCAAAGAAACAAATATGAAACATTGCAACCAAGTGGCTTGTTACAGCCACTACCAGTACCTGACAGAGTATGGAGTGATATTTCCATGGATTTCATAGGTGGCCTTCCAAGAGTCCACGGTGTAGATACAGTCATGGTGGTTGTGGATAGGTTTACCAAATATGCTCATTTCTTGCCTCTTGGTCATCCTTACACAGCTAAGGAGGTAGCAGAATTGTTCACCAAAGAAGTGGTGAAGCTTCATGGATTTCCTAAATCAATAGTTTCTGACCGAGACAAAGTGTTCTTGAGTTCCTTTTGGGCTGAGCTATTTAAGCAAGTTGGCACTAAACTGAAATATAGTAGTGCGTATCATCCTCAAACCGATGGACAAACTGAGGTTGTTAATCGTTGCTTGGAGACTTATCTGCGATGTGTGACAGGTGCAAGACCAAAACAGTGGCCAAAGTGGCTCAATTGGGCAGAATATTGGTATAATACCAACTATCATGGCTCTCTTAAAACTACTCCATTTCATGCTTTATATGGGACAGCACCACCAGCTTTGATTAGAGGAGATATGCACCATTCTGCAGTTGAAGAAGTGAATAGACTCACTGCAGAGAGGAATGATATGCTGAAAGAATTACATGAACAGCTTACTAGAGCTCAAGATATCATGAGGTCTCAAGCTAATAAGCATAGGAGGGAGGTGGAATATCAAGTTGGAGACATGGTTTATTTGAAGATACAACCTTACAAGCTCAAAAGCTTAGCTAAGAGGGAAAACAGAAACTGAGCCCTCGGTTTTATGGCCCATATGAAATTGAGCAGAAGATTGGCAAAGTAGCATACAAATTGAAGCTTCCTCCGGATAGTAGAGTCCATCCTGTTTTTCATGTGTCACTCCTCAAGAAATCTATCACACCTACAGTGGTTTCCCGACCTTTACCCACTTGCTTGAATGAAGATTGGCTGTTAGATGTTGTGCCAGAAGCTATCAAGGAGCAGAGACAGAATTCTGAGGGCAACATGGAAGTATTGGTCAAGTGGAAAGGACTTCCAGACTTCGAAAATTCCTGGGAGTTAGTTGCTAAGATTCAGTGAGAGTTCTCGATGTTCTCCTCGAGGACAAGGAGAAATTTGAAGGGGAGGAATGATAGAAGTAGACTATTTGGACAGTATTTACTAGAAGAAAGAAGGGTGTTTTGGGAAATTCCACTAGGAATGATTCCCACTCAGAATGATTGCCTTGTGCGTGGGTGTGAGCGTATCTGTCCTGCTGGCAGATACTAACTGTTAGGAGAGAGAAATTGGTAGGAGTATATGATGCACACTTTTGGGGTGAGGGAGGTAGGCAAGTATTTGGAGTCTTCTCCATTTGGGAGGTATCGGGTCCCTCGAAGTACCCTAGCTTTTTCATACTTTTTCTTGCTATTTTCATCTATTGTACTAGCTGACTTACACACAGTCAGCTTTCTCTACTATATTGAATCAATAGAACAGTACTTATCACCTTGATAGTACTAGTTTCACTTCATTCTGTTGTTTATATCAAATTGAATCTATCATACACTCGCAACAATTCGACTCGGTCGCTTAGATAACATAGACCTTCTATTAATTCGGTACTGGTGCCATTCTCTATGGATTCGACAATTGGAACTCAAAAGTCCTTCTTTTTATTACTTGCCTTCAGAGAAACAATAATCAAAATACTACTCAGTACTCACCTTTGCAAGAATCACACTTGTCATGAAAGAACAAAATATTGATTTCATGTTATACTATATCCAAGACATCATCTGGTGCAAATTAAGAAGTGATAGGTCTAGTATTGATAGGTCTATTATAGTAGTACAGTTAGTTAGTTGGTTGCTGAATCAGTTACAGTAGTTTACAGTTAGTTAGTTAGTTGGTTGAGTGGTTAGTTAGTCAATACCAATAAGGCATGTAGCCTATAAATAGAGAAGGGAGTGGGATAGGAATAATCATCTTGTCAATTGTATACACTAGAGGGCCATTTGGCTTAGGAGAGGGTTGGATCTCTCAAATATCCAGCAACATTCATGTAATAGTCCTATTTCGTTCAATATATGATCTGGTACCTATCAGAATGACTAATAATCAGGATATGAAAGGCACAAGTGAACTGCGTCCCTAGTTTTCGCTCTACTGCTTTCTCTAACTTACTTTACACTCTTTTTTGTGGTTCTACACTCACAACAATTCGACTCGGTCGCTTAGATAACATAGACCTTCTATTAATTCGGTACTGGTGCTATTCTCTATGGATTCGACAATTGGAACTCAAAAGTCCTTCTTTTTATTACTAGTTGCCTTCAGAGAAACAATAATCAAAATACTACTCAGTACTCACCTTTGCAAGAATCACATTTGTCATGAAAGAACAAAATATTGATTTCATGTTATACTATATCCAAGACATCATCTGGTGCAAATTAAGAAGTTCATATATCAAAATATCCTACAAACTTCATCATAAAGATTGGACTTAAGTTGTGCTTAGTCCTGAAGACAGACGTAAGCAGTCTTAGTGGATTTGTTTCCTTTATCAATTTCTTTTATGCAGTTTTGATTATAAGGCTTATGCTTTAATTTGATCTTGGGATTATTTCTTTTTGCACATTGTGTTTTGTTTGCTCATAGTTTCAGGGGCATCTTGCTGTAACATTAACTATAGTCTTTAAAGAGAGAACATGATAAAACAAAAGACACCAAGATATAGTGTAAACTTTTCCTCGTATTTGATTGTATGACTATTGAATTGTATTGTATACATGTACAAATTGATAAAGCAAAATTTTAAATCCTCAGCAGATCTCTAAAATTTGGATGCTTTAGTGGATATGGAGATGATAATTACAACTGGACACACTCTATTGAGTCATGGTGTTCAAAAGGTAAACTCTGGTTTTAAGCAGGTGCCTAAATACACTCTCCAAACCAGTCTCAAGGCTTTCAATGATATTCTCCAAAGCCTCCAGTCTTTCACGTGCAACCTGAATCTTTGCAACATCAGAACTTTCACTAAGAAGGGTGCTCAAAGATGCTTCCACGCACTGGAATTCATTGGAATTCTCTTGACATGTTATCACCTCCTTGTGCATCAATTTTGCCACCCCAAACCATTTGGATGCTTTGGATTTTGTAGCAGGAACGTCCAAGAAAGACAAAAGGGATTGGAAGGTTGACATACTCATCACAATGACCTCCCTAACAACTCTTACCAGAGCAGCAAGGTCGTTATCTTGATTCAGGAGTGGGGATACTCCAAATTTACTTTCCATTTGCTTCAAAGATTTGACCAACTTTCTGACATTTTTCTTCATCTTTTTTGTGAACAAACTATATTCTGCAACACTTGTTGCAATGCTTGAATCTCCCTTTCTCCTTCTCAGAGAAGAATGAAGGGATTGAACATTTTCCTTGATCTGTAACAAGGTGTCCCTTGTGATGCCACATATATCCAAAACTCTCACCGAACCATCCAGCAGTTCCTCCATGCATTTCTCACCTTGGTAGTATGAAATGATCTTTTGGGTTGATGCCACATTGAGAAGATCTTCCAAGCAAATATACAAGTCTTCAAGAAATTGCAAGCCAGTGCCAATTGACTTTGATGTGGATGTGGAAGTTGCTTCCCAAGTCTTGGTTTTGTTTAGCTCTTGTTCGATTCTGGTGGTGGTGGGATGAGATGCAGAAGGAAAACTGTTTGAGCGAACATGGTACTTGTTTTCCATTTTGCTCTATTAATTTCTTGTTTGTTCTTATTTTCTAAGAAGAAGCTGAAGCTCTCAATGTCAATGTTTGTGTGCTCTTACCAAACTGAAAACTCTCTTTATATAGCTTGCAACCATTCATGATTGATTGATAATTTCAAATATAATGGCAAAATAAAAAATGATGCATCATTCATGCACAGTGCACACACCTTTCTTAATCATAGTGTAGAGCATGTGGTGGCAGCATGAATTTCCCTTTGAATATGGTAAGCTTGTTACATTTCTTCCCAACATTGTGAATGATATACAGTTGAATATTATATTAAATCTGCAAGATGCCGACGGTACTAATGAAATTGATTTGGAGTTGCATGTCCACCTAGTGCTGGCAATCAGAAAACTCATTAGTCATCAATTAGTTTGCCTCCTCTATTGCCACATTACCCTCATCATTTCAATTATTAAATTGATGCTGCTTATTGATTCAGAGTTGTCCCCTCGATTGTCTCAATAAGAAGGAGCTGAAGGTTGAGATCCAGATCTCATGATTTAGAAAAATGCACATTAGTTGAATTGACAGACAGGTAAGTTTTTAACAGCTCATGCAGACAACTAAATGAAGAGCACATCAATAGCATTAGATTATTTTTGCCTGTGTGCTATTCATGTCTCCTATTGATTTTACCCCTCATCAATAAACTATTACATTGATCTGTGTGAATAATTATTAAATTGAAGAAGTAATGAAAAGGATCTATATATGTAAAAAGAAATTATTAAGAATCCATATTACAAAACGCCTCTTAATAAATTATAGCAAGAAAGTTCACAGTACAATGAACATAGAAAAGAAAATAGTAGGAACCCACAAGGCTCTCTTTATAGGCAGAACTAGATCTTTGCAGAAACGAAGTACTATTGCATCATAGCATAAGACAAGAAAAATTTAGAGTTCTCCACTCTGGCCCCATAAAAAGATTGGGATCAAGACTCATTTCTATCCAAAATCATTCTAATTTTGGTTCTACTTTTAACAAAGTTCCCCTCATCAACATAAACAAGTCAATCTTAAAGTTCTATCAACACATCTTCTCTTAAGAGGTTTCAAATAGCGCAGAAAATATATTAAACAACTGTGATCATTAAGAGGAGTCAAACACATTGAAGTCATCCATAAAAATCTCAATGCTTTTTCAATAAGTCAAAGAAAATGACCATTATTACTTGCGCTATTCTTTATGGATTCGACGATTGGGACTCAAAAATCCTTTTTATTACTACTTTCCTTTAGAGAAACAAGAATCAAAGTGTTACTCATCTTTGCAAGAATCACATTTATCATGATAGAAACAAAATATAGATATCATATTGTACTAGATCCAAGACATCATTTGTTGCAACCAGAAGGCAAACATGATCCTACAGACTTCATCACTAAATATTGGACATAAGTTGTGCTTAGTCCTGCAAACATGTAGGCATCCTTTGGCTAAACTCCTTCATCAAAGGCTTAGTGGGTTTATTTCCCTTATCAATTTCTTTTATGCAGTTTTCGTTAGAAGGTTTATGCTAGTTTGATCTTTGTTTTAATTCTTATTGCATACTGCGTTTTGTTTGTTCTTAGGAAGAGAACATGATAAAACAAATGACACCAAAATATAGAGTATAAACATTTCCTTGAATTTGATTGTGTGACTATTGAATTGTATTGTATACATGTACAAATTGATAAACCAAAAGTTTTAAATCCTCAGCAGGTCCCTAAAATTTGGATGCTTTGATGGATTTGGAGAGATAATTACGATTGAACACACATTCTATTGAGTCATGGTGTTCAAAAGGGAGACTCTGGTTTTAAGCAAGTGCCTAAATACACTCTCCAAACCATTCTCAAGGCTCTCAATGGCATTCTCTAAAGCCTCCAACCTTTCACGTGCAGCTTGCATCTTGGCAACATCTTCACTAAGAAGGGTGCTCAAAGATGCTTCCACGCACTGCATTTCATTTGAATTATCTTCACATGTTATTACCCCCTTGTTCATCAATTTTGCCACCCCAAACCACTTGGATACCTTTGACTTTGAAGCAGGCATGGCCAAGAAAGACAATTGATTGGAAGGTTGACATGCTCACTGCAATGACTTCTTGAAATATTTAAGTTATTGTAATTATTCTTAGGATATAAAACGTTTTATCATAAAAAAACTTTCTAAAGCTTATCAACTTTGTTTTTAGAAAGTGAATAGAGAAATTCTAATTCTCAATTTGGATTTTTGCCATGTTGATTTTGTGTTTACTGACTTAATTATCTTTGTAATTACTTATATACATGTAGTGTCTCGATGTCCTAGATTTTAGGCATTAGTGGGGTCTTAGTGTCCATGTCTGTGTCGTGTTCGGTGTCTGTGTTGCATCCGATGTCCGTGTCCGAGTCTATTCTTCATAGGCCCAAACAGAAAAGTAGACATAATTTTAGTAACTTTAGCGTTTGCGCAGAGAACATAACATATCAACGTGCACTCAGAAGGTTAAAGGCAGATTAGAAAAATAAAACACAAATATAGAGTATAAAATTTTCTTTGTATTTGATTGTATGACTATTGAACTGCATACATGTACAAATTATTGAGGCAAAATTTTTCAATCCTCATGCAGATCCCTAAAATTTGGATGCTTTGCAGCATTTGGAGAGAATGTCTCATTGAACAAACACATTATTGAGTCATGATGTTCAAAAGGCTGGCTCTGGTTTTAACTAAATGCCTGAATACACTCTCCAAACCATTCTCTAAGCTTTCAATGGCATTCTCCAAAGCTTCCAAACTCTGATGTGCAGACTTGATGTTCATAACATTACTACTATCTCTTAGAAGGTTGGTTAGAGATGCTTCCACACACTGCAACTCATTCACATCTTCATTGTTCTCTTCACATGATATCACCCCCTTATGCATCAATTTTGAAAACCATTTTTGGTAGCCTTTGACTTTGAAGCAGGCACAACCAAGAAGGATAAAAGGGATTGAAAGATAGACATGTTTATTCTAATGACTTCCCTAATAACTCTAATCAATTGGTGATTTTGATTCAAGAGCGGAGATACTCCAAATTTACTTTCCATCTGCTTCAAAGATATGAGCAACTTCCTTGCACTCTTCTTCATCTTCTTTGAGAAGAAATTGTATTCAGCTACACTTGTTTCAATGCTTGAATCTCTCTTTCTCCTTCTAAGAGAAGATTGAAGGGATTGAACATTTTCCTTGATCTGTAATAAAGTGTCTCTTGTGATGCCACATGTATCCAAAACTCTCACTGAACCATCCAACAATTCTTCCATGCATTTCTCATCTTGATGGTTAGAAATGACGTTTTGGGTTGATGCCAAGTTTAGAAGATCTTCCAAGCAAATATACATATCTTGAAGCATGAAAAGACCAGTGGCAATTGACTTAGATGTGGAAGTAGCTTCCAAATTATTGATTTTGTTTAGTTCTTGGTTTATTCTGGTGGAGGTGGGATGAGATGTAGAAGGAAAACTATTTGAGCGAACATGGTATTTGCTTCCCATTTTTGCTCTTGTTGGTTCTTTTTTTTCTTAGATGTTTGTTTGCTGTAATATCAAGTCCTTGACTATATTTATATATAGAAGCAATTCATGCTTCAATTCAATATTCCTATAGGCCAACAAAACAGGCCTTAACCTATATATCTCAATCAATCAATGTGAGCATGTGGCATTCGCTTGGGTTTCCTTTGAAATTGGTAAACTTGTCATATATATGCCAAACATTTTGTGTATATTATAAAGGGCACGTTGGTGAGTAAATGGGGTTGAGGTCTATAACTGGCATGTCCTCCAAGTGTTGCCTAACAGAAAACTTCATTACTCATCAGCTACGTTGCCTCAGCTTGCAGAAAATCCAACATCAAGTGAAAGGACTAAGCATATAGATATAGATTGTCACTTCATTAGAGAATTTGTTCAATCTGGGTTTCTAAATCTAATCTATGTTAAATCTGAAAAACAGTTAGCTGATGTTCTCACCAAAGCCTTGCCTAAAGTACAGTTTCAGGATCTGGTTTGCAAGTTGGGAATGAAGAGCATATACACTCCAACTTGAGGGGGAGTATTGACTTTGGCTCCATCTATTTTACTGTAGTTAAACTAGTAAAATGAACTCTTTTACTGTTACTGTCTACTGCCACATTGCTTTACTACCCATTTGATTTCAAAGATAGAAATGTTGTTGTTTGTTTCAGCTTCAGAGATCTATTGTTGGCTGGCATGTCTCAATGTTAAGGAGCTACAACTGCAAATATGGCTTAAAGAATTGCTTTTGGAAGGATGAGATCCGGATCTTGTGGCATACAATCGATAAATGGACAAGAATATATAATTATACATATTTTTTATTATGAATTACAATAATGAGAACTAAATGGTGCATTAATGGGTGGTTGCCTATGCACGAGTGTGGCTTTGTAATATTTGATTCTTTATGTCTCCAGCTTGTTGATTCAAGTTCAACCAACTCTTTTCATTATTTCATTCTCTCCTTTTAAACCATATATAGAACATCACTACCCATTCTCAAAACCATTACATGATGCGAGGTTTCTGAAAACCAGAGAGAAATTTCTGAACAGAAGCTATATTTTCATTGATTAGCTGATGTGGCTTAACAGCACAAGCCTCGCTGCCTGACCAACTTAGAAATTGCTTCTAACCGTGTGAAGCTCTACTTGAGTATTATCCCCCCAAAAACTAGAGGTGTTTGCTGATAGGGAAACACCTTGAGTTTGGCTCTGATGGAGTCAAAGCACTTTGGAGATGGCGGTTCAGTGAGTGGGTCAGCTAGTTGGTCTAGAGTCCGCACATGAAGTTGCTTTGCAATCACCCTTTCGCCTGCAAATTGACTTTCAAATTCAACATATTTGGTGTGGGAATGGAGAATAGGATTGTGAGCAAGAGCCAAAGCGCTTAGATTGTCGCAGAGGAGCTGGGAGTATGCACGGGTGCGCTCAGCCACAATGTTCGAGCGTGCCACAAGTTGGTGCTTCTTGGACCCCAAGAGATTACGTTTGGGCCAAGGTAAATACACGAGCTAGAGGTGGAGCACAAATCATCTTGATTATTGGCCTAATCAATGTCACAGTATGCACGTAGGAAAAAAGCAGAGCCAAGGTACAACATGGTGAAGGAGGAGACCGTGAGTGAGGAACCACGTAGATAGGGCTTTTTGTGTGTTAACAGCCTTCCAGTGAGATTTAAAAGGCGAGCCATTGTTGACGCTGAAGATTATGTCAAGGCATGTCAAGGACGCATATTGAAAGGTTCCCACGATTGAACGGTACAATGAGGGATCAGCCAGTTGCAGGTGCCAAACTTACTAAGAATGCAATTGCTAAGCACGGGTGAGCTAATGCCTTTGGAGACAAGCATGATTGCATGAGATAACAAGTCTCTAATGTATTTAAATTGATTGAGTAGTATAGCACCTGAGGGCAAGTGCTTAGCCTCAATGCCAAGGAAATAGTCTAGTTTGCCAAGTTGCTGGAGTGCAAACTGGGAATTGAGCTAGGCACTATGACCCTGTTTGGTAAAACATAGCGAATTAAATTTAAAGTGATCCAAAAAACAATAGAATTCATATTCAATCATACTGCAATTAATTGGTAGGTCAACATGACAAACATGATTAATAACTAAGTGTGACGAAACTTAGTTTTAATCTTTCAATCAATTTCAACTTCCTTGTAGGTTTAAGGGAAATATTGTTAATTGTGAGTGGCCAAACAAGTTTGTAAAATCACTAATAATTGAGGAATTGAAAGGCACAAGTGCACCATAAACCTAGTTTTCACTCTAAAGTAATTTAGTGAATGAAATTTCAACTTTATTGCTTTCACTAAATATCTATATACTCTTTTATGTGGTACTACTGTACTCACCTCGGTCGCTAAGATTACATAGAAACTCAATTAGCCCTAGTATCCATTGCGATGTATAGGTTGGCTAAATATGGTTTGTGTAAAATATATAATCTAATGAATACAAATTAAATTATAAATATAAATTAAATAAGAAGGTTATGAAATTAAAAAGGAATATTAACAAAGACATTGAAGTTCAACATTCATAGTAATGATAAGAAAAAGCCTAAAGAGTTTTAATAACAGAATTCATATTCATCAAAATGTATATATAAAATCTCAACACATAATCTGACCAAAATCACACTCCTTCAGCATATATCACTCTCGGCTCTTCATTGTTGGAAACTTCGACCTGATCGTTGAAATTAACAAAAATTGGTGAAATTAGTAAAAGTGTGTTTGCACGCGTTAATGTTAATTAGATTTTTAAACATATCAACAAAGAGATGACACAAAATTTCTATTATTCATATTTGCCGGTATGACTGAATTTAAGTTGAACAATTAAATTTTAACACACAGAACAAAAGAAATCAATGTTTGCCATCTCATATATATATATATATATATATATATATATATATATATATATATATATATATATATATATATATATATATATAAAATTTACAATCAAATACTAAAAAGTGAGACTAGAATAAAAATATAAACATTAATTTAAGTATGCTTCTAATACATGCCGATGCAAAACAACTAAAATCAGGACAAAAAAAAAGGAGTCAGCGCGAGTACTCCTTAAAGAAATAAAAATTTATAAAAATAAACTAGCTTTTTAAAGATTATAGAAAAATATGGTTCTAAAAATATAAACACAAGAAGTATAAAAATAAATTGATTTTTAAAGTTGTGAAATTAATAAAAGAATTCATTAAATACTCTTTACAATCAAATACTAAAAGCGAAACTAACATAAAAATAGGATTAAATATGTAGGGATTAAATGTGAGAGAAATATTTTATAAGGACTAAAAACAAAATTCTCAAATTGTATAAGGGCCAAAAACATTTTGGTTTTTTTTTCACCCCCTCCTTCTTTCCCAGACCCCATAAACCCATAAATACCCCTGAAATTTTAATTTTTTTTTTTGAAGATTTCCGGATTTACCTCAATTTATGGTAAATCCGGTTCATAAAATAGGGGTTTTGATTTTAAGTTTGGGATTTTCGGATTTACCTCATACGCAGGTAAATCCAGTTTATAATTACGAACCGGATTTACCTACCTATGAGGTAAATCCGGGAATCCAATTTCTTATTTTGATAAATCTGGAAGGTGTTTTGGGGATTCCCGGATTTACCAAGAATTTAGGTAAATTCGGTTAGCAATTTACGAACCAGATTTAGGTGTAAATTCAAAAAAAAAAGTCAAAGTGAAAAAAAAAGCCAAATTGAACCAAATTTAGCAAGCTTAGCCTTTTGTTGGAAGTTTTAAGGGTGTTTTTGTCCAAAAGTACAAAATGGGAGATATAAGTGATAAGTAGGGGGTGAAAAAAAAACATCCAAACATTTTTAACCAACAAAAATATAAACAACATTTATGTATACTTCTAATTCTTATCGGTGTGAAATCACCAAAATAAGTAAGGAAGCAGCATTGCCGCCAAGAAAAAACGCATGGCGGCATTCTATAGGATGATTAATTTGGTACCAACAACACCATCGCGCCTTCCTCTCCCTTTGCTCGACCTCGCCGCCGCCGCCGCCGCCGCCGTTGATATTCCTCCCTGCGACGCTGCTGTTTTGCGTTCGACGAGGCAACGCATCGTTCACCTCCCTCTCTGCTCGTTATCCGCAAGTCACTCTCCTCTCGCCATCTCCATTCTTCTTAGCGACGGTAGGCTTTTTGGCTTGTTATTGTTGCGATTTGTACGAGTACTGAGTGTAAATCTGTTATCTGTGATTGTTTTCATTAAGTGTCATTTGTGAATTGGTGATTGTCGCCACCAGTGTCCTAATTTCCATTTCTCATCCTGATTGTTATGATTTGTGCGATATTTTCTTTCTCTCTAGTTTCCCTTTCTCTGCACTGCGCCCTAATTTCCTTTCCCTTCCCCTTTCTTCCCTTTTTTTACAATAAGCTTCCTTAGTTTCCCTAATCAAATTAATTCCCTCTGCTCTTCTCTAATTAATTAATTAATCACACAATGAGTGACCAAAACATTAACATTTGTTGTGGAGTAAGTAATTGTAGATTCTGTTATTGTGTTATTATCAATTTCTTGATATTATTGACTTTCTTTAGATTTTAATAGATAATGGATAAATACTTGAGGAAGAGATCACCACCACCCAATCAACAATTGGGTGAATCAAGTTCCAAACAACAACGCGTTGAAATTAATATAGAAGACTTGCCTTCAGATCCGGGAAAGTGTGTTAAAATGGGGACATATCATCCCAATGATCGCGAGAAGATACGAAGAGCATATTTGCAAAAAGGACCGTGTCAACCTACTCAACACAAATTTCCTCAAAGACAAATTGGAAGTTCTGTGAGAAGATTTAATCCCTCTTGGTTTAATGAATTTGGCAATTGGTTAGAGTATAGCATTGAAAAAGATGCCGCATTTTGCTTGTGTTGCTATCTTTTTAGGCCTGATGTTGGCATGCAAGGAGGTGGTGATACTTTTGTGACGAAGGGACTCATAAGTTGGAATAAAAAAGACAAACTGTTATCTCATGCTGGAGGTTCTAATGGGGCTCATAACATTGCTTGGAAGAAGTGTCAAGATTTGATGAATCAAGATCAACATATTGAAGTTGCAATAGCTAAGCAACATGCAAGAGGAACTTAATAGTATTGTTGAGTTGCAATAGCTCATAACACTGTTAGTATTGTTGAGCGCTTTCGTGGTATTGTTCATGTTAAAGATACTACATATTTATCATTAAAAATTGCAATAGATGAATTGTTTTGCAAATATGGCTTACTACATCAAGAATTCGCGGGTAAGGTTATGATGAGTGACGAATGGATGAATGATTGTTTAGTTATTTATATTGAGAAAGCATTGTTCATGAATATTCATATCGAGTTGATTATTCAACGATTTCAAAATATGAAGTCATGCAGGAAAAAATTATAAATATATACGTAACTTTTTAATTACTTTTGTGATTTGAACAATTATGTCTTTATTTTTATAGATTATATTATTTAAAATTGTATTAAGTTAAATAGTCTGACCACTCTGGACTAGAATCTTAGATACGCACACACCACAAAGAGGTAAGTTTTTAACAGGTCATGCAGAAAACAAATGAAGAGCACAAGTGAAATGTTCTTGCTGGGTTTGTTCCCTTTATCAATTACCTTTATTCAGTTTTGATTAGAAGGTTTATGCTTTAATTTGATCTTGGTTTTACCTCTTTCTGCATACTGTGTTTATTTTGTTCTTAGTTTCAAGGGCATCTTGTTGTAGCAGTAAATATAGTCTTTAAAGAGAGAAAATGATAAAACAAAAGACACCAAAATATAGAGTATAAACTTTTCCTCGTATTTGATTGTATGACTATTGAATTGTATTGTATACATGTACAATTTGATAAAGCAAAATTTTAAATCCTCAACAGATCACTAAAATTTGGATGCTTTGATGGATTTGGAGAGATAATTACGACTGAACACACACTCTATTGTGTCATGGTGTTCAAAAGGGAGACTCTGGTTTTAAGCAAGTGCCTAAATACACTCTCCAAACCATTCTCAAGGCTCTCAATGACATTCTCTAAAGCCTCCAATCTTTCACGTGCAGCTTGGATCTTGGCAACATCAGCACCTTCACTAAGAAGGGTGCTCAAAGATGCTTCCACGCACTGCAATTCATTGGAATTCTCTTCACATGTTATTACCCCCTTGTTCATCAATTTTGCCACCCCAAACCACTTGGATGCCTTTGATTTTGAAGCAGGCATGGCCAGGAAAGACAAAAGTGATTGGAAGGTTGACATGCTCATTGCAATGACTTCCCTAACAACTCTTACCACAGCAACAAGGTCGTTATCTTGATTCAAGAGTGAGGATACTCCAAATTTACTTTCCATCTGCTTCAAAGATTTAACCAACTTTTTGACATTTTTCTTCAACTTTTTTGTGAATAAACTATATTCGACTACACTTGTTTCAATACTTGAATCTCCCTTTCTCCTTCTTAGAGAAGAATGAAGAGATTGAACATTTTCCTTGATCTGTAACAAAGTGTCTCTTGTGATGCCACAGATATCCAAAACTCTCACTGAACCATCTAACAGTTCCTCCATGCATTTCTCACCTTGATGGTGTGAAATGATATTTTGGGTTGATGCCATGTTTAAAAGATCTTCCAAGCAAATATACAAATCTTCAAGAAAGAACAAGCCAGTGCCAATTGACTTTGATGTGGATGTGGAAGTAGCTTCCCAGGTCTTTGTTTTGCTTAGCTCTTGTTCTATTCTGGTGGTGGTGGGATGAGATGCAGAAGGAAAACTGTTTGAACGAACATGGTACTTGCTTTCCATTTTGCTGTTTTAATTTCTTGTTTGTTCTTCTTTTCTAAGAAGTTGAACCTCAATGTTTGTTTTTGCTCTGATACGAATTCCTTGACTCTATATATACATATAGAAGCAATACATGCTTCATTCCTATAGGCTAACAAAACAGGCCAGCACATGCATGCAGCTAACCTATCTCAATCAATGTGATGTGAGCATGTGGTAGGCGCTTGGGTTTCCTTTGAATATGGTAAACTTGTCACATATATGCCAAACATTTTGTGTATATTATAAAGACCTCGTTGATGATTAAATGGTTGAGGTGTATTACAGGCATGTCCTACAAGTGTTGCCTAACAGAAAACCTCATTACTCATAACCTACGTTGCCTCCCCTGCTGCCACATTACTAATACTACCCATTTGATTTCAAATATAAAATTGTTGGTTGTTTCAGCTTTAGAGATCTATTGCATGCCTGGCATGTCCTAATACGACTGCAATATATGGTTTAAAGAATGACTTTCAGAAGGATGAGATCCAGATCTCTATGTCTGTCTATATAAGCACGAGTGGCAAACAAACTTTGATTCTTTACATAGACACATACCCTTTCTCAAAACCATACATATGTCTTCAACTATGATATCTTTCTAATACTTAGGATTTGTTTGATGTTATTTACTGCTGTTTTTCTTTAAAAGTAATTTATTTAATCAATAGTGAGACAACCCGTCCATCAGACCCCGGGGGGTGTGAGGCTAGTGTGTGTGTGTGTATATATATATATATATATATATATATATATATATATATATTGCATGGCTGGCATGTCTCAATGTTAAGGAGCTACAACTGCGCCAAATATGGTTTAAAGAATTGCTTTTGGAAGGATGAGATCCGGATCTTGTACCATACGATCGATAAATGGACAACAATATATCCGGATCTTGTACTTAATAGCTAGCTTGATTTCTAGCAACCTAGCTAATGTGGCTTAATAGCACAAGCCAACTCAGCAATTGACTTTCTAACTTCTAGTAGAATAGCCTCGCTGCCTAACCAACTTAAAAATTGCTTGTAACCGTGTGAAGCTCTACTTGAGTATTATCCGGCCTCCAAAAACTAGAGGTGTTTGCTGATAGGGAAACACCTTGAGTGTGGTTCTGATGGAGTCAAAGCACTTTGGAGACGACAGTTCAGTGAATGGGTCAGCTAGTTGGTCCAGAGCCGGCACATGAAGTTGCTTTGCAATCACCCTTTCGTGCACAAAATGACTGTAAATTTCAACATATTTGGTGCGGGAGTGGAGAATAGGATTGTGAGTGAGAGCCAGAGCGATTAGATTGTCGCAGAGGAGCATGGGAGTATGCACGAGTACACTCAACTCAAATAAAAATGATTGAATCCAAAGGAGCTCTACAGTTGTGTTGGCCATGCTGCGATATTCAGCCACAATATTCGAACGTGCCACAAGTTGGTGCTTCTTGGAGCCACAAGAGATTAGGTGGGCCAAGGTAAATACACGAGCCAGAGGTGGAGCATTGGTCATCCTGGTTATTGGCCTAATCACCATCGTTGTACGCACGTAGGAAAAAAGCAGAGCCAAGGTACAACATGATGAAGGAGGGGTACAACATGATGAAGGAGGAGTCTGTGAGTGAGGAACCATGTAGATGGGGCTATATGTGTTTGAGATTCTAAAGGATGAGCCATTGTTGACGCTGAAGATTATGTCAAGGCGTGTCAAGGACGCATATTGAAAGGCTCCCACGATTGAACAGTACAATGAGGGATCAGCCAGTGCAGGTGCCAAACTTACTAAGAATGCAATTGCTAAGCACAGGTGAGCTAATGCCTTTGGAGACAAGCATGATTGCATGAGATAACAAGTCTCTGATGTATTTAAATTGATTGAGTAGTATAGCACCCGAGGGCAAGTGCTTAGCCTCAATGCCAAGGAAATAGTCTAGTTTGCCAAGTTGCTAGAGTGCAAACCGGGAATTGAGCTAGGCACTATGGACCCTGTTTGGTAAAACATAGCGAATTAAATTTAAAGTACTCATCCAAAAAGCAACATAATTCATATTCAGTTATACTACAATTAATCAGTAGACAACATGACAAACATGATTAATAACTAAGTGTGGCAAAACTTAGTTTTGATCTTTCATTCAATTTCAACTTCCTTGTAGATTTAAGGGAGATATTGTTAATTGTGAGTAGCCAAACAAGTTTGTAAAATGACTAATAATCGAGAAATTGAAAGGTTGAAGTGAACCATAACCCTAGTTTTCACTCTAAAGTAACTTAGTGAAAGAAATCTCAACTTCCTTTCTTTCACTAAATTATTGTATACTCTTTTACGTGGTATTGTACTCACCTAAGCTGCTAAGATAACATAGAAACTCGGCTAGCCCTAGTAAATTTTGGCGAAACGACGACACTCACTATACATATAAGATATGAACAATTAATTTTTTTATTAATTTTTTTCTTAGGAACGTGACTAATAAAATAGGAAATAAGTGTATTGATAGTTGTAACATTTTTGGTGAAATCTCTATTTAATAAGCGAGCCCCGTCCTGCAGTTGGCATTGCGCGCCAACTGCAGGCTTCTTTACTTTTCTTTTTTCTTTTAATATTTAATATATTTTAGTATTTTAAAGTTTATAAAATAATTAGATGTTCAGATGGGTAAAATTTATTACTAAATAACTGGTTTGATAATAATTTTGTAACAAAATATTTAAAGTGTGATACTAAGTAGTGTGTTTTGGAGCATTTTAGAGTTGAGAAAAAAAATTAACTGTTCAAATGCGGGAAGTTCGTTACTCAATAACCGATTTAATGAAAAGAAAAAACGGGTTCGTTATGTAAAGTGCGGTGCTAAGTAGTGTATTTTGGGGTACTTTAGAGTCTAGAAAAAATGTAACTGTTCAAATACGTGAAGTTTGTTTCTCAATAATCGGTTTGGTGAAAACAAAACATAATTGCGTGATAAAATACGTAAAGTGCAGTGCTAAATAGTTTGTTTTAGGGTACTTTAGAGTCTACAAAAAAATTAGATGTTTAAATATGCGAAGTTTGTTCCTCAATAATCGGTTTAATTAGTGACAAAATAATAATTCTGTAACAAGATATGCAAAGTGCCACACTAAACAATATGTTCTGATGTACTTTAGAGTCCAGAAAATAATTCAATTGTTCAAATAAGCAAAGTTCGTTCTTCAATAACCAGTTTGATAAAAAAAAGAATTTGTTGCTAAACAATTTGTTTTGGGTACTTTAGAGTCCAGAAAAAAATTTAGATGTTCTAATACGCTATGTTCGTTCCTCAATAACTGACTTCGTAAAAAATAATAATAATTCTGTGATAAAATATATGTAGAGTGTGATGCTAAACAGTATGTTACAGGGTAACTTAGAGTCCAGCAAAATTTTAGATGTTCAAATACATAGAGTGAGATGCTAAGCAATGTGTACTGGGGGTACTTTAGCGTTCGAAAAAATGTTTAACTGTTCACATACGCGAAGTTTGTTCCTCAATAACTGATATAGTAACAAAATATAATTTTGTGTCAAAATTTGTAAAATGCAAATCACCACATTAAAAAATCAATTTATTTTTATATTTTCCCCCTTATATTTGCATTTCTTCTTATGTTTATTTTTTGTGAGTAGTCGCCTCGACACCCCCTATTTGTTTCTTAGTAAGTACTCCTGTCGATCCTCTATTTTTAATGACCCTTATTTTGGGTATTTTGCACCAACAAAAATTAGGTGCATACTTAAACCACTTTAACAAATCAGTTTATGTTTTACTTATTTTCTTTATATCTGTATTTCATTTTAAATATTTTTTTTTGTGAGTCACCCCGACCCCCCCTTTTTTTTTGTTTCTTTAGTACTTCCACCGACCCTGACACCCCATTTTTTTATTAACCTTATTTTGGTCATTTCGTACAAACATATATTAGAAAGATACTTAAATTGGTGTTTTTATTTTAATTTTAATCTCGCCTTTTAGTGTTTCATTATAAATAGTATTTACCAAATCAATTTCTTTTTAAACTTTTTAAATATTTTTTAGAACCATATTTTTCTGAAATAGTTAGAGAGTAATTAATGAAGCCACGGGAGTTGACCCGGTGCTCATGGGTTCAATTCTCACAGTGGGCAAACTCGGTGTTTGTTGGTGCGAAATTTACTCCTAAACACGAATGGATATTACACCTTCTTTGAAAGTGTTAGGACACTCTACAATAGTTTAAACTGAAAAACATGAATATATATATATATATATAGTTAGTCTGCGGTCGCGGATGCGCGCCAATTCCTATATTTTTTCATATACTTTTTATTATTTTTAATCAATATTTTTACTTTTTATATATTTTAATGTTTTTTAAATAATTTATATTTTTTTCTTTTTAAATTAATGTAGTATTAATTTACTGCTATTAATTTTTTTTATGACTCTTATTTTGATAATTTTGGATCAATTGGTATTAAAAGTATATTTAAATAAGTGTTTAAATTATATGTGAGTAGCATGGCTTTGATCAGTACTTTGACTCAAACTCCAATGTTTTTTTTTCTTTTTATGTTAAGGGATGTTTTAGAACATGAAAAAAATTAGATGTCATGTTGGATTGACACATGATTTAACAAACTTATTACATTCTGATTAAAATATCTGTTTCTTTTTAAATTAATGTAGTATTAATTTACTGCTACTAATTTTTTTTTTATGACTCTTATTTTGATCATTTTGGATCAATTGGTATTAAAAGCATATCTAAATTAGTGTTTAAATTATATGTGAGTAGCGTGGCTTCAATCAGTACTTTGGCTCAAACTCCAATGTTTTTTTTTGTTTTTTTCTTTTTATATGTTAAGGGATGTTTTAGAGCATGAAAAAAATTAGATGTTCAAATACGGGAAGTTCATTCCTCAATATCTAGCTTAGTGAAAAAAACTATTTCGTAAGAAAATACGTAAGGTGATTGATATGTTAAGTATTATGTTTTGGTGAACTTTAGAGTTTATAAATGTTCAAAAATCAATGTTTGTTTCACAATAATCAGTTTGGTGGAAAAAATTCGTCACAAAATACGTAAAATGCGATGCTAAAAGTGTGTTTTGGAGAACTTTAGCCTTCCGAAAAAATTTAACTATTCAATTACGCGAAGTTTGTTCCTTAAGAATCGACTTGGTGAAAAAAATTAGTAATTTCATAACAAAATACGTAAAGTGAAAGGCTAAGTAGTATGTTTTGGTGTACTTTAGAGATAATTTTTTTTAAGTGTTCCATTACGCAAAGTTTGTACTCAAGAACCAGTTTTGTGAAAAACAAATAATTTCGTAACAAAATATGTAAAGTGTGATGCTAAGTACCATATATTGAGGTACTTTAACGCTTAAAAATATTTTAATTATTCAAATACCTAAAGTTTGTTCTTCAATTTTTTGCTAATTTCAGCGTTTTTAAAAAAATAATTTCTTTTTATACTATTTTAAATGTGAGTACCGTCCTGCAGTTCTCCTGCCGTCGGTGTTTCGCGCGAAACTTCAATGGCAATATCAGTAAATATTGTAATCTTAATGTTTTATAATAGGCAAAATACCATCCGAAGTCCCTTAAGTTATTTTTTGTTTTCGTTTAGGTCCCTTAATTTTTTGAGATAACGAATAGGTCCCTTAACTTTAAAAAAAACGTTGCACCGTAGCCTATTTAACATTTTGACATTAACACTGTTAACTAGTGTCTGACGTGTTTTTTAAATTACTGACTGGACATACTTATGTGGCTTTTTTTATTTGCTGACTCATTATTTTTAGTTAAAAATTAATTATTTAATAAAGATAAATTTTCATCCTCTATTCATCTTCTTGGTCATGAGATGAGACTGTGTTGGCGGTGGATCAATCGGAAGAAGCTAAGGGTGGAGAGGTGAGTTGGGGATACAGAAGAGATTAAGGTGTTAAAAGAGTGGTCTTTCCACCATTGGGGTCAAAGAGGATGGTGAAGATCTAGGAAGAGAGAAAGGGTTGGTGGGGGAGACGAGTGAGGGAAGAGAAGGATTTCAAGAGATGGGTGTCAAAACTCAAAAGGCATAAGTAAAAAGTTCACTACCTAATTTGCAACTCAATTCAGAACCTCACGACTCTAGATCCAAGGCTTCAAATTCAAGCAAACATGATTATCCTTTGCTCAAATTATTACTCACACAACCAACCTTTTCTCTTCTTTTTCTTCAACCATTGAAAGCCTTGACCAAAAAAGAAGTAATTCATTTGTTTCATCTCCGTTCATCTTTTATCCAGATTTGTTTTTTATGATCTGTTTACTACCGTTTTCAGATCCAGTAATTGGAATTAGGTTATGGGTTGCAGAAGGTAGTGTTTGATAGGGGAAATTAAGAAGATGAGGACAAAAATGACAATTTACATTTTTCTTTAATTTTTTATTAAAAATTATTATAAAATAATGAAATTGTCCTATGTGGCATGCCAAGTCAACAGTCAAACAGCCACATAATCAGTCTCTTAACGGAGTTAGTGTCAAAACGTTAAATGGGACTATGGTGCAACATTTTTTAAAGTTAAGGGACCTATTCGTTAACTCGAAAAGTTAAGGGACTTAAACGAAAATAGAAAATAAGTTAAGGGACCTCAGATGATATCGGCTATATATTAAGACACAACCACCTTTATAGCCCATTTTGGTGGGATTTTTTTTTCCACCATTTACCAATATACCCCTTATTTTGTACCCCACTGTTTACCAATATACCCCCACTCTATATTTTTGGACCAACATATCCCCACTTTATATTTTGTGCCCCACCATTTACCAATATACCCCTCATTTTGTACCCCACTGTTTACCAATATACCCCCACTATATATTTTTGGACCGACATACCCCTGACAAATGTTTTTTTCCCAACACTTTTTTTTTATTATTATCAAAATGTATCCCTCATTTTGTACCCTCCTGTTTACCAATATACCTCCACTCTATATTTTTGGACCGACATACCACCACTCTATATTTTGTACCCCATCATTTACCAATATACCCCTCATTTTGTACCTCACTACTTACCAATATACCCCCACTCTATATATTTTGGACCGACATACCCCGATAACAATTTTTTTGTCCAACACTTTTTTTATTATCAAAATGTACCCTCATTTTTACTCCCACCATGCTATTACCAATACCCCCACTCTATATTTTTGGACCGACATTGTTGCTTCTCATCCCACCGAAGGGCTATTGTTGCCTCTTTGCTTATATATATGTGTTGCGTATTTTTATACCCCCCTTATAAAATGTTGATGTTTTTGAAAACTACATCCAGTATGGCGCATTAATCAGCTCTCATAAATGCATCGTGACCCAGTAATTGTGTCCGAAGAATCGATGTATACGAGACTTATGTATAAAAATTGTTCTTGAGAAACTAAAGATAAACTTGATAGGTGATTTGGTAGATCATTTCTTATAAATGAATATCTTTTTAGGAGTGAAATTCGAATGTATATTTGATAGGAATATAGTTTATTGTATTGCAACAACTTTCTCATGCTGATCAAATGACATCTTTCTCTAACTTATATACCAAAAAAACTATAGAATATTGGAAGATAGTTGCTGATTAATCGAGAACTATAAAGAGGAGATAGCATCTTTTAGCCATTTAGTGGTAAAATTTTATTCCCACCATTTATCAATATACCCCTCATTTTGTACCCCACTATTTACCAATGTACTCCCACTTTATATTTTTTTACCGACATACACACACTCTATATTTTGTACCCCACCATTTACCAATATACCCCTTATTTTGTGCCTCACTGTTTACCAATATACCCCCACTCTATATTTTTGGACCGACATACCCCAAACAAATTTTTTATTTGTCCAACACTCTTTTTTTATCCACTTTTGGTGGGAAAATTTTATTCCCACCATTTACCAATATATACCCTCATTTTTGTACCCCACTCCAATATACCCCACTCTATATTTTTTGGGACATGACATCACGCGACAATTTTTTTGTCAGACACATTTTTTTTTTTTTATCCACTTTTGGTGGGAAAATTTTATTCCCATCATTTACCAATATACCCTCATTTGTACCCCATTGTTTACCAATATACCCCACTCTATATTTTTGGACCGACATACCTCACTCTATATTTTGTACCCCACCATTTACCAATATACCCTCATTTTATACCTCTTTGTTTACCAATATACCCCACTCTATATTTTTGGTGACATACTCTCGACAATTTTTTTATTATCAAAATGTACCTCATTTTGTACTCCCATCATTCTTACCAATATACCCCCACTCTATATTTTTGGACCGACATTGTTGTCTCATCCCACCAATGACTATTGTTGCCACTTCGTCTTATATATATGTGTTGTGTATTTTTATACCCCCTTATAAAATGTTGATGTGTTTTCGAAACTACATCTGTAGACATATTAATCACCTCCCCGTGCATCGCACGGGTAATCGTACTAGTTTTGCCTTTATAATACATCCAGCAAACGCCATCAGTTTTTTGATTAAAAAAAATACATCCGGCAAAATACATCATCCCTTTCTCAATCACTGGTTTTTTCCAAATAAGCAAAAATTGCTCTAAAAAATAACAGGAAGATATAGAAAAGGAGACAACAATCAAAATGAAAACAGAAAATATAAAACCAAGAAGAAAGGAAAAAATTGAGGAGACCACCTACGTCAACCACCTTCAGAACCATCTGTTTCCACCCCAACCGCCACAGTATCCATCTCTCTCAGCATATCCACATCTATCTCTCAGCCACTGGCTATCTCCACCATCCTCTCACGAAATAACTGTCCATTCTCACCACCTCTCAGCAGCTTCTCTCCCCCACCGCCAACCACTTCCTTTCTTCATCTCTTTTCACTACCCTTCACCGTTCTCTCACAACCAACGTTTTCTATCTCTCCTCGAAAAGCCACACACCACCGCAATCCAGATCTGACTGGAAGAAGCTAGATCTGAGCAAAATGGAAGGTACCGAGAGTGAGAGTGAGAAGAAGAAGAAGAAAACGAAGAGGAGAAACAGGTACCGAAAGTGAGGGCGAAAATGAAAAGGCTTCAGTGGAGGAGTCTTGGGTTCACTATGGGATGTTGAGAGAGGCTGATGGAATAAGAATGGAAAAAACAAATAGAGGAGATTTTGGCTGATAGAGGAAAAAGTAAAACCACCCAGAAGCTAGAAAAATGTTTCTCTCTCTATTTTTTTTCTTGATCTAGTCAACAGCTTTTACAAGATCCACATTTTCTCCACAACAACCTCGTTTACAGTCGGCAAAGTTTGAGTCTTTTTCTCGATCCAAGTAAACCCACTAATATATTTTCCCCAGAAAATCAAATTTTTTTCAATGGGGTATCAACAGATCAAGTAAAATTCAAAACCCCAAAATTAAAAATTGGATTTTTATGAACAAGTAAGTTGACGAAGAGAAAAAATGAGGTGTTGGGTGAGAAACTGAAATGTGAGATGAAGATCTGTGTGAGGAGCAGAAAAATGTGAAGAGGGTGGTATGAATACTTTTCTTTCTTAATCGCTAGTCACACGTTCTGATTATTGTTATCAAGGTATGAATACTTTTCTTTCTTAATCGCTTCCACACCTCTGAAACCCTAAACACAAGAACCCTAATTTTCTTTCTTAATTTTTCTACAGGTCATTATGGGTTTTTTCTTTCGGGTGTTTTACCTTACTCCTCTTCTCCGAAAAAGAAATAGGAAACTCCACAATTGCTGAAAGAAGAGACTCCTCAGTTGCAATTCCCCTATTGCCGAACAACCACCTGATTGGTCGAGGGTGCAAGGTAAGCCTTGCCTTTAAACACGCAAATGTCATAACACAGGAATTCAAGCTCATGAATATGAAATACGTCTTCGGGGTAAGAATACGAAGCGTACTTTTCTTAGGCAGTAAAAGTGATGATCACAAAGGGATGTTCTCCTTGCCACGTTGAAACAACAATTCTTGAAATGAAGTTTAATGAATAGTCCTCGAGGTGAAATTGATCTCCCAAACAGAATATTGGGAGATCAATCACATTGATGATCTTGAGTGGGTGAAACATCTGGAGATCAAGATCACAGCGTTCTTCCACTCCGAGACACAATGACCATCCTTTGCCCAATAATCTGCGACTTCAAGGAAGTCGACGAGTCCAATTCGACGAAGAAGCTCGGTTGTCGAGTCCAATTTAACTATAAGGAACAATTCGACGAAGAAGCTCGGTTGTCGAGTCCAATTTAACTATAAGGAAGTCGCAGATTATTGGGCAAAGGATGGTCATTGTGTCTCGGAGTGGAAGAACGCCAGGTACGACACACTGATCGGAAGCGAGTTAGGTATTATGATCTTGATCTTGATCTCCAGATGTTTCACCCACTCAAGATCATCAATGTGATTGATCTCCCAATATTCTGTTTGGGAGATCAATTTCACCTCGAGGACTATTCATTAAACTTCATTTCAAGAATTGTTGTTGCAACGTGGCAAGGAGAACATCCCTTTTACTGCCTAAGAAAAGTACGCTTCGTATTCTTACCCTAAAGACGTATTTCATATTCATGAGCTTGAATTCCTGATATGAGCGTGTTTAAAGGCAAGGCTTGCCTTGTTTCCGAAAAAGGATGGACTGTGGTGATTAATCCTGATATGAGCGTTGAGGTGATGGCTGAGCCCGTAGATAGGGATTTAGAAATCAGCTTCAAACATTTAGTGGTTAGTCAAGACAAAGAATTATTGCTTGTATACAATTATTATCGTCCAGCTCTCCATAACGGTGGCATTCCATTTAAAGTGTATAGTTTGGATGAGAATAGGAAGACCTGGGTGGAGCTAAATTCTTTGGGGGATCGTGTGATCTTTCTAGGGGTTGATTGCACATTTATCGCATAAGCTTCGGATTTGAATGTTACACAAGGAAATTCCCTGATATATTATCACAATAATGGTCGGGGCTCTCCTTATAGGAGGATGCGTATATATCAGTTTGATCAACATTAACTCTCTAACTTGTCGGATTTTCCTGAATTTCCTGGCCTGTTTTGGCCCCATCCAAATTGGATCAATGCTTTAGAGGTATTGCTTGCTTCCAAGAATTGCTATTTTATGGTTTACTTTTGTATTAGCCTTTCTAAGTCGTGATGGCAGTCTTCATTGGAGTCTATTGGTTATTTGTCATCCTGGTGTAGTGGTTAATTTTAATGGTGATTTTTTGGCATGTTGAATTTTTTCTCTTGTAATAAATAATTGTATTCTAAGAGATTATATTTTGATGCATATTTCAGATAATGAGCTGGACAAGTCACCTAGGGTATCTTGATTATAGTTAAATTGTAGCACTGCAGTATGAAAGCAGAAACTCTTACAGTCATAAAAAATGGAGTTGCTATTTTGATTATGTTTGATCACTTGTTAGTTGTTAGTTCCTTTTATAGCTTTATATGTATTGCTTGCTTCCATGAATTGCTATTTTATGGTTTACTTTTGTATTAGCCTTTCTATTAGCCTTATGTCTGTCATCTCACCTTGCCATCAATTGTAGACCAGAATTATACATCATGTCATTTATAATGATACTTCCATGTTCAAGGCGAAGGATAAAGAAACAGATGGAAGTGCGTTGTAGGTGAAAATTAGGAAATCAGTTCAATACATGCAGCAGGGTTTTCGGCCCAACTCTCAATCTCCACCTTATATCTTCACCTTATATCTTGAATTATCCAACAACCATATCCACCTATTGTTGCAACTTTGGTCTAGTTCAATCGGTGTTAGAGTACTGATTAATAGTTCCTCTGCATTCTGCTCCGTTGCTGTCAAAATTCTGCTCCAACGCCAAACTCCATTCGCCCATTCTCCAAACTCTGCAACTCTCCCATCAGGTCTGTCCGAAACAGCAAAAAGCTCAGGAAACAATTCCTTTAACGGCCATTGTGAGCACCATTGATCATTCCAAAAACTCAGCAATCTTCCATTACCAATTTTACACTTTACACAATCTTGGAACCACCCTATAGCAAAGCTCAAGTTGCTGTCCAATAGATTTAGATCCTTCCACCAAGTTGAGTGATGTTTGGAGTTTAATATCCCACTGTCTCCATATAAATTATGTATTAGATCATGCCATACACTTCTTTCCTCTACCAACAACCTCAACCTCCATTTCCTCAATAATGGTATATTGAAAAGCTCCACACATACACATATTCCGCTGCAAAACAGTTATCTATGAGGTGAAAATTGTGGTGTGATTCAACTTTTTTCCATTTAAATTTTGTGAAACACACTTATTATTACTGTGAATTCAATTGTGATATGTAGACTATGGTTAGTTTTTGTCAACAATATAGTTTTTTCTTATTCATATTCTATATCGTGAAACATTCCGTCTTACTTGGTACTAACTATATGAAGATAAGAAGTAATGGGAATCTAGATATGTATGAAATTGGCCTATACTAAGCTAACTCAATAAAGAAATCCACAAATGTGTAGAATTCAGTTAATATCATTTTAATTGCAAAGAAGGGAAGATGAAAGGGGTCGAAAGTTTAGAATTCAGTTAATATCTTTTTAATTACAAAAATAACTAAAAGCCCTCTCAATGCCAAACTATTCTTCTCACAATCTTTGTTTACTGAAGCAATTTCTTTGCCGAGGGATGATTGGATTTGCTGAAGCAATTTCTATGTTGCTATTCCAAAGTTCTCAAATTGTTTTGAACCATATTTGAATTGTAGAGAAATTGGATGGCCTTCACATATTCCTCATTTCTTTTATTGTTTTATAAGATGCATGAGCATGATCATAAGTTGGTTTTCGGTGGCTTCTAGGATGAGGGATTGGGGTGTGCAAAATTATTGGGAGCTCAGTTTTATTGTAAACCATTTCACTACTTGTTTAGACTTTAGACGCGCAGTGTGTTCTTTTCCTTTGATGGTATATCATGCCATTAGCTAGCTCCTTAGTGGTTTGTGGTCTGTACTTTATAGTCTTGTGCAATGTGTTGATTTTCATTTGTTCAGAATCTTTGGTTTCTAATTATAATTTTGATATTTTTCTGTGTCTTCTATTGGGGTACAGGTAGAAGAGACGATCGAGGAGATAGATAGCTATTGGAGTATAAGTAAAAGAGAAGATTGAGGAGATGTTATCAAGCTGACCAGTAGTTTGGAGTACATGTAGAAGAGAAGATTGAGGAGATAGCTCGTTATCGATGAGTTTTTAATTTGCCATGTAGTTTGGGGTATACTGAACTCTCCAAAACTAGTTAACTTTGAATTTAGCTAAAAACTATGTGCTGGCCATTCTGGAAGTTGTAATAGAAATTAATGTTTTTTCTACTCAAATAGTATTACACAAGAATCTCTAAGTAAACTTTTGTTAATCCAAGACAATGTTTGGGTTTGCATTTAGGTAGGTGTTTTAAGCCTTTGTTGTTTATAGTTTTGTTTAAGCCTTTTGTTTACACAAGAATCTCATGATTTTTAATTAATTTTAAAATAAACGAATTCTTTGCCTTTAACCTCAACCGCCTCATCCCCGTCAAATATCACCTCTTCCTAGTATTCATAATGCACAACCTCCATGTGGCTGCATTTTCTCCTTCATTTGGTACTCTTTTTCTACTATACTGATGGATTTGAATCTTGATGCTGAATTTATTTTCATTCATGTGTCTGGTTCTGATGGAATGAAATCTTCCTTTCCATCTTCAATGTAAATTACTCCTTCTTTGTTTCGCAAGTTATGTAAATAATAACTATTTAGAAAGAAAGATCTCTTGTCTTGATAATATCATTTGATTTCATGGCATAGTGTGAGGAGAATTTGCAGTGTTCGAAGGATTTAAAGGAATAACAAGAGAACGAATCGAATTGGGAATCGACTAAAGCACCATGATGCGAAAGCTGAAACGTGATGAGATAATATCCGCCGTTTATTTTGAAGCAACCATGTGTCTGTCTAATAATAATTGAAATGGCGATTGCAATTTCTTTGAGAAATTGCGAGGATCCGCACTCCGTCACAGTAGAGTAGTTAATTATCCGTAAGACCTAGCTCAGCTGGCAAATGTCAAAGTTGTTAGGCTGAATACCAATGAATTCTTCTTTGATCTATTGGGTTTCACATCCAGCAAAATAGTGTGCAGACTGTTTATATCAATGTTATTCGATCTTTGCAACTTCAGCGTGCCTCCAAGGCTCTATCCACGACCAACCGTTGATGTCCCAGACACTAGCATCAGCAACCCGCTTATCAAAACAGCCTGCATAATTAGAAAGAATGGATTTCAATGCAGTTTCTTAATGAACACCCTTTTTCACTAGATTTAACGAACACCTTGAGGTAACCTAGTTAGGATTTACTTACGATTGTTTAATTTCTTTAAAAAAAATTAGAAGATCAACTTAAAAAGTGATCCACATGCACTTAAAAACTGAAGTTACTGTAAAGATAGTGACTAAAAAAAAGTTACTACAAGAATTTTCGTTTACTTGTTCCATTTCGTGGCCGTAACTTCAAAGTTGAATGTGCCCACAAAATTTTAAGAAAATAATATTCCAGCTTTCCTCAACGTAACTCAGTTTGCTTCAGTGCATAGTATTTTCTAAACCTTATAATTATTCTCCTTTATTATTATTATTATTATTATTATTATTATTATTATTATTATTATTATTATTATTATATATATAATATAATATATAGCATGACAACTTATTACAAGTGGTGAGATTATGAGAGGAAACGTAGATTCCTCAACCAAAATGATATTGATTTTTCTACTTTTTGGTGGCCAAATACTTTTCAAGGCAAACACCAATTTTTGTTCCCTCTACGAACTGGTTGAATTAAGTGCAAGAACAGAGTTAATAGAATCGAAGTTAGATTGTTATCAGTGACAAGCAGAGAAAGGGGCACAGGAAACTATAGCGATTCCCATTAGAGCAAAGTAAGGAAACAAAGTCCTATATATTTCACGGATTATTTAACAGATAACTTATCATGCCTTAGCATGTAAAAGCATCAAATTCTAACACTACCCATTCATTCCTCACATTCTCCAATGGTTCTCCAAGTCAACAAGTCAACTTTACAGGTTGAAGCTCCTTCACACATTAACAAGACTACTAAGATGTTTAGCAGTCACAGTAATGAGCCACTGAGCCAACTAATTTTCTCTACATGAAGCAGAAACCTCACCAAGCAAACCAGGAATACATGCTTCCACTAGAGACAACAATACTTTCATGACCCATTTCCTCTTTCTTCTTTTTTTTACATAGAAGATATAAGAAAACTTGAGATTTTTGATCATAGTAGATCAAAAGGTGCTTTCAGTTAGGCCATTCAAAGTAATGACAGCGAGCACCTCTAGTTGCAGTCCAATTTAATTTCCACATCCAAAGAAAAGGCTCCCTTGCTTGGGACCTGGCTTCCTGACCATTCCCCTACTGCTTTTCACCCCACAAAAACAGCATGGTGGGTGATATTGAGCGAGCCACTCATTCCCCTACTTCTCTTATCCTTTGATTAAACTTGTGCAATGTTGATTAAAAAAAAATTAATAATATAAACACATCCAGCCAAGTTAGTCTCGTACAAACTATGAAAGATGAATGGAAATACAAACAAAAGAAGACAGTTGCAGCTTCTCTTATTTGAGTATAAAGTATTGGAATCTCCTAGTTTTGACTAAGCCATATCATCCATCAGTACCCATTTCCATGAAAATCACATGTTGCAAACTGTAATTTGCAAAAACAAAAGCTCGTAAGGATCAAACAAAAGACATATTGGGAAATGAGTGAGTATTGCTTTCTTCTTGTTGACTGCTTATTTCTATTTTCTTGCAAACACATGGAAAATGGGCAAAGAGCTAGAAATCAGTGGCAAAATGAGAAGAAACAGAATATGCAGAAACATATATTAGGAAATATGAAAGGGACCGTTCAACCACTCCTTAGCTGGCATCCTGAGCAAGAAAACAAAACGAAAATCCGTGACCAAGTGACTTTCCTCTCACATCACAATAACAGCATATCCGTCTATATAAAAGAGAGGAACCATCAAGTGGAGATTCACAAAAATAAGAGAACAGTGGGAAAATAACACATATTGCATATAGGTAGTGTTGTTTCCCTCTCCTCTTTCCCGGTGCCTTGCTAGCCACATGGCGACTAGTCGCAAGGTTGTCTTAAGTTACTTTTTTTTTGTTCCGTACTACTCTCGTTTGATTAAGGATTTCAAGTCTTTCTTCCTAATATTCTTATTATTATTAACATGGAAATACAGGAAGAAGATGAATATATTAGGGTGGATGTGGAATACACGGATACTAGCATACCAACATTGATGAATGGGCAGAAAGGTCGGTTGCCATCTCTTTTCACTTTTTCAGTTTCTTTTCAAAAACGTTTAAACGGGTAGATTTTCATAAACCAATATGTGCTGCATTAAATCATATTTTTGTAGCCGTAATTTAAATTGGAGTTTCGAAGTTAGGAGGACGCTTTGAAATTTGAGTTTTTAAGTAGGGTTTTGAAATTGGATGCTAATTAAATTTGACTAACTCTCACTACGTTCAGAAAAAATAGTATAAGGTGAGTTCTTTGACCACATTTAGTTTTGTTTTGAACTTTTTATGGCTTACATGTTGATTATGCTGAATTGGGTATAATGCATGTGTGTTTGGTGTTTAGATTCATGAAATTAGGTAATCTATGTGTGCTGAAATGAATTAGCACTCTATGCTTGATGAATTGTTGGTTGTTGTTTTGAACTTTGCTCATAAGTATAGATGCAGTAGTATTAATGGAATGAATTGATGATTGAGTGTGAAATGGATGTATGATGCTTCATTGTGTTGAAATGAAGTGATTTAAAATGTTAGAGTTGATTGTATAATAGTTAGGATTGGTTAGAAGACTTTGAGAGTAGATGAAAAACGTAAAAATAGATTTTCTGGTGCTGCACAGAGAGCACGGGTCGTGCTCTTTTAAGCACGGGTCGTGCTCTTTTAAGCACGGGTCGTGCTAGTCTCTCTAGTTGTTAGATTTTTTCGATAGCCTTCTAACTTGTTTTGTCCGTAACTTTTGATCTGGAACTCCGATTTGAGTGTTCTTGGATGCATTAGAAAGCTAACGAAAAGATACACAACTATAAACAAACAGTAATTGTGTTTTTAAACTCACTCTTAGAATCATCCTTAACATATTCTATCTCCTAATGCTTCAAGTATAGTCTATGTTATGTCTTTGAATAAATTTTGTTATATAAATGATTGGTGATTGAATTGCTTGATCTGGTGGTTCAAGTACAACCGAGCTTCTTTGTCGAATTGGACTCGTCGACTTCCTTGAAGTCGCAGATTATTGGACAAAGGATGGTCATTGTGTCTCGGAGTGGAAGAACGCCAAGTACGACACACTGATCGGAAGCGAGTTAGGTATTGTGATCTTGATCTCCAGATGTTTCACCCACTCAAGATCATCAATGTGATTGATCTCCCAATATTCTGTTTGGGAGATCAATTTCACCTCGAAGACTATTCATTAAACTTCATTTCAAGAATTGTTGTTTCAGCGTGGCAAGGAGACCATCCCTTTGTGATCATCCCTTTTAAGGAGAGCATGAATTCCTGACGTGTTTAAAGGCAAGGCTTGCCTTGTTTCCGAAAAAGGATGGACGGTGGTGATTAATCCTGATATGAGCGTTGAGGTGATGGCTGAGCCCGTAGATAGGGATTATTGCTTGTATGCAATTATTATCGTCCAGCTCTCCATAACGGTGGCATTCCATTTAAAGTGTATAGTTTGGATGAGAATAGGAAGACCTGGGTGGAGCTAAATTCTTTGGGGGATCGTGTGATCTTTCTAGGGGTTGATTGCATATTTATAGCATCAGCTTCGGATTTGAATGTTACACAAGGAAATTCCCTGATATATTATCACAATGATGGCCAGAGCTCTCCCTATAGAAGGATGCGTATATATCAGTTTGACCAACATCAACTCTCTGACTTGTCGGATTTTTGTTGAATTTGCTGGCGTGTTTTGGCCCCATCCAAATTGGATCAATGCTTTAGAGGTATTGCTTGCTTCCATGAATTGCTATTTTATGGTTTACTTTTGTATTAGCCTTTCTAAGTCGTGATGGCAGTCTTCATTGGAGTCTATTGGTTATTTTTCATCCTGGTGTAGTGGTTAATTTTAATGGTGATTTTTTGGCATGTTGAATTTTTTCTCTTGTAATAAATAGTTGTATTCTAAGAGATTATATTTTGATGCATATTTTAGATAATGAGCTGGACAAGTCACCTAGGGTATCTTGATTATAGTTAAATTGTAGCACTGCAGTATGAAAGCAGAAACTCTTACAGTCATAAAAAATGGAGTTGCTATTTTGATTATGTTTGATCACTTGTTAGTTGTTAGTTCCTTTTATGTCGTTTGCTTATAGCTTTATAGGTATTGCTTGCTTCCATGAATTGCTATTTTATGGTTTACTTTTGTATTAGCCTTTCTATTAGCCTTATGTTTGTCATCTCACCTTGCCATCAATTGTAGACCAGAATTATACATCATGTCATTTATAATGATACTTCCATGTTAAGACGAAGGATAAAGAAACAGATGGAAGTGCGGTCTAGGTGAAAATTAGGAAATCAGTTCAATACATGCAGCAGGTTTTCGTCCCAGCTCTCAATCTCCACCTTATATCTTCACCTTATATCTTGAATTATCCAACAACCATATCCACCTATCGTTGCAACTTCGGTCTACTTCAATCGGTGTTAGAGTACTGATTAATAGTTCCTCTGCATTCTGCTCCGTTGCTGTAAAAATTCTGCTCCATCGCCAAACTCCATTCGCCCATTCTCCAAACTCTGCGACTCTCCATTTCCAATTTTACACTTTACACAATCTTGGAACCACCCTATAGCAAAGCTCAAGTTGCTGTCCAATAGATTTAGATCCTTACACTAAGTTGAGTGATGTTTGGAGTTTAATATCCCACTGTCTCCATATAAATTATGTATTAGATCATGCCATACACTTCTTTCCTCTACCAACAACCTCCACCTCCATTTCCCCAATAATGGTATATTGAAAAGCTCCACACATACACATATTCTGCTGCAAAACAGTTATCTATGAGGTGAAAATTGTGGTGTGATTCAACTTTGACTTGACTTTTTTCCATTTAAATTTTGTGAAACACACTTATTATTACTGTGAATTCAATTGTGATGTAGACTATGGTTAGTTTTTGTCAACAATATAGTTTTTTCTTATTCATATTCTATATTGTGAAAACATTCCGTCTTACTTGGTACTAACTATATGAAGATAAGAAGTAATGGGATCTAGATATGTATGAAATTGGCCTATACTAAGCTAACTCAATAAAGAAATCCACAAATGTGTAGAATTCAGTTAATATCATTTTAATTACAAAAATAACTAAAAGCCCTCTCAATGCCAAACTATTCTTCTCACAATCTTTGTTTACTGAAGCAATTTCTTTGCCGAGGGATGATTGGATTTGCTAAGGAATTTCACGGCCTTTAAATTGCTGAAGCAATTTCTATGTTGCTATTCCAAAGTTCTCAAATTGTTTTGAACCATATTTGAATTGTAGAGAAATTGGATGGCCTTCACATATTCCTCATTTCTTTTATTGTTTTATAAGATGCATGAGCATGATCATAAGTTGGTTTTCGGTGGCTTCTAGGATGAGGGATTGGGGTGTGCAAAATTATTGGGAATTTCACTACTTGTTTAGATGCGCAGTGTGTTCCTTTCCTTCGATGGTATATCATGCCATTAGCTAGCTCCTTAGTGGTTTGTGGTCTGTACTTTATAGTCTTGTGCAATGTGTTGATTTTCATTTGTTCAGAATCTTTGGTTTCTAATTATAATTTTGATATTTTTCTGTGTCTTCTATTGGAGTACAGGTAGAAGAGAAGATCGAGGAGATAGATACCTATTGGAGTATAAGTAGAAGAGAAGATTGAGGAGATGTTATCAAGCTGACCAGTAGTTTGGAGTACAGGTAGAAGAGAAGAGATAGCTAGTTATCGATGAGTTTCTAATTTGCATGTAGTTTCGGGTATACTGTACTCTCCAAAACTAGTTAACTTTGAATTTTGCTAAAAACTATGTGCTGGCCATTCTGGAAGTTGTAATAGAAATTAATGTTTCTTCTACTCACCACCCCACTAACAATTACCTATTTAAAAAAAATGTTTCTTCTACTCAAATAGTATTACACAAGAATCTCTAAGTAAACTTCTGTTAATCCAAGACAGTGTTTGGGTTTGCATTTAGGTAGGTGTTTTAAGCCTTTGTTGTTTATAGTTTTGTTTAACTTGGCGTATTCGCTAAACCTTAAACCCCTAAGCCCTAAACTTTACTTGTGTTGTTATTTTGTTTGCCCAAGTATTGCGTTAGAAAATCCTAAACCGTGCAAATGGAAAGTGTTCTAATAATATGAGAATTTGAATATAATTCAACAGGCCTAGAACTGAACAAATCTGATTTTGAACAAATTCATAACAACACATTCATAAATCAAAACAGCAATGAATTTTTTTAATAACGGTAAGTGAGAAGTTTTAGATCTTAAATCAAATTAATTTGGTTTATGGTCAGACAACAACAACTACAAAACCTTTTTTAAATTATGAAGCCATTCGTTAATGTATCAACAATAATTAAGTTAAGCATTCCATACAATTCTTTTCGACCCCACTCATCCATAGCTCGGTGCTTGGGTTCCCAATCGAACCCGTTCTCAAGTTGGATGAGCTAGCTTCAGGTTAAAGGAAAAAAATTAAGGTTTTAAAAAGGAGGCTTATATCTTAGAGTCAAAAGGTCTTTGGTGACACTCGCATTCAATTGTTGGGCGAATAAATTGAGATGACTAACCTTAGAGGTGAAGCCTTAGGCTCTTTTTGGCAAAAAATAGCGGACAGTGGATAAGCTAACAGATAGCGGATAAGCTATTTTATAGTGGATGAGTCTTAATTAGCATATCCTCAAAGGGGTCATGAGTTGAATAAGAAGCACTTCTCTTACTTGTGGACCCTTTTGAAGAGTAAGTATAGCTTTATGTTTCAATGATCAAGTCCATGCTAAAGGAAAAGAAAGCAAACTTTGGTTACTTTCATGCATGTGTTAATTCTAGGAAAAGGGCGGGAAGCATTTTCCCTCTAAAGGTGGACATTGCCGGCTTATCAAAGACAAATAGGGGTTCTATTTAATGAATTTTACTCTTCTATACAACGTTTTGAAAACCGAACGGGACATTGAACAGGTGAGCCCTCCAAGTCCTAGTTCAATTGCTTAAAATCGCTCAAACCCGAATAAAACTACTTTGAACCGCTGAAATAACTGAACCGTATAAGGTGTTAGGTCATGGTTTAACCGATCAACTGCTCTAGTTGGTTCGATTTTTAAAACACGGCTTCCATGAAACCTTAAAAGTTCTTCTCCGACTTAATTATTCTCATTCCTAAAGTTGATAGTTTGCTCTCCTTTGGTGATTATAGGCTCATTTCCCTACTTGGTTAACTTCTAGACTTGATAAGGTGATGGAATGGACTCCATTATTGCACTTGAGGTAGACAAATTCATGATGTGCTGGTGGTTGTCGACGAAATTCTTGTGCTCAAGCTTCTAAACCTCTGATCGAAAACACTATTCTAATCCATTTCTAACCCTATATTTGGGTTTCTCTAACAAAATTAAGCTTTCACTTGTTTGCACTTTGCAATCACAGCACAGCTAAGTACCATGGACTGCAGCTTTTCTTTTTTTGGTCAAACATCGAATGCTGCTCAAGCAGTCATTCGTTTGCCTTGATATGATGGGTTGTTGCTTCATAGTTAAACAACATCCAGCATCCAATAAATATTGAAATTCTTGTGTTTGCATGTATCAGAAGGCAGATGAATAAAATTGAAGATGAAAAAGGACTACAAAAAACTCACTTACATGAACTGATCCAATAATTCAAAGATCACTGATTGCAGAATACACGTTTGTTTAAAATGATAAAGGAATAAATTGATTACATGAGTCGACCAACATATAGGTAGCTCGGGGATATTATCGTTGCAGTTGTGGCCATTGAACAAAAAGTTGATCAGCCATCCGCAACCTGTACAGGAGCAAGCCACTCAAGGAGAGCCTTCTCACTCTTGCAATACTCTCAACGTAGAAAATTGATGACCATCTGATTCCCAGTACCTATTCAAAACCATAAACACACTTCGCATCACAAATTATCAAATGAATTGGATAAATGATGTTATGGAAACGATAACAGAAGAACGAAGGGAATGTGAACCTTGAATATAAATGCAATGGCACAAAGGGGAATGCAAGTTCCAGGACCATTGCAAAGTATCTAGTCTAGATAGTAGCAATATAGTATCACTCAAATTGTAACAAAATAACATCAATTAATGATGGAATCAAATAAGGATAAACATAACAGTTATCGCTTCAGGTCTAATTTTAATCATCAGCCATAGTGCATGCACCATTGCAATTAAAGTAGTCCAAACCGAGGTTATATATGATTGACCAACTTCATGAACTGTGCGGTATCATTAACGCTTGTTCCACTCGCTGAAGAAAATCTGTTTTCGATCGAGAATCGTAAATCGATGTCGTAAGCGTGAGTAAAACTCAGAACCCATTTAAGTCTTTATAAAAATACCCAGGAGCAGAATTCCCATCATTATATTTATACTCCTCACAAAGTTACTCCGAGGCATGTAGATGTAGTTACATAACTTGAAACAGACACACACCCCTTTGCGTTTTTAAAATATCAATATACAGGGCCCAAGCTAAAATATAAATATATTATCCCCAAACAAAAAGTGTTTCCTCTGTAACTTCCTATAATTGTCAAAAACCAGTGTAAAACATAAAATGTTGAACATCTACAGTTATCATTAACATACAACAATAATATTTGATCCATCTATAAAATAGTTGATTATTTGATAATAATATTTAATATTATTCTTGTTGTTGTTTATAGGAAAACAACACCTCAGATGCCAGGGAGTTTTCCAACAACTCCGCTTTTTGAAGGCTCATATTATCGGTAGCAGCAGCAATGTAGAATCGTGGATTAAACCTATCTTTCTGTAACACTGAGTTAGGAATTCAATAGAACGGTAACTAGAATAGCAAGAATAATGCGATAAAATGATCAAAGCTCAGTATCAGTGTGATATCTGAGTTGAATATATTAATATGTAGTATGAGAAAGAACAATCCAAGTGCAGTACTCTCAGAGAAAGAGACTGTACTCCCAGGCCTAATAAGCATTCCTATCAGTATTAAATGGGGGTATTTTATTTAGTCTACATATTTACCTAGTTAATGTTTTCTTACTTCATGTGTCATTTGCTAAAACACTAAAAGATATGGGACGGAGGGAGTATTATAGTGTGATCCTGCGACTGCGAGTCTGAGGCCATCATCCTATTCCAGTGGTTGAAATTTGTAACTAAAGCAAAAACTTCCTTTTCGTATAGAAACCAATCACAGATGCAAAACTGTTATCAATAGCACAATACCTATGATATTATTAAGGAATTTTAAGAAAGCATTGCAAAATTGTAGTACTAACCGGTGCGTTTGATATACACACAAATGTGCAAGTATACACAATCGTATCAAGTAATAAAGTGAAAGTAGAGTATCGTTCCCACGAGGATTGGATTAATTTACAAGTTTAGAATCAATAGTTTACTAGTGAAAGGTAACCACTATCTTACTCACAAATTGGTGGTTTTGATAAGCAAACAGAATGTAAATAAACAATAAAAAGATGTAAGTAATCAGTGGAGAATGATAGTTGAGATGTCTTTACCAAATAAGTCACTTTTAAGAGTTTTAGTGATGTAGGTACACTGGATGCAGCTGCATCAGTATGTGCCTTTCGGTCACTTTCTTTAGAGTTTCATTACAAGCTCTTATGATCTTTGTTTTTTACAGTAAAGAAAAGAGTTGTCAATTCCTCTCTTGCCTCCTAACAATGATCCAAGTTGCTAAATAAATTCACTCTTGTATTTGCATCATCCTAAGGACTATGTTATCCTATGTCTAGGTTTTAGCATGTAATTAACAAAGTTTCATTTATTAAACACTCATCCCTATTAGTTCTTGAGTTCTAATTATAAACCATGTCTGTATTTATGATTTACATTCACTTTTAGTTGGCCAATTCTAAAGATGAATATGAAAGAGTTATCATACAAGAACTAAAATGCAAACATCACATATAAACACAATAACTTACTTAAAAGATCATTATAAGGGAGGGTTTTGTTGGGTTCAATTACAAAACACAAGTTTTCTCAGTATTCCATTCCGAACAAAAACGATATGGGGTTAAACTTTACTTACCTCCTGGCCGAATTCTAGATTTATTGGTGTCTTTTGCCCTTAGCACCGGAGCGGGGTCGGAGACCACTAGACTAAAATATCACCATCTAGTACGTCACCAATTCTTCCTCGGCGCACTCTCAAACAATTGCTACATGACATAAGAATCTTAATCCAAATAGAATAAGGAAACTAATCATAATAATAATAACTAAGTGATAAAATCATAGTCCTATGAGATGAGTTAAAACATTCCAAAATAAGATAAAACTAATTCTAAAGTCTAAATACCAATTTTCAAATATTCTAATGAATTAGCAGCAAGTTGTTGCGAAAAAATGGAATTTATGATGACATTGTGAAGTATGACATAGGAAGAGCAAAAGTACTGGTGGTGAAAAACAAAGGAAAAGAAACTCCAACTCAACTCACCTATTGGAGAAGAGGAACAACTAGTCTGATGAAGACCAAACAAGGATGCAGCAGAGGAAGTTCATGTCTTCAAAAATGTTGTCAATGTTTGTGGGAGCTGAGGTTCGCATTGTTGGAGTACCGGTGAATATGTGAAAGGGGCATTTAAGTAAAAATACTTTAGAAATGGGACAGAGGGGTGTGTGTAGCAATTCATTTGTTTGGGCAATGCTTTTCCAAATCCCCCTCCTATTCACCACACACCCACAAACCCCAAAAATACCCCTATGTGAAATACGCTCTCAAACCACCCCATTTTGCATTTTCGCTTGGTACGGTTCCTAACAACCGAACTGGTACAACACCTAACTGCCGAACCATACCAGTTCGGAGATGTGGTACCCAAACACCCATGTTCACTGAGTACGGTCGTCAATGCCCAAACTGATTTGGTTGTAGAGCACCGAACCTGAAAATTTTCAAACCATGGGGGGTGTCACTATTTTTCAGCCCCGGCAACCAACCACCATACCGATTCGGCGACCTGCTACTGAACCTTTCGAACACGGGAAAAAAAAGGACGCGCTGAGAACATTTTTATTCATTAAAAGCCACGGTAATTAAGGTTCGTACCGGCGGTAATAAGATACTGAACCTGTACTAAAATGAAGAATACAAGTTTGGTATCAAAGTATCGAACTAGTTTGGAACTTAAATACTGTACCTACTGCTGATTGTGCATAAACATGTTTTAACAACTTTTCTCTATTTTTAACAGGTTTAGGGGTATAAGATGGCATGAGTACATGCTGTAGAAAATTTCCTACACATGGTAAGTGTTGTATCTAGATCCGACAACAGGTGGAAGACAAGAAAAGCATGCTGCATGTTAACGTGTGAAAAAGGCGGATTCTACGTGGAATTTTACTACGTGGTTAATGTTTCAAAAAAGTTGGGTATTTATCCTGCTGCAATGGTTAACCTCAAAAGGTATTTCAATGAATTGACAATGCAATAGGCTTCCACTTTTGGAGTACCTTTTGAGGTTAACCATTGCAGCAGGATAAATACCCAACTTTTTTGAAATATTAACCACGTAGTAAAATTTCAAAGTTTACCTTTTGAGGTTAACCATTGCAGCATGATAGATACCCAACTTTTTTGAAACATTAACCATTATAACGTGTAGAACCCATCGTATTTTGTCCCTCATTGTCCATGTTTCATTGTCCAAATATCATTTCTCATTCTACAAGTAGCTGGATTGAATCCCTCTACTAGATAATATTTAATTTATATTTACTATATTAAAATTATTACTGTACATATACTGTTTATATTCATTATTATCAACTTCTCTGTGGTGGACGAATGAATGATTAACTGTTAAGTAGATAAAATTTAGCCAAATTATTATTAAAAGAAGTAAATCTTAGCACCAGTTAGATTGGGAGAAGAACTTTAAATTCTAAATTGTCAGCCTCCAAAAAGAAAGAAAAAAAGAATGAAGTTGAATATGTTGACTACATAATCATTCTATCATTTACATACATGAGTATACAAATTTGACTCCACCTAATTAGCCAACATGTTCAAAAACAACACTCTATTTTTAACTAAACATCTAAACAAACAATCTAAACCACCTTCTAAACCATCAATACTAACATTTAATCTCTCTAACAATCTCACCACCCTTTGACCTTCACTATTACAATCACTTTTTTTCTCTCTTCCAAGTAATAATGAACACAAAGCATTATTAAGATCTTCAACCCCATTACAATTCTTCTCTTCTTTCTCACAAGAAAACATCATCATGGGATTCAACCTAGACATCAACGAAGACCCTTTTGTTCCAAATGCTGGCATAGACAAAAACAATAGTACACAACGTAACATAGAGATTGTGATTATACTAACTTCTCTTAAAACTCTCTCCAAAAAAATCACTTGCTGATCTTGATTACATAGAGAAAATGAATTAACTTTGTTCTGCATTTTTTTCAGCTGCAAAATTTGGTTGGAAATTTTCTTCTTTGATTTTTTTCTGAAATTTTCATAAGAAGAAACACTGTTTTCAATGCTTGAATCACCTTTTCTTCTTCTACGTATTGCTGATTGAAGTGTTTGCATGTGTTCTCTTAGACACAATAATAAATTCCCTTGCAGAACCACAAGCATCTAGCAATGTAACTGAATTACACAAAGTTTCTGATATGACTTTACCTTCTTGATAGTGTAAAAGAGCTTGTTGGTTTTGTGAAGAATGAAAGAGTTCTTCTATAGAATTGTATAGTTCAGCAAGTACCATTAAGTCATTCTGAATTGTTTCTGCTTCTAAAGAAATATTGGTTGAGAGAGATTGAAAATGATGTTGCTTTATGTGGTTTAGAAGTTGTTCAACTTTTTGGGAAGAAGGGTTTGCTCTTGTTGGAAAACTAATGGACCTTACTGGTTGATGTGCATAGGGTAATTTGGAAATTGCTTCCATTTTTTTTCTTTGTTGGAATGGTCAAGGTGTTCCTATAATACAAGGATATGTTTGAATGAAAACTAACCTTTGTCCACTCTTATTTATAAGAACATGGTTAGGGGACCTAATTATTTTTTTCTATAGATGGAGGGGCAAATGCCACCTGAAATTCATACACAACTACGAGGTTTTGAGTTTGAACTCGAGTGATTATATCCAGTGGCGGACCTGGATGGAAGTGAGGGGGTTCACTCGAACCCTTGAAGAAAAAATATTCTCTTTCGGTTTCCCTTGAATCCCTTAAAATTTTAAATTTGCACTAGTACCTCTACGTTTGCACTCAATTGCACCCAAGATACAATATTAAATCCCTAATCCCTGGTCCTGGGTCCGCCACTGATTATATCTAGCCTAACAATTTCGGCATTTACTAGTTGAGTTAGGCCTTACAGATTTAGGGGACCTAAATTTGGAATTCACTTGTATGCTGTCAAATTTTCCACTCTTTTATGCAGTCATATGCGATCTGAACCGTCTGATCCTAATTAGACAACGTTGTTCTGACCTCAAGTCAAAAATCATTTTTCAAGGTATTGTTTGCTCTAGCTCACATGTGAGTTGTCACAGTTTTGTTTTTAATTAAAATGAAACCTATATAAGTTATTTTTTTTGACGCAAAACCTATATAAGTTATTGATGTGAGTGTTTATAAACTATCTCTTAGAAAAATGTTAGACCTAACTCAACCGTACAAAACCGAATTGTAGAGCGAGCGATGACTCCCACTTATAAAGTCTTTTTTAGGTCATATCACATCTGATGTGGGACTCTTAACACTATCGTCGACTAGACTATGTAATATAAGATTTTTTTAGTCTCCAATCAAGACCAAAGACTAAAGACAAAAAAATCAAGACCAAAGACTAAATAGCATGTGTATGATATTTTTGAAATATCTTATGTGTACATGTGATGGCAATATGCGTCACCTTAAGTAGTTTCATATGGCTTTCTGACAATTCAAGCTAGCAATTAGGTATAGGTCAAATCATTTAATTAATCAATGGCCACAAGTTGGGCGACGTAGAACTTAGAGAAAATTGTGGTAAACATAGTGAAAACGTAAACATCGGATACACAACATTATTGATCTTTGCTCCCCTGCTTCTCAATAATTCCAATCTTCTCTCTATGTCTCTATCATCCATTATTATTATTCAATAATGTGAAGATATTATTGAATTTGTACTATTTTACTAGGAACTAACTTATCTTGTCAATTCAAGTCTTATTTCAAAGGATAAGTGCTTGACTGGATTTAATGCAGCCTAAAGTTTTCCATATCATAGGCCTAGAATCTAGGCTAACTGGGCAGTGGAGGGCCCAATCATGCTCCCTAAAGCGTCTAGGTACAAAAAACGCACTAAGACACGTGAACAACGGTTAGGATCGATCCGGTCAATCCAACGGTTACGAAGCGCCTCTAACCTCTATAAACAGAAGTCAACTCCCGCAAAAAATGTACATTTTTCATACCCCACTCATTTCCTGCTTTGACTATTTCCACCCTGACATAAGTGTTAGAGTCTGTCTTATGACGATGTGGAGATCTTGACAAAAAATTTGGAGAAGTAAAAGCGAAGAATAAATATATAAACCAAAATTAATTGTGTTTCATAATAGTTTGCTTGGTTTAGTGGTCAAAGTTATCTTTGTCAATTTTAATGTCTTGAGTTCAAATATTGCTTAATGCAATTGTTTATACTAATTTTTGAGAAAAATATACAAATAAGCTTCTTTAAAAAGAGGTGTATTATCATCAAAGAATTGAGCTGGGACCTAAATACACCAATAATGCTCTTATCCGCTTGGCTACAAATACTTTTGTGCTTAGTGTTCATTTGGTTTATATATTCTAACTTTGAGTATAAAATATATCGTGTATATATTAAGCTTAATGGGGCCAGAGTGCAGTGGCTCAAATTCCTATAAAGATCTGCACATTGTTTTGCGATAACATAACCCGCTCGAGCTCAGCTCGCGACTTCACCAATCAACAGAGAAATATCATACTGGTCCGTCCTTAGGACGCTCAAGTACGGATCACTAACCATGTAGAAATTATTGAGGGGACATTATATGAGCAATGTTTTGATCCACTTGCAATAATCAATTTTTTTTGTGGCTTTCATGATGGAAACCGTGAGGTGTGGTTATGCCAGTACATTTACTATTACTAGGAGACAAATGACAATGGAGTCAATCACGCAAGATTTTTCTCATACCTTGGAAATTGATATGTTAGCAAAATAAAAACATCATGGCTTATAATTTGTGTTACTTAGGTTTTGGATAAATTAAGGATTGAAGGGTTGTGTTTGTTTATACAGTATTATAGGAATCACATGTTGTCTTGTGAGTTGTGACAGGTAAGAAGCTTGTTCTGTTTTTGCTGTGTTCATTTCTTATGCATGGGTTTGCAGAGCCAGAGTAATTAAACAACATTATGTTTCAAGATCAATGAATCCAAGCATCATATTCTCTGCGTGACAGACTTGTGATATACAGTTAAATTTTCACATTTTTCCATCAAAATCTTCAATAAAATAATCGCATTATTGCTGTACTTATAAGTAGTTATTCATAATTAATATTATTTTAATTGTTGCAATGTATAACAATTTTCTTAATTTGAGTTTAATAACTTACTAGTATGATTCACCCGTGCCAGCACGGGTCAACATTCACTTGTAATTTAAAAAATTGACAACTTTTTAGGAATTAAAAAAACAGAAGTCGTATATTTAAGTGTATTGTGTGAGATATTAAATACTCTGGGCACTATCTAAAATTTAGCTATTATGTTGTCTAATAATTTTAGAAAAATGTATTATCAACATATATTTATAAATATTTTATACAATTTGTATATTAAATTATTTGTCAAAACGTATATATATATATATATATATATATATATATATATATCATTTTCTCGAATTGTATTAATCAATGTTCGAGGAAAAGACCCACATGAAAAAAATAATAATAATGATAGCTTGTAACTTCAAATTCAGCCTGTACTCGTGCCTCGCGCGCACAGTACTTCCCTGAGATAAATTTCTCTGCAAATTTTGAGATGTTGTATCACGGACCCTTGAGAGAGAGAGATCATTAATAGGTATTATTTATTCATGACTCCGATGTTAATACATATAGCTTGGATACACTATGCAAACATATGATACAAATATGTTGAAATCCAAAAAATATTGGCTAAGTAACTCATATGTTAATAAATATTTGAAATCCATAAGCTAATTTGGAACAAACACTTAATACAATTCTATATTTTTTATCAATGTTATTAAAACCGACCCGGTGATCGACCCGATCAGATCACTGGGTCACTGAGTTAATGGCCGGACCGATGCGTCATTAGTTAGCTTGCATGACCCGTGACAGTACTAATGATTGATAAAAATAGGCATAGTATGTATAAAATCATAAGTCACTTTTTTTTGGCATACCTTAAAAATGCCCAATAAATTATTTTTAATCTTATTTTTGATTCCATATTCTTAAATAGACATTTAGACACCACTTTTAAAAATATATTTTCATATAACATTTTAAGAATGACAATTTTATTTTTTAAGAATTTATAAAAATTTGTGTCCACATTTATTTTGTTTAAAAATGCATTTTAATAATTAATTTAAGAAAAATTAATATGATATGTTTGACATCATTTCCCCTGACCCTTAAGAGGATCAGTACGACCCCTCTCTCTGATGGTAGATTATGTCGTTGAATCTAACGGTGTTAGTTTCTATTGGCCCTCTCTGAAAAATGTATGCTATGTTTCTATATGCAAATCAATGTATATAATATACCTTTGCATAGGGACATTTAGCTTGCTTTTGACTAAGGTGATTGACGTTGACAACCGCATGATCAATGTTCTCTATCATCTTGTTTATTCTTTCTACTTGTTTTCTAAGTGCAGCGTAGTGAATAGAAGAATATTAAGCACAAACGTTGTAAACTACAAATATACTGATCGATCAAAGTTGTATATTGATTCTAATTGTATGTGCATCAAGCTGAATACAAAAATATGTGACAAACATTTTTAATATATAATAACATTATTTATAAGATGATAATTAAAAAAAAGTTGAAATGAATAAAATTACTCATATTTAATAACATTCTAGTTAGTAAATATATAGAATAAAATCTATGGAATGTGATACAAAATATTAGATGTCAAATAAATATATAAATGTAATATATAATACCAAATATATATGTATCAAAATAAATAATAAATATATAAAAAGTAGGTAAAAGGTTTTGCAATAAAAGAAAGAATAGGATAAACATTTCGAAATACGCTTTAGTAGCACATGAAATTGTGATAGCTCCAATGGTCAGCGTCAGGAGGTGGTAGCGTGGGGGAATGGGTTCGATTCCCAATTTCTGCTTTTTTGGTGATATATTTTGAAATAACATACTGACGTGGATTAAAAGGAAGGTGACGTAATTAGTGACGATTAAAAGGAAGGTGACGTAATTAGTGATGTGGAAGTACATGTAGATTCATGGTTTAATATAATAGAGATAACTATACACTTATAATAGGTGGTAGCAAATTTATTTTAATGTAACTCATATATTTAAATGTGTATATTGAACTAGAATGATATAAGAAAACTACTTCAAAAATTAATTGATAAATATAATTTAAAAAAGTTAATAATTTAAACAATAATTTTCTCCTTTTAATCACAGGGTGCACACGTTATGCATGTCAGCATATGATTATGATAAATATGAGCTTTGTTGTCATTAGCTTGTTTTCTTTATGATCAAAATGAGTATCAATTGCTAGCTTAATATTATTTTATGGACTCAAATTAAGATAAATACAATGTCTTATATTTTTTTTTTGACCAATAATACAATGTCTTAGATTACCATTCGCGTCTTTCAACAGAATTCTAGAGAGTTCTAATGGTTTTGTTTAACGAAATTGATAGCTAATTACGGCAGAATTGTGCAGAAAAAATGGATTTATGCCTTTTTAAAAAAATATTTGAAAACCATGTTTGTCCTTAGGAAAGGAAAGTTTCATCTTTCATGTGATTTTTTTATTCAAAGCATGTGTATCCTCCTCGGAGGTCACTTGTATCATGAAGGTAGAGACAAAAACGAAGTGCTTTTATAATATAAATAAACTATAAAGGACCAAAAGACTCCTTTTATAATTAAGAAACATAATCAAATTGTTAATCTAACTTTTTACAACAACTTTTAATCCATTTAGTTCGGACAATGGCTGACTACTTATGGAGTGTTCCATCGTTTTTAACGAAAGATTAATATCTGTTTGTGTTTAAGATCAAATTTCACACTGGTAAACACTAAATTTATTCGTTGCGGGAGTCGAACCCAGGAGTACCGAGTCGACCCCATGTCTCAGAGTTAATTAAGTCAATGTGCTAATGGTGTTGGTTAACAATTTTTTAATTTATTCACTGTGGGAGTCGAATCCAGGAGTACTGAGTCGACCCATTGTCCCAGAGTAAATTAAGTCACTGTGCTAAAGGTGGTAACAGTGTTGATTGCGATTCTAGTGTTTCCTCTATTGGCAATTAATATTATCTTTGTTATCTACCTAACCTTCAGAAAAGACTGGGTTCAGACATTTGTGGAGAACAAGAATGATCTGTAAAGACTAGAAAGTAAATTGAGGGAAAACTCATCAGATTGTATTCATTGATTATCCCATTATATAGGGTAGAGCAATTACAATTCAGTTATTCAGTTTCTAACTGAATAACAAACAAACTATTTTACATCAGTTACAAACTAACACAACAGAAACTAACTGCTAAACCAGATTTTTCTACTGACATACTGCTAACAGCTCTAATATACTGTTTTATTGACTAATTATCACTTAACATCCTCCCTTAAACTGTTATGTCTTCACATACTCAGTTTAATTCAGTGATTTTGCACATTCCTAGTTGATTTCTGAACTTCTCAAAAGTCTCAAGCTTGAGAGCTTTTGTCATCACATCCGCCACACGATTCTCGAAGTTTGCGATTGTATCACTCGATTTTTCCTTCCTTGCTCAATTCTCTAAGGAAATGAAACCTCACATCAATGTGCTTGCTTCGACCATGCATTACCGGATTTTTAGAGAGCTTGATTGTTGATGTATTGTCACATAGAATCACCATACTATCTTGATGATTAAACTCGAGCTTCTTTGAGAATTTCGCCCAACCAGATTCTCTTTGAGATACAAGCAAAGAAATGCTATGAATTTCGCTTGCTTGTTGACAACGTTACAATAGGCTGCTTCCTAGAACACCAGGACACCGCAGCATTAGCTAACAAGGATACATTTCCAGATGTGCTTCTTCGATCATCTTGATCTCCAGCATAGTCACTGTCAGAGTATATCTCAAGCTTATCAGATCCTCCCTTTCTATATAGGATTCCAAAATCACTTGTTCCTTGCACATATCTTATGATTCTCTCTCTTGGCCGCCATCAAGTGTTTCTCAACCGGTTTCTCCATGAATCTCACCGACATAGCCTCTCGCAAAGGCTATATCCGGTCTTATAGTGATGAGGTATATAAGACTCCTACAATTTGCTTATATACATCCCATCAACCATCTTTCCTCATCACTCTTAGACAACTTTGTACGACCACAATTGGAGTCTTGTGGGTTTAGAGTTCGCATTTCAAACCTCTGCGAGAATTTCTTGAGCATATTTCTTTTGCCCTATGAAAATTCCATTGTCACCTTGAACCACTTCAACACCTAGGAAGTATCTCATCCTCCCTAAGTCTGTCATGTCAAACCTTTTCTTCATTGAGGCTTTGAATTCCTCAAACATGTCTCTGTTGCTGCCAGTAAAAATCAGATCATCTACATACAGACTTAAGATCAGACAATTTCCATTTTCATCATGCTTTGTGAACAATGTGTGTTCATATGGACATTTCACAAATCCTTGTTCACCAAAATATGATTCAATCTTGCTGTACCAGGCCCTGGGGGCCTGTTTTAGTCCATACAAAGCCTTTTGCAACCTGTAAACTTCACTTTCTCTTCCTTTTACAGTGTATCCTTGTGGCTGGTCTACATAAACTTCTTCTAGGAGTTCACCATAGAGGAAGGCACTCTTCACATCAAGTTGATATACTGTCCATTTTCTCAAAGCAGCAACTGCTAATATACATCTTATAGTATCCCATCGAGCAACCGGAGCAAACACTTCATCAAAGTCAATCCCATGTGTTTGAGAGTACCCCTTAGCTACCAACCTTGCTTTGTGCTTCTCTATTTTTCCTGCTTCATTGAACTTAGTTCTATAAATCCATTTCACTCCAATCCTTTTAGCACCTTTAGGTAGAGGAGTGAGTTTCCAAGTCTTATTTCTTTCTATGGATTGTATTTCAGCATCCATAGCCTTTCTCCACACATCATGAATGGCTGCTTGTTCATAGGTGATTGGATCATCCATTGAACTCATGACAGCTAAGCTCATTAGATCATTGGTTTCATCATCAATTTTGCAAAAATAAGAGGTGTCAAAGTCATTTAGCCAGACAGGAGGCTTTCTTACTCTTGGTTCCAAGGTCTCTTCTTCATTATTTCTCAGAGTTTCTATCTGAGATGAGCTAGCAGCAGTATTGTCTTGTTGTCTTTCTGCAGAAAATTCTGTTTCACTTTCATTTCTTATTCTTTCACTGTCAATTCTTGCTCTTACAGTTTCTCCTTCATTCTCCTCAATACCTCTGGTATCTGTATCATTTCTAGATTCTGTTCCCCAATTCCATTTTTCATTTTCAGAGAAAATTACATCTCTACTCACAACAATTTTCTTTGAAATAGGATCATACAATCTATATGCTTTTGATTCAGTGCTTACTCCTAAGAAGATGCACCTTACACTCTTATCATCTATTTTCTTTCTCATAACACTAGGAATGTGAACATTTGCTATGCATCCAAATACTCTAAGGTGACTAACATCAGGTTTTTCTTCTTTCCAAGCTTCTTCAGGAGTTACATTCTTTAATATCACAGTAGGACTTCTATTTATCAGATAAACAGCCCAATTTACTGCTTCGGGCCAAAAACTTTTAGGAATAGATTTGCTGCAAGCAAGCTTCAGTCATTTCCATCAAAGTCCTATTCTTTCTTTCGGCTATATGCCATTCTCTTTGAGGACTATATGCAGCAGATTAATTGTCTTTTAATTCCATTTGTGGAGCAAGACTCATTAAATTCACTAGAGGTAAATTCCCCCCTCTATCGGTTCTAAGGCAAACTATACTTTTTCCACATTCCTTCTCAACTAGTGTTCTAAACTCCTTGAAAACAAACAAGGCGGCTGTGAGACTTTTCTTTTAAGAAATAGACCCAGGTTTTCCTACTGAAATCATCAATAAAAGTAAGAATATACCTTCTTTTTCCACTGGATTCTGGTGTAATTGGTCCACAAATGTCAGAGTGGACTAATTCAAGCTTCTTCGCTAGCTTTCGATTTGATGATTTTGGAAATTCATTTCTGTCTTTGCTTGCCTTTCATGCAATCATCACAATTTCTTTTCGAGTCCTTGATTTTACGGAAGACCTTTAACCATGTTCTTTTGAGCCATTTCTTTCAAACTCTTCATGTTCAGATGACCATATCATCTATGCCATAAGTAAGACACATCTTCCTTTGCAGTAAACAGACATGATGAAGATACTGCAGTAGCCTTCACAGGAAACAACTTATTCTTGGTCATTCTTGAAGTGATGATGAGTCCCTTATCTGAGTGGTGAACTTTAAGTTGATCTTGATGCAAGGTAATTGACAATTCAGTCTTCTGCTGCAATTGTCCAAGGCTAATCAGATTGTTTTTTAGCTTTGGAATGTAGTAAACATCTGTTACTACCAATGTCATTCCATTCACACGCAATTTCACAGTGCCTTTACCTTCTACGCTTATTCTTGAACCATCCCCTAGTTTCACCGATTCTCAAGAAGGTTGTATCAAGCATTGAGAACCATTCTTTCTCACCACACATGTGGTTGCTGCACCCTGAATCCAGATACCAGATTCTTTCAATTCTTTCAATTGCAGATTCTATAGCAGCCATCAAAAGCACTTCTTCATCTTCATTTATTTCTGCATAATGTGCATTCTCTTCACCATTGGGACATTCATATGCAAAATGTCCTAATTTTTTGCATCTATGACATTCCAAGTTATCTTTGTATGATGTTCTGCCTCTGCCTCTTCCTCCTCTTACAGAATTGCGTCCCCTTCCTCTAGCAGAGCCTCTGCCAGCACTACTCACTTTCAAAACTTGTTCTTCTTCCTTCTTAGGAAACATGCTTTGCTCATGTACCAGGAGACTCCCTTGTAGTTCATCTACTGTCATCTTTGTTACATCATTTCCTTCATCAATTGCTGCTATGACATAGTTGAATTTTTCAGGCATTGACCTCATTACCTTTTCAACAATTTCACCTTGATCTACCTTGTCTCCATAGATCTTCATCTTATTGACAATGGCAAGAGTTCTTCCAAAGTATTCTGAGACGGTTTCTTCATCTTTCATACCAAGCAATTCAAATTCTCTCTTTGCCGCACGCAATTGTGATCTTTTCACCTTGGTTGTTCCTTGGAATTTCTGCTTCATTGAATCCCAAATCGCCTTGGATGTTTCTTTATCAAGAATTGTTTCGATGATCTCTCTATCAATCGATTGAAACAGGTAGTTTCTGGCTTTCAGATCTTTCAATTTTCCTTCTTCATTTGCTTTGGTGCTTTCAGCAGTTGCAGGCGTCGATACCTTCGGTATTCCACCTTCAACGATGCTCCAATATTCTTTGGAGCGAAGAAGATTCTCCATGAGCATCGCCCAGTGCTCATAATGCCCATCAAATTTGGGAATTGATGCGTGCATGTAGTTTCCGTTGGTCTCCTTCTCCGCCATAGCTACAAGCTCGATGATTCTTGAATTTCTTTTAGGTCCCTCTCTCTTTTAAGCTCTAGATACCAAATGTAAAGACTAGAAAGTAAATTGAGGGAAAACTCATCAGATTGTATTCATTGATTATCCCATTATATAGGGTAGAGCAATTACAATTCAGTTATTCAGTTTCTAACTGAATAACAAACAAGCTATTTTACATCAGTTACAAACTAACACAACAGAAACTAACTGCTAAACCAGTTTTTTCTACTGACATACTGCTAACAGCTCTAATATACTGTTTTATTGACTAATTATCACTTAACATGATCTAGTAATGCAGACTTATGTGGAAAAGGGGATTATTGATAATGGTAGGTTAGAGTTGAGCAATGTTCCTTTTAGAGAAGACTTAGCTGATATACCACTGTCAGAATAAAAGGCGAAGGGCCCATTTGGATCGGCTTATTAATTTGGGTTTATCTACTAACATAAACAACTATAAATAAATCAAATGCATCACTAACCATTAAGTACTTTTTTTGCGTATACAGGAAAATTCATGTTCGAATATAAAGGATTAGTTGTGGGGTAGGAAGTTAGTTGTTCTCATTGGCTATATAACCTTCATTGTATTTCTAATAGTTCACTTTTCTCATTCATTCTATCAATACAAGCTTGATATTAGTGTGGAAACAGTTATAGAGAAACTCAAGTTAAAAGGTATTCTAGTCTTTTTCATTATAGTTGAAATTAGCTTCTAATTTCATATAACATAATCCCTATTTATGATGATAACACAATTAGTATTTATGAATAAGGATTTTAGATATTCGAATCTCTCTCGATTTTTATTCTTTGGTAATCCACAAATCTCACTTTCTAGAGGCTACATCAGGAATCAACCACATACACATTGAGGACGAGCTTTAATTGATTTCACACCTATGCATAATGAGTTGAACGTAGTATGAATTTCACTAGTTATCCAAATCTTAATTCCTTAAACAAGAGAACATTTATTTCCTAATTCAGCCCCTAATTCCTTGGTGACCTTAGTTATAGAGAGATATAAAGATTTTAAATCTCAAGCATTTGTAATTTAAATTTCCATTCAAACCATAAAATCATTCAACTAAATATATGAATCAGTAACTAAAATTCATACAAATTAAAGGGAAGAAGAAGAGGAATAAAGAGATCTTAATATTCGACCGAAAGCATTTAAATTTCCATTAAAACCATAAAATAATTAAAATTCATACATTAACGGGAAGAGTAAGAAGAGACTAAAGGGATCGTAATATTCATCCAACCAAATATATCAACCGCAAGGGATCGTAATATTCATCCAACCAAATATATCAACCGCAAGGGATCGTAATATTCATCCAACCAAATTTATCAATTGCAGTAGTGTCTGCTCCCACTCCGAGGAGCTCAGCAACAATCTCGAGAAAGATCATCGACAACGGCAACAGGATCATCCTCAGCATCATCAGGGACGAGACGATCCGTCACAAATTCCACCTGAACTATTTTCTGCCCATTCATCAATGTTTCTGTTGTATATTCCACCAACACTCCGCCTTAATATATTCATCTTCATGTTAATTTCTCTGCTAATAATAATAGTATTAGGAAGAAACATTAAAAGACTTGAAATCCTTAATCAAATGCGGAGAGTAGTAAGGAACAAACGCAATGATATGTGACAAGGAAATAAGATAGGGACGCGTCACTATTAGAGAGAAGCAGTATGTGATGCTACTCTATTCACATATTTTTGTGAATTTTCATCCATCTGTTGATGGTTCCTCTCTTTTATAGAGAGTCCTAATGGAGTATGTGTTACTGTGATGTGAGAGGAAAGCGATTTTGTCTTCTGCGGAGGCTCGGGTGTTGTGTGGCATGTCTGGGTGTAGAGGACCACGTACTATTTAAAGTGGAGTTATTGGAACACCATAGGCATGTCTGGAGGTAGTAGTTGAAAAAGTTGTTTCCTTGACCGATGGGAAAAGACAAACCACTTTGCTCTTTTCGATCAAAAGGAAAAAACGTGGGTGTAGTGGACTGTACTATTCGATATTCATGGGTGTTCCGTGAAGAGCGGAGTGAAGTTGTTGCAACACCAGTGAAGAGTGGCAAAGGGTGTAGGGGGACCACCTACCAGTAGTTGAAAAAGTTTTCTTTTGATCAAAAGGAAAATCCACTTCATGTCTTTCCTTGGTTGTTACTACTGAGTTTTGGTAACTAAAAACCTCTCGTTTTAATATTAGGGGAGACAAGTAGATAAAGATCGGCCAATTTTTTTTTTCTTTTTGGTTGAGATCAACCCATTTCTTTACTATTAAAGAGTCTAGTAAAAAAATTTCTTAGACTCTAAGTCAAGTAAATCTTAAATCTACAATGTATACATGTTTAGTTAATTTTATTTCTTTGTAATAAATCACTTATTAATTTGATTGACCGTCAAAACTGTTCTATCTCTTTCCATTATTATTATTATGGATTGAATTTTTATTATTCCTTTTCATGTTGTAATTTATAAATATTGTATAAAAATTATATGTTGAATAATTATTATTTTAGTACTAAATATATAATATAATCTTAAGTCACGACCCGTTTGGGCAATTACCTACCTAAAAGCAATTTTAATATGAGCTATATGTTTTTTAAGCAAATATGAGCTATATGTTAAATAATAATTATTTTATTAAAATTTATAATATAATTTGGATTTTTTTTTTGGTCTAGAATATAATTTGGATTTAATTTATATAAAGAATAGGTATTTAAGTGTTATAGCTCTCTTATAAATTAAATCCAAATTATAATGTAAATTTACTAAAAAATTATTCAATATATAGCTCATAAAAAGTTATAGTTACAAACATGGTACGTTGGTACTACTAGCAAGGAATGTAGTATCGTGTTATAGTTACAAACTCATAAAAAGGTTTTGTGATTTTCCTTAAGTATGCATCAAGCTATACTAAGTGACATACTAACCAAAATCCATTTAAATAAGTTTTAGGACGTTGCCATTAGATAATACTAGGGCGGTTACCCGTGCGCTGCACGGGATTCAATTGTTGATTATAAGATTTGGATGAATCGAGATAATCATTTGCGACGAGTGTTATTAGTTATTAAAAAAACAGTTTGCAGCCAAGTTATGGTGGTTATGCAAGTGGAAGAATCTTTAATTACAGTCAAATTTGTTACCCACAAGTATAAATGACGTTGGTTTACGCTCGCTTTTCTTGATCAAACTGTCTGTAATTTTCGAAAACATATATAAACTGCATCTTACAGGTTACAAACAAAAAATAACATGACAACTGAATATAATACTAATATCTAACTTAAATGGTTGAATACCTCTGGATATACCACATTATTTGTAAAATCAGTTGGTTTCGACTCTTCATCCAAAACCAAAACCTTTAATCCTTGTTTGGAGGTGACCCTTGAAATAGCAACATATAACTGCCCATGTGAGAATGCAGGTTTAGGCAAGAATAGACCAACAAAATCTAACGACTGCCCTTGGCTTTTATTAATTGTCATAGCAAATGACAATGCTAAAGGAAATTGTCTTCTTTGAAATTTGAATGGTATTCGGAAATTGTCTTCTTTGAAATTTGAATGGTATATAGACTTTATCACCAACATGGTTGCCTGAAATAACATGAGCTTCAATAACATACTTACCAAGCCTAGTTACAATCAGCCTTGTACCATTACACAACCCAGCAGTTTGGTCGATGTTCCTTAACAACATGACGGGGGCACCTACCTTAAGTTGCAATACATGATTAGGCAAACCAGAGAGGATATGGAATTAAGATACTCCGTTAGTGTGTACATTATCAACTCTGTCACTATGTTCCAAGTCCGAATGAGGAGAGTCATGATCAGTAGTAACGCGTTTCTCATTTGTTGTCAATTGGGCGGACATGTAAGCATTTATTTTGTCAACAACATCATTCTTTGGGGCAAGTATGGCTCTGTTCGAAGTATTTAGGATCCCGAAACCGATTATGAAAATGCGGGTAGGTTATGTTGACAATATGTTGAATTGGATCATCTACATGATGCAAAATAAATTCCTTTGGGACTTCTATAATGCTAACATCATCTTCAATGTGACCTACTTTTCCATCACCAACACTTAATATCCATTTCGAAAATACTTTGCTTTCTCCTGGATTTGAAGGTCCGTGTTACCGATAATCTCATGTTCTTAGTCAAAGTCAAAACCTTGCAATGCCTCCATAAATATGATGAGTTGATGGTTGAGTTAACAATTTGTTGCCTCGTACCTTTAGGTATAACTGGGAGAATTTGCGAAAGTCTCCACCGAATACAATTACCTTGCCACCAAATGGGATTTGATCATTGCCACGCTTTGTATGCTTAAGAATGTCACGTAAGGTTTGGTCTCTGATTCAAAGCAATGTTTGTGCATCATTGGAGCCTCATCCCAAATAATCAACCGAGTCCTTTCAATTAAGCGAGCCAAATGGCTCCCTACACTATATGTTACATGTGGAGTCTTCATTCACAACTAATGGAATAGCAAACCTTGAATGTGTGATCCTACCACGAGGATAAGTAGAGCTGCTACACCACTTGACGCAACTGTTAGTACAATTTCACCCTTACACCGATAACCAGCAGCTAATGCTCTCCAGACAAATGTCTTTCCAGCTCCACCAAAAGCATTTAGAAAAAAAACACCACCTTTGTCGTGTAGTGTACCGCATGTAAAAAAAGCGATGTCATACACTAATCGTTGTTCATCAGTCATTGTTGACAAAAGATTTGCATGTTCCTCTCGTAGAGCTACTCTGTTGTAATTTAACTCATCATTAATAAGGCGGTTCTCTTGATGAGAACTAACTTCAAAATCAGGAGTCGGCATTGATGTGAAATCTAACAATCTCTTATTGTGTGCATGTAACAACTTGTCAATTTCGATTAATAAATAGCTTTGCATTTGAGCAGTAGTTAATGTCAGATCTGCAGATAAGGAAACAAATAATCATCAGAAATGCCATATTAAACTAATCCAAATGATATTATATGTGCTAACTATTTAGGCATCATTAAATGACCTGCAATATATGAAAGAATATATAGACATCAACATTTGATTTCATCAACACCGGGCCGTTTATCAACGCGTTGCCTAAATCCATTTTATAAAGTGTGTTCCATAAGTAATATGTTTAAAAACATAAGATGAATAATTAGATAATAATGTTTAACCTGGTGAGTGAAAGATTTGCCTCTGCTGATGTAGAATATCATCGCTTAAATACTGTAGGCATTTATTAAAAACAAACTCCGGCCTACTCATTGCATTGGATACCAACAAAGTGGTAAATAGGTTCCTTAGATAATAACATGACCCCCAATGGGCAGCTTCCTTAATTGCATCAATGTACTCTTTGTCATCATCAAGCAAACCCATTGAAAAACAGGCTGCTCTAAATGTCAGCTTAACATCGTTCTCGACAGTTCGAAGATCCTCATAACATGTAGGTCCACGAATGTAATTGAGGAGAGTGCGCATGTAAAATATCTCACCCGTGCCTGGAGGAACAAAATGCATACGGCCTATGCTGAATCCTTGTTTTCTTGGAGTCCATTTTCGGTCTTTCACATTCCACACAAACTTAGTAGGGAACTCAATGTACGTGAGCTCCTTCGCTTCTGGGTATTCCTTATTGGCCTCAAACCAAGCAAGAAATTTAGTAAAATGTGAACTGCACCTATCCAGAACTTCAGTTATTGGTTTACGTCGATCAAAAATTAGATACTGTTCCCCCGGAAGATGAAACATTAATCTCTCAACAGCTGGTTCTCGGTGGTGGATATCAAAACTATATATCCTCCAAACAGCCTCGCATGCAGATAAATATCTACAATCATAGTATTGCTTTATTTCATCCAACTCTATAACTTGCTCCGAAGAATTTTCAGACTCATAAAATGTGGCAGTTACTCGATCATATCCTTTATTAACATACTTGAATAAGTATTTGATTGACCGAGACTGGTTACACCACTCAACATTTATATGAGCATTGAACATCAACAACAAAGTTTTGTTGTATGGTACCACGATACCTAAAAAGAATACAAGATAATTAACACAAGTATAATAAACCCACAAACATATTGTATTACCATCAAGTGAATAAATATTACATACCGTTGTCTAAAAAGATTCGCCTCTTTTTATGACAAAACCGTTGTCGGTTCTTTTGTACAACTGGATAGCCTTCGTGGTCAATAGTAGTGGAAACAACAAACTTTTTTGGGAAATATTTTGAACATTTACGATTGACCATACATGGAGATGACAAAGCGTTGTTCACCACAAGGGCCATGAACCATAAAGTTGGAAACAATTTTGTATAGCGCAGGGTCAGTCTCTTGGTTGGGTATCTCTGCTGTTATAATACGGTCAATCTCAGCTGGCTGACGAATGCGACTACTTTGATCCAAGAAAATCAAGATATGTGCATGTGGCAACCCTTTTTTTTGAAACTCAATAGTGTATATAACTACAAACAATAAAAGTAACAAAATAATTATATAAGAAACTTTTATATACATGGTTGACATAATAAAATAAGTTACACAATTACCTGCTCTCGTTTTGCCAAAAATTTGACCTTTCTTAATCTCACGGATTAAATGGTCTAATTTAACTTTGAAAATTCTGGAAACCAAATCTGGTCTATCTTCTGCTCTCAAATTCAGGGTAGCTAAATATGACGTCAACTCAGGCCACTTCGGATTACAAGTAAATGTGATAAAGAGATCAGGGTAACCAGTCCATCTACAAATTGCCATTGCATCTTGATAATTCTGTTGCATGTAACGTGACCCTCCTGTAAATGTTGATGGGAGTACAATTCTTTTACCAATCATTGTTGGGTTACGATCACCTCGTAACAATGCATCGCATGCACCTTTATACATGTCAGCTCTTATTTCAGTTTGGTGATTTCTTACCCATTGTAATCTTTGAGCCTCAATCATGCTATATCCATCGACCAAGAATTGTTGAAATAGTCTCCTCCCGTACAATAAAAGAGAGGGTTTTGTGACACGTTGTTGAATTCTATAAGCTAACCATTCACGTAGGGTTAAATTACATCGTTGAATAGTTGGTGCCCCATTATCCATAGTATATTCAATATCTTCTGACCAACCAGGTTCACCTCTGGGAAATAACATTGGGTATTGTAATGGTAAGTAGGCCGAGCTTAATGTTGATATTCTTTGCAGATATCCTGATTGATTCTCCACTATTATATCGCGATCATGATGGGCATAATCGAAATCACCAACAATCAACGCAGCAACTTCTGATGTGGTTGGCAAATTATATGTCCTAGAATCTTTACCTCGTTTACCAATCAATCTGAGTTTGATGTTTTGCTGTTCACCAAAAGCAAGCCTCTCACGTACATACCTATAGATCTTAACATATGGATTGCATTCATCAAGCATGTCACGCAATGCCTTCACCAGACCTGATTGCATACATGATGCATCGTCCTCCATCCTAATAATATTATCAATAGTTGTATGACCACGTGTAATAATATGTAATAATAATATTATAAATGGTATATCAAATATATATATAATGGTATAATATATATATATATATATATATATATATATATATATATATATCAAGTTTTTTGGAAAACAAAATAAATGCATGAATCATATTCTGTTATTCATACCTTACAACATTCATGCGATTCTGAATCTCATTATCCGTGTCATATATATAAAGTTGTGCGAACTTGGGTTTATCCCCCGGCAAAGGCCGCAAACTTCCAATCGATGATAGTTCTCTCCATTCATAACAAATATCGGAGAGGGCACCACCAACATTGATTTCTTTGTTTATTTTACCTCCCATAGAAGTGAAGGCAAACATATTGTTGAAGGACCGGATGTTTGCTTGGAAATTTTTGCTTCTACGATCATTTGAATGAAACAAAGAATATATGAGATTTGGGGGTCCTTGAATGAAGAAAGAGTGACACGACCATGTGAACAACATAAACTAAACTTGGGTTCTTCGCTTTGTACTTCTTTTGAATTCTCTCTTCAAACCATAACGTTGCCCCACAATACTGACAAGTCGTACTTGGAATACCAATGTCCCAATACATATCATTAGGATCTACCAAAAAATTAATTACACATTAAAAAATTATAAACCGTATATCAAAAATTCTAGTCTCAATATAGTAGATAAGATATAGGATATTTTGAATATACAATATGCGAACCTTGAATTTGTACATCATCAAATGGTTGCGTGCAAGAAGTATTTCCCAAGTTAGTTGGTTCAAAGACTGAAATAGGGTTAACATATATTTAAATTAAACTTTAGATAATTATTGGTAAATGATAATTAAAAAAATTGAGTTTATAATTTGTCGGGGTATAAGAATGAATATATTTTAACAACGAACCAACTCTTACTTGTACGGATATGATGACAATCAGTAAGTGTCTGAGTTGTTACAGTTATCGTTGACTTCACAGATGAATGAATTATATTCGATGTTTTGCTTCTCAAAACATGCCTCCCTGGACGAACAGTTCCAGCTGGAGTAACATAGGTGGCCGATAAATCCAGGTCTACAAATATTTAAAATGTATACACCTTAGTTATTGAACAATTAAAATGATGTAGGGATAAATTTGGATACCTACTTACCATTGGTGATATTGGACAGTGGCCTAGATCGCGGTGATAGAATAGCAAACTCTTGATGTTTATGTTTGGATTTAGAGTGTGGTTTCTTGATTTTTCTCACAAAAATTGTTCACCCGTCCAACACATTATTAGTAAGTGGTGTATATAACTATAGAGATCAGAAATTGATAAATAAGGTATACCTACCATTGGGGACGCATGAACGTCTTTTATACTCTTCTCGATAAATACCATCTACGCATTGACTACCATGCTGTATGGATGGTCCAATCACGAAAACTACCGTGAGATAATTTCTTCTTGGTTGAGTCGATATAAAACCATTACCGCTATTCTGCATGGATGGATTCATTAGTCTTTTACAATAAGAGGATAGGTTTGATTGATATATTTGTAACTCAATGGTCGTATAGAAATGTATAAGGTGGAAATTTTTCGTAAAACCTGAAGCACGAATCACTAAATATATTGGAACCTTTAATATTTGTATATAACCGTATCTTGTGAACATTGTAGTCGCACATTGTGAAACACGGTTTGTGACAAATACAACAAAACAAAAATCAAAACAATTAATTTCAAATATTTTTACATATTTATTAATTTATTCATAACATGTAACGAAAATTCTTTCAAACGATTACTAATACATAAATTGATCTTGTGACGATTACCACACAATAATTAAATAAAAATTACTTTCAAATATATTAAATTATTTTATCATTTATTCATATCTTGTAACAAAAATTCTTTTAAGAGATATATAATACTTAATTTGATTGGTCAGTTGGTAAAAGTTATCTGAGACTTGATTTGTATCTATAATCATAGAGGTTAGAGTTTCTAAAAATAATGATATAAAGCTTAAGAAATTGAAATTTAAAATATATAAAATAGTGGCCCATTATATTAGGAAATGATACACATACATACAAAATTCTAACTTGTTACGATTGTGGTGATCGGGAAAGGTGCAACCAGAACAGCGAAAACATAAACCATACAATGCCAAATGTGGTTGGCTTGGAGGAATTGAAAACTACAATTGAAATTAAACTTAATAGACTAAATGGACCACATATTGCCTTACTATTCCTTATCTACCTTTTCCTTCTTGGGGATATTCTTAGGCATTTTGGAAGACGATTCTGGGCTGAATGCCATTTCATTCAAATTTGTCCCCTCAATCTCAGATACATTCCTTTTTCCACTGCTCTTGTTAGACTTAGATACATCCGAATCTTTCATAACAGAGCCTTTGTGATAGGAGTGTCCTCATCGAGGTTGATGCATTTCAATTCAGATATGTTGGTTGAACCAGAGGTATTGGTTAGAGGAGTTTGGTCGAAGCAACCATTGGAGTTGGTGTTTTTATGGGCGTGTCATCATCGAGAATTATCTGAAATACAAACATAATAATGCATGTAAGACGTGATGTACAACTTGTATTCCAAGTGTTTATGTTGTTAGTTGACAATATAATGATTCGTCAAAATAATGTGACAATTATTTTATAGGTATTTGACTTACAACTGCGTGGTCTTCCTCTGGTGTAAAAACAATATCTTTATTGTCACCTTGAGAATCAGCATTGGAGTCCTGAATTATATAATTGTAAATATAATGGAATTAAACCATAATTAAAAACTTATCCTAAATAGTATCAACTAATGACAATTAAACAACTAATCCTTGTTTTTCTCATACCTTAATGCCATGCTTTTGAAGAAATTTCTGTATAATGGAGTCATCACAGGTGAATTCCTTGACAGTATAAGTCTGTCATCCACGTGTGACATTGATGTCAGCTACATGGACTTTGAATAGAAATTGCTTTCCAAATAAGGCATTAAATTCCTCAATAGAATCAGTAGGAATTTGTCTCTGCATGGAGAAATTGAAATATGAGTTTGACAAACTTGTTAAACTACTAACAAATAGAATCAAGTCATATCTTTTCAGGTTAATCGGGGAACCTGGTTATTCTCATGAATAAGTCGCATTGTGATCCTCCCAATATATGTGGCAACCAGAGAGTTGAAAAGTGTGAATGTGGTGGAACCGGATTGTGTCAATCACTTGAAGGTGAAGCTTGTACCTAGTCATTTGACAAAATGTAGTTTATGAAATTTTAAATGGTTAATAACAAAACTCCAACTATTTCTAATTTACCGGATCATACAGAATCAGTTACCTTGGGGAAGCAGTAACATTGGAAGTGCAATAAGCGCAGTAAAAAACATTGTTCGCTTGATGAACCACTTTCAGACATTTGTTGCATGAATTGTAAGACCACCCTTTTTCGGTGTTTATATCAACAACAGCCACCAATACCACACCAAAACACTCCTAAAAGCCACAACCATATTAAACTATATCTTAAGTAATGTTCTACTTGTTTAAGTAACGTTATTACCTTAGTAGAGTCAATCAATTCAGCTATAGTCATCCTAGGGGTATTGAGCAGCTCATCCAACAATGTTCTGATGTAGAGTGGGCGTCGTCATAGGTGAACCATTTGAGGAACAACCATCTGGTTTGCCAAGCTATGGATGGATAAATAAAATATTAGAAGCCATGCACGTAGAGCGTGAAAATTTACTCTTAACAGGTGAGACAACATGGTGTATTAAACCTGGTTTTGAATTCCATGATTGCAGGAATGGGGTCATTTATGAACAACTTGGTACCATAAAATCCACTTGAAACACCCTTAACACCTATATGATTTGATACCGATATTATGAAAAAAGCTTATAATAATTCAGTTACATAAAATATTCATGTAGTGCATAAGGAAATATTTTCTTACCTAAAAATTTAGACAACCTCCCATGTTGTATGACAACAACAACAGGGTCTGTTGAAGCATTCGATGCTTGACCATCTAGGTAAGCTTGCATCCTCCTGGCATAAGCACCCCATAAAGTGCAGTTGACGTTGTTTCCCCTACATAGAATAGACGGAAATAAATGTGGTTGACATGGTGAGACTATGAACTACACAAGTTAGTGATTATATTCATTAATACATAGGATAAACATTACATATTATCCTTCAAAATCATATCAAGAAGTATGCTACGCCTCCCATCCTTCTCTTTTTCCTTCAAGGTGTCTTTTTGAACAACTTGTCCAATGACATCTGACCAATGGATGATGAAATAGGATGAATCATGTAACTTAAATTAAGCAAAAATTTAAATATATGACCAAAAATATGCGTATTAAATTTAATAACCTAAAGTATATTTTGATCAACATAAATAGGTTGAATAGGTTATGAACATACTTACCAACAATAAGGTCTGTCCGATTCTCAGCAAGTATCAGAGGAAACTCACAGAAATCAAACTGATAAAGAGGGATATCATCAGCAGCAATGGGTGTGACTTGTGTACATCTGATAAAAGTGAGTTTATAATTGTGAAAAGTCTTCTTATACGTGATATCATTTTGAGATACCATAAGATTCTCAATGAAATAAGTAACCCCTTCTTTAAGCTGATCCACGAACTGGGCCACCCAGCCTTTTGGAACAGTTGCACCAATCTTTGAACCCTGTCAAAATCGAGTAGATGGTTACAGATATTCAAAGAGCAGCCTATCAATTATTCAAATCAAGTAAGATGGCTAAAAATATTCAAAGAGCACCATATGCATGGATGAGTTACAAGTTAATATTGTTACCTCCGAATCAAGTAAGATCATTTGAATTGTTTGAATCTCTTGTGGATTGTTCTTGACAGGTACATTTCACAGATTCAGGATTCTTACCCTCAGCTTCCAGTCAAATCTTCCAGCAACCAATTCATGGACAAGTGAGAAAGTTGTAGCCATCCTGAAAAGTTATACCACATACAATGTTTAAAAGCAACTTTCAAGTGTTACAGGGATGGGAAATCAGTTACAAATAAGTTGAAAACAAAATCTTGTTGTGTTATTTGTTTGCAGACTACCTGGTGATGTGAAAAGAGTTGATTGTTATAGTGAGTAGTGTGTTTGTGTGATTTCTAAGTGATTCAAACATGTATTTATAGTGAGTCGAGTGTGGATAGGTTATTCATATGCCAATATAATTTGTTATTTACCAAACAAAACAACATCGTTTGACTTTATATTTATTTTTTAAACATACATTTTACAATAAAATAACTTTGTGGTGAATATTTGGAAATAAAATATTAATATTAGCAATGTTTGAACGATGATTGGGGTATGTGACTTCGGTCTTTATACAAGGAAAGAGTTTAAAATGACTTTGTGGTGAATATTGTTTAGCTTATAAAATTCAAATTACTTTATAGGTATATCTTATATTGGGTAAAATGCTTAATTTGCTATTATTTATACTCTACTATAACTATTAATTTTTAATCTTATGTCACATCTTTTGGAGTTTCTTGCTGCCTAATCAAATTAATTTGGCATTATATAATGTATTTTGTTGGCATTTACATTTGTTGACATGTTACTTGTTTTGATTGTACATATAAGCTTTTTAGTTATAGATTAATATTTTTTTTACCTGTTAATTAATATTACAAAATGTCTCAATCTATTAAGTTGCAGGTATACTTTGTTCTTTAACTTGTGGATATTCTGTTTGTGGGTGTGCTTGCGCACAATTGCTTGAGCTTGTTTTTTTTTTTTTCAGAACATGGGGAGAATTATTTGATGGTTTGTTTAATGGGAATATATGTTGGAATTGGTGTGTCCCATATTACCACAGGTGAAGTTACATATGTAGTACGGAAACCATATGGTAATTACCATTTATGGAATGGATACACATGTTATACTTTGGGGTGACATTTGCTCAGCCTTGGTGCAGGGAATATAATATCAGTGAAAGTGAGTTTTGGAAGTATGTTCATAAACTACTATTATGTGTGATAAAGAAAGCTCTGAAAAAATCCAAAAAGTGTAAGTAAGTGAAAAAAAGTCTTTACTTTGCATTTAAGTAAAAACAATGTACATCTGGGTTTCTAAATCACAATCACAAGTGGCTTATAATGGGTGATGTTCCTCTCCATTTGGAGAGGAAATGGACATCTCAATTTTATGAAAAAAGCATGTGACATGTGGCAATAGTTTAATCCAATGGTTTAGATTAAAATATTTTAATTAAACAATAAAAACATTAATATCTGCCAAACTTGTGGTTTTGCAGGAAACCCTACATCTTCTCTTACCCTCTTCCACCGCAGCACACCTACGCCGCCTGGTCCCTGCACCACCATCTTTACCATTGGAGGTCGGCTCTTTGCACACGTCGAGGTCGAAGGTGCTGTGGATAGATAAGCCGAGATCGAAGACGGTTGGGAGTGCAATGTAGATGGCGTGTTGGTGTGAGGCAGGCCCGTGCATATGCCGAGCTCGAAGGTGTTCTGGATTGAAAAGCCGAGGTCAAATGCGAGTTGGGGTGAGGTCGGCTCTTTGCACATGTCGAGCTCAAAGGTGTTGTGGATATAGATCCCGAGATCGAAGACGGATGGGAGTGCAATGTAGTTGGCGTGTTGGTGTGATGTCGGCCCTTGTATTTACCGAGCTCAAAGGTGTTCTGGAGTGAAAAGCAGAGGTGTAAAGCGAGTTGGAGTGATGTCGGCTCTTTGAACATATCCGAGCATGAAGGTGTTGTGGTCGATCACACACTCGTGCGCCCTAGCTCAATTTCTGCAGAAGGACGAGTTTCTGCGTCTACCGAGAAAGTAAGCGTTTGTAGAAGGACTACGTCGATATCGAGGACGGAGTGGTGCGTGAGCAGCCATCCTACTGGCGCTACCCCAAGGCCGAAGCTTTGAAATAGACCGCGCCTTTGCTTAAGACGTGCGCGAAGGTGTTTTGGGGAGGAAGTCTTTGTGGAAGGGTTACTCGGATGGGAGGGGACGTTTGCTTTTGTGGCCCCGATTTTTTCATCAACTATTATGTGAATAACGTAAGGTTGTGCATGAGCTGAAATGCTGGGCCCCAAAATATAACCTATATAGTTATATGCATTTTTCCAAAAGACCTTCAACTTCTAGGACAGATTTAAACATTCTACAATTGAATTCTTAGGTATATTCACTGCAAGTTATATCAAACAATATATTATAGGAATGCTAACCTGTGGAAGACAAGGAGTAATACTCACAACCTTGAGCACCAATCCAACCAAAACTCATATAGTAAAACAACAAAAACAAAAAGTGAAACTGTGAAGATCAACAACAGTACTCAAGAACCATCCATTTATAAAAGAAACTTCAATTGAAGAGACAAAAATAAGGTATTATACAATGTCAATGATGATTGATTAACTCATAGCAACCTGTACATCACACGAATACCATTCTCATGAGCAATTCTCTTCAAAGCAGACAGTGTGTTTGTGTATGGCATTCTATTTCCGATCTTGTTTATATAGATTTGCTTTGTTAAGTCATTCTATTTCTGATCTTATTAAATAAAGACTTGCTTTGTAAAGGCATCATATTATTAGGCATTGAAATGTGATTGTTAGGTAGATTGCTAATGTGATGGAAAAGTATATGCTGAAGAATTGAGCAATAATTAGATATAGGTTTAGGTTTGGATATGTTGGTTGTTAATGTTTGAAGTAATAGTGAAATACGTTTTCTCAAACTTGAAGCTTTGAACGTAATTGATTATGGTATGAAAATTGTTTACGGTAGTGAAAAAATTAATTTGGTACGATAATGATTAAACGAAGAAGATGGAAGGAGTTCATTTGTTGGACCAGTTAAATAGTTAATTAAAATAGTTTAGATTCATAATCTAAGTAACCTATTATTATATCGGATAAAAAAAATAGATTACATTGTTCGAATTTAAAATTATATTGAAGATGGAAATGAAAGAAACAAGATTGTTGAATTGATGACTAAATTTAAGACGAAAATAAAAGAAATTACAATGTTGAAATTAAAATTAAATTAAATACAATAAGTAAGAAAATATAATAAAAATATGCATCAACATTAAAGACATTAGCCATAATGGTGGAAGTCGTCCATTTCATCTAAAAATCCATCTTCTGCGTTTTGTAGATAGGCCTTTGGCCAGAGTACTTGCTTGATTTGAGTTTGGCACCTATCCCTCATATTTGCCACAAGGTTTAAGGTGTGACAATGTTGAAGGTCAAGCAATTGTAGATGAGGGCAACCATGTAGTATAGACTCGATTCCAACATTTGTAAGTTTGTGTATTGAACATATCTTGAGTTTGGAGTCCGGACATTGATGAACCAGGATTGCCATAGCATGATAGTTAATCCCGGTCCGAATGTTGATGTTAGAGGGTGGACGGTCATTTCAAAAGAAGTGAGTAGTGGACATGCCTCTCCAATGACATCAATTGTTTGGTCATAAGGTTGGTAAAGAGAGATGGTTAAATTTCAGAAAAGATGAAGTGCGGGGATAGTTTAGGAAGGCGTAATTGGAGACTCCAAGACAGTTATGTAGTTGAAGAACTTTGATTGAAGGCCTACAATAATAGTGGTTAAATATAACAATTAAAAAGAAGGAAAGTGTTGAAACAGAAATGAGTAAGTACAAGACGAAATAAAAAACGAAACCATGAAAACAGTATTTACCGATCACGTATACACTCTAGAAGTTGGTCGTTGGCAAAATTGGTGATGTAGAGTTCTTGTAGGCTGTTTGAACCTCTACTCATGGCAACTCTACATATGTTACGCAATTCTTCATTGGAGAGAGTGGGATTGTTTCTCATGTCCACCACTTTCCACATAGATTGATCCTTACAGAAATCCCACCATTGTTGACATACTGAAGCAATAGTGACCCTATCAACTACACTAAGTCGTTGGACAATGTTAATGTTGATTTCTTTTGGAAGAGAAGGTAGATTTTGGGGACTACTTTTACGTTCCATGATTGAAAGGTTTGCATTTTATCTTTGTAGGGGATGAGATTTATAGGTGTTTTGGTACAAAGAATGAAGGGTGACATAGAGAAACTAAAGGTTTCAAGCCGAAGGGTCACATAGGGAAACAAAATTTTGGAAACGAGGGGTCACTACTTAAACGAAGCATTTTTTCAAGAAGGGAGGTGATGAGTTTCTTTGTTAATAATTGATTAATTCTGCCTTAAAATTTGAAACGTTGGATTTAATTGTATTGACTTAGAAAAATTCGTCTTTGTGCATGTTGTGAAATTGAGTTTCTTTGTTTATATATATTTGCTTTGTTAAGGCATTCTATTTCCGATCTTATTAGATAAAGACTTGTTTTGTTAAGGCATTCTATTTTCCGATCTTTTTTATATAGATTTGCTTTGTTAAGGCATTCTATTTTCCGACCTTGTTTATATAGATTTGCTTTGTTAAGGCATTCTATTTCCAATCTTATTAAATAAAGACTTGCTTTGTTAAGGCATTCTATTTTCCGATCTTGTTTATATAGATTTGCTTTGTTAAGTCATTTTATTTTCCGATCTTGTTTATATATATTTGCTTTGTTAAGGTATTCTATTTCCGATCTTATTAAATAAAGACTTGCTTTGTTAAGGCATTCTACTTTCCGATCTTGTTTATATAGAGTTGCTTTGTTAAGGCATTCTATTTCCGATCTTAGTAATAAAAACTTGCTTTGTTAAGGCATTCTTTTTCTGATCTTGTCAAATAAAAGGGTAACAGATATCCGAGTTAAAAAGCCAAAGGAATGAAAAAAGATAACAAAATATTACTACGACAATGTCATTTAAAAAAAACCGGTTATAGCCGGGTCCTCAGTTGCAAAAGAAAACAAACAGAAATAAACAAGTTACACATCTTTGGGATAGACTACCTTAGACACTTCATCAGTTTTCGGGTCGAACTCAACAATGTGCCCATTATGAACCCCGTACTCCGGATTAAAAATTTCACGATTAGCCACAAAATCGGGATTGACTATGGCAACTTGATCAAGTGCATTGGTAAAAGCCTCTACTATTCCCTCTTGTCCCATTTGAATCGCTTTCATCCGATCTTCAAGAGCTTTAGCGTTCAGAGCAGTGAGTTGCTTAATCTGCTCTTGAAGGTCGGGAAAACTCTGGGCCGAGTTTGTAACTTCCAACTCGGCGATCTTATCATCTTTTTCTTTAAGATCAGCAGCAGCCTGTTCGAGTTTTTCATTCGACAGCTTCAAATCGGCCTCCATTTGTTTCAATTGAACCTCAAGTTGTAGTCGTTTAGCTTCCGAATCTTCAGCCATCTTTTTATAAAGATCCACATCCTTCTTGGATTTTTCAAGATCAGCCCGAAGTGGACTTACAACTTTCTGAGCCCGCTCATACTTATCTTCCAGATCTGAACAAATAGATGAAAAACATAAATATAAAAATTGGCGAACCAGATGGACGAACTTAGTAAGCCAGAAATCATACCTTTAATTTGAAAAGCGGCAGCTGCTTTGTCCGCTTTTACCAGATCGGCCATTCTCGACAGCACCGAGATAGAAACTCCAAAGGGATCTTCTTGAAACTCCTCTATTTTTAAAGTCATATATGCTTTTGGATAAAAAGGGGAGGCAGACTTATGCTTCTTGCTCTTCTTGGACTGATCACTCAAATTAATCACATTTTTTCCCCGATCTTGCGGATTTGACTTAGGAGGGAGTTGGCCAAAAGTGTTCTTTCTTTTCCTTGGGATGAGCCGATCTTCTGACCGATCTTGTTGTTCATCCGCCACTTCAAGAGCCACTGTTGTAATAGGCTCGGCAGGGGTAATTAGGGGTGCAGATGTCCCTTCAGCTGCGATCCCGATACCACTTCCGACCAGTGGTACCACCGGTGAAATTTTCTCAAGTGCCAGAGCTTTTAAACCCGCCATGTTTCTTCTTGGGGCCATAGTATCTGTAAAAATAAGAGATTCCGATTAGAAAAAAATTATAGAAACAAAATCGGCAAAAAATTCAATAAGTTAGGACCGACCTAAAATTTTCTCGACATGCTCAAACTTAACAGATGCTACCAATAGCTTAGTATCAAAACCCCATTGATTCGCTCTATGTTCATCATTGGTGACGATCCGATCTGCAATGAACGTCAGCATCTTTAAGGTTCTCCGATCTTCCGCGTTTAAATGCTCTTTGGCGACAAAATGTCTTTTAGATTCATCTCGACGGGTCCAATATCGGTTCTACCCAAAAAAACTTGTTTTTCCACTCATATTTTAAACTCTCCGAATATGGCCGAAATACTTTAATACCTGCCCTAGATCGGAGGGTATAATGTTCTAAACGAGCGGGCTTACCACTGTTCTTTTCAATCCGTTTAGTCACCAAAAACATATGAAGAAAAAGTTGAAGGGAGAGGGGCCGATCTAAATGAATACATACGAGCTCAAAAGCACGTACGAAGGCCCAACCGTTGGGATGAAGCTGAGAAGGGGCTACCTCTAATCTCGCCAATACCGACTGCTGAAAGGCTGTAAATGGAGGTCGGATACGCATGTGAGCTAAAGTCGTCCAATATATGATAAACTTGAGAGAATTAGGATAGGTAGCCACGTGCTCGCCCTTTTCCATTCCATAAACTCGCCAGCGCTCGGGATCTTTTGGATAGAGCCTCTTTGAATAATTGCTGATATCTTTATCCGAAGTCATTAGCGACTCTACCTGGCGAAGTCGCTCGGACACCCAAGTGTAATCTCGAGGCGTACCCAATGGAGGAATTACGGGGAGATCGACGTTGTTGCTCCCGGAATCCTCATACCCAAATAATAATTCGAAACTTCCGGTGTCTTCTGGCTCTTCTCCCCTCCTCTCTTCACCGATGTTTTCTTCCTCTGGATCAACAGACAGATCCTCACCTTTCCTTCCATCTGACTCAGTCTCGGATTCAGATTCCGTCTCGGAATCAGAGCTATCTGAAGAGCTCGGATCCAAATCAATATCTACCCGAGTTTCATAAGTCGGATTATTAGGCGCATCAGGAGTGAACGATTCTTCTTCAGAAGCTCTTCTGCTATCGCTTCCTCTCGGCCCGGAGGACATTTCTTCTTGTATCTCGGGGGCAGCTACCCTTTCCCTGTCAAGAGGATTGGAATCGGTCCTTGATCTAGTTGCCATTAGCTTTCCGATATCAGGACCTCTTGATTTTCGTTGCTCGGCTTGTTCTATAAGTCGGAGCGTTTCGGCGCGAGTGGTTTGTTTTGTTTTCGCCAGTTTTTACCTACAGGAATGGGGGCAAGCTATCAGGATAAATCAAAATAAATTGGGTTCACGATTAGGATCGGAACCCGACCTGACAATCCCCATCCTGACAAAAAAGATTGCAGGCTGAGGGCTAGATCTCAGCCCGGATTAATTGTAAAAACGAAACGCAAAAGCAGTGATTTCTACAAATAACACAGCAAGAAGTGAATTCAAATTGAAAGTACTAACCTCAGATGAAAGTATTGATAATAAACAGAGGGATTGTATGTCAGAAATTGAAGGAGCGAGCTCGGCGAATGTAGATTCACGAAATCGGTAGATCTGAATATGCAAGGAACTAAAAAAGATGAATGAATTACCCTCTTTTGTATTTATCAGGATAAATCAAAATAAATTGGGTTCACGATTAGGATCGGAACCCGACCTGATAATCCCCATCCTGACAAAAAAGATTGCAGTCTGAGGGCTAGATCTCAGCCCGGTTTAATTGAAAAAACGAAACGCAAAAGCAGTGATTTCTACAAATAACGCAGCAAGAAGTGAATTCAAATTGAAAGTACTAACCTCAGATGAAAGTCTTGATAATAAACAGAGGGATTGTATGTCAGAAATTGAAGGAGCGAGCTCGGCGAATGTAGATTCACGAAATCGGTAGCTCTGAATAAGCAAGGAACTAAAAAAGATGAATGAATTACCCTCTTTTGTATTTATAGGGTTCTGAGGTAAGACCGTTACTGTTCATTCGAAGCGACACACTCAATCAAATCAAAGCTACACAAAAATCGAGGAGTCATCATTAAAAAGACACCTCGAGTCCTGCGAACGGTCACATCGATCAACGTGAGCATTAAATGATTGCAGGTCCATTAAAGCGTCCCCAACACGTTATATATTCAATATCGGACATACAGTTCAAACTTGAACCATCTTCGAGATCGGCTTTACAGTTTAACTTCAACCATCTTCAAGACCGGCTTTACAATTTAACTTCAACCATCTTCAAAATCGGATTTACAGTTTAACTTCATCCATCTTCAAGATCGGTAATACAGTTCAACTTCAACCATATTCAAGATCAGCTATTACAGTTTAACTTCAACCATTTACAAGATCGGGTGGTCACATCGATCAACGTGAGCATTAAATGATTGCAGGTCCATTAAAGCGTCCCCAACACGTTATATATTCAATATCGGACATACAGTTCAAACTTGAACCATATTCGAGATCGGCTTTACAGTTTAACTTCAACCATCTTCAAGAGGCCAAGCTACGGTTTAACTTCAACCATCTTCAAAATCGGATTTACAGTTTAACTTCATCCATCTTCAAGATCGGTAATACAGTTCAACTTCAACCATATTCAAGATCAGCTATTACAGTTTAACTTCAACCATTTACAAGATCGGGTGGGAGTGCAATGTAGATCGGCATATACAACAGTCTATTAAACCAATTATTAAACCAATAAAATCTTAAAAAGGGAGTTCATCTTTTAATTCCATTCAAAAAGACAAGGATGTTAATATATTAATAATAAACTATGATGAAAACCCATTATTAAACCAAAAAAATATTAAAAAGGGAGTTCATCTTTTAATTCCATTCAAAAAGACAAGGATGTTAATATATTAATAATAAACTATGATGAAAACTCATTATTAAACCAAAAAAATATTAAAAAGGGAGTTCATCTTTTATAGAAATATTTGCTGATGATTATCTTTCATGCTCCCTACTTTAACATCTCTTTGCTATTGATTAAAGAACATTTGCTGCTTCAAAAATTGTCAAACTTACTTTGTTAGATGAAACATTAATTCTTCATCTGGTGCTAATCATGTATTGCAACTTAAGGTACTCTGTGACAAACAGGCATTTTGAATAATCTTCTCGATCTCTCTCTCTATTCCTATGGGAGACCACAGTCACAGTTGCTGATGATTATCTTTCATGCTCCCTACTTTAACATCTCTTTGCTATTGATTAAAGAACATTTGCTGCTTCAAAAATTGTCTTCCTGATTCTTCATCAGGAACATGTTTTTCATGGATTACCTCATTTCTTTGTTACCATAGGGATCTTTCTATGGTGCTTTCTGACTTTTGAATCATCTTCTCGATCTCTCTCTCTATTCCTATGGTGTTTTATGTTTACTTTTCAGAGAACAAATGTGACTGTGGAGGGAAGCCCATTCTTTTTGATTTTCAAACGAACACACATGGGAGGGAAAAAGACAATCTGGAAATGAGTCTACAAGTAGGGAAGTAAATGTGGTGGACCCAACAAAATAAACAAAGATAGTCAACTTAGTTGTTTTAATGCAAATATGCACGTCAGGTTGTGCATGAGCTGAAATTCTGCCGCCCAAATGGGATAGGGAGAAGAGATTATTACGTGCATGTAGCCAAATATTCCCGCCCATAAGACCGATAGCAATCCTTGCAATAAAAAGAAGAGATATCAAGTGACACCCAAATTTATCTAGAATCGTAGCTATCTATTACTTCCTTCCCATCACATAAGAAGTCGGGCCCTTGATAAAATCTTCTACCTAGCTAATAGTGCATAATTAGATTTTACAAAGCGACACAGTGATTTTTTATTCGTTGAAATCATATGAATAAACAAATATTAAATCTCAACAATCAGATATTAAGGGTCCGACTTCCTATAACTCTCCCCTATTCATTGGGCACCTTTAACCCTCAAATATTCGAAAAATACCCTCACGTGAAATGCCACCCCCACGCTGCATTTTGACTTGGTTTGGAACTATACTTCTGAACCGGTTCGGAAGTAAATTTTTGTACCTGTTAAAAATCTTATAAATGGGGGTGTCTGGTTGGTTCGAAACTATACTTTCGAACCGGCTCGGAAGTAAACTTTTGAACCAACGTGATCCCAAAAAAAATTAGGTGAGTCTGTTTAATTGATGGCACTTTAGTCTTTTCGCAGAGTTTGGGGGTGTCCAATTTATAGCTGGAGGATTGTAGGAATTGCGTGCCATTAGTTATACACTATTTCATATAGGAGTGATATTGCTCTATTTCTTTTTCTCTCTCTTTTCACCCTCTTCTCACCTTTTTCTCGTTTTACGAGATGGAAACACCTAGTAACTGTCAATGCACATAGCACCATAGTCACTCACACTCGAGCTCAAAATCAGACACACACAAACACAAACACACAGAGAGAGAGAGGGAGAGAGAGAGAAGGAGGAGAAGAAGAAGAAGAAGAAGAAGAAGAAGAAGAAGAAGAAGAAGAAGAAGAAGAAGAAGAAGAAGAAGAAGAAGAAGAAGAAGAAGAAGAAGAAGAAGAAGAAGAAGAAGAAGAAGAAGAAGAAGAAGAAGAAGAAGAAGAAGAAGGAGGAGGAGGAGAAATAGGAGGAGGAGGAGAAGAAGAAGGGGGAGGAGGAGAAGGAGGAGAAGAAGAAGGAGGAGAAGGAGGAGAAGGAGGATAAAGAGGAGAAGAAGAAGGAGGAGAAGGAGGAGAAGAAGAAGAAGGAGGAGCAGAAGAAGAAGGAGGAGGAGGAGAAGTAGAAGGAGGAGAAGAAGTAGAAGGGAAGAAGAAGGAGGAGGAGAATGAGGAGAAGAAGAAGGAGAAAGAGGAGGAGAAGGAGAGAAGGAGAAGAAAAAGGAGAAGAAGAAGAAGAAGAAGAAGAAGAAGAAGAAGAGGAGGAGGAGGAGGAGGAGAGGAGAAGAGAAGAAGAAGGAGGAGAAGAAGAGAGAAGAAGGAGAAGGAGGAGAAAGAAGAGAGGAGGAGGAGGAGGAGGAGAAGTAGAAGGAGGAGAATGAAGAAGAAGAGAAGGAGAAGGAGAAGGAGAAGAAGAAGAAGAAGGAGAAGAAGAAGAAGAAGAAGGAGAAGAAGGAGGAGAAGAAGGAGAAGGAGAAGAATAAGAAGGAGGAGAAGAAGAAGAAGGAGGAGGAGGAGAAGTAGAAGGAGGAGAAGAAGAAGGAGAAGGAGAAGGAGAAGGAGAAGAAGAAGAAGAAGGAGAAGAAGAAGAAGAAGAAGAAGAAGAAGAAGAAGAAGAAGAAGAAGAAGAAGAAGAAGAAGAAGAAGAAGAAGAAGAAGAAGAAGAAGAAGAAGAAGAAGAAGAAGAAAGAAGAAAGAAGAAGAAGAAGAAGAAAGAAGAAGAAGAAAGAAGAAGAAGAAGAAGAAGAAGAAGAAGAAGAAGAAGAAGAAGAAGAAGAAGAAGAAGAAGAAGAAGAAGAAGAAGAAGGAGGAGAAGGAGAAGAAGAAGAAGGAGGAGAAAAAGAAGGAGGAGAAGAAGAAGAAGGAGGAGAAGAAGAAGAAGGAGGAGGAGGAGGAGAAGTAGAAGGAGGAGAAGAAGTAGAAGGGAAGAAGAAGAAGGAGGAGAATGAGGAGAAGAAGGAGAAGAAGAAGCTGTTGGATTCTAACATAATTGAATCTTATTATTTCAACTAAATCAACTGAATTAGTTTTAGGGATTTATAGTCTGTTACAATGAATGACCTGAATGCCCCTACTTACAAATGTGAAAATACAAAGTTACCCTTACAGTTTATTCTATATGTAATACAAGTAAACAAATGTGATTAGTCTATGGATTAACTATACTCTTCAACACCATCCCCTAATTCATAGACTCAAACATTTCAACAGCCAAGCTATCTCTAAGCTTCACAAACTGTTACGATTTCAGTGCTTTGGTAAGCACATCAACAACCTGGACTTGAGTGTTGCAGTAGCAGACCTCCAATATCTTCTTCTCAACTTGGTCACGCAAGAAATGAAACTTAATCTCAATATGCTTGCTTCTCCCATGTGAAATTGGATTCTTTGCAAGCATAATTGCAGATTTATTATCAATCATCAGCTTGATAGGTTCTCCATTTGCAATCTTTAGCTCAGTCATCACAGATCTTAGCTACACTGGTTGCTTCCTTGAGCACCATGAAATGGGTTCTCCAGAGCAAATAAAGACATACCTTGTAGTGCTCCTACGATCCACTTTGTCCCCACACCAGTCACTATCAGAATAACCCAGTAATTTGCAGTGCTTCTAATCTGGTTTTGCAGGAAACAGGACACCAAATCTCAATGTGCCCTCACATATTTCAGTATTCTTATTGCAGCTAGATAATGAGACACCTTGGACTTCTCCATTAACCTACTAACAATACCCACAACAAAGCATATATCCGATCTAGTATTGCATAAGTATCTTAGTGATCCTACTAACTGTTTGTATAAGTTAGGATCTACACATTCTCCATCAACATCAGTCTCAATTTCTGATTTACCTCTGCAAGTGTCAATACAGATTTGCAGTCCATCAAATTGAATCTCTTCAATACCTCAGTGGCATACTTCTTTTGGTGCAGCACAATTCCCTTAGCAGTATAGAGAAACTCCATTTCTAGGATGTATGCAACTCTTCCTAGGTCGCTCATCTCAAATTCAGTCATCAATTTACTCTTCACGAAATTTATCTCAGCATCACTGTCACCAGTCAACAAGATATCATCCACATAAAGCCAAACTAAGAGCATATTACCTTTATTAGATGCTTTTACATAGATGCCATACTCCACAGTACACTTCTTGAAGCCACGGTCAGAGAAGAAACCATCAATCTTCTTGTTCCAAGCTCCTGGAGCTTGTTTAAGACCATACAATGCTTTATTTAATTTGTACACCATCTGCTCTTTGCCCTTCACTTCAGAGCAAGGAGGTTGTGTAACATAAACTTCCTCCTCCAATGGACCATTCAAGAAGGCTGATTTGACATCTAGATGTTGCAAGGTCCATCCCCTACTACATGCTAGTGTTATCACCAACCTAATTGTTTCAATTGTTTTAGCTTTCTTGTTGGGGGAAGCACATTCATATCCCAACTCTTATTCTTTTCAACTCTTCTTTCATAGCAACCCTCCATGCCGCATCTTTTACAGCTTCTATATGACTTAGGGGCTCAACATCGTTCAATAGTGCAAGTTGGATCAACTCTCCATCATTGTTAACTTGATTATCACCAATCAAGTCATAATCTGCAAGTCTGGTTGGAGTACTTCTCTGTCTCTGTGGCCTATTCTGCTCTTAATTTTCACCATCAGACTCAGAGTCACTTTCATCATGCTGTTGTGGTTCATGTTCCTCATTCACAACTAGAGCAGACACATTTTCTTAGACTGGTGTGTCTTCACTGTCATCATCAATCATCACAGTCTCAGTTCTAGTAGTTGTTGCTCTACTAGAGCCCCAATGATGTGAAATTCAAGGATAAACTTAAACAAGAGGATCTTTTCCATGATTAGGTTTTCAATTTTCTTGACTCAATTAACAAAATTAAGAACAATGAAGGAATTAAACTCACCAAATGGAAAGGAAAGAAGATGGAAATGGAGTGAAGATCGCCACATCTAAGGATAGATGATAAGGTCGGTGCGTGATCGCCAGAAGGGAGATGATAGCCCCTTGATAAAATCAAACTTTTGAGTTCTTTCAAGAACCAAAGGAGAGAAAACTATGCTCTCAAAAATCAAAGTTTTTATTTCATCCAAATCTCATTTTTACAAAGCGCTTGGCCAATTTATACTTTTGGCACTTTACTATCTACACCACTCTAAATTGCTAATCACAACCTATATGCCTTAGGGTAAAAACTAGGCTTCTACAATGAAAAAACATCTAAGTACTATCATTACAATACTAAGTACACCACCCTAAATTCCTAATCACATCCTATATGCCTTAAAGTAAAAACTAGGCTTCTAAAAGGAAAATACATCAAAGTACTATTATTACAATTTTAATGGGAAATGAAAATAACAACTAATATTTTCCTATAATCAATGACTTGAAAATGCTCTTGCTTTTCTTCCTATTCTCCAATCTCAGTCCTCGTCACCCAATGCCACATTTCTAATTCTTTTACCACCACATCCCTGTTGAACTCGATCTTATTTGTATCAGTAGACAACTCTTATCATCCAATTTTCTCCTCTTAGCATCTGGGATATATTTGTAGCACAATGCACCAAACACCTTCAAATGTGCAATATTAGGTTTATTTCCACTCCACGCTTCTAGTGGCACCTTGTCCTTCAATCTCCTTGTAGGACACCTATTCAATATGTATGATGCAGTTCACACAGCCTCTCCCCCACAAATTGTATGGTAGTTGCATTTGCTTCAACATACATCTTGCCATATCAAGAATCATTCTATTTATTCTCTCAGCCACACCATTGTGCTGAGGAGTGTAGGGAGCAGTGACTTCATGATCAATACCCTGTTCATCACAGTATATCTTGAATTCAGTGGAGTTATACTCTCCTCCACCATCACTTCTCAATATTTTCAGCTTGCTACCACTCTGTTTTTCTGCATAATTCTTGAACTTCTTGAACTGCTCAAGTACTTCACTCTTGTGCTTGATAAGATAGATCCACAACATCCTTGTGAACTCATCAACAAATTTTACAAAGTATTTGTTACCACGAAGGAATCTCAAGTGGTCCACATACATCGGAATATACAACATCCAAAGCCTGTGTTGCTCTTGGAGGTAATTCTGATGTGAATGGTAATCTTGCCTGCTTGCTCCTCATGCACACTTCACAGGCTCTATCACTAGCAGTCACTTTAGGAATCCCTAGCACAAGTTCTTTGGACTTCAACTGACCTAAACTTCTATAGTTTTGGTGTCCATATCTTTTGTGTCATAGTGCACCTTCTATTTCACTTTCAGTAACACTAAGGTATTGAGCATCACTTGCTTCAATTTTGACTTTGAATGTTCTATTCTTCTCAAGTGGAGACTTGAGAATTAGCCTTTTCATCTAATCATACAGAATCATCTCACCATCTTCCATAGTCACTGAGTATCCCTTTTTCCAACAACTGCCTACAATGAATGACCAGAATGCCCCTACTTGCAAATGTGAAAATACAAAGTTACCCTTACATTTTATTCTATATGTAATACAAGTAAACAAATGTGATTAGAGTAAACAAGTGTGATTAGTCTATGGATTAACTGGCTAAGGTTTACATCACTAAACCATGTTTTTAGTTATAGTAACTAAATTAATGGTAGTCGTAGGATGATCAAATTTTTAATAAAAACGTATCCTATGGTTGGTTATTAAGGAGGGTAGTTTAGGTACAATCAAAAAATCTGATATTTATTAAATAAATCGAATTAATTACTAATAATATAAATCCCTATTATTATGGCACATTTAATTTAAAGTTATAACTTCCATTATTTTCTCAATTCCTTTTTTTCTCCTACTATTTCTCAATCACTTGATTTTCACGTTTCTATCATCCAGCTTCACTGTTCACGCTTTTTTTTTTCAGGCCATTGTTACAACCTTCAAGCTTCAGACCTCACTTTTTCATATTTTCTTCCTTCAATATTTTTGTACACATTTCATGTTCTCTTCCTTTTCTTATCTTTGCTTCCTTCAATATTTCAATATTTTTGTACAAGTTTCTTCCTTCAATATCTTTCACGCCATATTGACAACCTTCAAGGTTCATTACGGGATTGATGGCTCAATACGGGATTGATGGACATGGGACAAATATCAGTTTCACACGGTTACTTGCTCGTAAGTCTTTTTCTCATTGGTGATATGTTCACACTCTTAATCACAATTCTGAGCGCTTGTTTATTCTAACCATATTTGATCTCTAACCATTGTTGATCACTTTTGTTGTTATTGATGATCTATAGTTAAGATACAATTAACCACAATTAGTTGATTCAGTGGCTAGTACTTCGTGGTAACAGTAGTTGTATAGTAATATAATCCAGTACTTTAAATACTTGTTAATCTGATTGTTGTAATAGTAATTGTATCAACGACTAACCATTGATTGTATTTTATTTACGTGGTAGAATTTAGTAACATTTCTGACGGTCACATAACTTCGGAAATTCGGGATCACGTTGAAGAGCAAACCAACAACATTGATTCAAGTGCTTAAATTATTATTGATTGTTTTTTATTTAATTCGTGATTATGGTTACCTATATTTTGGTTTACTAGATAGTACTACCAGAATCCTTTGTACAAATGTCATTGATTATGTTTTTTACTTATTTACTCCTTATTCGTAGTCAATTCTGATGACGCTACTATTTAACCACACCACATTATTTAACCACATATGTGGTTAGAATCACCCAACCACAATCATACACATTGTTGGTTAGTTATCGATTTATGTATGTGTATATATATATATATATATATATATATATATATATATATATATATATATATATATATATATATATATATATATATATATATGATAAATCTCTAACTATTGAATCGTTTCGTCTAAATTACATTCATATTATTTTTTACCAATTTGTTCGTCATTGGTGGCCAAAGTTGCCTTTTGCAACTATCTAACCACCCTATAGCGAGACAATGGCTAGCGGCTCTCTAACCATTGCCACGTGACACATGTGGTTAGAATCACCTACCCACTGTCATGCACATCGTTTTTTTGACGGGGTCATGCACATCGTTGGTTATATATATATATATATATACTAGTATAATTTACCCGTGCCAGCACGGGTCGAAATTCATTTGTTTAGACACCGTAAGATAATTACTTCAACTTGTAGCGACCGAAAAATCCGTGAAAGGATTCTTCGAAAGTTCGAAAATGAAGCCGCCACCAAATTTTAGTTTAAGGGCAAATTCGGAAAATCCCTTTAAGTTTTAAGATAAGGCGTTGTTAGGGTTCGGGAGTCGTTATGTGTGGGGAAGGTATTAGCACCCCACGACATCCTATTGTCTAATTAATTTTAGGATTTATTTTAATAATTACCCTTTTACTTGTAAAAAAAGACTTATTTAGGTTTTTGTTTTTTAGTGCTTGACAAGAGTTGAATCTTGCTCCTACGTACCTCCAGATGCAATGGAGGAATCAAAGCCACGTAGTTCTTCCTGAAGAAGTTTGTGGGTTGGTGTTTTTTAGTGTAGGGATCCTAGGATTCCTTGAACTGTACAGCTCACTGATTCTTAGGACGCTGGCTAACCCGATTGTACAACCGACTTAGCCCCCTACTATTTTGAAAATAATTTTAGGGTTTTCGAAAGAAAGTGGTTTGGTATGAGGTGGGTTCGTTTTAGAATAGGTATTCTAGAACTCCTGAACTGTACAGCCCATTAGTTCTAGAACACTGACTAACCCGATCAGATGTACACTTAATCCCTATTTTTAGGAAAATGATTTATTTATATTTTATTAAGTTTTTTGTAGGATTACTGAACTGTTCAGCATGCTGTACAACTCATTGGTCCTAAAATGACGACTAACCCGGTTGTACAACCGACTTAGCCGTTTATTTAATTTCGCGAGAAAAATTATTTATATTTTTATTGGAAAAGAATTAAAAAGTGAAATAGGGGGTGCAAACAGCAAGCCCAGTTCGCATATGGGAGCCCAGTATGCGAAACTGGGCTTAAGTGAGGTGGGGTGCACGCGTGAATTAGGGGAAGTGTGATTAATAATCTGAATAATAAAAAAAAGAATATTAAAAGGCCCAATACAAACCCCAGCTTTATAAACGTGAACCCTAATTTTCCAATTCCTTCCCTCCCCACTTGCAGCTGCGCCGCAGCAGCTCCTCATTTATGAGAGAGAGATTCGCGGCGTGAAGAGAGGGATTTGCTGAGAGATTCACGGCGGTTTTTTTAGGAGGGAGAGAGAGAGATTCACGGCGGTTTCGGTGAGAGAGAGGAGGGAGAGAACGACGTGGTGTGAGAAAAGGGAGAAGGCGTGGTGCTCAGCGGCGGTTTGCAGTGAGAAATGGAAGGATGGGCTCGCGACGGTGGTGTGGTGGGGTTAACGGTGACCGTGGTACGAAAATGGGGTCTCGCTGAGCTTCACGAGAAGACGAAGTCTCGTGGCGTTTAAAGGTCAGTCCCTTTTTTAATTCATTTCGGTTACTGTTGTCTTCCTCTCTTCTTTTTTTGTTCTCTTTCAAATTTTCCTTCTCTGTTTATTCTGGTTCATGTTTTTCTCATTACACATACATACATTTAAAACAAGCATAACCTAAATCAGCATCTGTGTTTATTTTGAAAACCTGAATTTTTGGATCTGTTCTTATTGGAAAACCCTAAACTGAATTTGATTATCAGACAGATATATTTTTTACACCATTCTGTTACTGTATTCCAAAATCTACCCCATAATGAAGATTTTTACCAACCTGACGGGATCTACAGTTGTTGTTGAGTGACTGATGCTGCTGTTTGTGATCTTGCCCTTGTTGTGTGTTTGCTGCTGTTTGACTGTTGCTTACGGCTCTAAATCTATTGAAAACTTGTTTGAAAATTTCCAGCCAACCCTTTGAACAGAATACCGTTTCCCGTATTAGGGTTTCCGTAATCCTAATTTTTTTGGTATGATTTTACCTTGGAACTCGTGTCCCCCCCTTTGACCACTGTCTGATCTCCTTTTTATTCTGAAAAATTAGGTTTAAGCATTTAATTTGTGTTTCTTGGGCTTTGACTAATTTTGACTCTCCTTGTTTTTCAGATCTGCAGCCCAAATTAGCATTTGGAGAGCAAATTTCTGAACCCCTGATTTCTTCGCCACTTTCACTCGTTGTTTATTATTATTTTTTTATGTATTTTCGGATTTACTTATTTTTGTATATTTTGTGTTATTGTTTTTTTGTATTTTTTAGACATTTGGACATTTGGACTCTCCTAAGTTGTAATAAAAATTAAATAGCATTTTTTTGACATTTTTGGACTATTAAACACTTTTAAATTGTAAATAAACAAAATAGGAATAAAAATAACAATAGGAAAAAAAGGAGCCAGACCAAATACAAAGACGAGACCGGCCCGGACTTGACAATTGTGCTAAGACTAGACCAAAAATAGAAGAAATTGGCGTGTTAAAAAATAACTCGGAATCGCGTTCTTAAGTCTGAATTTAAGCCAACTTCTGACAAAAATGAATTTTGGTAGACCTGTTCACGTACAACTAAACCCGAATACATACATTAAATCAAGAACGCATCTAAAAGATCGATCGCGCGCGCGTGCCTAATTTAAAAACGGTAATTCGAGTTAGTTTGAACGGAGTGACTGGAATTGGCTTGGGTTGGTAAACGAGATTCTACACTAGTAATCTCGTAATCATGCGACTCCGAAACACGCCCTTACTAAAAATAAACGACTAAAACAAGAAAAAGAAGACGGACAAAATTGGGGTATAACAGCTGCCCCTCTTTATTAATATTTTACTAGAAAGTGCTGAGCTCTAGAACTTTCGTAGTAGAAATAGGAATAAAGATAAGATAGACGCTAATTTTGTCCGCTTAAGGGGGAAGTGGAAGGTTTGAGAGGAGCAAGGAAGGGTTAACACTCGGTGCATTAACCGGAAGTTAAATGAAGGGTCATCAAGGACCTGAAGGAGCACTAAGGCTCTGAAGGACCACTCAGGGTCTGAAGGAGCACTAAGGCTCTGAAGGACCACTCAGGGTCTGGAAGGTTGCCTAAGCCTTAATTGAAGGACCATCGTGGTCTGAAGGAGCGCAATTAGCTACGGTACTAATTAAACGATCTGAGGGGGCCTTTATACTCGAGCGGCCATGATGGGTCAAGATCAGGTCTAGAACTGATATGTTGACCATGAAGGACGACATCGTGTCTTCAGTCGACACAACTAGTCCGAAGCGACCACGCGGTCGGAAGGTCCGCCGCTCGACTCCGACGTTTGCGACCTGGGCCACTTAGGGCACTGAAGGAGCGTAGTGCTCTGAAGGACCACTCGGGGTCTGGGGGATCAACTCGGTGATCTGTGATACGATTCGAGATCAACGCTTAAAGCGCTGATATCAGAGGAACAAACTAAGGACTAACACTCATCGTGTTTATTAAAATGAAGAAGCAACCTATGCTTGGTGTATTTAACAAAGTAATGAAAAGTATTTGCTTGTATGTGATGTATGCACATGCGATGATTGATATGTGGTGGGATGATGAATGAAATGTGGTATTTTTTTTTTTTTTTTTGGCAATCTCTTTTTTACTGTTTCATCAACTCGTGGGACTTCCAATGTGAGATATGAAGCCATCTTGTGTATTTGCACTGCTGGATCGACATGCTGGTGATCGTGAATCGTCATAAGAGCTATTCGTTTTCTGCAATGACCGCTTTTGTAGGAGATTGTGTCATTTCGTGATTAGCAAAAATTTCGTAATGATAGTAATGCTTATGATTATGCCACATGTTTCACAATTCAAGATCATTTATCATAAAACATCATTTCAAAAATAGAGAGAATGAAAGAGAAGGAAAGTGTTTGATGTTAATATTGGAAGCCGAGCATGCGAAGGCACATCGATCAAGATTGCATCGCTGATCGAGATGAAAGAAACAGAAAGCCAAAAATATTAAGCGATTTGTGGGTAGCTAATCTCCTTGAGATAACGCCATCGGCTACTCATGTTCACAACCTTGATCCTCATTGTCCGACTTTCGTAAGTCTTTGTTTACCTCGTATTTTGGTCCAATCTTTTGACCCTAATTTTTCCCCGAATCGCCCTTTTGGGCTTTCGATCCATCGGTCGCTTCTAACTTTTGCCTAGCCGCCCTTTTGGGTTTTCGACCTAGTGAGCTTATTCTTGCTTGGCTCATTTTTTCTCTTTTTCTATATCATTCTTTTCTCTTGATTGCATCCGAGTTGGTCGGGAGGTCTTCACCGTCGTGAGAATTAAGTAGACATGGCAACGGGGCGGGGCGGGGCCGGTTTTACACCCGCCCCCGACCCGACACACAATACCGATCCCCGAGCCCGACCCCAAAACCCGCCGGGCATGAAATCAGTATCCCCATCCCCGCCCCGATGGGTCGGGTTTCCGCCCGCCCCCGCCCCCGACTCCTATGTTGACCAAAAAAAAAAATTCATTCTCATGCGGAATAAAACTGACTTCAAATTCGATTTCCTTGGGGAAAAGTACTTGTTTCAAACCTGTGTTTAATTCTATATTCTGCATTGTAATTTATTAAAATTGTTGAAAGAACTACATAATCATTAAAATGTTCAAAGTAAGCTCCAGACTTTTTTGGTTACAAAATAAGTTCAAGACTAATCTATCACCACACAACCAAACCAAATTTCGAATTATCAAAACAACAATTCAAAATACAACCCAACAAGTAAAAACAAGTGTTACAATATAAACATTATTAATTGATAGACATGGCGAAAGAAATAGGTGATCGTCTTCATTCTTCAAAATAAGTTGTAATAGAGCTTGCAAGTTCACTGTATTAATATTAAGACAAAACAAGTGTTAAAATATAAACATTAAACCTTACAAAATTTGAAGCAAATAGAGTAGAGAATACCTTCATCATCAGACTCCATTTCATCGAGTAAAGTAGCATATGCGTTGCATAATTTAGAATTAGAACAACCTGTTAATATAAAATATACTAAATTATAATCAATTCCTAATTAAATTATATAAAAATGTTTGGCAATTATGGGGATATTAGAATGAATAATTTAATACATACTCGTCTTCTCAGCACTCCATAACCAACTTCTAGCACACATCAAAGCCTCTAAAGTAGTCCAATGAAGTCGACTGCGATGAGGACTTAAGATAATACCGCTTAGTCTTTGAATGATGATTCGGTTACTACGGTAGAAACAGGAATTGCTAATACATCCTTCGCAATTGCTTGAAGTGTTGGATACTTGACACCATTCAATTTCCACCACATTAAAATATCAAAATCTGGATTAATTCTAGGAATAACATCTTCCTCTAAATAACGGTCCAATATGCTGGCAATCGCAATTGTCTGGCTGTCTCTTCAAATTTTTCTTTCCTTTTAGGTGTCGCAGTCCAATATGCGACACTATCCCTAATATTTTCTATGCCATCCTTCACCACTTCCAAACCATCTTTCACTATCAAGTTTAATATGTGAGCACAACAACGCATGTGAAATAAAGACCCCTCCCTTAACAAAGTGTTTAAGTTCAACTTATCCTTAACTTTATCAATCATAGCGTCATTTGTGCTACAATTATCTAGAGTGATAGTTGACAATTTTGTGTCAATGTTCCAATCCATCAAACATTCAACCAAGGCATTACTAAGTCTATCACTAGTGTGAGGAGCTGGAACATAAATGAACCTAATATAATAAAATTCACATTTAGTCACTATGCCATATAAATAACTAAAACAATATTTAATATCATTTATGATTATTAAAACTATAATAAATATAAAAAAGTTATTACCTCAAAAGCGTGACTTTGGAGAGTCCAAGATCCATCAATATAATGAGCCGTTACAGCCATATACCCTCTCTTTTGATTGCTCGAAGTCCACATATCAGATGTAATTGCCACTCTTCCTTGAAGACTGTCTAATAACTTCATGGTAGTTGATCTCTCATACTCATACACTTTCAATATCTCTTTCTTGATTGTATTTCTTGAAGGAACTTGAAACAATGGTTGAAGAGCTGCGAGTATCTCTTAAAACCACAATGATCCACTATCGAAAGTGGATAGTCATGCATAATTATTGCGTGTGCAAGCTCTTTCCTTGCATTTTCAGCATCATAAGTTCCGGCACCTAGCTCCCGCTTTCCTTGAATGATCTTAGGCATAAGAAATGATTGCCCCTTGTTATTCTGCCTCTCTCCTTCAACTTTTTTGAACACATGTTTCCATGTGTTTCAAAGAAGTGTTTCGTTCCATTTCTTGAATCTCCACCAAGTAGTTTCTTGCAATAATTACATTGAGCTTTTTGTTGTTCGTTAACCATCATTAATTCAAATGCTTCCATACAATACTTTTGCGCTATCCTTTTTGACTACATCCATTTCTCGCTCCATTTGTGCATTCGTTTGTGCATCCGTTTGTGCATCCGTTTCCCGCCTCAACATCTTGGGGTGTTGGCATAGATTCAACATTAATTGGAGGGTTGCAACTTTCTTGTTGAGTTGGATCATGTTCACCTTCTTGTGAAAGAGGCGGTGGAGAGTTACCAACATTACCAATAGCATCCATCGTTTTTATGTCCCGTGATATAAAGACACTACGATTAGTGATTCGAATTCAACTAAAGTAAAACAGAATTAAAAATATCTAAAACAATATAACTTTGACATCCAAGTTAGTGATTGATCTATAAAGACAAACAAATATAACTTGAAAACAACATAGAGGTCTTCATAATTTATATCGTTGTTGACTAATCTCATTGCATTTATTTTGAACAATGCATCAAGATTTTGCAAATCCAATCATCAAGAGGATCAAATAAATAAATCAAACTAATAAAACACGTTAAATAATGGTGCAAATAATTATAAAAGTGGTAACATTTTAATATAGATAACCTCTGCAAGTTTTTCTTGAGCATCTTGAACTTCTTTGTTATAAATGGCATATTCCAGGATTTTCCGCTTATTAAGTGCTGATATTTTCTAAGTTCTTCTTTCTCCTCATCTAGCATCCATCGCTCAACATTACAAATTCATTGAACAGACTAATTCTGAATTTTCAGAATTTGTCTTGTGATTCTCAATACAAATTCATTGAACAGACTAATTTCGAATATAAATAAAAAGGGGATTACTAAGTCTATCACAAGCTTCAATTTCACTTTGCCAAAGACAATATACTCTTTCACAAATATTTCAACTAATAGCAAGCTTCTTGATTTTTCTACTCGAAGTTAAAAAACCCGAAAGACACTACAAAGTGCGATTCAAGCTCAATAAAAAAACACATCACCTTCACCTTCACACCTTTAAGAAAATTCCTATACTATAGCACAATATTCAATCATAGGAAACGTAAATCATTTTAAGAAAAGAAACTCGCTTATATACCTTTCCTCCGCGACAATAAGCGTTGAATCCTTCTCCTCTCGATTGAGAAGCAACACAATAGGCGATGAAACCGATGAAGGTCGAACTTACATGAAATCTTCATCCTTCTTTCTCATCTCGCCTCCTTCTAACCATCAACACAAGAAACATCAAAGAAAACCAATGAAATCTCGAGAGATGCCATAAAATCCAGCCAATACAATAAAAAAAGCGGAAGAAGAAAACGAAACCTCACCTAAAAATCGGAAGAAGATCCGTCGCGAAGGGAGGAAGACGGTGGCTGGTCGCGAAGGGAGGAAGACGGTGGGTGGAAGGGAGAGAGTCGAGAGGCTGAGAGAGAGAGGCGCTGGAAGGAAGGTGGAAGGGAGAGAGTCGAGAGGCTTTTTCTAGGGTTTCTATTCTCGGAAGTAATATATATATATGTGGGATATTTAAGTAATTTAACATTATTAGCATTTTAAGTAAATTGAACAATTCGGGACGGAGGTTCGGGCTCGGGCTCAGTGGGTATCATACTCCCCATCCTCGCCCCCGCCCCCGACTTAGTAAATCGGGAAAACCCATCCCCGCCCCCGACCCCGCTCAACTCGGGTTTTCCCGTCAAAATCGGGACGGGTTGGGCGGTGTACCATGGTCCGGGTTTATCGCCATGCCTAGAATTAAGGCTCTTCTAGAGAACGATTCTTTCACCACGTAAGGTTCTTCGTAATTTGAGGTTGAGAATCCTTTTGGATAAGTAAGATTTCCTTGGGCACCAGGTCTCTTTCTTGAAATTGTTGAAGACAAACTTTCTTAAGCTTTCTTCGTTCTCATCCGACACTACCTGGTCATGACATGAGGCAACTATTTTGTTTGATGACTTCTTTTTTGTTGCGTTGGGTTGCCCCTCGCTGAGGTGGGAAATGAGGTCCACCCTCCATGTGAGGCCAAAGGGAGTGTTTGTGGATCGCATTCTGCGGGATCTCTTTGATATTCTTTGTTTGTTGTCGCAGTTGCCCCATTCACCTTTGGGTGGTATGGGGAGGGGCTATGAGCACGACCTGAGGTCTCCAAACAACTCTGCCACCATGATGTTTTTGGGAGACCGTAATGGCTGACTAAATTGTTAACAATCACAGATCTTTTTACACCGGTGGGCTTTTAATAGCCTCTTGTGACTTGATGTGTCTATGTCATGACGCCGACCCAATCAGACAAGATTCGCGTGAATTTTCTTGGTTTGTTGTCCTTAATTGTTGTATTCTCTTTGCCTTCTTTCGTGCCCCAGCTTAGTAGGCTTAGTTGCTTCCAGCTAGATTCTCATGGGGCCTCCCAATCATCTTCGACATCTTCCTCAGTTTGATTAATGAGGTGATCAAGGTTATGCTATGAGTCACCGATATTGCTATTTTTTGAGATTTTTTGATCTGCATTAGTTGAAAGTGAAAGCGGATAGAGAAGAAAGCAAAGCAAGGAAATGAGGGAGATAGAATGAGAATTTATTAGAGAATTCAAAATGCTATTTTATTAATAATGATACTGAAATGAAACATGAGTGTTCTTATTGAAATTTCCTAAGGCCTCAAGGCGAGCCATAGGATTTGCATTACGTAAAATTACTTTGAATTGAAAATCACGAGAAAAATCAACGATCTCTCGGTTCTTGAACCCCTTATTTGTAGGAGAAAAGCGCACATGATTGGCGACACCGTCTGCGGTACTTTTATAACTCTCTCACCAATCGCTATTTAGTCACCACCTTCCTTAAAGTTCAATTTGCTTTGTGTCAATGAGGCCTTGAACGATGTGCTTTAAGGGATAACAATTTTCGGTGAGTGACCGATCGCCCTCAAACATGGAACTCACGGTGGCTTTTTGGGTCGTGTCCTCTTGGGAATGGAGGTGAACTGGTCTCATCCGACGAGGAGAAATCAAATTGTGGTCGATAAGTTGGTGCGCTGCAGTCGGTGTATGATGTGGGAATAGGGTCATATTGGGAGGACCCTTGATGGCTTGATGCTGCTGGAGAATTATAGTGTGAATCTCCTTGATTTTTTACTATGGCGTTGACTTCCCCCTTCTTCTTATTGAACATTGTAGGAGTCCCGTCAGAATTATGAGTGATCTTCCCAGTCCTCATTGCATTTTCTACTCTTCCTCCTATGGTAACCATGTCTGAGAAATTTGAAGATACTCCCCCTATCAGTTTGTCATAGTAGGGGGATGGAAGAGTTTCCATGAACATGGCAACCATTTCTTTTTCTAATAGAGGTGGTGCTACCTGTGCGGCCAACCCTCTCCAGCGCTGGGCGTATTCCTTGAAGGACTCGTTGTCTCTTTTGGTCATATTTTGCAGCTGTGTCCTATCAGGAGCCATATCGATGTTATATTTGTACTGCTTAAGAAAAGCATTGGCCAGATCTTTCCAACATTGGATGTGAGCACGTTCCAACTGCGTATACCAGCTCGAAGCTGCCCCCGCTAGACTGTCTTGAAAGTGATGAATAAGCAGTTGATCATTGCGCGCAAACTGAGCCATTTTCCTGCAGTACATAGTCAGATGATTAAGAGGACATGTTGCCCCTCGATACTTATCAAAGTCGGGCACTTTGAACTTATAAGGAATGACCACATTGGGGACGAGACATAGGTCATATGCGTCACTTATTTCCACATTGGATCCTTCCACCGCTCTTAGACGCTCTTCTAGCATTTGCAGCTTATCTCTTGCTTGGGGATCTTCAGCTTGGTAGCCATGAGAAAGACCACCCACATTGTGAGGAACAGGGCGAGTATGATTCTTGAAGTCAGATTCGAGAACTTGAGAAAGACCTTTGGTGGTGCCAGAAGTTTTGCGTTGAATTTGTTCTGTCCCATTACCAACATTGTTTCCTCGCTATTCCATCTTGATTCAATGCAAGCAACCCGGGAATATCTTCTTCATTGACAACACCCGTGGTCGGAGGCGTGTAACCTAGTGGTAGACCCCATTGAGGCCATTGCACGCCCTGAGTGTTGGGACCAGAGTTATGTGGACGGGGTACGTTTGTGGCCTGGTCATTGGTGCCCCCAGCTGAAATGTTGTCGTCCGCATTCTTCTCGGTGAGAAGCTTCAAAATCTCGGTCATCCGATCTTTCAAACCCAAAGATGTCCTCGCATTTGTTCCTTCGCTTTTTCAATCTCATCCTTCAACACTTGATTGTCTTGGTATTCGGCCATGTTCCTTGCTTGAGAACGAGTCCAATAACGATGTTGATGAACCAGCTTGCCTTTTTTCTGTTTTTTTTTTTTTTCAATGCATGATGTTAGTATGAAATTAGTATGAAATGTAAATGAAATGGTAATGTATGCGCATGAAATGTATGAGATGATAACATATGATTTGATTTATCACGTTGGGGGGTTATAAACTTTCATTTGGAGAGTAAAGTACAAAATTGGATTTTGACTTTAGCATGCATGACTTCTCTCCAAAATAAAACTGTTAACTCCCTGACGCTTATTTCAATATTTTTTGTAATGCAAAAAGAAAGGGAAAAATGCATGTAGTATACTTTCTAAAAAACTTTGCGGAAATAAAAATTTTGATTTTTTTTGGATAAAAAACGGTATGCATTAATGTTTGTTTGAATGCAAGGGTATAGAGCTCCTTCGTGGACCTAGGAAGGTACCTTATGGAGCGGGTCTAAAGTTTTCTTTATAGTGGACCTCACAAGGATGGTTCTAAAGGATCCTACACATGGTTCCTAGAGCCAAGGACTCCAGTCAAGAACACTGACCCCAACAATAGGCAAGCTATTAGAAGGGATAGCATCCTCAAAAGGAATCAAACTCTAGGTGAGATTTTCGTGACCACCCAACGAGACGCACGCCCCGCAGCCATCACTACGCAATCTCGTTCTAACTTAGGTTTATGCTCGAGTCCGGGTAGAGGACTTTTCTCACGTGTGTGAAGTGTAGAAGTGCAGTGTGTGTAGGAGCAAAAATAAACCCAAAGCTGCAAAACAAACAAACATACATACAAAATATCGTCTTCTACCCTAGGGTTTACACAAATAAATAACATAATTATTGCAAAAGTAAATAAATAAATAAGAAGGGTAAAAAATTGAATTAATCCTAAATCAACTAGACTAGGTTTTGACTCTCTAAAAAAATAAATAAGTCCCCAGTGAAGTCGCTAAATGAGTGTATGACCTAAAAATCCGTGAAAGGATTCTTGAAAGTTCGAAAATGAAGCCGCCACCAAATTTTAGTTTAAGGGCAAATTCGGAAAATCCCTTTAAGTTTTAAGATAAGGCGTTGTTAGGGTTCGGGAGTCGTTATGTGTGGGGAAGGTATTAGCACCCCACGACATCCTATTGTCTAATTAATTTTAGGATTTATTTTAATAATTACCCTTTTACTTGTAAAAAAAAGACTTATTTAGGTTTTTGTTTTTTAGTGCTTGACAAGAGTTGAATCTTGCTCCTACGTACCTCCAGATGCAATGGAGGAATCAAAGCCACGTAGTTCTTCCTGAAGAAGTTTGTGGGTTGGTGTTTTTTAGTGTAGGGATCCTAGGATTCCTTGAACTGTACAGCTCACTGATTCTTAAGACGCTGGCTAACCCGATTGTACAACCGACTTAGCCCCCTACTTTTTTGAAAATAATTTTAGGGTTTTCGAAAGAAAGTGGTTTGGTATGAGGTGGGTTCGTTTTAGAATAGGTATTCTAGAACTCCTGAACTGTACAGCCCATTAGTTCTAGAACACTGACTAACCCGACTGTACAGCCGACTTAATCCCCTATTTTTTAGGAAAATGATTTATTTATATTTTATTAAGTTTTTTGTAGGATTACTGAACTGTACAGCTCATTGGTCCTAAAATGACGACTAACCCGGTTGTACAACCGACTTAGCCGTTTATTTAATTTCGCGAGAAAAATTATTTATATTTTTATTGGAAAAGAATTAAAAAGTGAAATAGGGGGTGCAAACAGCAAGCCCAGTTCGCATATGGGAGCCCAGTATGCGAAACTGGGCTTAAGTGAGGTGGGGTGCACGCGTGAATTAGGGGAAGTGTGATTAATAATCTGAATAATAAAAAAAAGAATATTAAAAGGCCCAATACAAACCCCAGCTTTATAAACGTGAACCCTAATTTTCCAATTCCTTCCCTCCCCACTTGAAGCTGCGCCGCAGCAGCTCCTCATTTATGAGAGAGAGATTCGCGGCGTGAAGAGAGGGATTTGCTGAGAGATTCACGGCGGTTTTTTTAGGAGGGAGAGAGAGAGATTCACGGCGGTTTCGGTGAGAGAGGGAGGGAGAGAACGACGTGGTGTGAGAAAGGGAGAAGGCGTGGTGCTTGGCGGCACATGCAGCGATGGAAATGGAAGGATGGGCTCGCGACGGTGGTGTGGTGGGGTTAACGGTGACCGTGGCACGAAAAAATGGGGTCTCACGAGCCCATTTGGAGAAGACGAAGTCTCCGTGGCGTTTAAAGGTCAGTCCCTTTTTTAATTCATTTCGGTTACTGTTGTCTTCCTCTCTTTTTTTTGTTCTCTTTCAAATTTTCCTTCTCTGTTTATTCTGGTTCATGTTTTTCTCATTACACATACATACATTTAAAACAAGCATAACCTAAATCAGCATCTGTGTTTATTTTGAAAACCTGAATTTTTGGATCTGTTCTTATTGGAAAACCCTAAACTGAATTTGATTATCAGACTGATATATTTTTTACACCATTCTGTTACTGTATTCCAAAATCTACCCCATAATGAAGATTTTTACCAACCTGACGGGATCTACAGTTGTTGTTGAGTGACTGATGCTGCTGTTTGTGATCTTGCCCTTGTTGTGTGTGTTTTTTCTTTGTTTGATCGTTGCTTACGGCTCTAAATCTATTGAAAACTTGTTTGAAAATTTCCACCAACCCTTTGAGCAGTAATACCGTTTCCGTATTAGGGTTTCCGTAATCCTAATTTTTTGGTATGATTTTACCTTGGAACTCGTGTCCCCCCTTTGACCACCGCGTCGATCTCCTTTTTATTTCGAAAAATTAGGTTTAAGCATTTAATTTGTGTTTCTTGGGCTTTGACTAATTTTGACTCTCCTTGTTTTTCGGGATCTGCACCAAATTAGCGGTTGAGAGCAAGTACTTTGGAACCCCAGATTTCTTCTTCTTTGCTTGCGTTGTTGTTTATTATTATTTTTTTATGTATTTTCGGATTTACTTATTTTTGTATATTTTGTGTTATTGTTTTTTTGTATTTTTTAGACATTTGGACATTTGGACTCTCCTAAGTTGTAATAAAAATTAAATAGCATTTTTTTGACATTTTTGGACTATTAAACACTTTTAAATTGTAAATAAACAAAATAGGAATAAAAATAACAATAGGAAAAAAAGGAGCCAGACCAAACACAAAGACGAGACCGGCCCGGACTTGACAATTGTGCTAAGACTAGACCAAAAATAGAAGAAATTGGCGTGTTAAAAAATAACTCGGAATCGCGTTCTTAAGTCTGAATTTAAGCCAACTTCTGACAAAAATGAATTTTGGTAGACCTGTTCACGTACAACTAAACCCGAATACATACATTAAATCGAAGAACGCACGAAAAGATCGATCATTCGCGCGCGTGCCTAATTTAAAAACGGTAATTCGAGTTAGTTTGAACGGAGTGACTGGAATTGGCTTGGGTTGGTAAACGAGATTCTACACTAGTAATCTCGTAATCATGCGACTCCGAAACAAATATATATGTATCAAAATAAATAATAAATAGATATAAAAAGTAGGTAAAAAGTTTTGCAATAAAAGAAAGGATAGGATAAACATTAATTATGTAATACGCTTTATTAACATGAAATTGTGGTAGCTCAAATGGTCAGCGTCGGGAGGTGGCAGCGTGGGGGAATGGGTTCGATTCCTAGCTTTTGCTTTTTTGGTGATATATTTCGAAAAAACATGCTGAGGTGGATTAAAATTGTGTTAATATCATTATTGATATGGATACCTAGGTGGACAATCCATGGTTTTTTATAATATAGATATTAGTATGTATCACTCGTGCGCTGCACAAGTATACATATCATTTGAACTTATTTTGTAACATTTTTGTAAAAACAATAAAAATTACATCTTAGTAATAAATTGACTAAAATATATTTAAATAAATATTTTGTAGTGAAAAACATTATTTCAATGAAAAAATAAATTTAAATCTATATATATAATAAATTTAAATTTATATATATATATATATATATATATATATATATATATATATATATATATATATATACATACATACATATATAAATTGACTAAGAATAGTGTCAATTATATCAACGGATACGTAGTAGGATTCAATAAGTTTCTCCAAATTAATAATTTATTCCCTGGTTATTGATAAATCGAAATACAATTTTGCGTAAATCAAATAGGGTTATTTAATTGAGTAACATTGTAATTTATTAAAATACCTAACTGTTTATATAGAATTTTTTTAAAATTTAATATGTATATACTAAAAGATTACTTGTGAATTCCATGTCATACACAAACTTTAAAACAAAAATTCAGAAAACTACCAAAATTGTTAATCTAATGAATTTGAAATAACAATATTAAGGAAAAGTATGGGATTAAGGTCTAGCGCTTCAAGTTTTTATCTGAAGTCTAAGATGATGTTTTTCTTCATGTAGATGGTCACACAAAAGCAAGCTAAACCTTGCAATCTATCATTCACAAATAAGATGATCCAACATCTACATTACATGCATTACACCATCAAATGAATATTGTCAAAAAGTTGAGTCAGTCCATAAATTACAAAAGTGATAATACTCTAGTGTATTGTTGCATGAATCTAAATTTTTAGCAACTGCATCATACATTTAAAATTCCTGTTTCCCTTCAATAGTTCCTATTGCACTTAATTCTCTGCTCGGGTGCCTACTTCAACCGACCCAGTTCTACTACTATTAGAATCTTGGATGACAACACTGGAAAATGTTATATATGTTTGACTCATTGACATCGTACTTGCAAAAACCATCTTCCATTGAATCTCAAGATGCAACAATATAAGGAAAACTAATTTTTTTATCAGCATTGGATTTAAAGAACTCAAGTTCAGTTATGGCCATCCGGCCAATAAACAACTCCAAGGTATAAGCATATCGAAAAAACCTCCAAGGTATATATCTGTGCAACATTACTCCGTTTTCATAACAGTGAATTCAACACCTCAATCTTAGTGATGTGCAACTGTCGTTACTGTCACTACACGTGGATTTCCATGGTTCATTTCCACTTGTCACCAAACCTGGATTTCCATGGTTCATTTCCACTTGCAGCATTTATTTCTTCAGTAAAAGAAAATTAAAACGAAATTGAGATTTGCATTTATTTCCACGTAATTTATGGACTTTGCATAGAACAAAATTTGCGATTTTGCAAAATTAGAGAATTGCAAAATTTCTATTAGACTTTATACATTTCAGATATCAAGTTGCAAAGCAGCTGAAATAGAAAAGTCAAAATACATTACAATTAACAATCACAACCATGGGAAATTAACAAACAAATGGGCAGATATTAGAAATGATCAAGAAATAAATAGGCAAATTTCCTTACCTAAACGCCCTAACACCACCCAAAATGGTTTGCTCATTCTTCCTCCATCAAAATGAACCTGTAATCAAAAGGAAAACTTTATAAGATGAAGCACAAACAAAATCTCTAAATAAAATATCGTAAAAACAATAGACAAATAGATCCTATATGATTATAAAAGTGCATAAATATCAATAATTGACTTCGTTAATTGATTTGTTCTATTTCCTCCATCAGTCTCCAATTTTAACAATCAATTAGTCTCAGATGCGCAGAAATATCAATAGATCCTACTGAGTCATAAACATGAGTAAAGAAGGTTTAGCTGGTGTTGCGCCCGAAAAAGTCCCCGAGGGGATCTTTCTTCGTTTACAACTTTTTTAAAACAATGAAGTCGCCACCAATATTTTTTATAAGGAAAATATTGAAGAAAAACCTTTTTGGAAAGCGAATGGCCTTTTGGAAACCGGAAAATTTGGGTTCGGGGGTCGGTTAGGCATGGGGAAGGTATTAGCACCCCACACCTCCTTTCTACCGAAAGGGAACCTTTAATTAAACGTGTGGTTTTAAGTGTTGATTTAGAATATATTTAAATTTGCCTCTTTATAGAAAAGAGAATGATAAGACATAATGAAAATTTTTATTTTTGGCGCTTGACGAGAGTTAGCCTCTCGCTCCTACGTATCTCCCGGTGCGATGGATAATTCAAAGCTACGTAGTTCTTTGTTTGTCCTGAAAAAGGTTTTTGTTTTTTATCTTTTTTAGAGTTTTTCGCAAAGGGGTTGAGCGTTCGCGGTGACCAAACAACAACGGTTTAGAGTGGCCGCGCTACTAACTCTTTTTTGAAAATGGGATCGTCACTAACAATCAAACGACAACAGCGCGAGTGACTATTGATGACAACCGGTTTTTATTTTGATTATTTAAAAGGTTTTCGCAAATGAAGGGGAGCGTTTGTGAAGACCAAACAACAACGGTTTAGAGTGGCCACACTATTAGCTCCCACGGGAATGAAATTATCACCCACAATCAAACGGCAACGGCGCGAGTGATCATCAATGACAATTAGTTTTGATTTTGATGTTTTTAAGATTTGTTTTTGAAAAGCGTTTCGTTGGTTTGACTTGGAGAAAATGTTTTGATAACTTAAAAAAGAGTTCGCAATTGGATTGAGTGTTCGTGATGACCAAACAACAACGGTTTAGAGTGGTCATACTACTAACTCTCTTGAAAATGAAATTATCATTAACAACCAAACGGCATCGGCGCGAGTGATCATTAATGATAATTGGTTCTTACTTTGGGTCATCAAAAGGGTTTTCGCAATCGAATTGATTTTTAGTTTGTGAGATAGTTTTTTTGATGTCTGAAAGTGTTCTTGGTTATGAAGAAGATTTGAAATTGTAATTGTTACTAACGAGTAACAAGTTGTTGTATAATTTGAATGCGACATAGTTTTGAGGTGTTACAAACGAGTAACAAAGGTTTTGAACTTTGAAGTCGGATTACAAAGTCAATGTGATCATCAAAACAAGCAAGCAAATTGTGAACACCAATTCAATACTTAATCATATGACAAGCACAAAAACAAACATACATGAATAAGAACACATGTGCATCAAGACTAGAGTGAGTCTATCCTACACAAACTCCAAGAATTAATACCACAATTTCAAGTGAAGGTGCATCAAGGTTAGGACAACCTATCCTTTGCAAAACCTACACAAACCCTAAATTATATCCACACAAACCTTTCAAGGTGAATGCCATCATAGGTCAAATTGGCCTTCAAGCCTTCGCACAAGGAAACCTAAATTTGCGTTTTCATAGTCATTTAAGAATTAAAAAAAAAAAGGAGATTGAATCCTTTCTAGGTAATCCTCCTCACTTAAATCAAGGTGCACTAGGCACAAGTGAGAGTCACTTTACCAATCATCAACCTAAGACAAACTTATAAAGTAATTCATAAGAATAAGCAATCTCATAAACTAAAAGGAGGATTGAATCACCTAGGGCAATCTTCATCACTTAGAGCAAAGTGCACTAGGCACAAGTGAGAATACCTTTGCCTATCATCAATTTGAACAACACCTAAACTAAAAAGGGTTGAATCATATAGAACAATCCTCATCACTTTAAGCAATGTGCACTAGGCACAAGTGAGAGTCATATTGCCTATCATCAACTTAAAATGACAAGCAAACATATAAAACCCAAATACATAACCAAAAACCCATTTATTTTGAAAAAGCAAGTGAGATAATATAGGAAAACAAGCTAGACTACAATTTTTGGTAAAGGTTCATGTGATTAGGCAAAGAGATGCACAAAACAAACATAAAACCTATTTTTCTATGAGTATGCGAAATACAACATGCCATAAAACAACATTTTATTTCATGAAATGTAAGGATTAAGATCCAAATCAACACAAATCAACCATTATTCAAGGGTGAGAAGCACCATAAGCACCCAAGCCTCCCTAAGTGCTTGTCAAAGTGCTTATGACACTTCTCACCAACAACAATCAACAATATGAGAATATGAAGATGATAGGATGAATGTTTTTTATATTTTTAGGAAAGACTCAAATATGATGCAAGGTTTTAAGGATTACCTTAGCTCTAAGCTAGAAAGTGTGATGAGAAGATGAAACTAGACACAAATCAACAAAACTCCAATGTTCTCCAAAGAAGTACCCACTTGATGATGATGCTTGAACTTTGAATGAGAAATGGAGGGAGTATGTGAAAGAGGGATGCAAATGAGGTGGAGAGGGGTGAGTTGTGTGTTAGGGTTTTTTAGTGTAGGAAAAATGGGAAGGTTGATTTGAGATGAAAGAAAAAACAAGATCAAGTGAAGGAGAGGGAGAGAGGCCACGGTTTTGGTATGTGTGTGAGGAGAAGAATGAGTTGTTCTTATTGAATTACAATGGGAGGATGTGTGAAGGAAGCAAAAGAAATGTTGTGTATTGAATGTTATTGGATTCAAAGGTGTGCTTGACCAAAGAAATGGAGAAAGGCTTTTTGATGTGCACTTGATGTGGGCTGATGTGAGGATTGGCATGAGAGAGAGGGTGGAGTGAGGGAGGTTGCTTGCTTGTAAGATTAGTGCTTACTTTAGCCAAAAATGGATAAAAGCAAAAAACACCTAAAAAGGAATTAACCCTAATTCTAAAAATACAATAAGCATCCAATATTATTTTGTTATTCATTCTTTATTTTGATTCAGATTTTTATTTTTAATTATACATATTTTTGAGTTTTTTTGAAAGCGAGGAAAAAAAACCTGTTGTAATTGACCAAAATACCCTTTTTGACTCTAAAACCCTAATTTGCACGAAAAACGCATTCCAACCCTAAAAATGATTTCAAGAACCTTGGAATGCCTTCTAGGACCTGAAATGCAGTGCATAAGGCTCTTCACTCTTCAATTTATTTATTTTTTGTGGAAAATTAGGGTTTTGACCTAAGCCGGACAAAATTGGGGTATGACACGCGGGCAACAAATGCCATAACGCGCACACGATTAGGAATAATGTGCGAGCACAACAAACATATTTTTGAGCCTTCTTTCAACTACGAGAAAAATACTGTTAGAACCTCGCATTCACGAAAAGACAATTTTGAATTAGTCGGACAAAATTGGGGTATGACAGCTGGTGAGAGAGATTTTTAGGGCATTCGAGCTCTGGTTTTTTAGTGAGACAACATTGTGGAGTTTTAATGCAGGTATAATTATTAATTAAGAAAGCTAGTGTCAAGAATAGCAAAGTTAAAGTTTTCATTTGTGTACTTGAATGCAGAAATAGACTCGTTTGGGCAGCATTGTTAACGCATTATGGAGAAAGACACTCCACCACATGTCAAATTGTTATCCCATGTCAAAAGCCTTGTAATAACATTAACATTGTTGTAACAATAAACCAAAAAAAGAATCCAAAAAAGAACTGCATAGCATATAAGCATAATTAAACATGGGTAATGGTGATCTAAAAATTAAAAAGAACACACTTATTATATAAACAGACTTCGAATAAATCAAAAAATACACAAAAAAAAAACATTGAAAAGAAACCCAATTGCACAAAGTACCGTAGCAAATAGACAACTACCATAAATTCACATTTGGAAAATATGGACCAATTAAGTATATCAACTGATGCAAACTGATAGAGTTACTTCTCCAAATTTATATAACGTCTCATCCTTTGTGTTTAGATTTAAACACGCAAAGGAAATATTCGGTCATGGATAAATCACATCACCATGGTAAAATAGTAATAGAGATCTAAATGTTTTTTGTCAAAAAAAAGTAATAGAGATCTAAATGTTTCTAACTTTTCAATTTCTCTTTGTGATGATAGACATGACATACATATTGGTCTGTGCACAAAAAAATAATAACTTTCTAAAGAATGATAATGAATATGAAAACTAACAATTATGCTCAAAGATTCCAAGCTACCTATCTGCTTCCTGTCGCCGCTTTCCATCACCGCTCAGTGTCGCCTAAACCTTGATTTTAAAATCTACCTATCATGAAAATCATTTACAAAATTGTCAGATCCAAGTTCTAAAAAATTAGTAAAACAAAACACAGGTATCACAAAGTAGGTTGCTCACAAATCTAAACATAAAAGACAATCAAATGTACAAATGAATCAATGAACGGCACAAACGAAACATCAATGCCCAAAAACGTTTTCCACAACAGAAATAGAGTTTGTAAGATGATAAAGAACACAAACAAAAATGCGATATAGTGCAAATACAAAACCTAAGAATGCAAAAACGAAATCATAAGTTCCAAGTAGAAACTGAAAGGATGAGCGTTGTTCAAAATTCTTGTCACTGTTAGATGATAAAGAACAGAGGAAGACGATGGGGTTAGGGTCCTTTATGTGTTCGATCTGAAGGAGCGATTGTCAGGGACAGATAGTTTTAGGGTTTTTTGTTGGAGGTGTTTGAGTAATCTGAATGGTAGAGAAAAGGAGTGATGAGAGAAGGAGCGATGGTTGAGAGAGAGAGATTTAGGGTAATAATGACACATAATTTTTGATCCAAAAAATTAGCAAGGTGTTTATTTTATTTCGAATTTAATAATGATGGTTGACTCCCTCTTTTTAAGTCCTGCCAGCCGTTTCCTTGATTTAAGCTGATTTTTTTGATTGTTTCCGTTTTTTCATTTAATTCCATTTAACACAACAATGGATCTCCAGCCGAAATTTTAAAGAATGGTAGTCGTCCAGATCATCTACGATGGAAGCTGACATATATAATTGGTGCTGAGGTGGATTTAATTGAGTCTTTGACATATTTATTGACGTGGTGATTAGGTGGATGCCTAGGTGTCGATTCATGGTTATATATAATATAATATATATATATATATATATATATATATATATATATATATATATATATATATATATATATATATATATATATAGGATATATATATATATATATATATATATATAACACAACATGGGTGGTTGTATTAGAAAGTGGGTAGTTATCACGTTGACTTTTTGTTTTAATCTCAACCATTCTTGATTTGATCTATGGTCATGATTGATCTCTCACCCTCTCTTTTCATAATATACGTTCCTATATATATATATATATATATATATATATATATGGTAGTGGTTCTTGTGGATCCCTTCTTTTGTGGTAGCCGTTTCTATTTCATTAAATTCCATTTAAAATGCCTAATTTATAGGAACCATATAATAATCTAATAATATTATATGTTATTTATTAATTAGAAAGTTACCATTGTAACCCTTTAGTGATAGTCACTAAAGCTATAGCTTAGTGACATAAGCTAGACTCGGATTAACTATACCCTTCAAAAGTAACATGCTGACAAAATAAAATGTTTATGTTTGGTTCCACTTTCAAATCTCTTAAACTCAAAATTGCAAGAGAAAAAGCAAGTTAGCTGTGTGAAAAGTTTGTTGGCATCTTTTCCTTAGTAAAATCAATTCCATTGCTAAAAATTGATTCTACTTGAAGCTGCTAGTTGTAGCTTCTAAGGTGAGTGAGAATTGATTACATATATTACATATTTATTATTTATTATTCCTCAACTATCCTTGTCACTTTTTCTAAAATTTATTCTTTAGATACAAACAATTTTGATCCATACTATCTAAACAGCATGAAATGATAAAAATCTTTTCTTTTTGTTGAATGTATCCAAACATAAATTACATTACAATTAACTCAATTTTAATCAAAATTAATTTTACAAAATCAATTTTCATCACCCCGGAACAAAAGACGCACTTATTTAGAAAGGATATGCCCTAGCACAAAACCTCATTCAACGCCACAACTATTATTAACACCTAAGGGTAGCTATACAATTTTAGAATAAAAATATTAAAATCGCTTTGGGTTGATTTCTTCAACTTAATACTAAAAAGGGACTACTCCAATAAAAAAAATGGGGGCTATCTAAAATGTAAGACTTTTTTGCTTTCAATATCCCCCCATATATTAAAGCTGTTAGAACCAACTATGTACAAAATCAAAAAACCTATACGTATTCCATACAGTTTCACAATTACATACATGCCATGTATATGTTGAATTGAATAATAATATTTATAATGGGTTGACATGGGAAAGATTAACTAAAGTTTAGTAAAGCAATTTCCATATTCCATTTTTCTGCAGCCAGCTGTATCAAGGAATAACGTCTGACGGATTCTTGCTACATGGCCAAAAAGGTTTCTATATTTCCAAGTGAAGATACTAATTTGACCGATAAGGTTGTTTGTTCTCACCTTTTGTGGGAAAGTACCAAGCTGTATTGCTTAAGATATAGGTTTAATTACAATTTTGGTACTTCTATTTTTAGGAATTTACGATTTTGATATTCTAAAAAAAAAATCGCAAATTTATAATCCCTCTATTTTCACTAGTTCGCGATGTTAGTCCCCCAAGAATTTTTCTCACGAATTTAGTTCCCTTATTTTCGCCAACTCACGATTTTAGTGCCCCTATTTTCGCTAACTCGCGATTTTAGTCTCCTATTTTTTCAATTTTTAAAATCAAAGTCCCCCTCTAGGAAAAATAGGGGGACTAAAATCGTGAGTTGGCGAAAATAGGGCAAATTGGCGAAAATAGGGGGGACTAAATTCGAGAAAATAATTTTTGGGGGACTAAAATCGCAAGTTGGTGAAAATAGAGGGACTAAATTCGTGAAAAAAATTATTGTGGGACTAAAATCGTGAGTTGGCGAAAACAGGGGGACCAAAACTGTACTTAAGCCTTAGATATATTAGGTCTATATTATGTACCAGATACGTTACGATTATGATACAGGCTACACCGCATTCACTCCGATGTCGCAGCTGGTTACTCATCCCCAACCGAGTAACTCACATGGTTGTTAGAATGCGATAGCAGTTGGTGGAAAAAGGTACCATATGGGGCTAGTCCTCCGTCTCATATGCCCTTTAACAAATAACACGCTAATTTCTAACGAAGTCAAATATTAAAAAAACTCATGACGCGGCAATGATAACGACTTTTTTGGTTGGAAAGTTGACCGAGGGGCTTAATTGTAAATGTTTAATATTTACAAGGGTAATTTTAAAGCATTTTTTGGATGGAAAGTTGACCGAGGGGCTTAACCGTAAACACTTGATATTTACAAGGGTCATTTTAAAGTTTTTTTTTTTGCAGAGGTTTAAATGGATTACGGTCATATTTGCAACGGTTGAACATATATTTAAGCCTATATTTTATTATGATTTGTAGAGTAAGTTGGCCAACACTACCAACTCATTGTCTGGCTATAAATAGCCTCACTGTCTAACGCATTAGTCATAACCAAACTTCCACATTTGAAGAACGACCGAGGCTACAACAGTTTGGGGAAAAACATCGTCAGTTTTTTGTCTTTAATAGGGTTAACACTATTACATCGCATAACGTCAAAACAATGCTTACAAGTTCTAATCGCACACGATGAAAATGATTCATCCTCTGTTACTTTCAATGTTGTGTACCATGAGGTCTTTAGAAATGTAAAGTAAATTATTCCAATTTATAAGACTTTGTTTTGTTCCGGGGGTTAGGTTTTTTATGACAACAATTTTCTAACACAATAGTTTGTCCTCCGGACAACGACCGTCTTCAGTGTTTTCTAGAAATATATATCTATACAATTTATTTTGCAATACATTTACCATACGTATATAGCACGTATGGCACAACAAACAAACAGCCAACTAGCCCCATGCAGAGCACGGGAGTGTGTTCTAGTAAAGAGAAAAGGTAGTATATAAATATATTGATGAAGTTATACCATTGTTAATTTATTTTGATTCGTATTCTCTTGACCGACTCTTTCTCTATAATAAGCAAAGATCACTTGTTCTTCGATTCAATTGAGGTGGTCGGTCTTGTATTGTTCTATAAGCACACCACAACTCCATGTGGAAGACCTGTTTGATTTCCATGTTATTCTAATAAAAGACCATTACATCTCACTGACTGATGAACAAATCACGTTTTAATTTGCATACTTCATATAATCATATGAAAAACTGGTGGGCATCATGCGATGTAACCAACCCACATTGATCATCTGATATATAGGTGTACCCCCCGTGACTTACATGCGATTTGATTTATATCAATAATCATACAACATTAACAATGCACTTTAATATATTTATTAATAACTAGGCAATTATTTAATGAGTTAATGTAGAAGATACATCAAGCATTAACTTGCTATGTGGGAGCAGTCAAGTGAAAAAAGTTTTCATATGTATGAAGGTCATTTTCTAAGAAGTTTTTTGAATCCCTCTCAATCCTCAGAGTGATACTAAGAAATTTATCAGTCATTCCATTTCAACTAGTGATAGTGTTACGCTCTAAAAAATCTAACCAAGTGTTAGCTTTATCTTTCAAATAAAATAGAAATAGCCAAAATTCATCATCATCACAAATGCACAAGAAATTAAAAATTACTACACACTGCTAGAAACTATTTTAAATGCAAGTGAGGATAGTTCCAGCAAATTCCCCAACAAATAGGCATTTGACTAAGCCACAAGGGAACTTCAATAACTCTCACATTTGCCTCAAGATTTCAATCAGCCCTCATTTGGAGATCAATTAAGTTATTTTGTTTTCAAACACACCTTGAGGTACCCAAATCTACCACCAAGGTGAATCTTAAATCATAATATTCATAAATAACAATGTCAACCAATTCTACAGCCCCGAATGTACTTTTTTTAACTTAAAAAATAGAGATTCTGAATAACAATGGATGAGGTAACATTACAATAGCAAAGAGAGCAGGAAGGAAGCAATCTCAGCTTGAATCATCATCCTCAATTTGAACAGAAGTTGAACGAGCAAGACAACTAGGATACCTAAATGGGACCGTTGTCAAAGGCTTATCATCACATAATCCTTGAATAGCTAAACCTAATGTGTATCCCAACGCAAGAGCAACAGGTACAGCAACTGCATTTCCAACTTGCATGTACCTACATTAAAGATAAAGCCATTGAGTGACCAAAGAAAAAAAAAACTTGCTAAAGGATGGTAAGGGTAAATAGAAGAAAATCATTATTAGGAGTTTGAGAAATGCTAGCAACACTCTCTTTTAGACACTCTCTCCAACACTCACTCTATGATTAGTTAAAATTTATGTGGGATCCACCATTTTGGAATTAGGACCCATTAATTTAGTGGGACCATAAAGAATCTAACCAATCATAAAGTGAGTGTTTGAGAGAGTGTCTAAAAGAGTGTTTTTAGCACTTCTCTTAGGAGTTTATACAAACTCATCCCAAAAAAGGGAGGGATGTCACTTGGTTAGCTTAGATGACATTCAGATTTGGGGCCTAAATCCTAACATATACCTAGATTTACATTGATTCTAAATCCTTTCGAACATACCTCTCCTTGATAGGCCCAGAGAGTTTATAGCAATCAGGAAACCCTTGTAGTCTAGCATTCTCTCGAACTGTAAGCACTCGATTTTGGGCTGGGTGGAGAATTACCTAGCAATTAAACAAAATAACTTCCATAATAATATTCAAACTGTCTTTTAAAGTTACAAACTCAAGCTCTTACCATAAGCTTACAGAATGATACATGCAAAAGAACTCAACCAAGAAAAGAGCTGCCACTTACACAACTAGTCCAGACAGTAACATGTTAAAAACAGATTAACTTATTGGTTACGGCAAAACCAGATTTTGAAAAATGCTTACATGCACCAACATTTTAAAAAACTTTTGCTGAGATAATTGCATAAGTGGCTCAAGTTTAACCGAATAATGTACACAACTTAGAATAATAACCTGGTTGTGTGGTTCTGCCCTTGTCACAACTGTGGACACAATCTCATCCCACCACAATCGACCAAATGGCCTGTTTTTTTTTCAGGATGTACATCAGTAACTTTTATAGAGATTAAAGGACCAAAAACAAGATACCAGAAGTTAAATAACATGCATATACATACTTTGAAGAGGTCCCGCGGACAAATGTCATGGCATAATCAGGAACCTGTACAAAAAAAATTATAATGTTTCAGTAATCAACAGAAGGGGGGCTTCAAATTAAACTAGGCAATCATAAGAACAATTCACATTTGCACAACACATCTAAATAAATACTTAATATTTAGATATCCCTCACTTAAGGTGACAAAAGAAGATTAGTACCAAAGGCTTCCCAGACGTAAGCAACACTCTTTCAACCAGCGGATCCCATTCAACTTTGTTGCCTTTCACAAGTACTCCAGGTAAGTCTCTGAAGTTTGCACCCTAAAAAGTAAAGCATACACCAAGTAAACTTAGATGGGGCAAAAATAAATAAATTGTAACAGCACAGAAGTTCAAGTTATGGAACCTTTCTCATGGGAATCTGACAAACTCTTTCATAATCGTCTTTATTTAATTGCAGAGGACGATGATCATACAGCACTCTACGGGCTGCATTTTGAGTGGTAGCCACATAATTCACCATCTCTAGAAAGCGGAGAGTATAATCAGGCTATATGCATGTTGTATGGTAATTTATGCAGTAAATGCATGGAGGAAAGGCATGAAAACAAAGGCAATCACCACAAAAATAATGCACATAAAGTCAAAGATAGCTAGGAATAAACAAGACGGCATGCATTCTTCAAAGTATCATCAAAATACAAACTTTAAATATAAAAGCTAACCACTTCTCTTCAATCTGATATATTTTTGAAAATCAGTACGAGCAGTAGTCCCATAGTTCTTTTCATCCTCACTCTCATCATTTGCAACCTAATCAAGTATGAAATGATATCAAAATTTCATGAGTTCCACAAACTAATTTAGCAAATGGACTTGTGAGAGAAATAAACTTACTACAGGAAGATCTGATATTGCATCCTCAAGAAATAGTGCATCAGCCAACTGAACTTTATCTTTACTGTCATAGGCAACTGTAATTTCCTACATTATGACAATATACTTCATTGGTTAAACATTGCTTATCTACCAAACTGGTGAAAACATGTATAATTATAGATGTTCTTACTTCAAACTCAGTAGGTATAACGCCTCTTGACACTACCTCATGAGTTGGTAGCGGATAAGGAGGTAATTTCTGTCAACAGTAAATAAAGAAAATTAATAATAAATCTTTCATTTAAAACATTTAACATCTAACTCATCTCACCAAAAGTACAAATCATGGCCTTACTTGAGTAGGACGAGCTCCCCAAAGAAAAACCCGCATACGAAATTGGGGAAGCCCATACGACCCTGCAGCCATCATCCCCAATCTAGTTTGATAATTCATGGCCACAAGACGACCAACAGCATAGCGGCCCAAATACCCACCGGCGAACTTCAAAATGTCAACTACATTCTCCATGAGTACATATTTTGGCTTAAGAAAATCAATAATATCCATATAAACAATCAATTGCTTATTTTTTGTATCCTCTAATGGAGCATTGCAGTTCCTGAAGCGATTGAATCCGCTTACTCCTTGACATGGAGGTCCTCCGCAAATAAAATCAGCATCACCCTGCCATGAGCAAAGCAATACAAAATCAGCTTACAAACCATTATTAGTGAAAGAAACAATTTTGCGCAACCCGAGAATGAGAAATGGATAGACTCACGGGAAGAGGCAATAACTTTTTCTTATATCCTTTTGTCACAAATTCTTCCTTTGCCTCCTTGCAATCCCTTTTACAAACATAATACAGTTAAAATTTTGCATAGACTTAGCTATAAGCAATATTTCACAAACAAATTTTGTAAAACAAAGCTTAGAAAAACAAGAATCAATATTTTGATAACTAGAGCACACCTCAAGCCAGCTTCTGGCTCCCATGTATCCTCACTAGAATCATAATTCTTCCAACGCACCTAGATGATTAAATAATAAACATCAACAAAATTGATCGTTAACTGAAAAAGTTCATTGTACAAGATAAAATCATAAGTAGAGGAGCAATGTCTCTAGAATATATAAACCTTATGCAAGAAATGGCTATTCATGTTTTAAGTAACAAGTTATTGTCGTAGATATAGTAGACCGATGATTGGACAACAACAAAAAAGGCGAAGACAGCACTTTTTTATAATAAAAATGGTGTACAATTAAATCCAATGAGATTGGAACATACTGACAAAGCCTAAATTCAAGTTATGTTTGACAAATGCTTATCCTGAATTGACAAGAGAAGATATTTTCAATTGCCATTAACTTACTTGTTAGAGGAGAAGCCAACTGAAGCATTGAAGTTCAAGCAGTGCATATGAACTTAATTGGTAGTATAGTTATAGATATTATATATTGCTATGATTTATAATCAAGTTTGTAAATCATTTTCAGCACCTAATTCAAGATTTTAGTTTGCTTTGCAGTTTGCACTATACCCTTATCCTAGACATGAATAATAATGATTCACTTCCTGAGGTGAGAATGGTGTATAAGTCATAAAAACGAAAGAGAAAGGAATCAGATAAAATAGAGATACAATAGACGATGTAATGGGATCGAAAGAAAAAATTGAGAATGTCTGGAGTTAAGCCAACATACTTTAAAATATAGTCCTGGTTCTTTGATATCATTGGGATCACCATAGCAAATAGCAAGCAACCTTTCCACCTCAAATTCCTCTCGATCAGATGATGTATTATCTGAAGCTTCATTATCCACATCAACTTTATCAATTACTTCATCCTCGTCCTCGTCCATTTCTGGATTAGAATCTGACCTCTCTAATCCTATCAGCTTGAACTCCTCACAAAGCCTAGCCCAAGCTTTTAGAAGTTCTAAAAAGTCTTCCGCCGGCTCGTTCCTCACCTGAATGTCCCCATTTTGGGAAGCAATATAAGTATAGGAGTGAAGATAGAATACAATAACAAGTTCAACTACATGATACGATTGCCAACATAACCATTACCTGTGTTTCGGGGTGATTCTGCTTCAGACTTTTGCATGCATGTGGATTTATGTCAACAGCCCACCTCTTCAAAATCAAAACAAAATAATTCAGTCAAAAGACATTGTTCAAGAGAAAAAATAAAATGAACAAAGTTGTTGTCAGATGCAAAATATTCTAATTACCGTGACAAGTTTGATGCCAGATATAGATGCACCGAAGCAAAGGCCAGTGGACATAGCTCCACAGCCAGAATACAAATCCAATAAAGTCCACTCTGAGTTATCCGACCTATTATTTTGACAAGTCCCTCCATTACCCGCATTACTAGCATTAATAGGACCATTAGACCCGGATTCACATGAAATTGTTGAAGATGTATCGCTTTCTGTTTTGGTTGTTTCTGTATCAGAGAAAACCACATCAACATAAAACTTTCAGAAGGGTGTCATGCAGTAATTTTATCCAAACCAATGTCATATATAAAAGTGAAATTCTTACCATTGTCAATGTTGGAAAAGGTCAAGTATGGCACAGTGTACTTCATATCATAATAGAGATCGCAAGAAGGCATCTTTTTCTTCTTGGTAGCCAAGTCAACCTATATAGTATGCAAAATTAAAAAAGTTTCAAGATTAAATGTCATTTTATTATCACAGACAAAGCACTTCATAAAAATAAACAAACGAAGGGGATCAAAAAAGACGTACATTGGGAGCAATTTGAACAATTTTGACTTTAGAAACAATGCAATCAAGTGGGTTCACATCTTTGACATCAGATATAAAGACCCTCTTTTTATCAACAAGATTACCATGGTCTTTGATGACCTGCAGACACTCAAAACTCCAAAATCAAAACTGAGTACAAAACAAATTAATACTATACATAAAAAAGAATACTGTTGAAAATTCAATTTCACCGTGTCTTGAGCTCTGTAAAACCAGCGAGCTGTGAAATATAGCTCATTATCAACTCCTTCAAACATCTCAACGATTCGTGCAATGTAATCAGGTTTACCATCTTCAGCCTAAACGACATGGCGTTGAATAAACAAATCAACAAAGCGAAAAAAATCCCAAACAACAAAACTTAAATAGTGAATATTTAGAGCAGTGTCAAATTAGTAAACGAATCCAACAACACCAGATTTTACACATCACAAAAAGATTCAAAATGTTTGCGTGATTGAAAAGGCGAAGAAAAACCTTGACATAGGCGTCGTCGTTAAGTTTGTAGATATTTCCATCAACGATTGCTTGACTATAGTGACACTTAGCTTTCAAGATGTCGTTTTCTCTGCGAAATCGGAAAGAAAAAAAAAAGAATAGTGAGTTGAAAAATCGCATCGGAGAATGAAAAGGGAGAGGAGAAAGAAAAACTGACGCGTTTGAACTTCCAGCTAAACCTTTCTTTTCCACCTGAAAGACAAAGAAAGAATAGTGAGGAGACAAGTTATGAATGGAATTGAAGAAAGAGAGATTGGAAAGACCTTAGAGGGATATCTGTGAGGCCATTTGTTACGAGCAGTGGTGGGGGAAATAGGTTGTCCGACGAAGCAGACGTCGGGGTTAGTATCATCGGAACGTTTGGCTTTCTTCCGATCGGAAGGGAGGAGTGAAACGTTGTCGTCTTGTTCTTGTGTTGATGGGCGTTTAGGCATTGTGTTTTTGCGTTTAGGCATTGTGTGGCTGGCTGCAAAGAAGGATTTGGGGAGAGAAAGAAAAGAAGTGAAAGAGAGGGAGAGAGAAATAGGAAAGGAGGAGGAGGGAAGGGATTTTGAACTAAGCGGGAAGTCGAAAAATTAAGATTAGATAGAACCAAATTTTCACTATCCCCAACGTCAGTCACAGTCACTGGCACTGGCAGAGACGCATTGCTACCTATTTAGCGGAAATAATTTTGCCAGAATTTGTGGAATTCCAATTATCTCTACCATTGTACCTCTTCGGTGAATTAATTATTATTAATTATTTGATTCATTCGTAATTAATAATAATTATTTATTTATTCTCTCCACAATCAACTAAAAATTATCCACTTAACCCACCCATTCCCGCGCAGGTATTAGCGCGTCAATTTTTATGGGTAACTAAGACGTACACTTATGCGATGCGTAGTTATAAGGAGTTCTGAAAAAATGTTAAAAAAATTATTGTATTGCAAAGTTAGTGGTTGATACGAATTGATAATTTACAACTAAACATAGGATGAAATTTTTATGTTAACAGAGTTGTGTTTATATATGATATGTTTGCGAAGATACGTATCAATGCGGGGTGGTGATTTAGAATGTGAAAAACGTAATTCATAAAAACTCTGATAAAAACACTTTTTAACAACAAGAGCACAATGGACGTGTGTACTATTGGTTAAAAAAATGCCTGTGAAATTTTCTTGTTGATATTAAATAACCAACGGTTATGTTATATGAGTTCAACCATTCTCGTAAAAATAAAGGGATTTTTTTTGTATCCCACCATTTGACTCCATACCCCCCCTCCCTACACATACGATGAAAAGACTAAAATACCCCTTAAAAAATTACAAATTTACAGAATAGTGAATATTACTCACTTCCAGGAGATAAATACGATTTCTAACAAATTTTGCATCGTATTTATCTATATATGATTTCCTCCCATAAACTTTAAAAAATCGTAAGTCGTATTTACCTTCATCAAACATAAATCCGATTTTCCTTAAAAAACGCATCGTATTTACCTTATTCTGAGATAAATAAGATTCATTTTTTTTAATTTATATAGTTTTTGTCAGGGAAATCGTATATAGGTAATAACGACTTGAAAAAATATATCGTATTTACCTATTACAAACATAAATCCGGTTGGTTCAATTTTGGTCAGGGGTATGTCCATCCAAAAATATTGAGTCGAAGTATATTGGTAAAACGTGGGGTACAAAAAAAATTCAAAATAATATGTGTTTAACAATGAGAGGTACATTTTGGTAATAAAAAAAGTGTTGGACAAAAAAAATAATGAGTAGGGCCTTAATTTTTGCTAGATTAATAATAGACATAAAGTTTGCATCATTTACAACTATGCCATCAAAAATCCACCCCCCCCCAATCCCCTCATAAAGTAGTTATTGTGTTAATAAAGAGGGGATGGGTAACGTGTACTAGTGGTAGAGTTGGCAAATGGCTACCTACCCAGCCCCGCATCGGGCCCGCCCACATCAGGACCAGACTTTTACGGGGTGGGCCAAAAAGCCCGAGTTGCAATTTGGGCTCCACTTTTACGGCCTAAGCCTCAGCCCTATGTGGACTACGGGTTTTTCAGGCTAGCCCGCATTATACGCGAATACTCATTAAAAATAATTATTTTTTAAAATCAATAGTTAGTGTCCCCACGATTGTGGCAAACAAAAGGTCTGAATTGAGTTTCTTGGACACGTTCTGAGTGTTGGTCATATATGTGTGGTAGGTGGTGGGTCTCATTTTAACATTGTCATGGATTTTAGTTACTTAAATGTTTCTGCATTGCAATTTGCAAGGAACATCAAAAATATTAGAAGTGTGCTTCAAAAAAATAATATTAGAAATGTGAGTATTTGTATCAGTATATACTATATACTTATATATCAATCATTTGTAGTTGATAGTAACATCCCGAAGTCATATAATCTATTATATAGCTATCATTAATTTCTCTGATGTTCTCTGTTATACTACTATAACTCATGTATGTCAAGGATTAGAAGCCTGTGAAAGAAGCATTAGAAGCCAAGACAGACGCTTGAGCTTTTATTTTTCAATGACTATGCAATTTGTAGGATTCCATCATGTACCTTTTTTTTTAATCTACGGGCTTGTGGGCTGTTCATGGCCCAGCCGGGCTAGCCCGACACGGGCCAAGGCTTTAGCGGGACGGGCTAAAAAGCTCGCTTATTAAAATGGGCTCTATTTATTCAACCCAAGCCCTACGTTTTATCGGGTTAGCCCGGCCCGACCCAACGGAGAGGAGTATTTATTAATTTTACTTTTTTAGAGATTTATTATTTATTAATTTTACTTTTTTGACCAAATTTATTAATTTTACTTAAAAATCATCTTTTTTAAACAAAAAATAATTTTGCAAATAAATTAAAAATTTTAATATTAATAATGATTTTATCTTATTAAATATTTGATGACTTACACTATTTACAATGAGGATGTTGAAAAATTAAGGCTTAATTACAGTTTTGGTCCCCCTATTTTCACTAACTCACGATTTTGATCCCTCAAGAAATTTTTTCACGAATTTAGTCCCCCTATTTTCAGTAACTCACGATTTTAGTCCCCCAAGAAGTTTTCTCACAAATTTAGTCCCCTATTTTCACCAACTCACGATTTTAGTCCCCTTATTTTCGCAAACTCACGATTTTAGTCCCCCCATTTTTCCTAGAGGGGGACTTTGATTTTAAAAATTGGAAAAATAGGGGGACTAAAATCATGAATTGGCGAAAATAGGGGGACTAAATTCGTGAGAAAAATTCTTGGGGGACTAAAATCGTGAGCTAGTGAAAATAGGGGGACCAAATTCGTGAAAAAATTTCTTGGGGGACCAAAATCGTGAGTTAGTGAAAATAGGGGGACCAAAACTGTAATTAAGTCAAAAATTAATTAAGTAGTTGAATGAGTTTAATAGGGGTGTTGAATGGGTAGTTGAATGTGAGGTGTATTATTTGTAGTTGAACATATTCAACTAGTTGAAACCTGAAACAGTGGGGTCCGCGGGAGACAGATGGCGCACTGGGATTGGCCCACGCATGGGACAGGAAGTGCACCCAGCACAATGGCGCGTGTGAGCTGAGGGAAAGGATGAGAGAGAATTGGTTGAGGCCGCATGTCAAGATCTGATTGGGTGGTGAGATTTTTTAGATTTTTATCTCATCCTAATTATTTGAGGTCAATTATTTGTTAGTAAATAATTTTTTTTTAATTTTTTTTCACCAAAATTCATCATTTTTTTCTCTATAAATAGAGACTTGGTTCATTTCATTTGAACACAGAAAAAATTTGACATTTTTCCCTCTAATTTTTCTATTTAGGCTCCAAGAAACTCTTGTTTGTAGCTCTAAACATCTTTTTAGTGAAATAGATCCCAACAATAACCCTTGTAACACCAAATTCTACTAATTACCCTTTCAAACACCCAAGAATATGAAATAAAAGTGGTGGGGTAGGGTGTTGAATTTTCTTAAACAAAACCATTGTAGTGAGTAAAACTTGAATGGGTGTTGAATTAATAAGTGGAAGAGAGAGAGAAGATGATGTGGAGTGTTAAAAAGTGAAAAATGAAGGTGTTGAAAAATGGAGTGTGTTGAAACCATTGTACATAGTCTTATATCAATATCAATACCATCGATACCAATCAATCATCAATCAGTCAATCAATACTAATATAATAAAATGATATGTTAAGAAAATGTTATTTTTAGTCTACATATAAGTATGTTAGTCATGTCCAAAAATAAGGACAAATAAGTAAAATCATCATCAAAAGACAAAAAGTTTCTATCTTTTTCAAGTTTTTTGTTAAAAGCAATGTTTTTAAAACCGGGCCGAAGATTGAACCAGCCAGACCTCCGAGTCATGGTTCACTCGATTTAACTATGGTTGAACCATATGAGTAATAATTAAATAAATATAGAAAAAGTATTACATTTTAGATAAAAGGTAAATAAAAAAATCAAAAAATACATTTAAGGTGGTTCAACAGGAGTTAAGTAACGGTTCAAAGCAGTTGAACCACAACTCAACCCGGTTCTAGGTGATTCAACGAGTTCGGTTCAACTAAGGTTGAACCAACCGCTAGACTGTCCGGCTCCCGATCCAACCGATTCAAAATAAAAAGTTTTAGATATCACATAACCTCCAGAATCATCCCCCATACCCTCACACACCCTATGAAAAGTCCATATTACCCCTGAGATTTTGCAAATTGGATTTACCTATGTACTTCGGATTTGTCTACTATAACTACAGATTTATCTATTGTACATCGAATTTATCTATTGTAGGTCGAATTTATCAATTGTACATCGAATTTATATCGTCGGATTTATCTATTGTACATCAGATTTATCTATTGTAGGACGTGTGAGGGGTATTGTGGGAATATTGAAAAATGGTGGGGGTATGGGGTGATTGTGGGGTTAAAAACATACACCCCCCTTTTATTGGCAAAATGAAACGTGTCTGACGAGTTGGCTTTAAAAAACAGAAGCCTTGGGCTGAAAAAGTTTAACCGAGTTTAATGGCCCGTGCTTCTTATACACCCGCTGCTACTAACTGCACACCACTCAGATGCGTGAAATGACCAATGTACCCTTAAAGAAACGTGTGTGTTTTAATTTTTATTGCGGGATAGGGAGGGTTCGGTAGATTAGCACTGAACCAGTTCGGTTGCTAACTACCGAGTACGTTAAATTGTGAGGCACACCCCTAATAATTGTTTTGGTTAGGTTCGGTGTTTAACAAACGAACCGGTTCGAAGTTTAATCACTGAACCACTGTTAATGTTCGAAGTTTAAGACAAACCTTCCTCTCAGAGACACCCCCAAATTGGTTCTAATCAGGTTCAGACTTTAACCACCGAACCAGTTCGAACATAATCTACCGAACCAATTTGGACCGAATCTACCAAACCATACAAATTTTAGAAGAAAAAAAAGAGGGCATTCTGGGGATATTGGGGTGTTGTGTGTGTGCACCGAGTAGCGGGAGATGGGTAAGAAGTATTGCCCGATTTAATAATCGACATGTTTAGCCCAACTTGAAAATGTCTTTTGCTACTTGTTAAAAATAGAGTTTACTCTAGACCACAAAAAAAAAATAGAGTTTACAATTTTTTTAGTAGATCAAGAAAGCCTCTGCGCGCGCAATTGCCGAGGGGTTGATCTCTCCCACTAGGTATTTTTTCATACACATCGGTTACCTAGCTCTGTTGTTTCATAAGCGTAACACATTATTCTTAAGGGTCTTTTTTTTTTTCGCACCCCCTCCTTCCCTATCTCACCCCCATAATTCCACACTTTCCCCTTTTTACCCCTGGTTTGTTAAAAAAAATTAAAAATTAAAAATTTCGGAATTACCTCTAAAAAAGGTAATTCCGGTTCAAAAAATAATGAAATTTCGGATTTACCTTGTAATTCCGAAAAGATTTTCGGAATTACCTCAGAAATGAGGTAATTCCGGTTCACATTTGTGAACCGGAATTACCTATTTCTAAGGTAATTCTGAAAATTAATATTTTTTTTTCAATTATTAATTTTTTTCGGAATTATTAATATTTTTTATTTTGAACGAATAATTTAGGCTAAAAAATCGGTTTTCGGACAACATACTCTGATCGTAATGAAACCACAGCCATTATATCCGAAAAAAATCAAGAATCAAGACTCCCCTAGAAGGGACTTCTTACGAGACTACGGCCTCAAAATCCCAAATTCCATCGTTTACTATTTTTTACGATTTTTTTTATTTTTCATAGTCTCCAAAAAATCTAAAAAAAATTGTATAGCCTTATTTTGGTTTTGTTAGATTTTTAGTGGTGTTTTTATATTTTTTTAGAGTAGTTTTGACTATTTTTAGTAGCATTTTAGTAATAAAAATTAAAACAAATCGTATATATGTCATTTTGGACATATATACGATGTCTACTAACCGTGAGCAGAAATGTCATACTGAGCCTCTGTAGAGTGTCCGGAGAAGGAGTATCGCGCTCTTCTTTGGCCTCCCAAACATCTTTGTCGCTTAATTGTGGTGTCTTTGCTCAGGAAGACTCTGCTCGTCTTCTACTACACTATGCGGTCGTCTACTCGCCACTGTTAAAAAAAATAATGTAAATAAAAAATATTAATAATTGAAAAAAAAAATTGTAATTTTCGAAATTACCTCAGAAATAGGTAATTTCGGTTCACAAATGTGAACCGGAATTACCTCATTTCTGAGGTAATTCCGAAAATCTTTAATTTTTTGAACCGGAATTACCTTTTTTAGAGGTAATTCCAAAAATTTTAATTTTTTTTGAACCGAAATTACCTTTTTTAGAGGTAATTCCGAAAAATTTAAATATTTTTTTTAAAAGACAGGGGTAGTTTTGGGTTTTTTTGAATTATGGGGGTGTAGGAGATAATGAGGGGGGTGGAAAAAAAAAGCCTATTCTTAAACCATTCTTCATTGTTATTTTAAATAAAAACTTTGGTACATTATTTTATATCTCTATTATATATAACCATGGATCTTCCATGTCACCATCCACATAGTATGCAGGGAATCGAACCCATCCCCTCCTGAATTTAGTGCAATTATTAACCAAGTCGGCCACCTAGCTCGGTGTACAAAGAAATCGACGTGTCATATAACACACGAAAACATACAACTGCATTTTTAATGGAGCCAAAAAATAATTTAAAATTTTATGATAAAATGATATGTATACCTGTGTTGCTTATAACAATAAAATCAAATTCTCACAAGTTTACATGCTTAGCGAAAACAAATTATGAATGATATATTAGAAAATAGATGAGACATTCTATTATCGTATATTATTTTCCTTCTGGCATTAGTAATAGTAATGTGCTTTTCTATATACTCATTCAGAATACATTAGATGATAATCATATTTTCATTGGTTTCAATTTTCGTTTTAATACTTTGTTTGAATACTTTTATATTAATTTTCCTTCATTTAATTATTACAAAACATTATAAGACAGGAAACAAAATCCTTTTCTGACAAAACCCCACATCCCATTTGAAATTATAATATATAATTATATTATATATATATATATATATATAAATCTAAATTTAATTTCCTACTATTATAAAAATATTTAAAATAGTTGAATTAATTACCTTAAGGTGTCTAAACAAATGAATTTCGACCCGTGCTGGCACAGGTAAATTATACTAGTGGTTAAGAAGCCCAAATAGCTACCACTTATGCTATACCATGTCGGTAAATAGAGTTTACAATATTTAGTATACACAAAGTTGTTACTTGTTACAAACTAATCAATTGAATCAATCATTTATAATTTTTTAGTGTGTTTTTTCCCTACCAAACTAGAAAACAAAATCCTTCAATGTTGCAAAAAAGTACGATCTTAATTACATTATGTTACAATTGTACAAAAAATCTTCAAGGTGTAAGAAGATTTAGAAGTGACACTCTTTGTTGTATCAAGCACCTAAAGAGACAATCTAATCCTCCCTCCAACTCTCTAATACTCCCATCTAAATCCCCTAATCTTCCCTTCACTATTTCTAAATCAGCCTTAGCACCATTTTTCCTATAGAAGGAGCAGATAGCAACATCTATATCCCCCATCTCATTAACAATCCTCTTTTCTCTATCACATATCCACTAGACACCATTCTAGAGAACAATGACCACCCCTTATTACTTTTATTCAACACTAGCCCACACATAAAATGCAAAAGACTTCTAAAAAATGAAATAGTAACATTACTTAATTCTCTTAACACATTAATCACCATCACTAAATGGTAATCAACATCTAAAAAAGGGTATGATTTAAACCTTCCTTCCATAATCTTCAATGCTTTAAGTCTTCTTGATATATCCTTCCTTGCTTTCTTCCTAAAACAAATATAAGCATCGATATGACTATTGATACTTGAATCAAGACCCTTTCTACGTAAAGCTGATTGAAGATCTAAAACATGTTCTCTTGTTAATAGCATCATCTCTCTAGCTGATCCACAAATGTCAAGTAAAGTAACTGACATGTCAAGTGGATTCTCTATATGATGATGTTGGTTTATAAGAGCTTGTTGAGTTAGTGGACAACTAATGAGTTCTTGAACTGAGTTATACAACTCAGAAAGATCTTTCAAACCTTGTTTGATAGTCTCAGTTTCTAGAGAAGACGTTGCTTCTAATGTCTTCATCTTCTTCAGCTCTTTTTCAATTTTTTGTAATGAAGGGTGTTGCCTAGAAGGTAAGCTAATGGATCTAACATGGTAATGAACTTCTGTGGCTATCTTTGAGCTAGTCATTTTTTGAACTTCTATGTTTGTTAATCTTACTTTGAAATGATCCCAACATGAACTACTTATAGGATTGAATGAATAGTTTACTATATGTTCAGTATGGATCCGAATTCGGTGCAGTCCTGACTGGTATAGTCATGAAGCCAGTGAATCTCAACCATCTATTTTTGCTTGGATAGATTAAATCATGCGGTCATCAAATATTTATGTTTTAAATATGTTTTAGAGTTAAAGAATTAGTCCGTCCGATCAATATTGAACGGTTCATCAGATTTGCTGACTGCACAACTAAGTCGAGGAATATGTTGAATTCATGCATGTAGTACAAGAAAGTATTCCCCTATAAATATTAATGAAAGATCTTATATTATCATTTTAGGCCAACAAATTTCAGTACCAAATATTTTTTTTAGTCTCTTGGTCATTTTTGTGGCAACATATGGTGCATAATAAATTGTTTGGGTGATTGTAAGTGCAGACATGCAATCACTAGAAGAGCAAGGTTTTTTCTTGTCTCCTCAATTATTAGGAATAGGATCTCCTTAAAAGATTCAAGCAAATTACCAGTGTCATTTGTTTGTGAAATTCACAAGCTGGCAATGCATGATTGTGTATTTTTAATGACAACAAAATAAAATGTTAAATATTATGTCATGGTGTATACATCAAAGATAATTTGAAATGGTAAAATAAAAATGACAAAAAAGGCAGGATCTAGCATGAAATATATAGGTCAGAATCTAGGTTTTAGGGTGAGGAGGCATAGGGTTATTCTGTTAAATTCAATAATCTACATGTTCTGAGAATTCCATGATGCCCATGTGCTGGAGTATTAGAAAGACATTTTGTCTGTTTCCGTAAAGAAGGTACACTGGTACAGCATTACAAAATATTATGGTCAAAGGAAAATACACAAATCATGTAATGGTTTAGGCTTCTCTTTTTTTTTATACTTAAATGCAATGTTAATTAGTACTCTATTTTATTAAATCCACAATTTTAGTTTTGCATTTTATTTATTGCAAATTTGATTCTCGAATTTTATTAAATCCGCAACTTTAATCTTCATATTTCTTTCTCGCAATTTTAATCCTCTGTTAAATTGTCATTCAATTTTAGATTAATCCCCCTCATGTGTGTTGTGCTATAACACTTAAAGATTACGCCAATACGACATACGTTTGCCACGTAAGTATTTTTGTAAAAAATAAATTGCAATTTAATAAGAGGACTAAAATTACAACTTTGATAAAATTGAGAGGCCAAAATTGCAATAAAGACAATAAGGGGACTAAAATTGCGAATTTTATAAAATTAGGAGACCAATATTGCAAAAAATAAAATAAGAGGGCCAAAATTGTGAATTTGATAAAATAGGGGATCAAAACTGCAGGGTTTTTTTTTTTTGACCCCCACCCCATCCCCTCCCACCCCCACCCAATACCAAAAACTCCAAAATGCCCTTTGAAACTTAATTTTTTTTAAAAAAAAATAAATAAATCGTATATACCCCTTTGGAGTGCGTATATCGATGGCTATTTTTGTCCAATCGTATATACGTACTCAAAAGGGTATATACGATGCACTTTTTATTTTTTTTAATAATTTTTTTTAATTTTTATTATTAAAAGGCTACTAAAAATTCGTTAAATAGTCAAAACTACTCCAAAAAATTATAAAAACACCACTAAAAATCTAACAAAACCAAAATAAGGCTATACAAATTTTTTTAGATTTTTGGAGACTATGAAAAATTAAAAAATTCGTAAAAAATAGTAATGCTTGATGGAATTTGGGATTTTGAAATTTTGTAGACCCGTAAGAAGTCTCTTCTACGGGAGTCTTGATTCTTAATTTTTTTCGGATTTAATAGTTGTGGTTTCATTACGATTGGAGTATGTTGCCCGAAAACCGATTTTTTAGCCTAAATTATTCGTTCGACGTATAACATCGTCACATTTTAACGAACTACACACAAAACCTATTTTCAGGACTTATATAATTTTTATTTGACTTAAAAAAATTAAAAAAATACAATGGGGGTCGTATATACACCTGAGGGGGGTATATATACGACCCTATTTTTTAGGCATCGTATATACACCTCCCAAGGCGTATATACGATTATGGTGGGGGTTTTCCAATCGTATATACGTCTTGGGGGTGTATATACGATGCCTAAATGCATAAGGTCGTATATATACCCCCGGATGTGTATACGATTGGTCAAAAATTTGTAAAAAAAAATACGTTTTCAGAAGGACATTTTGGGGTTTTCAGTGTGGGTGGGGGTTTATGGGGATGGGGTGGGGATACAAAAAAAAAAAACCCAAACTGCAGTTAACCCTTTTTAAATAAAGATGGGCTTTAGTTTATTGGCCTACATCACAATATCAACATGAGTGTTATTAAAGACAACCCCAATTTCGAGAAACACACCCCCAATAATGAATATAAAAATTTAGGCTTAATTGCACATTTGATACCCTATATACCCATCCACAATTTCAATCCTCTCCTTTTTTTTTCATGATTTTGATCCCCTAAATTTAATTTTTTTTATAAGTTTTTTTCTTAAAGTTAGAGAGTAAATCGATAAAACCTTTCTATTAGTAAGTCACAAAAACAACATTAATTTCAAAGCCACAATACGAAAATATTATGAATATGCACTCATATCCCAATGTCACGTGATCAGAGCAATTAATCTTTAATACAATCAACAAAATACAAAAGATGGCAATTTAGCACTTAAGAAACAAGGTAATTTTTGAAGGGGCTGTTGTAAACATAAATGTTTACCAAGTGACTTCAAACACAAGAGGTGGGGGTGAATTGTGAACTTAAGAAATAGCGATTAAAAAATGAATACTTAAATAAAAAATTGATGAAATAAAATAAAGTGTTTATTAAATGATTGAATTAAAATAAGCGACTAATAATAAAAAATAATAAAAGTAACTTTCAAAGAAAAGTAAAAGAGATGAAAGAGAGAGAATAAGACACACATAGTTTATCCTAGGCCACTCCTATGACCTACGTCTAGTCCCCAAGGCAAAACCACTAAGGGATTTTAATCACTAAAGCACTAACTTTTAGAACAGCTCAGTTAGAAACCTTTACAACTGAGAGAACTCTCCACACAAATACATGATATCACCTCCCTTAGTGGAAGAGCCTCAAAACCAAGAGATATCACCTCTCTTGAATAACTTGGGATCACACCCAAAAACAAGAAATAAAAAAGATTTAGATAATACACTCAAGAGTGTAGATAATGAACAAATTGAAGCACAAGTTATACAGCTCAAACTATGTGTAATATAAAACTCTCAAATAGCAAGTGAAAAATGAATGAGAGTGATGAGGAGATGATTTTGATATGCAAACACGAATTGTTTAAGAGCTACTACAAGTCTCCTATTTATAGAAAAGATGGAATGAAAGAGACTAAATAAAAAATAATTCAAGCTAATCAATTTCCAACGGTAACAAAATGAAAGTAAATTAATTTGATTGTAATTATAAATTGATTTCAGATAGTACTCAAATTAGTCCGTTGGAGAGTAGAAAGTATGCCATATCTATGGTTGCGATTTTTGTACCGCCACATTGGCCTCCATACCCCCTAATTGAATTTAATGCCAAAATACTCCTCTCATATTCACCCAAAATTGCTCTAGGCGCCCCAAATTTTCACCTTTCCCGGAATCACGCATTTAGAGGTAAAACCGGAATTTTTTTTTTTTTTTAAGTTTTACCGGAAATATACGTTGATAGATAATCCGGATATAAATAAATTCATTGTTTATGAATTTAAATTCAGAGTTTTAAAATTAGAACCGGATTTATGAGTTTTAGATAAATCCGGAGTTTGTTATTTTTGTAAAAATACGAAACTATCTACTTGATGTATTTCCGAATTTATATGTCTTGTGACTCCGGAATTATCTTTAATGGATAAATATGGGGTATTAAGTTATTTATTTATTTATTTATTTAATTTGTAAATTATACAGTTATGGATACGGCTGATGGGATGCTTCCTTTTACGATGGATTTATCAGATGCATTTACAGCTAACGAGGTACGTATCTACGATTAATATTTTAATATTTTTTACCAGTATTTATAATTTATTCTAATCTGATAACAACGAGAATGTAAATTATTTGTAGATTTTTCGTACCTATGATGATCTCGTACGTTGGGCTATAGAGATTAGTAAAGCCAAAGGAACAGATGTTATCTTCCTCAGATCAAATAAAGTAATTGGTAAAAGTGGGAGGAAACAATGGATTGCTCTCCAAAGGAAGTGTTTTACTTTGGAAGGTATTTGAGTAGACCAAATTAGGTTCCAAGTTTCATGAGGAATGGAGTGGGACGAGGAGGGATTACTTGTCGGAAGGCTAGGTTGGTTAGTTAAAGCTCTGTAACCTGATTTAACTGAGTATAAACTATCTACCGTATGTGGCTAGATTAGTGTCTTCTTGTGAGGTCCTAAGGATAGATAGATGTTTTGAGGGTATCAATGGCTAACTGGGGGATAGGTTATGTCTGAGTTGGGTATGATCCCATTCATGGTTTGGACCAATGTTATTAAAGTCGGCCCGGTGATCGACCCAGTCAAGTCATTGGGTCAATTGTCGGACTGGAGTGCCACTAGTTAGTCCGCATGATTCGTGATTGTTGAATATTTAAATAAGATATATGTGTAATATACATATTTTTTGATCAATATGCGTAATATACATATAATAACTCATGTAAGTATAAAAGTAAAAATAAATGACTATAATTAATAAGTAAAAAGGTATTATTTAAAAAAAAATGACTTAAGTATAATATTTGGTGCAAACGTATCGACACAACATGCATCTCAATTGGTTACAACCTTCTAATTGGGCATTAGGTATAGGGTTCAGGTTTTTTTTTCGCACCCCTTCTTCTCTCCTACACCCCCATAACCCTATTAAACCCAAAAATACCCCTGTTTTTTTAAAAAAAATTAAAAATTAAAAAAGGTAATTCCGGTTCAAAAAATGGGGTATTTCGGATTTTCCTTGTAAATCCGAATTACCCCCTATTTTGAACCGGAATTACCTTTTTTAGAGGTAATTCCGAAATTTTTAATTTTTTTTTTAAAAAGTTTGTATATTAAATTAAGATTTACACGCCTTTTATTTTTAAAATACGGTACAAACGATTTATGATTTAAATAACAATACGTCAAAATATATAAAATGCCCAACATAAAATAGGAGTACAAATACAACTATGGGTCCAAAATGTCTAAAAATGTGAAAATAACGACGTGAAGTAGGTGAACGGGCGACATCTAGGGCATCCCGGGCCAATGCAGTTGCTCTCTGCACCCTCTCCTCTAAAGTCTCTGGGACAACGGGCTCTGATCCGCTCTGGCGAGCAACCGCACTCTGAGTAAGACGGACCAGTTACTCGATGTAGAGTCATTTGTCAATTTGGGCCCGGGCCAATGGCCCGATTTTTTGGGCGGACTTGGGCTCAAAAAATAGTAGCCCAAAATCAACGGTATGTTTTTTGGCCCGACCCGATTGGCCCGATGATGTTATTGGGCCGGCCCGGCCCATGGGCCCATGGGCCGACCCGTTTGTTTTTTGTTTTTGTTTTTAAATTTTAAAATTTGACAAGTGCTATACATGTTGTTTTTACTGTTATCCAATCAAAATATGACAAGTCAATTATTTATTCCACGTCTTCCATTTTGGAGCTTAACAGATCGTCCTTCGTCTTCTCTTCAAACCGTTCTGCAACTCCATTCATAAATTTTTGAAGCGATTCGACTAAAAAAAAACACCACCACCAAATACCGATCCATAACTGTTCGAGATGCCTTTGTCTTCTTTTGTATTGAAATTGTCCTATTTCAAAAAAAATACCAATTCGGTATAAAGGCAACCAACATCCTAATCTAATCCTAATCCTAATCCTAATCTTAATCCTAATGAATCACACTCAAGAAACAAATAAATTAGAGGCAAAGCGAATAAGATTTGGTAACTCAAATTTTGAGTCGGTAATATCATGAGAATTTAATCACAGTATATCAACTTTCCACCTTTTTTTCATATATATGAAATCAACTTGATATGCAAGTTCAAGCATTTGTGTTTGAAGTTCTAGACATAGTGGTTGGAAATTCTAATTTTGATTTATACAAAATTTTAAAAAGTCAATGATTTGTGGCCCGTTGGGCGGCCCATTTGCCCATGAAATTTGGTGTTAGGCGGGCTTGGGCCTTACATTTTCTGACCATCCGAATATTGGGGTGGCCCGACCGCCCATATACATCGTTTGGCTCGATGGGCTTGGCGGGTCGCCCAAAACGCCCGCCCATTGATGACTCTACTGCTGTACAAGGAAGGTAATCAGGATCGCACTCGCCGTGGTAGGCCGCCTGTCTACTAGCCTGCCAAAAAGTCCACGCCCGAATCTGATACATCAGCAACCCCCGTATGATCTTGTCCGGAGATGGAGCATTACCCGAAATGGGTGGAGAAGGGATCCTCTCTGACTGCCCGAATCGCCAACGCACACCGCGGCATGTGAGGGAACCGGTCATCGCCCAAATCAACCGACCTCTGAAATGAGATATGTTCGACAAAGGAACAATCTGCCTGTGGTCTACATAAGGGGTGAGGATGACATCCTCCAACTGCAGCGCATCTATCCGCTCCCTAAAGTCCACCAACTTTATTTTATCCAGCTTCTTGTTCCCCCAGCTGGTGGCACGTGGCTGATGCGTCCTAGCAAACACTTTCCGACCAACGGCGGTGGGAAAATGCTCGTAGATCCAGCACTGAAATAATTAAATTAATAAATAAGCAGTTATTAATATATGAGTAATTTAATTAAAAGCTTTAAATTAAAAAAATAAATAAATGATTACCTGAAGCAGTGTCGCGTATCCGCCGAACTGCTTGGTCGTATAAAATACCGCTTTCGTCAACTGAGTGTAGAGGTAACTAAGAGCAGCTATACTCCAAGACCACTGGCCACACTGCTGAAGATCTTGAATCAGATACATCCACCTCACTGTCAGTAAATGGTGACTCTTGTCGGCCAGAATGGTGGTGCCTAACAAGAAGATCATGTAGCACCGTGCAGCCTCGTCATAAGCACCCCGTGCCATGTTCTCCCTGTAAGAGTCCTCTACAAAGGCGATCCTCAAATACTGCCCCCTGTTTTCCTTAAGCTCCTCGATGACACTAGCCTGATGCATGCCCAAAGAGTCGACAACCAAGTGAAGAGCCTCAACAGAATCAAAATCGGGTCTGTGGTCCAATGGGGTGCCCTCTAGCGGCAAGTGGAGCAAAGACGACCACATCGGGTGTGATCATATCTCCCAAAGGGCATGTGGAATGAGCAGGTCTCAGGATGCCACCTCTCCACAAAAGGAGATATCGACTCATGGTTGACTGCCCCAGAGGTGTGATGTCCAACTCAAAAAGCTTAGCCTCACGCAATCAGTGGGCTACCTGTGGGTGGTGCTCGGCAGGTCTAACTCTAGGAAACTTCCGCCGTGAGATACAACCTTTAGTTTAGAAATTTGAAAAAATTAAAATTAAACCATACGTTATTAAAAATAAGTAATTAATTGTTGTTAAGTAAAATTTAGATAAAGAATTAAAATATTACCTCACCTCTATCTATCCAGAACGCGCAGTGCGTATCCCAGTGTAACAATAATGGTGGGTGATCCACACCGGGCAATTTGAACCTCCCGAACCTCCTCCTTACGATGTCGACCCTCATCCTCCCCTGCTCCTCCCAAGCCCGCCAACCGTCAAGAAGAATGTCATGATCTGACTCACGGGTGCTCTTGTTGGTGCCGCAGCATATGGTACTCATGTCGGGTGGTCACGGTAGGTCGCTTTCATACTGAGGGCCGAGGCTCGAGGCTCGTGCTCAACCATCTCTATCACTCTGCGCGGGCTCTGCGGCGCCTCGGCCTTCGAAGCATGTCCAGCAGACTACGAGCCTCTCGAGAGTGTCCAGGAGAAGAGTATCGCTCTTCTTTGGACTCCCAGCATGATGTTGTGCTGCGTCGTCGGCCGCGGTGTCGCTTCTCAAGACTCTCGCGCTTACACTTTCTCGTCTACTACTCGCCATCGTTAAAAAAATGTATATAAAAAATATTAATAATTGAAAAAAAAAATTGTGAACCGGAATTACCTCACTTCTGAGGTAATTCCGAAAATCTCTCCGTATTTACTTACTTTTTTCGGAATTATGAAATCTGATTTGTGAAATGTGATTTTTGTAAGTTTTCAAGGGCATTTTCGTCCGTTTGCGTAATTATGGGGGTGAGATAGACAACGAGGGGGGTGCGAAAAAAAAGCCTAGGGTTCAAACCCTAGCCATGCCATTTTCCTAAATAAAATTTGGTCAACAATTCTATTTGACGAAGTCAAAGGCGGGTTGATGACGTCATCACGGGCCAACTGCAAATCCGGTCTAACATGCAAACAGAACTGGGCAGAGTATCGGGTCACGATCGAACCGATCTGGCCGGTCGAGTCAGCCCGGGTTTGATAGCGCTGGTTTCAGGGGCGGATCTACATTGACCCCAGGGTGGTCAACCGCACATCCTGAAAAAATAATATTAGTACCGATACTCGTACTAAAAAATTATATTAGCACCAATATCCTATTAAAAAAATATTTTGCACACACTGGGAATATTTTTTTGCACCGAAGCTCTTTATTTTGCACCAATTTAATGCACTATACTCACATTTTTAAACAGTTCAGCTAGTTAGTTACACATTTTTAATAACTAGTTGAACTTTCTCACTCTTGAGCATGCTCTTTTTTTTTTAATGCACCAATATCATACTAAAAAAATATTTTGCATACACTGGGAATATTTTTTTGCACCGAAGCTCTTAATTTTGCACCAATTTAATGCACTATACTCACATTTTTAAACAGTTCAGCTAGTTAGATACACATTTTTAAATAAATCACTAATTTAATGCACTGTACTCACATTGAATAATTCTCCACGTACACTTAATTGCTTTGTCAAGAAAGCAGTATTCATTTTTTCAAACTCTTTGTATAGCTCTTCAAATTTCCTCCAATGAATACTTCTGTTTTTGCGTGAAAATTTCCACCAAAACCTTGCAATTGCAGCCGTTAAGACCTAGTTATGTGATGGCTACTCTCCAACTAGCAAAGACCTTTTGCAAATCTTTTACTCAGTTCTGACTGTAACCGATACTGAACCACAAAGCAGGCCTATTACATGGGCTTCATACAAAGTATCTAAGGCCCAAATGCTAAGTAATCACTCTTGGATTTGTATTGGATGGCAACTCATCAACTTCCACAAATTGCCTCTGCACCACAACACTCTCTAGATAATATTTATTTGTTCAATCGAACAAAATGAAAAATGACACGTTTGAGGGACTTTCTTCTTCAACTTGAATTAACATATTATTATTATTAATTAATAATCATATATTGTACAACAAGCTAGACATCACTAAGCAATGTAAAATAATATGAAAAATATTATTGCAAAAAAAGTATTAATTTGATTTGCAGGAATGGTTCTCTTTCTCTATATGAATATCTATGGATAAACAAATGTTGCTGAGATGCAAAGAGACCAAATTAAGTAGTACTTACGAATCCAAGCTAATGGCATGATGTCATAGAAATCAGTAGTGCTGATGGGCTAAGGCTTACATCACTATGCATTTTGCTTAGTGATGATCACTAAATCTATATTAGCCGTTGGATGATAAATATATTACTTAAATTGTATCTAATGGTTGTTATTATAGGAGAGTAATTTAGTACTATCAAATATTCTTTATAATAATTAATGAAATATAAATAACTAATAAAACAATTATCTCCTATGTTTAAGGCCATTAATTTCGACGGTTACACAATTTCAAAGTTAATGCCTAATTAATCGGAACCCACATAAAAGCTAATATTAAATTATTCTTTTTTTATTAATTGTTAAATTACATTTATATCCCTTTAGTGACTATCACTAAATGTCTCATTTAGTGATGTAATGAGTCCGATTTACATCACTATATATCTATGGTGAGAGAGATATCATAGACACACATATAACTCCCATATGCTATGTTTCTTGCACTGTAAATACCATGAAATCAGATCAAGAGCCAATTCAGATACCTTTGTCACCGATTGACTTCCTCAAACGAGCAGCTAATATCTATGGTGATAAAGTATCTATCATCTACAATGATGAAGTCAGATTTTCTTGGAGAGAAACCTATGAAAGATGTCTCAAAATTGCTTCTGCTTTGGTCAACTTAGGAATTTCTCATGGAGATCTTGTAAGTTCATTTATATATCTTTCAAACTCTGCTAATATATTCACATAATTTCTCCTTTGCCATACTTCAACGAGTTTTTTTTTTTGTTGGAATCCATAGTTAAACAAAGGGAAAAGAGGTTCCATCGATAACACATTTGATGTTGAAATATATGTTGTGAGCGTAAGAGAATGTTAATTTTTTTTAAAAAAAATTTAGTTTGGGCAATTGTTGGCTATCCATAGAGTATCCCAACGCTTTCAACGAAAGAGTAATCTCTACTCGTTCGTGCATAGGATTGAATTTTGCACTAGTCAATACCGAGTTTGACCACTGTGTGAATCGAACCCGAGAGCAGTGTCCCGAGGATTAAGACACTGAGCCAAGTTATTAAGAGCATGTTTGACTTGTTTTTTAATTTTTTTTTTGTTTTATAAAAATTAACAAAGAAAAATTTATTCTTTTAACATTTTTAAAAACTAAAAACAATTTTTAATAAGGGAATTCGAACATTCTTTAAGCATTTTCCTTTATTTATTGTATATTTAGGATCTAGGGCTATTGCCAATAGAATTAAGTTCCATCTTCAAGAAATGTTTTCTGCATTAGACTCACGAACCAGGACAGAAATTTAATATTTTTTATTTATTATATATTCCTTCATTAATTATGTACTTTCTTTCATTCATTCAAGATTCCATTTACATATTTTTTGGTTACAAACTAACAGACAAAACAAAATGAAGGCTTAATTAAACAAACTTAACACCTAAGGCATCGACATTGAGCAAATCAACCAAGCTTATAGGAGGAGAGTCTAAAATACAAAAAGAATTGTTCTAAGAGATTCTTGCTTAGCCAAAAAGTCTGCTGCACAAACATTCACTTATCTTAAAGTATGCAAGAGTTGACATAAGTTAAAATATTTAAAAGAAGTTGTCAGTAGACAAATCTGGTGTTGGTTAGTGCAAAATTTGCTTCTAAGTGCAAACAAAGATTAGTCTTTTGTTTAGATTTTTGTTTTATAAAATCTGGTGCAAAAACATTGAGACACTCCATAGATAGTCGACAATGATTCAAACCAAAAAAATAAAATATGTAATTTTACATGCTATAATATTGATTCGCATTAAGCCAACAAGTTATCACAACTCTTTCCCTTTACATTTGGTTTTTGGTCACAAACTTAAAATTTCCCATCTTAGAATTTTTGGATGTGCAAATGCAGTATGATGGGTCCTAATAGAATTTTTGAAATATATATTGGATATAAATCTCCATGTATAATATAGTATCTTGAGCCAACAATTGGAGACTTGTTTATAGTCTAGTTTGATGAATTTGAAGAATTTGATTTCCAAACAACAGGGGGAGAAAATAAGCGGCTGTAAAAAAAAGAGATCAGTTGGAATGAATTATCATTATCTCATATTGATCCTCAAACTAAACAATGCGAACTAGAAGTTCAAAATATAATTCAGTTGCAAAGCTTAGCAAATTATCTACCAAATGCATTCACTGATCCAAAAGGTGTGACCAAATCATATATATCATTCTTGATGATGCTCCAATAGAATGGATGTCCCTGTTGGACAATCTAATATTGCAAATTAGTCTCAACAGCGCCTGAAGCGTGGTAGACCCAATCGGTTCCAAAGATAAAAATCCTCGAGCAACAAAATGAGCTAAAAAAATGGTCCAAGCGAGGATATAGAAACCCTAAAAGAGTATTCAGACATAATTGACATTACAGTTCCAGAAGAACTGATCAGGTACCTGAAAAGTTATCAAATTAAAGAGATCTCAATGAATTATATCAAAAATGAAATACAATGGAACCGAAACAAAGTCAATGTTGACGATGTTTTTACATATAATATAGCGCTAAATGTGATAAATGATAGTGAGGATCATGAACCAATGTCTACTAAAGATTGTAGACAATGTTAATTGGCCAAAATTGAAAGATGAAATTGAAGCAGAATGAAAATGATTAAATTGTGAGATACAAAGCTCGACATGTTTCTCAAGGGTGAATGCAAGTACTTTTTCAGTACTTAATTAGCCTTGTAGCACATGAAGAGCTCAATTTTCACAAGTTGAATATTGCTACAACTTATTTGTTGATAGTCATAATTATTTAAAGATCCAGAAGGATTTAATATTCTAGTGCACATTTTTTGGATTCTCGAGATGATTACACAAATTGAATCAAGTACCACTATGAGATGATATAATTTGAACACATGTGGTATAATCATCTCAATTTATATTCTAAACGAGGGATATAAAAATGACACCTTTGGTCCATAGAGTTATATGAAAATATCAATACATGAATATGCTATAGTTTGCTATTATTGGAACTCTCAAGAGAATTCCAAAATTATAGATTACTCAAAGAAAGAGCTACAGATGAATGACCTCAAATTATATCGATGGATTTTGAGGTTGAACACGTAGTTGACCTCTACATGGAAAATCCTAGAAGGATTCAAGATGCAAAGAAAAATCTTTCTTTTGAAAAAAAATGACTCATATTGATTTGCAGAAATTATTCATATTGACTACATGAGTTGTGTGGTAAGAATATGTAAAATATCTTAGTCTCGAAGACTATAAAAGCATGCATGCATATCACAAACCAAAATGCATCTGAAAAGGGGTAAGATGCATATTTATGTTTGACTATTGTAATGAATAAATCATTTTTATGTATGTTACACAAATTAACCATGCGGATATCAGATATTTTTTGATTTAGATCAAGTCGATTACAAGTCACTATTATTATCTACATATGGTGACACTGAAATATCTTTTTGATCTATAAAACAATCTATGGTTCTTGCTTCTTCCTTTCATGTCCAAATGCCAACAATTCAAGGAAGATGTTTTGAAGATAATATTGATCGCAAAGTTCCATTAAAAGAGGATACAATCACAAGTGACAATGGAGTAGATTGTTCCATATGCACTCAAGGAGAAACTCTAAATATTGAAATTCATATTCTTTAGTGATGATTCAATCAGGGGGAGAAAAACTGCACTCTTTTTCCCTTTTCCATGGTTTTGTCCCACAGTTTTTCTGAAAGGTTTTTAACGAGCGATTCCCGACGATGATATTGTACTCTTTTCCTTCACTAGATTTTTATCCCACCTGGTTTTTTTAGTAAGGTTTTTAATGAGGCATATCCTCGATGGACATCCAAGGGGGAGTGTTATGAATATTTATATTAGTGGATGTCCATTAGCTTTCTCATTCCCTCTCATTACTCCCTTGTGTAGTGGCTTTTGATGATAGACCATTCACTTGTCTATCCATACCCTATAAATAGGGCTATCTCATATGTGTATGGATACACTTGAAGTGAATAGAAATACTCTCATCTTTCATATTTGTTCATGTTCTTATCTTCTTCATATTTCTCCTTTCTATAGCTTTGGTTATTTTCATAACAATAAACATCATTTTAATTTTAATTCTAATTTAAGGATAGCAATTAAAAAAATTAATAATTAATATTTTTGTCTTCACAAGTCACAATAATCAATTCTTGCATTATTTCTTCCCTATATATATATAGAGAGAGATATCATAGACACACATATAACTCTATGTTTCTTGCACTATATATAAATACTATGAAATCAGATCAAGAGCCAATTCAGATACCTTTGTCACCGATTGACTTCCTCAAACGAGCAGCTAATATCTATGGTGATAAAGTATCTATCATCTACAATGATGAAGTCAAATTTTCTTGGAGAGAAACCTATGAAAGATGTCTCAAAATTGCTTCTGCTTTGGTCAACTTAGGAATTTCTCATGGAGATCTTGTAAGTTCATTTATATATCTTTCAAACTCTGCTAATATATTCACATAATTTCTCCTTTGCCATACTTCAACGAGTTTTTTTTTTTGTTGGACAAAGGGAAAAGAGGTTCCATCGATAACACATTTGATGTTGAAATATATGTTGTGAGCGTAAGAGAATGTTAATTTTTTTAAAAAAAAATTTAGTTTGGGCAATTGTTGGCTATCCATAGAGTATCTCAACGCTTTCAAGAGTAACCTCTACTCGTGCATAGGATTGAATTTTGCACTAGTCAATACCGAGTTTGATCATCGTGTGAATCGAACCCGAGAGCAGTGTCCCGAGGATTAAGACATTGAGCCAAGTTATTAAGAGCATGTTTGACTTGTTTTTTAATTTTTTTTTGTTTTATAAAAATTAACAAAGAAAAATTTATTCTTTTTTAACATTTTTAAAAACTAAAAACTATTTTTAATAAGGGAATTCGAACATTCTTTAAGCATTTTCCTTTATTTATTGTATATTTAGGATCTAGGGCTATTGCCAATAGAATTAAGTTCCATCTTCAAGAAATGTTTTCTGCATTAGACTCACGAACCAGGACAGAAATTTAATATTTTTTATTTATTATATATTCCTTCATTAATTATGTACTTTCTTTCATTCATTCAAGATTCCATTTACATATTTTTTGGTTACAAACTAACAGACAAAACAAAATGAAGGCTTAATTAAACAAACTTAACACCTAAGGCATCAACATTGAGCAAATCAACCAAGCTTATAGGAATACAAAAAGAATTGTTCTAAGAGATTCTTGCTTAGCCAAAAAGTCTGCTGCACAAACATTCACTTATCTTAAAGTATGCAAGAGTTGACATAAGTTAAAATATTTAAAAGAAGTTGTCGATGAGACAAATCGGTGTTAGTTAGTGCAAAATTTGCTTCTAAGTGCAAACAAAGATTAGTCTTTTGTTTAGATTTTTGTTTTATAAAATCTGGTGCAAAAACATTGAGACACTCCATAGATAGTCGACAATGATTCAAACCAAAAAAATAAAATATAAATGCATTTATTTAAATTTGTTTTATAAAACTTAAATAATTAATTGTTCATTTATATTTTTTGGTCTACTAGAAAAAATGACAAATAAACACCGCACACGCACACTACCACTGATTCCTTCATATATAGGCTCATTCAAATTTCACTTTATATTAGTTTCTATAAATTAAAACAATCATAATATCAAAAATTTATAATTTTAAAAAATTATAGTATTTTTAAATACATTTCAAAATTAAAATATTCTTTATATTTTTTGATTAAGAAACAATATAGTAATATCCTTAAAGATTTAGAGTAGTGAAAATCAAATTAATAAAATTGAATAGAATAGTATGATTGTAAGCGCGTATGCATGGAAAATAAACATTGCATTCATATTTGAAAAGGATGTCTTGTCATTTAATAATGATTTGCTAGGAGTACTTCGCTGTCCTTATACTAAGTCTATGACATGTCATTCCATACCAACATTTACGCCAATCAAACATGCACGTTACTATTAATCTACAAAGTCCATGGTCAACTCTTACACTTTATAAGTCTTTTATTTATTATTTATTGTGCTTTAGTCTTTGAAAAACTCTATTTTTAAGCCATTTGAGTGTTATTGACTAAAATCAAAAGCCATTTTTAAGCGTTACTAGTTGGTCTATTTTATATACAAGCTAACAATACACTTTTTTAATATTTTCCTTAGAAACATGTCATTATTTTGTGGAATGAGTTTCACCAAATCATATAAATTCACTTCTAATAGTGATCCATTTGTTGATCAAGCGATTACGTTGAGAAATGAACTATGTTTCATAAGTGTCTAGTGTAGAAGGTTGAACTACTGAACTAAGATTGCATGAAAATAAATGATAAAAGAGATAATGAAAAAGTAAATAATTAAAGACTTGTGTTTGATTGAATGAGTGTGTCAAAAAATAATGTGTACAAGAAGTATTTGTAGACAAAGACTACATAAGAAACCTACACTAACCCTATTTGTCATCCTCAACCCACTACCTAACATATTACTTCATATAAGATTATGACTAACAACAAAAGTATAGGTAACCACTCATTTGGCTAAGTTATAGTCCAAAAACACCTATTTGGGCGACTTTTAAGTTGTCTTATCAACTATCCACGTCCTCCATGATCTTATTTCTAAGGAAACAAGTCTTCTTGCACGTCCTTGAATTGGTAAGCATGTATTGTTAAACTTAGCTTTACTACATAGTTACCTTTAGCTAGTTCATTTATTCTAACCCGGTTAGTTAACCCTCTTAACTATAGTTAGTTAACAATTGTGTAACTTAATAATCGCCTTTCGGTTAGCTAGTTAGTTTTCAGTTTCAATTCTGTTGATTCTGTTTTTACATCTTGCAGAGTATATATTGTAAACACTATTGTACAATAGATTCAGTTGAATGAAAATGAGAAGCTTATCTTCATTCTTGAGCAAACTCTAATATGGTATCAGAAGTTATCACCTTCCCGCCTTGAATCTTGCTCTTAGGTTCACGATTTCCTCTTTCGTTTCCTGCACGAAATTCACAATTCAACTCTGATTTCTTCCTTTCGTTCTTCGATTCGATTCCTTTTCTTCGAATCTTTGCGAAATCGATCTTCAATTTCGTTCGATTTCTCCTCGATCCCTTTCGCTTTCCCCTTTTTGAAACATTTTTCGCCATTAAATCATGGAAAACCTATCAAATCCATATTATCTTCACCATTTTGATCATCCAAACCTTGTACTTGTCACAAAATTTCTTGATGGCAACAACTATTACACATGTCGTAGAGCGATGGAATTCTCCCTCTCCGAGAAGAACAAGTTAGGGTTTGTCAATGGTACAATCAAAGACCCGAAGCAACATCTACAAATCATGCTATCTGGCGTCGCAACAATCACATTGTAGCTTCATGGATCCTCAATTCAATCTCTCCAAAAATTGCTGCAAGCGCTATCTTCTCCGACTCAGCATCTTCAATTTGGAATGATCTGCAATCTCGATTTCAGCAAGACAATGGCGCTCACATCTTTCAATTGCATCGTTCGATGTTCCTGCACTCAAGGTACTGTCTCTATTAATACCTATTACACTAAATTCAAAGCTCTTTGGGAAGAGCTGGGTGAATACAAACCGATACACACTTGTACATGTGAGGAGTTGATCCATTGATCAAACACCACCAGAAACAATATGCGATGTGGTACGAGCCAATATATGTATAACTTGCATATCTCCTCAAACGACTATGTTACGAGCCAAACGACTAAGTTATGGGCCAAGCGGCTAGCCGCTCATCAGTTGATATGTTCTCCACCATCATATTATTAAGAAAATAGGTCTTTATGCACGTCGATGACCTGGTTAACTAATATAAATAACATATTTTCTCACTCGGTTAAGATATATGTCAAAAATCCATTAAAACGACTAATTAACCACCACCTTGCACATGTTTCTCCATATTCCTATTTTCTATGGAGCGAGTGCACATTTTTTGGCATGATTCCATGTGGTTAACTCCTCATGTCCACTTCCCTTAAATGTAGGAAGGTGGTTACCGACTTTGAGTTGGTCTTTTCATGATATTTCTTTTCATAAATAATACAATAACAACCTGTGCCTTTAATAAATAATTATACAAGCCCATAAAGACCAAAAATGCAGCCCCCAAGCCCACTAGCATCCACGTCTAGTTGATTTTGCCTCAGCCAAGTCTTTCCTCAGCTGATTCTACGTTGGCCGATTAGGCATCTCAGCTACTTATCTTAGGCGTGTGGTCATATATAGTCAATTAAACTTTAAACGACCAATTTTCTATTTTGCCGGCGAGAGTTAGCCCTTAGTCCCCGACTAGCCTATTCTACATCACCTATTAGCCCTTGACTAATTCTAGTGTAAACAATTTCTATTAGTAGTAAAGTGTATATTCAAAAAAGAATATTAAACGAGTGTTGTTTTTTTACAACCCAATTTTACACCTCATATCTTACCGCGTATAAAATACAATCGGGTGTAACGTGTTTGGAATTCGGAGGAGTGAAAAAAGCTAATAAAACAACAAATACGATGTAGGTGTAAGTTTTGAGTTGAAAAAAACATTTCTGATATTAAATAGTGTTTTTCCTTTTAGTGAAGTATATTAATTTTAAGTATCATATTACTCGTTATAATAATGAAATACCTAAAAAATTTCTTGTGTATAAATAGGTGGTGGTTTTTGCACCAAATGTTCCAGAACAGTACGAGCTTCATTTTGGTGTACCTATGGCAGGTGCTATTATATCTGCACTCAACACCAAATTAGATGCAACAACATTGGCACTGAAATTGGAACAACTAGAGCCATTCAAAGTCATATTTGTGGACTATCAATTTCTTGACTCTGTCCTCAAAGCATTAGAAATAATCTCCCAAAGAAAATGCAAACCACCCCTCATAGTCCTAATACCAGATTATGACCAAAATACCCCACCAGGTACATTAAACTACAATGAATTTCTTGCAAAGGGAGAACCAAATATTAATTTCAAGACTTCAATTCCTAGCAATGAATGTGAATCCATATCAGTGAATTACACATCAGGCTCCACAGGAACTCCTAAAGGAGCTGTTTATAGTCACAAAAGCACTTATCTTAATTCACTTGAATCAATCAACCGTTTTAACATGAAACCGACGACAGTGTTTTTATGGACGGTTGACATGTTTCGTTGCGACGGATGGTGTTTCATTTGGGCAATGGCTGCTCTTGGTGGCACAAATATTTGCCTCAGAAATATCTCAGCAAAAGATATATTTGATGCAATTCACATTCACAATGTGACACATTTTTGTGGTGCACCAACACTTCTAGAAATCATTGCAAATGCATCATCATGTGACCAAAAAAAATTGTCTCATAAGGTTAGTGTCACAGTTGCTGGTATATTACCAAATTTTCAAGTTATTAACAAGGTGGTTGAGCTTGGATTTGATGTGAATATAGGATATGGTATGACAGAAGCATTAGGTCCAGTGATTATAAGACCATGGAGACCCAATTCAGATAATGACATTACAAAGTATAATTATGGTAAAGTTACAAACTTTATGATGCCAGAAGTTGATGTGAAAGATTCAAAAACAATGAAGAGTATTCCTCATGATGGGTTCAGCATAGGTGAAATTATGTTCAAAGGGAATACTCTAATGTCAGGGTACCTTGGTTCACAAGCAACAACTGAGGATGTTTTTAAGGATGGATGGTATAGAACTGGGGATCTAGCTGTTAGGGAAATTGATGGTTCATTCACTTTGAAAGATAGAGAAAAAGATGTTATTTATTTAAAGGGAGAGATTGTGAGTTCATTAGAAGTTGAAGCAGTGTTGTTGAATCATCCAAAGGTTTTGAAAGTAGCTGTTGTGGGGATATGTGATGAGTCAGTTTGTGCAATTGTTAAGTTGAAAGATGGATGTAGTGCTACTGTTGAAGATATCATAAGGTTTTGTGAGGATAAATTGGATAGTCATATGGTTCCTAAGAATGTTGTTTTTGGAGATTTGCCTGTTAATTCAACTGGGAAGGTGCAGAAATTTCTCATTAGGGAAATGATCACAAGTAATGGAGGGTCTGGCTCATTTAATTAGGGTGTGGTTTGTAGAATTATAAATAAATTATTAATGAGGAAAATGGAACACATATGCAACTTTTAATATTTGGGCTAAACTATACTTTTGCTTCCTTATGTTTATTTTGGATTTCAGTAGCTGGTGAATTGGCAAGTTATTTTAACTTGCACTCAAGGTTTTAAATAACAGTATGCAGTTGTTGAATGACCCTTTTCTTTATTTCTTTTTTAATGAATAAAGGGATTGATTAAGTTCTCTAAACACAATTACACTTCCAAATGCTTAACATATTGACAGTCTCTAATCACATGCATGATAGTCTCAGGCACCTTTGGCAAGTAGGATCAACAGTCACATGTCTTATTGATCTCTCTTCATTAAATCATGAATCCACTTATACCTCCAAAACAAGTTTCCAGGCTTCCGCAACAGCTTTATAAGTGGTAGAAGCCCTATTGTTAGATCTAATATTAGGCATAGCTTGACTGACACAATGATACTTGGCTCTCATGATCTTCACCCAATGTAGTTTAAAACCAAGCCCACCAGCCACTTCAGGTTTACAAATAGTGTCCCAAGACATAAAGTGATCTTTTCTTTGGGTCTCATTACTACCCTAAATAAAGTTCCTGCAAATAGCTGGTTTACAAATAGTGTCCCAAGATATAAAGTGAACTTTTCTTTGGGTCTCATTACTACCCTAAACAAAGTTCCTGCAAATAGCTTCAACAGTATATTTTTACTCTATCCGCTAATATTTTCAAAATAAATAACTTAAAGAAAAAATAGCATCTACCAAGATTACAATGTATAAAAAAATGGCTAACAGATAACCGTTGCCGCGCTCTCCATAGAAGAATTCTTATCACTGTCATTTGCTGTGTTGAAAAAACATTATTTAAGACCAAAATTTGGCAATTTCACCTTTATAGGGCAACATCGTCGATAAAACTAGTCAGCGTAGAATTTGCAACACTGAATTCACTTGGTATACCAGAAAGTAAATGTAATCAACGTAGACCATCTATCACTGCATCAACAACCTCTTGGGTGGTGCTTGAGCCTCCAAGGTCCTTTGTCCGATGTTTGCCTTCTAAAATGACCTTTTTAACGGCAGTTTCCAATCGGTCAGCAAATGCAGGAAACTGGAGATGTCTAAGCATCATGGCCGATGAAAGGAGAAGTGCCACTGGGTTGGCTTTCTTTTGTTCCACTACTTTTTCATTACCAACATTTCCTGCTGAAGCACCTTGTTCAAATACAGCATAGTCAGCACCAACATTACCTGCAAAGGCATGACATCCATGATTTGAGATTTTCAAGCTTTGTTTCAGGGTAAAGCTAATTTACTCAATAATCACTTCTATCTAGACACCCACAAATCCCCACAATCCAACACAAAAAAATGGATTAAATGAACGCCCCAACGGCCCTATCTGTTATTTTCATTAAAACCTCCATCCTACCAACACTAGAATTCCGCCCCATCTCTATTCACAAATTTCTCTAAATGTAAACTAAGGCTAGAGTGATAGGATGATAGGATCCTATCACAGAGCTAGACACCTCAACCATAAATGACAAAATAAATTAACTGTTGATATTTCATCACATTCATAATTTGTTATGTATTATCAACTAATGACTTTTCATTAATGATTGTGATGTCTTACTAGTAAATTGCTCCCTTTAGAGGAGCAAATTCCCATCCACAGATCCACTGACCTCACTGCTCTTACTCAGGTTGTCACTAACATTGTACCACCTTTAAATTTTTCTTTTCAGTGAACACACTATCTCCAAGTTAATCAAGCACTTCCATTAGCAGAGTTTTTAACCATGAAATATGTTCCTCTATAATTGTCTGAAAGAACTAGAGAAACAAACCACACAATTAGTACACTCTAAATCTAGACTTCACAGTTCTAACCTCTTGACCTTTAATCGCCCACATCTCTTAACAGCAACGATAAAATGGAAGTAAGATGCTATTGGACATGAAAAATGGCAACATTATCAAATGAGAGCTCTATAGTTTCAATACATTAGTAATGGTAACTAAAACCATACCTCCCGGCATGACACCAGTGCCTCCAGCAATACCGGCTGCTGTATTTGCAACGAGATTTCCATAAAGGTTGGGGGTTACCTAGCAAGTGAAATTTGTATTCATGAACTTCAAAACACGCTTTGTATTTAAAATTGAAAGCTATTGAGATTGAAATAAAAAAGAAGAGAATTTTTAATTGTGTAATTGTTACAGAATAAAAACTAGACTAAGCTGATACAGTTGCCAGCTATTTAAAGCTGGACTTAACCTACACCAAACCTGGGTTAACCTGGCTAAACAGTAACCAACTCTGAGTAGGTTACAGCTGTACATAAACATACTCTACTATACATTGAGACAAGCTACCCGAGACTACACTCACACAAAAGTCAATTGACTGGGGCAAAAACCAGCATGTGTTTGCTTTAAGTTCCTTTAAGAAAAAATTTAGTGCTATTAGTTTATTGGTGAAACAAGCAACTCTTTAACAAACAAATGCTGGTCCATCATAATTACTCCATAAACATATCAACCAAAGTGGATAAGTAACTGGGATTCGGGGTAAAGTTGTAAGTATACATACCATGACATCAAACTGCTCAGGCTTTGAAACAAGCTGCATGCAGCAGTTATCTACAATAATTTCATTATACTTGATTCCAGGATACTTTGTGGCAACCTCTCGACAAGATTCCAAGAATAAACCATCTGCAAGTTTCATAATGTTTGCTTTGTGCACAGCAGTCACCTTCTTTCTGTTATTTAGATAAGCATACTCGAAAGCATATTTAGCAATGCGCTCTGAACAGAACTTTGTTATTACCTAGCCAAGTATTAGTATGAGGTGCAAACATAAAACCCATACATCACAATGTGAAGGTGCTAACATCATAAAATATAAAACATTTAAAGATTACACGAAAAAATCTAGAGATTTATAAGGGAACATAACTCATCCATCAAAATAATAGCCCACTAGAAATCAGGAAATATCTGAACCATGTTCATAATCAACAATTTTTAGGCCAAGACCTTGAAAACTTGACATCAACAGTGGGGCACCAGCCAGCAAATACACAATGCACAGTGCATACAAAAGGAAAAACAAAGATATGAACATTCAACATTCTCAACTAACTCAATTACTGTACACTACTATTTTTCTCTGTCTCATCAATTTTATCAAGCATTATATGACTGGCAACTTCAATAAACATGAATTTATGATATTGCAAGACGGGTTTATTATCTAACAAAGTAAGGTTCACCTGTTTCTAAGAACATAGAAACATAAGTTAAATAAACCTGTCTAATTACCAATAGTACTATCTAGTATTGCTTTTGAAAGGCCTTAAGTGCTAAACTTGCCACCAAAAACATTTTCAACCAAAGTGATCAACCCCCCTAAACCTCAATCAATTTATTTATAGATAAAAAAATTTACAATGCTTTTTCCTCACGAAACATGTCAAAATTCAACATCATCACATCATCAAATCCTAAGTATATTTGGAGTTCTCTATTCTACCATGCATAAAGTAGAACTAAATCATCAAGAATTTTCACCATAAACCATAAAACCACAAACAACAACTCTCCCAATTTCTACGCATCAATTAACAATAGCAAGTTCAGATTCACTCAATTACTAAGTACTGAAAATCACTAAATTATAAAGATTCTTATCGTAAGGAAGAAATACCTTAAGACTTTCGACAACGCCGGGAACGACCTCGTGTTCAAGGCCAGCGTACTCGCCCTCAGTATTCTCCCTGATGACAACGATGTCAACGTTATCATGGCGCGTGGTTATACCAGGAAGGTTAAAGCAATTAACAAGGGAAGCGTAAAGATCAAGCTCTTTCCTCAGTTGCAAGTTAAGGGAACTGACACCACCGCCCATGGGAGTAGCGAGTCCTCCTTTCAAACACACCTTGTTCTTCTTGATCGATTCGATTACCTCAGGAGGCACCGCTTTCATGTCTCCGTGCACCTCATACTTCTCGAAGTACACCGGTGCGTGCATAGCATCCATCACTTGTTCCACCGCGCCGGTCACCAGAGGCCCAATTCCGTCGCCAGGGATGAGTGTCACGCCCCGCGGAGTGCCGTCGCCGGGTCGGGGCATATAGGTTACGGAACGGGCTGGGTTGACGCGGGAGTGTGAGGCGAATAGCTGTTTCAGGAGACGCGGTGCGGATCGTCTCGTCGCCATTGCGGTGGCGGTGGCGGTGGCGGTGGCGTGGCGTGCTAGGGTTTTTTGAAATTTTCACTGTGTTGTTGTTTTTGATCGTTGCAAATTGCAATTATAACTAGTAAGATGCGAATAAGATTCCAGAAGCCATGGAAAGGTAAAATGCGCTCAGTACAGAATAGAGGAATAAAGGTGACAATTTGTAACCCAGAAAACGAACAATAAATTGGTGTTTTTTTTTTTGGCAAAACTTGAAGTTATTTATTTGTAGGCTAAATAGCATTTTAGTCCTTTATTTTTATTTTATGTTTCATTTTGGTTAACTATCTATGCTTTAAGGTTGCTTAAAAAAAAACTATCTATGCTTTAGGCTTTATTTTATACTCAATTTAGTCCTTGACTTTTCAAAAATATTTAAATTAGTCTCTGATTTTTCACATATGTCAATTTAGTCCTCAATATTTACAAATGTGTGTCAACTTGGTCATTCTGTCAACCATGGTTAGTTACAAAGTCGACGTGGCAAATGTCAAGTGACCAAATTGACACTACTAATAAAATAAAAAATTCATGTCTAGCATGCCACGTCACACAAATGTTGTGGACTAAATTGATACTTTTTAAAAAAATATATAATTGTTATTAGGACCAAATTGATACTAAGTTATATAAGTCAGGGATTAAATTGATACTAAGTTACATAAGTCAGGGACCTAATTGTTACTAAGTTACATAAGTTAGGGATCTAATTGATATCTAGTAAATAACGTGCATTACATAAAGTTTTCAAATAAACAACACAAAGTGCAATTACATAAATTCGGTACATGAAACACTTGGTCAAAAAAACTAAACCATAATGTATAATTAACGATTACATACATGAAACACTTGGTCAAAAAAACTAAACCATAATGTATAATTAACGATTACATAAACCATAAATTTGTTACGTGAAACACTAAATACAACAAAATCAAACCATAAAGTGCAAAATAATATAACAACTCCACACTATCATGGTTGTCTTGCACTTTTGGTTTTTTTTTGTTTTATCAAGGAATTATGGATAGATTTTTCATTAAGGCAAGTATAACCGTAAATCTCCCACCTTATGTTTTAATGATCTTCTTACATTTTATGAGATACTTTATGTGTTTATGTAATCGTTAATTATACATTAAGGTTTAAGTGGGAATTTTAATCGACCAAGTGTTTCATGTAATAAATTTTGTAATTGCAGGTAGAAATAAAATCAATTTGAAATTTTTTGTTTTAATGTAATATATGCGGAATGCATAGCGGTAGAAGGTAGACAAGAAATAAAATCATAAACAGGGTTGAATGTTGAAACAATACCATATATTACTTAAAAAAGTAGTAGCACTTTGGTGGTTGATTTTTTTTACTAAATATCAATTAGGCCCCTGACTTATGTAACAGTATCAATTTGGTCCTCATAACAAACTGTTTTTTTTTAAGTATCAATTTAGTCCCCAACATTTTTGTGACGTGCATGCTGACATGGATTTTTTTTTGTAGTGTCAATTTGGTCTCTGACATATTCCACGTCAGCTTTGTAACTAACCTTGGTTGACAGAATGACCAAATTAAAACACATTTGTAAATGTTGAGGACTAAATTGACATATATGAAAAGTCGGGGACCAAATTGAATATTTTTGAAAAGTAAAGGACTAAATTGGGTATTACCTCTTTATTTTAGTTTTTTTATCTTTTTTTTTGCTGTTTTAGTCCCTCATCTTCTATTTCTGTTTCATTTTGGTACATTTTACTGTTTTTCGTCTATTATTTTTAACAGACGCCACATCATTTAATTAGTTCAAAGTCAGCCCCGACATTTAAGACGCCCATGTGTTAACTGACTGACGTGACGTCTTTTAAGGTAAGTTAGGGTCCGTTTGTTGCAGATTAAAAAGTAAGTGATTTGTTATTAAATAATTTAGAGATTATTTTTATAAATTTTCAAGAAAATAAGAAGACTTAATGACTATTTAAATTACTCAATTTAGAGATTAAAAATTGAGTTCATTCGTAAATACTATATAAAAACACTAAATTTATATTTGTCATTGATAAACCTACTTACTATTTAAAAAACAACAAGACTTCTGTCAAAAAAAAAACAAGAAGGCTTAATGACTATTTAAATTATTGATTAATATTTAAAATAAATATTTCTTAATGCATTTTTTTCTTACTCCCACTTTTTTCCTACCTTCTCTTACTTTTTTATTCAAAATTCAAATCAAACTCACCAACTTTCTTTACCCACTATCTACTAATCTAATCTAATATCTATCTATTTATACAACAAACAATTTACAAAATTACAATTTTAGACATCTTACTTTTTTGACACATCACCACTTTAATTTTATTTATCATTTTTAAATTCTAGTTTCTCTTCATTTCTCACTCACTCTCTTTCAATCTCACATTTCCCAATGTTTTAAACTTCTTACACATCTATTTTTAGTGGCCCCACACCAATTATTTAAAAATATTTCTTTTCCCAATTTTTTTAATCCACTATATAATCTAATATAATTAAATTAATATTAAATAATCTACAATTTACTCCTATTTACTATCTAACCTAATACCTATTTATCTATTTATACAAACAAACCACATTTAAATTACTCAAACAAGCCTCTCTATTTTCTTGACAATTCATCTGACTAATGACAACATTGTAATTTACTATCATACTTTTATCAAATTTATTCTCTCAATGCATTTTCTTCTCAATCCCACTTTTTTCCAACTTTCTCTTAATTTTTTCCTCAAAATTCAAATCAAGCTCACAAACTTTCTTTACCCACTATCTACTAATCTAATCGAATATCTATTTTTAAATGCACAAATTATTTTTAAATTATACTTTTATATTATTAAATTTTAATATTTATTTATTTTTTTATTTGAGACTTCTTTTTTATCTCCTTAAATTTGTCTTTATTATCACGGGGTAATGTTCATCTTATATAAATTTTGTCTAAATTCATTGATAAAAAGAATACGACAACACCCGTGCGTATGCACGAGTATCCTACTAGTTTATATGATTTCTCAATGGCCAGAGAAGTCAATGCAACCTTAAAATACCTAAGGGGGTGTTTGTTTCCCGGTTAGAAATTACATTCCAAGGAATCACATGCTCAGGAATATATTGATTGGGAATGTGATTCCTGAATATTTTCTTAAACATGTTTGGTTAGTTACAAGTTTAGGAATCCAATTTTTGGGAATAATTTATAAACTTATTTAGTTGGTACCATACATTCCTGGGAATAAACAATATAATTATCAAAATACCCTTGTTTATGTTTTTTTTACAATACCCTAGTTTATATGACATGTTATTTTAACTTTCTAAATTATTAAAGATAAAATAAAAGTATAAAATTAAAGTGATTATTAGCTTATAATTTTTTTACAATAATCTTTTGTTATCAAGTATTTTGTAAAAAAATTATATATATATATATATATATATATATATATATATATATATATATATATATAGACTTGCTAGGAAAAATAAAAAAAGTGTCACAATCATTATCATGTAGTGGGTGAGTGAGATGAGTGATGGTTAGTAATGTAATTTCGTGCTGAAAAGTGAAACCACTCTTTGCTGGAATGAAAGATTACCGCCAATTATGGGAGACATCAGATTCCAACATGAATGGGAAAATAGTTTCCAAAGTAAACACAATTCCTTGGAATACATTTTTCTTTTTTCTCTTACCAAACATGAGAATCTTTCATTCCCAACCTAGATTCCTTGGAACCCTCCTTGTGTCTCCCAATCAAACGCCCCCTAAGTGCAATATGGCGAGGTGTCGTCGATCAACGAGTATCTTTTCCCTTTTACTCAAAAAATAGCATGTTGAGTTAGGATGATTAATTCCGAAGGATAGTCGTGTGGGACGCTCCTTCAAGTTGTGGTATGCACAAAAAAAGATTCAGCTAAAACTTTGAGATTTGTATTCAATGACTTTGAGAGATCATAACTTGGGTGACTTTAGACTTTTCTAAAGAGAAAATATAGGAGAGAAAATTGAGGAGAGAGATAGAGGGAGGGGGTAAGTGTCACTCGAAACTCACACACACAACTGCGAATTTCTAGGCTCAAACTTGGGTGATGATATTCGACAATTGCCTGTTATTTAGGCTTTACGAACATTAACAATTCTTTTATAAATCTACTATTCATAATAAATTGTTATTAAATCTTATAAGTTAAATGAGTTAGGCCAAATATGAGAAATTATAAATCTGTTTAAGTTCTTAAAAGTAATATGATCAGAGCGTGATTGATGACCCGTTGATCTCCATCCGTGGAGCTTCATCTTAGGGTGTAGAGGATTGTTCTCAGCCAACACTGCTCGTTTGGGTGGCCACATTATGCCCTGAGAGACTTCAAAACATTTTGTAAAAAAAAAAATATGTATCATTAAAATGAAAACTTGTTAATGTTCTTAAATTTCATGTGGTATTGTTAAGTCCACTGAAAGAAGATCATCATAATTTAACTATAAAAGAAAGTCCACTGAAAATAAGTTAAGAATTCAAATTTTGCTTTACCATGAAATATGTTACTATAAATTACAACGTGACATTGTGATGTGATTTGTGAAGTTGTGATTATATATCATGTTCGCCGCATACTATAAGAGGGATTTTGGCTTTATTGGGGGATGTCCCTGGTCGCTTACAAGACCACATACAAGTTACGACCTAGTAGCTAGTCATATTCATCGTATTCATGGTCAGGTAGTAGATCTGCATCAGATATCAGATATTTATATCAAAGAAAAGTACTCCGCAGTGTAAAGTCAGGTTCATGTTGTTAAGATTTTATTATTATTGGTCTGTTGAATAATTTAACATTTTTTCAAGGAATAATTTAACTTAATAGTACTAGTATTCATCTAATCATTTTGCCTCTTTGTCAAGTTAACCTTTTGAATTTCTTGAGTGTCGTTTACCTGTATCATATAGGTTTTCGGGTGTATCAACGGGTTATTTTGCTGTTTTTTTAATCTAGATTATGAAAAGGTAAAATAAGCTAATAAAAATTAGTAATTCATTGATAAGGTTGAAAAAAAAACATTAATAAAAAATTGAGTTCATTCGTAAATACTAATTTTTAATTTATGAATTTTATTAGCATAATTTTAAGGTAAGTTAGGAGTCCGTTTGTTACAGATTAAAAAGTAAGTGATTTTATTATTAAATAATTTAGAAATTATTTTTATAAATGGAAAACTCCTATAATTAATTTTTTTAATAGAAAAAGTTATTTTGTTTAAAAAAACTATAACAAATAGGCCCTTTTTTGAACTTTTTGAAGAGGAGCAGCTTTTTAATAATCATCTAAATTGTGGACCTAATAGAGATTATTGGGACAAAATTATGGGTCTGTTTGTTACAAATTTGTTGATAAATAATTTAGCGATTATTAAGAAAATGAATTTTTTTTTGGTTTTTTTTCACCCTCTCCTTCTCCCAGACCCCCATAATTATTGTAACAGACAAAAATACCCTTGAAAACTTACAAAAATCACATTTCACAAATCAGATTTCATATTTCCAGAAAAATTTGAGTGTTTAACGGAGAGGATACCAAATTTTGCAAGATGTCGAAAAGAATTTTTGGAATGACTCATAAGTGAGGTAATTAGAAATTCTTTTCTTAATTTTAAAATCCCCCCCCTTTTTCTTTTTAATCATTAATTTTTTGTATTTACAGTTTTTTTTTAACAGTGGCGAGTAGCGGCAAAGAGCGGTGTAGTAGACGCAGCGAGTCTTCGAGGAGCAACACCGCGCACCGACGGCGATTTACCACATTTACCTCATACACAGGTAAATCCGGTTCATAATTATGTACCAGATTTACCTACGTATGAGGTAAACCTGAAATTCCCAAACGTAAACCCCTATTTTTGAACCGAATTTACCATAAATTGAGGTAAATCCGGGAATCTTCAATTTTTTTTTAAAAAATTAGGGGTAATTATGGGTTTTATTTAATTATGGGGGTCTGGGAGAGAAGGAGGGGGTGAAAAAACTTTTTTTTTTGTGTTTGTGAAACATACTGAAAATCACTTATTTTTAAAAAAAAAAATCATTATTAAAAAACCAATTTTTATGATAAGCTACTCAAAACAGTTTCTCATATGAAATAATTTTTATTTTCAACTTTTCATTTTTTTAAGAATCTGTAACAAACGGATAACATGTAATCATAAGTGATTATTTTTTTAAAAAAAGTGATTTTTTTTTTTAAAAATAAGCCGTAACAAACGAACTCATAATATAGTGCAAACTATTGGAGTAAATTTCTTAGTCTTCTTTTGTATGATTGGATGACTTGAAATCTTAGCAAATGGATACTCTCATTCTCTCCTTTCTCTACTTCACAAAATATAAAAGTGGAAGGAGAGAAATGTAATTAATTTAATATATAAAAAGATAATGAGGGGAGTGAGCGAGTGAAATTAAAAGAGAGATAGAGATAATAGAGGTAGATGGAGAAATAGATGGAAGGAAATGATCCAAATCGAAATCTTACATTCAATAACATCAGCGGCCTTGATTCCTATTGGTCAACTCAGTTTGTCGTTATCATTTTCAGCCATGGATAGTTCAATGTGCTCATCAGCGTCTGACCCTGAGATGTGGATCATCCAAGGCACATTAGCATGGCGTACTTCTCTGTTTGAACCGGGGTTTGAAAACAAACTTCTCCTCGGGAGGATAGATGGGGCGATTCAGGTGAGATCCAATGTAGGTCCAAGTTTCTATTAACTCGTGGGATCCAGGCGGTCTAGGGAGGACCACCGCGGCTCCTCTCCATCCCTTTTGTTTTTGAAGGAAAATATCATCTTGGCACTGCTCTTAACCATGTTATTATTTGTTAAGTTACAACCATCACTTTGGAGGAACTAAATAATAGTCTTCTTTACTTTTAGACTCCTACTAGAGAACTACACATTGCTTGGACTACTTCTCAGAAAACTTCCTACATAAATTGAATGTGGATTACTCTCACATCACTACTAATAGATTCCCGCTCGTGGAGGAATAATTAAAGACAACATCGATTCTTCTTGTAATGTGTTCTTCTAGCTAATTGAATAAATTGAATGTGGATTACTCTCACATCACCACTAATTGAATGTGTTATTCTAGCTAACTTATGCCGTATTTATTATGACTTGAAGTTTGCTCACCTACTTGTCCTTCCTTTTGTGCTCGTAGAAACTGACTCCCAAGTAGTTGTGCACGTATAGTTTATTTTCGCTCTATAGATATCGCGACTTCAAACACTGACTCTCATATGAAGATGTTTGATGGTTTGATGTTGTATATAATAATAACATTTTTGAGTTTTTCAATTTTGGTAACATTTGTTTGGTTCAAGACTAGTGCAATCCAATCCGCTCATTCGAAATTGAAACCCAACCAAACCGTCATCCCAACAAGCTGAAAGTTTCAGCAAGCAAAATCAAAATTTTCAATTTTCAATTTCTATTGAATTCATATTTTTTAGATCAAAACCGACTGCATCCGACCAATCTCCACCCCTAATTAGATATTCTTTTTCTTAATGCATGACCCGAGTTGGCATGTTTCTAGTTCTCAAATTTATCTAGAGGCAAACATTTGTTCTAAATAAATAAACACCTTGCTAGTCTTAGTCATTGTCCCCCTTCCCCAACTAAGACTTTTTTTTGTTGAGATAACCCCAACTAAGACTTTTGATTTTGATTTAGTAGAGTTAAGCACCCATATAGTAATTAATTTTTTTTTTGCATTTCACTTTCTCAAAAAGAAAAAGAACATGTATCTATTAAAAAAGAAAATAAAAAGAACGGCTGAAAATAACCAAAGGGGGTAGGGTTATATATAGGGGAGTGAAGCTTTTGATTTGATTGACTGGTGCAAAATAACAAAAGGCCAAAGCACCCATTACAGAACCATCCTAAACCATTCAAAATCCCATTACCCTTTTCTTCTCTTTCATTTTTATCTCTCTCAAGTCTCATCACAGACATTCTCACTCTATTCAATTCTCCCACTAATATTTTTCTTTTCCTTACTTTCTGCATGTGGATGAAGAAGCCACCACCAACAGTAACACTAACAGTAACAGTAACCACTTGTTGCTACTAACCGTTTCTCACACTAACCGTTTCTCTTATCTTCTTCTATTTCAACCCCTTTCGCATGGGTTGTCTCCGCCACCACCGGCCAACTCTAACTCCGGCTCCTCCTAACACCACCACCATGCTCTCCGAACAACAACGTTTCCCTCTCTCCTCCGCTTATCGTCTTGAAAAAGTCTTTCCAGTTTACGCTATGGGTATCAATAGCATCCCTGACGCCGATCCTGATTCCCTTTTAGACGTTTCTGACCCTATTTGGGAAGCTGTTAAACAAGAAGCTAAACTCGAGGTTCGTAATTTTTCAACAATTCACTACTGGTTCATTGGAATTGGGTTCAATTTCACTTTCTAATTCTAACAATTTGGTTTTGATTGTTTTGAATTAACTGAGGGGTTGTATTATGAATTTTTGGTGGTGTAGGCAGAAAAGGAACCGATTCTTAGTAGCTTCTTGTATTCTACTGTTTTATCGCATGATTGTTTGGAACAAGTGGTGGCGTTTGTTGTTGCTAATCGTCTTCAAAACCCTACTCTTTTGGCCACTCAGCTTATGGATATTATTTGTAATGTTATTATGCATGATAAGGGTATTCAACGATCCATTCGCCTTGATGTTCAGGTAATTTTAATTTAATTACTTTAACTTAACTTAGTTTAGTTTTTTTCTACGAAGCACCGACCCAGACACCTGACACGATGTCGAAACCCGGTTTTAATTTGAAAAATATTGAAAACTACAAGTAATTAAAGTGTCGGTGTCAGTGTCCGTGTTGAGTGTCCACACACCGGACACGTCTTCAACCAGAAGTGTTGATGCTACAGAGGTGTTTTTTTTTGTGCTGCTGAATTTAAGTGTTTAGGGGGTGATGTGTATTTGTTTGATGTTGATCTAATTTGACGCTTCTGTATGTATTTGTAATGTTCTTGTTTTGAACAGGCATTCAAAGATAGGGACCCTGCATGTTTATCATATTGCTCAGCTATTTTGTATATGAAGGTATGTCTTTTCAATTTTTTGTCTAGTTTCTGATTAGGACTACATTTTGGTTATACTAACTAATACATTAATGTGGACCCCACCAATAATTGGTGAAAATATGTTGAAAAAACGGGTTAGAGAGAGTATTGCCAGTGTTGCAAAAATGGGTTATAGAGTGTATTGCTAGTGTTGCACAAAAATATTTATAAATCACTTGCTAGCAGCACCACTCATTTATAGCAACACATTATCTACTCCATTATTTTTTCAAAAAGTTTTTATTCTTGGGTAAAATTTTTAGGGACCCACCAAATAAGGAGTAGGATCCACAAACTTATGGCCCCTTTAATTCATATGTTTCCTGTTTTCATTTTCATTAAAAATAGTAAATATTAGATTAGATAATCCATTTTGGAAAGTTTTGAAAATGTATTTATTAAAATGCATTTTTGAAAACAAATTCAGTAATTCTACAAAATCCGGATTTTATCCCTAAGTATTTATTATGATGGCTACCTGTTTAGTTTATAAAAGAGCACTGCTATTTCTCCCTAAGGATTTTATCCCGGATAGTGACTTGGTAATTTGTTAAAGAAAGTGGAATCCTATCACCCTCCTTTTTAGCAGAATTGTTTCCTCTTTGACCAATCAGATCAATCGAGATGCATCACGAGACAAAATCTCGTGATTTTTAGCATTTCCGTTTATAAAAATGTATTTTGTAATTTGTTCAGGAAACTCTAGGCCAATACTTCAAATGAAAACGACAATTCTCATTTAGAAAGTGTATTAGAGGATTTATTAGTCATTACTGCTTACCAGCATTGCTCCAAGCATTATTCTATTCTTTAATTCAAATAATTGATACCCAGTCTCTTAGAAAATGAAGGTTAGGAATGGAAACATTTTTATGGTGCTGATTTGTTTCATTAACCGGACTTAATCTCGGATTAGCAATAAGTGACACTTTTTAGACAAGCTAATTACATTCCAGGGGTTGTAGCTTCCCAGGACTGACATTAAATGATATGCTCTGGCAACAGGGTTACCATTCTCTGCAAGTACATCGAGTAGCCCATGCATTGTGGCACCAGGGACGCGAAGTCTTGGCCTTGGCTTTGCAAAGCCGTGTTAGTGAGGTAGCTTACTGATCGATTAAACTTAATAAATCCAATAAGCATTTTTCATATTCCTGTCACTGATAATTTAAGCCCTTATCTTACCCTGCACAGGTTTTTGGAATTGACATTCATCCTGGTATGTTGGTCTTATCTTTGCATGCAAATGTATCAGTACAATAACTTGAGTGAGAACATGTTGACATCTTTTATATATATATAAGGGGGTAATTTTGTTTTGGGGAATGTCAGGAAAGCAATTTAGTGTTGTGAATTTCTATCAGAAGATAAGCAATATAATATTGCAAATAGATTCATGTGCCTGCCAACTTGTGTTTCTGAATAAAAGAGAAAGATATCAGTAAAGCAGAAGGTATTCTTGGGGGTTCAATCTTTAATTCTTCGAAGCATGCTGATAATTGACATCCTTACTTTTGTGCTTTTTAGTAAGACAACGGACAACTTGAGTTTTGTCTTGAAGGATGTTTGTCTTACCATTGTTGAACTTTACGTTTTATTGTTTTTTATATAGCCGCAAAAATTGGAGAGGGAATTTTATTAGACCACGGGACTGGCGTGGTTATTGGTGAAACTGCTGTTATTGGAGACAGAGTTTCATTGATGCAAGTGAGATCTTCATTCATTTCTTCTATCAATTTTTTGGCCAGTTTTTTACAGCCTTTGATAATCTTAAGTATATTAGTGCTTTTATAATTTCCTAAATCATGTCACTTTAACAAATTGACTCTTGCATAAGAGGTTAAGAATTATAAATTACTTTAAAATACACCCGTTCTCAACAGGTTTATATTTTCTATGCATAAGACCGACAATAACTAGCAAACAGCTTTTGGAGTTTTCTGAACAAGCCTCCATTGAAATAATTATCCTGGAAACAATTTTTGCAAGCTAATTTGATTTTACTTTTCATCCCTGTCTTTTTTCCCTAAAAAAACATACAAGTTCATCAACTACAAATTCAAGCTTAAAGCTATTTTTCAATTATGCATTTTAACTCAGACATTCACTATGCTCTTTAGATGACACATTTGATTTGACAGGGTGTAACGTTAGGAGGCACGGGGAAGGAAACAGGTGATCGCCATCCCAAAGTAGGTGATGGGGCACTAATTGGAGCTAGGGCAACCATACTTGGGAATATAAGAATTGGTGAAGGTGCAATGATAGCTGCAGGCTCTCTTGTGTTAAAAGAGGTCCCTCCCCATAGGTATTAACGGATATCTATTTAAATGTACTTGCAGTTGCAGCTTGATTTGCTTAGTAATTAAAGTTGATGTTTCCTTTTTTGTTTTATTTGGTTTGTTTTAAAGCATAGCGGCAGGAACACCAGCAAAAATTATTGGAGGTCTAAAGGAGAATGATCCGTCTTTAACCATGAAACATGGTAAACAAACCTTGTGCCTTATCATCGAAAATTACTCGATTTTTGCTCTCTCTTGTCAAAAATGAAATGCTAAGGCCAAAATTCTTGTCTCTTTTGTCTATGACTCATTGGACCAGTGTGGTTGGCCAATTGCTAGTTGTTCCCAAAAGATACTTATGGCATCACATTCTTATGGAATATATAATTATGTTTGTGTATGATACGGGCGGGCTGCTTTAATATAGAATTGCAGTACCTTTTATGCAGTAACTCTAGGGCTCACTTTAAACCCATCATTGGAGTAATTAATTTTTTTCATGTAAATAGATTTGAAATAAATATATCATTTTTATTATAAGAAATCGACCAATAAAGAAACCCATCAGTCATATACTCATATAGAATACCAATCTGCAGTATATATTGAGTAACCTGCTTTGGTTTTTATGGCAGTTTTAAATTGTTTTCAAAGCTTTAGGGAAGTTTTGTAGCAGAATTGTTACCAACTTACCATAGCAAGGGTACAAGTGAACCTTAATCTCACATGATTTTTGTTCTCGTGATTGTGCAGATGCTACAAAACCATTTTTCACACATGTAGCTGATAACTTTAGAGATGAAAAGCCCACTGGTTAGTTTTCTTCCACCTATCTCATCTTCCTGTTTGAATTCCAGGAAACTTTCACTAGGACTAAATTTTTTCAATAACTATAAACTCTTGGTGTTCTTATTTCATTTTCTAAGTTTCTAACTACCAAGCTTCTTGTTTTCTTCTCAATGTATCAAATATTTTAAATGCCTCAGGTCAGAAACCAGATAGAAATGAAGTGTGCACTTGAGTGGTTCGGCAGGGTAGATCTCATTTTGCATTCATTGCCTTCAAAGGAAGGATGATGTTATGCTCAATATTAGAATCATGACCAGTCCAAAATGATGGAGCGGATCTCGAATGTCAACAATGCTTTTAACTTGTTATGTTTGCAATTTAATTATGCTGCTGAGTGCCGAAGTTCTTGCACCAGTATAGTGAGTTTCTATTGACAAACTTAAAAGTAGCTGCTATTTGTCTCTTGCTTCGTTCTTTTTTTCCTTCCCTTGTAACAAATAACAATATAGGTGGAGGATTTTTGATGTAGATTGTCTAATAAAGTTTCGTTAAAGCTATGCAATTGCTCTTTTTTTGGTCTGTTCGTTTAATTTAAGATTAAAAAAGTGACGTTCATATAACAAAATTTAGGGCTCATGTAATATATTCTAGAGATTTTTTTTTGTTGAGATTTTCTAGTTGAGCATAAGTTAACTTTGTGTTTGTTTACACTTCTTAAACTTGTTTTTTCAATTTTCTCTTCCATCTTCACACTCATTAAGATCTTGTTATTTCTCATAAGCTACTTTAAATAGTTTCTCATTACAATCATATTTCAGATTTTTTTTAATTATATATTTTTTCCCTCAAAAACTAAAGCAAGCTAGTTAAAACCCTAAAAACTGAAAATAATCTGTCATATCTCACAAATCGTGATGTGCAGCAATATCAAGTAGGCAGTGGCGAACTCAAGACTTGGAAGTCAGGGGTTCAAAATTTTTAAAAGCATGAATCGTTAAAATATAACTAAAAATAACTTTGATATATTCAAACAAATAAATTATACAACTCATAATTGACCTAGTGATGAGTTTGTGTGAAGTATTTGGGTGCAATTGAGTGCAAAATTATGGGTCTTAATGCAAACTTATAATTTCAGGTGGTTCAATTTTTTTTTATTTTTTATATTGGGAATAAATGGATAAAAATATTTTTATACAATAGATAAATGGATACTTTTTTGGGGGGTCAAGTGAGTCCCCTCACTAAAACTTAGGTCCGCCACTGCAAGTAGGATCTGCATAGATTTAAGCGTCGAAATTAATGAAGAAAATGTTTTGTCAAGTTGACATTAGGAATTTGTTTGAAACCCTTTCGAACCAATTGCGTCTAAAAGTATACACCTTATTGTCCATGTCAATTTTCTACTCGAAACCCACTTTACCCTATGTGTTTTAGTGCTTGTTTGGTTGCACGTTAGAACACCATGGAAGCACGTTTACCTTCCCAAAAGCGCTTTCGGCTTGTTTGGGTGCATCTCGTGATGCAGCAACCGTGAAAACTCACGGTGGCATTGAAGCAACAATTTCTAGCTTCCACGTCCGGCCAAAATCAATTCTCCTCTTGCTAACGAGTTGATTTATCTGTTTTGCCCTTCATAAATACCCTTCAACACCCACCTTTCACCAAAGAAGACAACCCATTTTTTTTTGCTAAACTTTCATTCCTTTAGAAGAGGACAGAACACACTGGCTCCTGTTACTATTATTTTCTGTGGTTCCTTTTTTGTCAAGAAGAAGAAAGAAGAAGAATTTTTCTTTGCCTTTTGATGTTTTGATTTTTCTGCTGTAATTGTCCCAAGGTTAGAGAAGAAGAAGAAAACTTGGGCTTGACCAATTTTTTTGTTTTGGGCCTACGATTCTCTCTGGTGTTTGTTTTGGATATATTTGATAACTATTATTATGCCAATTTAATACTTTTGTTTTCTATTTTATTATTAATTAAATATAAAGTTTGTAATATAATTTTAAGTGGAGACCCATTTTGGTAATTTGACCCTTAAAAGCACTTTTGATCTAACATATCCAAACAACAATGGTCGGTGAAAATCACTTTTCGACAAATGTATCCAAACAAAAATCACGTTACATTCAACTCACTTTTAAGTAAAATCAATTCTGCAAACTCAATTCTACCAAACTCAATTTTCTTCACCGCGGAACCAAACACACACTTAACCCTTTAACCCGCTCAACCAATACATACCTAGATAGTGTACATGGGTTGCATCTCAGATTTCACGACATTTATCCATTTATCAGATTTTGGGTCAATAATGGCCTCCTCATTAGTTATGGATTATCCTAATGCATGAATAATACAACACTCTCTTAAGTTATGAGAAACTTATGTCTCTCAAATAACAAATAACATTCTCCTATTGTGCTATTTGAAGAGACGGTTGAACCACAACATCTTGCAGAGTATGCTTTTGCTTTATTACATTTGGATTTGGATAGTTACTTCGTGGGCGAATTGATCATCTCAAGTGGAAAAAAACTTGAGGAAATAAAGTGAAACAAATCCCACCATTAAAGCTCTTCTATCTCATTTATTGTATTGTAAAACCACTCTCTCTCTCTCTCTCTCTCTCTCTCTCTCTCTCTCTCTCTCTCTCTATATATATATATATATATATATATATATATATATATATATATATATATATATATATATATATATACTAGTATATATTATTCACAGTCAAAGATATCAATCAGAGATTCACTTGTAACATAAAAATTGACAATTTTGTTACAAATTAAAAAAACAAAAATCTGTATATTTAAGCTCATTGTGTGAGATATTAAATACTTTGGACCTTTATCTAAAATTAAGCTATTATGTTCTATACATATATTTACGAAGGAAGGCGAGAAAATGATTATAAATTGAATGCAAAAAACTTTGAACCTAAGTGCCCCTATTTTTTTCCTCAACTCATATGAAGCAAACTTTTTTTTGTCATGATTTGATAAAAAAATATATGAGTTCAGTTTGTAATTGTAGGATGGTACCTATCAATCATTATAATGTGCAAATATTTTTGTATTATGCAGCAAATAATACATGTTAGTTGTGGTCATTCAACCAAAAAATAAATACCATAAGGTGAAATGGTTACAAAACGCACAAAGAACAATGAGAATAAACAGACAAAAATTTGTGGAAGTGATTCGGAATGACAATGAAGTGAGTGGGGAGTGGGGGTACTCGATCCCCACCACAAATAGTTTTTATCCAAATCCTCATCCGCATAGCCTCCGCGGGGACCTCGTAAAATTATCAAAAGTTATTAAAAAATAATTTAAGAATTAAAAATTAAAAATTAAAAATCTAATAAATTCGGTAAAATATAATAGTTTGACTAAAAGAATCATTTTAGAGAGTATAATGTAGGTGTAGGAGCCTCTGTGTGTGAAATCCTTGAAAGAGAAATAAAAATGTAAAAGTACTTACGTTAATATTCTGTAAGGTATGGTAATTGTAATTTCTAAAAGAGATAACTTCCAAAAGGGATAATTTATATATATATATATATATATATATATATATATATATATATATATATATATATATATATATATATATATATATATATATATGGGCAATACAAAAAAGAAGGATAGTTTTAATATAGTTGTAAGGATAGTTTAGCACACAATAGAAGATTAAGTATGTGTAATTCCAGAAAGGGTAGAATTGGGTTTTCATAAAATATTTGTGCTACTTTTGTAAATGAAGTTTTAAGTTAATATCCACTTACCATCTTCTATACCCTCATAGACGAAACTTTTAATTTCTTTTACTATTATGCGGCTTAATGGGAACCTGAAAGGCTCTTGTGCCATTACCGTCTCTGTTCATGAACCAGATCTGTTTGTGTTGCTTCCGATCAACAATGGATGCGCGGGGCGACGCGTTCTTTCGCGACGACGCGTGGCGGGACGGACGGGAGTATCTACTCAACGAAATCATTCGAGTTTACAAACTCAGATACGATTTATTATAGGGGTTTTTCTTCACGATTTTTCCATTGGAATCACGATTAAGCGATGTTAATTTCAAACAGGTACTTATGTTAACCCCTAATGCTAATTTCATATTCGTTAATTTCACATACCAATCGGATCCTCCACTATAATTTGCAATTTGTAATTAATCCCTTGTCATTCAATTGAAGGTCATCTTTGTTTTACAATATTGTTTAACACAACTTTAAAAAGTAATTCCAATAAACTTTTATGGAATTGTTTTGATGAATTAGAAAACAATGTTAAAGTTAGAAATACTGTTTATGTAAAATTTGATTAGTAATGGAATACGGGTTATAATACTGTTATTGAGATATCTTTCGATGAGTTATACTATGTTAAAATTGTGACAACCATAAGGAGTAATATGTGGGGATTGCTAAAAGCATGTAGGTGATTTGAATTTGGAGACAGCTATAGGTCATTTTAGTACTAATCTGTGGTGATTGTTAAAAGCATGTAGGTGATTTTTAAAAGCATAACTATCTTTAATAATCACCGACCTAGTAATATGAATTTCGTCATTGTTAAAAGCTTAACTATCTTTAACAATCACCGACCTAATAGTTGTCTCCTAAATAAAAATTTGTGAAGATTTAATCTTTTTTCTTGTTGAGGGTCCTAATTAATAGTAATAGTAATGACTAGCAGGATAAATATGTCTTTTACTGATTAAAATATTGTTTAAATATCGTTTCAAATCATACACTTAATTGGATGAAATATCCTATATAAATATGTTAAATGCCTTTTTAATATCGAATGGTGGCATTTGAGAATTGTCAATCTCAGGTGTCCAATTTTATTGGTCAATTGAAAAGTGGTTTTAACACATATGTAGTTTTTAGTAATTTGTAATTAATGATTCTAATAAGTATTTTTTTTTAAAAAAATCTGCACATGTAATCTAAGTATAAAATATGTTTCGACCAAAAAAAAAATATAAAATATGTTTTCCTTCTCCGAGCATTTTCTACTTGAGTTTTATGTTTTCCTTCAATGCTCATTTGCTACTATTTTTAAAAACGATATATGTATAATAACCTCTAAGCAATAGAATTGTCTTTGGTTGGGTCCCCTATTTCACAGGAAAAAAAGTAATTCATGAATGTGGAAAGTGTTTGTCCACAAATTCATAATATTGTTTATCCTTTTATTTGTGAATCATACACAACTTACCAATACACAATCTTCAATGGAAGTACCTCGAGTTGTTTTCTGTAAAAACATGGCATCATTGCCTACCTCTAGTTGTTTGAACAATAACCTACCTCTAGTTGTTTTTTGTTAAAACTTGAATCATATACGTGGTTGTGATTTTGAACTCTGAATTTGAAGTTTCCAAACACACAGGTTTAATTGTGGGATTTAGACACTTATGTACATAAAAAAAACGCAGTCCATACGCTTCAGGTATTTAGACACTGTGCATAAATTATTGGTTCTAAAAAATTTGGGATGATGTCGATTTGAAGCTTTGAAGAGATACTTAAATAATATATTTTCTATCTGATAATATCTACATTTGGTTTTTAGATCTCTGAATTTGATGTTTTGATCAAAACTTGAATAATACATTTTCTATCTAATCGTTTCTAACTAATATAGTACTTTGCAGAAAGTCTTCTGCAGAAAATAATACATTGATGAGCAGCCTAAAAAATCATGAATATATTAAAATAATACCCTCTGTTAAAAATGCTGACCGTTTTCCTAAAAGAATCAAACATTATCAACAAAGATTTAAAGGGAATTGAACGAAGACTTAAATGTAATGTTTTCATGTCGGCTAGTGTTTGTTGGAAGAGCCGAAATCCATTTAAACATCGGTAGTTGATGTTTTCGATATATTGAGACCATTGATTTTATTGTCAGGTGACGTGATCTAACGGCTGGGAATGCAGTATGAATGATGTGGCACCCGTGTGGACTTGTAATGCTGAGGTGGATTTAATTGGTGCTGACATATTTTTTGACGTGGCTGATTAGGTGGATGCCTAGGTGTCAGATTCATGGTTATATATAATATAGATAAACTAGTATGAAACCCGTGCGATGCACGGGAAACATTTTTCCTATTATATTAAAATTAAAAATTATAGTGGATAGAAAGTTAATATAGTTATGTTTTAAAATATTATTTCAGTCCTTTATTTTTTAATTTACAAATTTAACTTTAGATTAAATTAAGTTACGTAGGAGAAAAATGTTAAATAATTATATTAGATTATAATACATGCGTTAGGATAATTAATATAAGCAAACTATGATTTAATTCAATAATATATAATTTGGTTTATTGTAATATATAAATACTTCACATTTACTTTGTATGAATAACTGATTATCTAAAATGCTCATAAAAAAAGAAAGTTGAGTATGTATAATTACAAATTTTTAGGTTTCCAGTCGACTTGTTAGTAGTAGGACTATAGACAAAATTAATTTTTTTCCCGTATAAACTGTGTATCATTTGCGCGTAATTGCAAAGACTAATCATTCGAACTGGGTAGGACCACAATGGGCAGCAAGCCAGCAAGCCATTAATTAGAAAGTGAGTGATTTTTTTAAAATTAGTTATTTATTTATTTTTGACAATGAAAAATAAGTTATTTATTAATTAATAAAAAAACTGGGAAGTAGGTGATTGAGACAATTTGTTTAAGCAAAAAAAACAAATACTAAATATTAGTATTTACTTTTTTAATTAGTATATCAATACTTACCGTCAGGTATTGTAAGATAGATTTAGGTGTTAACTTTAGTATGCTTTTTATTTATTTATTTATTTATTTATTATTTTCCACCTAATCATTATCATTATAATAAATATTTTGCCATAATTTAATAATTGACAACTGATTATAATAAATACATTTCCACCTACTAATTATATTTTTCAAGCAGATTCGAATTTTATCTTGTACTTTAATAATTGACTACTTTCCTTCAAAAAAATAATTGACTACTTATTATAATAATTTTCTTTGTCCATAATGTAATTTTTTTTGAAAAAGAAAATTAAGATATTCCTTATTTGAACCTCAGCACATCAGTAAAACACGTATTTCTCCCACATCAAACTTCTCTGAATTTTGTTTTCCTGGGAATGTACACATGAGCGACTTTGTGTTTCAATGATCAGATCATGTACCACAACCCATTTGACGTTGAATTCTAGGTTTTCTACCTTTGTAACTCTGTTTCGTTCTTTACTATTTCAATTTGCAAATGATGGTGTCGCTAAATACATTCATCAAGATTTTGGGCTTTCTTTTTTTGACTTAAAATTGTAGTCAATTGTCAGCCACTTTCACCTCTGTTGCAGACTAATTAGGTTCTGTTTAAGAACTCTAAAAATGTTTCGCAATGTGTGTCTTTGATTTAGTAATAACATGGATGGATATTAGCTTGATTAATGATTTAGATTTAAATTACAACAATCGAATACTGTCGTGTTCACATCAGCTTTAAATTTCCCAAACTAAACAATTATCAAGAGAGTTTGCATACAATTGTGATCAGCTTACTATCACAGGTACGGCGATTGAAATCATTCAAGTGATTTACATTAGAATATGTGTGTCAGCAAATCTCACTCACTTCTTGAATATTTGCCTTTTTGCTTTGTTGTGTCACAGTTGCTAATTGCATTGTTATGTGTTGTGTCACATAACAATACCATAAGTAACACCGGAAGATGGCTATTGTGGTAGTATTTGTATATGGCAATTGGTGCATGATTCATTTTGAAATTTGAATTTGAAATTGAAAGGATCCAAGTCATAAAAATCGAACAATTAGTGTTGCTTGTAAATTCAAATGTTGCTATTCCTAGTTGTGTGGGTCATAATTTATGCATTATGCCATTTAATGAGGGAAATCAGATTTTTATTGCTCATCATCTGTATTATATTTTAATCTAATTTTAATTTTAAAATTTGAAATGTTGTCATTTCTAATAATGTGGTTTTTAATTTTGATATTTAACAGTGGTCATTTAAATTCCAATAATGTCATTTTGTTATTTAGTCAATTTAATTTTTTATTTTATGTTATAGCTGTAGTCTAAAAATGTGAATTGTAAAAGAAGATGAAAATAATCTCAAAAAAAAAAGATGAAAATAATGGAAATGGTTTTCCTGTGATAATTTACAAAAATGTGATTGATTTAATTTAATGTTAAATTTGTATTAAAATTAATTATCAATTGTTTAACATATAACGTATTTTCTTTTGTCTGGACAAGTAGCGAATTAATGATTGGTTGTGGTATTTCTATTGATGTTATTTTTTTTTTTCATATTTTAGACAGCTTCCTTTGTAAGATAGTGGTATAATCAAATTATACAGAGGTAGTGGTAATCAACATTTAGTGATTTGGTTGCTATTTAAATTCGAAATTTGAAAACCTTCCATTCTTTAAAGTGTGGGTTATGATTTCTAGCAGCTAATTAATAGATTGTCATCTACAGTTATTTACATTTATTTTGGTCATAATTGCAGTCTAATTTAGAACCACGTATGCAGCCATGTAAGATGACAACTCAACAAAAGTAATGCCATGTAATCTGAATTTTTACGAATCTGATGTGGATGGTCTCAATGAATGACAACTCAGAATATTGGCCCTTTGGTTCATTTTGGTTTGTATATATAATAATAGATAATAGATAAATAATGAATAGTTGAGATTTCACTGGATTCTCATGTCACTTGAGAGGATCATTTCCCACTCAGTGGTACTTAGATTTCACTAGACTCTCATATCACTTGAGAGGATCCTCTAGTCTCCTAAGTATTCCCTCATGTTATTTTCTCTTATGTTCAATCACAACCACTCATTTATTATGTAAAAGGAGAGAAAATTTATGTTTTTAAAATATTAAAAGTGGAGACTAGAGGATCTAGCGGTGGAGATTAAAAACATAACCCCCTCATGGCTTTTTCCAACACGAGGGAATTCACTCCCGTTATAGTAGTAATATCCCTGGATTTTACAAACGAGAATTTGTTTAGTTGTTGGCTTCAGTTTCTTTTAGTGGATCACTGCTAACTAGAGCTGCCAATGGGTCGGGTTTGGGCCGGCCCGCCCAGGCCCATCGGGCCAAACGATGTATATGGGCAGGGTTGGGCCAGCCCAATATTCGGATGGGCTGCAAATGTAAGGCCCAAGCCCGCCCAACACCAGCCCATGGCCCAATGGGCCGGCCCAATGGGCCCGCCCAACGGGCCACAAATCATTGACTATGTCTAGAACTTCAAACACAAATGTTTGAACTTGCATATCAAGTTGATTTCATATATATGAAAAAAAGGTGGAAAGTTGATATACTGTGATTAAATTCTCATGATATTACCGACTCAAAATTTGAGTTACCAAATCTTATTCGCTTTGCCTCTAATTTATTTGTTTCTTGAGTGTGATTCATTAGGATTAGGATTAGGATTAGATTTGGATGTTGGTTGCCTTTATACCGAATTAGTATTTTTTTTGAAATAGGACAATTTCAATAGAGAAGAAGACAAAGGCATCTCAAACAGTTATGGATCGGTATTTGGTGGTGGTGTTTTTTTTTGAGTCGAATCGCTTCAAGAATTTATGAATGGAGTTGCAGAACAGTTTGAAGAGAAGACGAATGACGATCCGTTAAGCTCCAAAATCGAAGGCGTGAAATAAATAATTGACTTGTCATATTTTGATTGGATAACAGTAAAAACAGTATGTATAGCACTTGTCATATTTTAAAATTAAAAAACAAAAACAAAAAAACAAACGGGCCGGCCCATGGGCCATGGCAGCGCCCGCGTCTTGACTAATAACATCATCGCCCAATCGCCGCCAAAAACATACCGTTGATTTTGGGCTACTATTTTTAGAGCCCAAGCCCGCCCAAAAAATCGGGCCATTGGGCCGGGCCCAAATTGACAGCTCTACTGCTAACCACACCATTGCAGGGGAATGAACAAACTCTTTACCAACTGAGCTAACTTTCATTGACTGTCTCTTGAATTTCTTTTAGTACATTATTATTATTACAAAATAAGTACTTTATTGACTTAAATATATGTTACCCCTCTGCAAATATACTCATTATCCATTTACCCCTGTAAAAATAAAACTCTTAAAAAAGAACTTGCAAATATTAAATGTTTCTAGTTACCCCCTACTGTTAGATTATGTTAACAACGTTAAGTGTATGCTGAAACACTTAATATTTGCAGGGGGTAAATGGATGATGAACATATTTGCAGGGGGTAAATGGATAATTAACATATTTACATGGGATAACATATATTTACGCAGGGGAGTAAATGAATAATGAACATATTTGCACGGAGGTAACATATATTTACACTTAACGCTGTCAACATAATCTAACAGAAGGGGGTAACCGTAAACATTTTATATTTGTAAGGTCTTTTTTAAAAGTTTTATTTTTGCAGGGGGTAAATGGATAATTGATATATTTTAAGGGGTAAAATATATTTAAGCCTACTTTATTATTATTATTTTTTTAAAATGATTACGAGATTACTCGAATATCCTTCTCACATCGAAGTATTTACAATTTTGTTGCTGGATCTAAATTTTTTCCCCTTGTTCGGAGTACAAATTTGCCGAGACGGTGCGGGGCCACTCTGAAACGGCAGCGTTTTCTCCTCTCCATCCCGTTCACGGCAGCGTGAGATCCATTTCTCCACCGGCGATCTCACCTTTACCGTCGGTTCCCGCGTTTACATCTGATCCTTCTCATTCGTTCAGTAGTACAGGCTCTCTAACCTTGTGTAATATAAGGTACACTCAATTGTGGAGAATCTCTACTCTAGCCTTCTATATTTCTCCAAATTCGATAATGTTACTAGATTTGCTTTCAAATGAAATTCAATTACTTGCATCAGAACGTTTTAGATAAGAGATTTAAAGGACACAAAAGCTGAGCTCTGTTTTCGGTTATCTATAGCTGATTAATTAGCATGATTATCTATCTTGGTGAAAGTTCACGCGATTGATTGAATTATATGGATTATTATGTATTGATATTTCAGAATTTAACTGAAAGTAATTTAAATTTTTCAATGTTTGATTTGAAAGTTTTCAAAATGTGTTTGTGATTGAAAGTTTTAGAGAAGTTTTTTTCTCCTGTTTTGCTTTTATCCACTTCAATGTTCTAATCTTAGGAGTTTTTTTTTGACACAATAATCTTAGGAGTTTTAGAACATAGTAGGTTCATGGCTATTTGCTGTCCAATTGCAGCTTATGCTTGTAAACGTGTGACGCAAGAAGTTGATGGCATCTGGTGAAGGTGATATTGGTGGAGTGATGGAGAGTCACACAGAAGTCTCCTCTGCACCTGAGGAGGATTTGCCTGTTGTGAATCATCAAAGCAAAGATGGAAGTAATGTAAATCTTCAATTGGAAAATGGCTTCTCAGATGGAAATGAAGGTCCAGCTGATACTCATGATCAGCTTCTACAAATGGTTGTTGACCTCAAATTTCAGAATGAATTCTTGAAGTCCCAGTTTGAGGGATTTAGCAATGTTAACAATGTACATAGTGACTCTAGTATACAAAAAGATGTTGGTCGCATGGAAGATGAGGAATCTGACATTGTGAAAGAACTCCGGGAAAGGATAGAATCATTGAATAAAGAATTTCTGGAAGAAAGACAAACAAGAATTGCATCGGAAGAAGCTTTGAAGCACCTTCAAATGGCATACTCAGATGCAGAAGCAAAAGCCCAAGAACTCTCCGAAAATCTTGTAGAAGGTGTGGTTATGCTTGTAAACCTCTATGAAATAAACAAAGTCATACATCAATCATGAATTTACATATTTAACTTTCATTGAACATTCTTTTACTTTCTGTTGTTACTTGCTTGGTAGCCAATTCCATCTCCAAAACCAATTCTTACAGCTGGAGATTGGATTGGTTCTGTGTCAAAGTTTAAGGTTGATACATCATACAAATCTAATCAATTATTTAGTGGGTGCTAAAGTCATACTGGCACAAGGGAGTTAATGTTGTTCTTGAAGGCTTTATCTTCGTTAGAATGAATGCATTGTGTTACTTTTTTTGTGTAGCTCAAAAGAAGTTGGAACATGAAATAAAAGAGCGTGAAGAGAAGTACTCTGAACTTGACTCCAAGTTTAATAGGCTTCACAAACGAGCAAAACAACGTATTCAAGAGATTCAAAAGGTGAAATGTTGCTATATTATTTTCTGGCTTGTTAATGTTTTTATGTTGATAATGTCTATATTTCTTTGAAGTATAGCTATTAGCTACTTAGTACTTAACAATCTCTTATCACAATTTATTAGGCACTTTACTGTATTATTTTATATGTACAATTAATTCAGAAGCGGGTTAATTTTTTTTTGGTTTTGGAAAAACCATTTACAGGAAAAAGATGATATTGAGGCTCGATTTTCTGAGGTAAATGAATCTGCTGAGCGAGCATCGTCCCAACAGTCAGCATTGCAACAAGAGTTAGAGCGCACAAGGAAACAAGCAAACGAGGCATTGAAAGCCATGGATAATGATAGGCAACAATTAAGAAGTGCAAACAACAAGTAAAGCCACTAACTTAGTTTTTATCATCATGATTGATAAGCACATCCATTACTTAGAAACTTGTATATCTTTAGGTGTGTGTCAGGAGATGCACGTTCTTATTTATTTTACATCATGGGACCGAGATGTGTAAAAGTGAGCCATGCTTATTATAGGAGTTCACCCAAACCTTATGGTTGTTTACACGGCAAGGAAAGTGAGCCATGCTTATTATAGGAGTTCACCCAAACCTTATGGTTGTTTACACGGCAAGGATCAAACCACAACTACAGCTATTAAGGTTTTTTGTTTTAAAAAAAAATTAAGGTTTTTCTTTAAAAAAATAATTATGAAATGTGAAGAAACACACCCCACCCAGGAAATTTGTCTTAGGGGTTCAGTCCATAGGCATGTTTGATATTAGTATACTTTCCAAAGAATTCCATTTTCTCCTGTTTATAAAGAAAGTTAATGATTTTTTTTCTAAGATAGCACATTAACCCCTGATCTCATCTGATGGGCTCTATAGGAATCATTAGGAAGCAATCTTATGTCAAATTGATCTTAAATTGTTTCCTGGAAGCTTGCTTTAAATACCTGCCTCTAGTTTAACAAAATCAAAATGTTTTTGATGGGTCTAAACTAGTTATAGATTAATAGAAAAAGAGAATTCAAAGTACTGATCCTGCTTGTAATTATTAGTTCAAAAATATTTGTTTCCCAGACTTCGAGATACCATTGAGGATCTACGTCGTTCAATGCAACCTAAAGAGGATGCTCTTGAGGCATTGCAATTGTCACTTGCAGAAAAGGAACAGGTATAAATATCCATTTATTTTAATTGGGGAGTTTTTATTTGATTTAGATCTTCTGTATGAATAATATATTTAATCTTCCCGATAATATTATGTCTTTGTATCTTGTGGATGTTTGCATATTTAACTTAACTCGTTACACTATTTTTGGTTGTAAATTAAATAATTGACACCTTGCATTTTATTAACTAAGTTACTTAGCATATATGCTGTTTTTCCAGACTTATTTATACTGCCTCTGCTCAACAACAGATTTGTATTTAGGCCAAAATATATTACTATATGTTTGTGAACTTTTTCATGGAATGGTGTTCCAGATTGAGAATTCTTTTTTATCTTCTTATGCAATATGTTAGGAATTAAATCTTTCTTACCAAACTTTAGGTGCTTGCTTTGTGTTTTTCTCCTCTTGATTAAAACAATTTTGTTGACTTATCAGACTTTTTTTGCAGAAATTTTGTGGTATTTTAAATTCTTGTATTCTATTAATGCTGTAAATTTTCTCTGCATTAGTGGCTGTTTCATGATACTTGTGTATTTCTGTTGTTTTGGTAGCACATCACTTATGAGTAGTTCTGTAACTCTGTTCTTTGGAAAATATACTAAAATAAAATTTGACATCTTAGATGTTGGAAGATATGAGAGGGTCGCTTCAGGCTGCTGACGAAAAAAGGCAGGCTGCACTAGCTGAGCTCTCAGCTAAACATCAAAAGGTACGTGTTCATTTTTCAGGAGGATGCCATATTCTCGTGTCTTCTTTCAACCCTCATCAAATTCCTTCTTTTACTGAAAAAAAGGTTATATTTTGGACTATGTGTTTTGAGTCTAGTTGCCCTATGGCTTAAATTCAATGTTTGTTTCCTGCAGAATATAGAGAGATTGGAGGTTCAACTCAATGATGCATTGTCCGATAGAAGTAAGGCAGCTGAATCCATTTCTTCACTGCAGGTGAGTTTTATGATCACACTTGTCCATACTCGGCATGGTTCAAGAAGTGGGGAAAATGATACTGCAAACTTGAAAATAATGTTTCATTTGTTTGCGAGGGGGATTGAAGAGGCATTGATAAGTGATAACCATACGTTAATAATTATTCAACATAGCGGTATTTTTTATATCATGCTTAACTTCCTTAGTGAGTAGCTTAGCTCTCGAAAACCAACAATCAATTTAAGTTTTCTAAAGTTTAGACTTTACTTTCAAGCATTTGCTAGGCCTGGAATTAATCTGATCTTGGAGGATGAGCTCCATTGGCTGATAGGTTTCTTTTTCTTAAACATTCCATTCACGTGTTTTGCCTTACTTGCATATTTGAGTTTCCTTTAAATTCGTTCTGAACATTAAATTTAGAGTCCCTGGACTCATTTTATTGGTGATAATTAAATTAACTGTCACTAAAGTATATCTTCTTTTTTATGTATTAATTAGTGGTGCTGATCTTTTATCCCAAGAGAATTATCTGATGCCAATCACTTCTTATATATAAATACACGTGTTTGTGGACATACCAGAAGTTTACGGCGGATGGGCTAACCATGCTCTACCAACTGATGCCTCCAGGTTCTCGTTGCAGAGAAAGAATCTAGAATTGCAGAGATGGAGGCAGCATCAACTGGGGAAGCGGTACGGCTCAGAGCAGCAATGGAAAGGGTGAAGGGGGAGCTTTCTCACCTAAAACAGGAGCATGTATGGTTCCATATTTAAATACGTATAAATTAGTGATTCATTGTGTGCTGAGCTCTCTTCCTCCTATCTCTTCTTCTCTCCTTAAGCAAAAATGTTCTTTTTGTTGTGATATCTTATAATATGTAATTATGTATACCTGACATACTTTTGAATTTTGTCATTTGAACCACAAACTAAATGAGTTCATAATGCATATATCCAATTTTAAAAATAAAATAAAATAAAACAGGTTGCAATTTTTTCGTATAGTAAGCTTGGATCTGCAAATAACTTCCAACAAAACTGTTTGAGGAGCATTTTTTCACTTATTCTAATCAATTTTCCGTGTTGGGTACAAACATTTTTACTTGAAACTTCAGGAGTTGCAATTTATTGGTTATCAGTGATCATGTTTATGCAATTTAGAATTTAGATAATACATTGACTTCTCCATTACATGGTAGACGGATGAGTTAACTAATTATTTGGTTGAGCTATCCCTTAAATATATGCTCATACAATCAGGAGTGAAATCACCCAAGATGCATTGACTTGTTTTAAGTATGTTAACTGCAAATGCATGTGCTAGATGATCAAATCACTAAATTGAGTTATTGTATGATATTCATCTTACTGAAGATGGTCTTGAATTTTCCCGTTTGTTAGTTTAATGTAATCATTGTCGTAAATGTTCTGTTCCTTTATATGCGGAAGAAAATTGTGGTTATGGCCAGTTTAAAGAGAAATTTTTTGATGGAATTTTTTTTCGTAAGTATTTAAATAGAAACTTATTGCTTTGTACTTTTGTTATATGGTTGATTTAATCAAAGCTTTGGTGTGTTCAGGAAAAAGAAAGGGAAAGCTGGGAGATTGCATCTCAGGCACTTAAAGCAAAGCTCGAAACTGCTGAGAGCAATTGTATCCGTGCAGAAGTTGAAGTAGCAAAAATAAGAAGTACATATTGATCTTTCTATAAGATTTTTCATATTTATTTCAAAATAGTTTTTTATGTTTTTGACAATTGGCCAGGTCAGCTTGAATCAGAGGTATCTGCACAAGCCAAGATCCTCAGTACGAGAGATGCTGAATTGTTGGCTGCAAAGGAAGAGGTTCTAAATAATCTTCCCTTACAAATTAGCTGGCAGAAAATTAAACACAAATTGATTTGGGTTTTATTTTTTTGCGTGTCTCTGGCTCTCTGCATCTTAAAGAATGCCAATAGTTTTGTCTCAAGAAATTGTTATTTGTCAATGAAAAACACTTGGAGGAAAAAAAACTTAATTATAATATTATATGCACTTTATATTTATATAGGACTTAACTAAAGGTTTGTGCGCATCTGCTCTATGATGGGTTTTTTTGTCTCTGCAGATCAGCTGTCTTGAGAGGGAATTTTCTTCGTACAAGGTTCGTGCGCATGCACTTCTTCAAAAGAAAGATGCAGATCTGGCAGCAGCTAAAGACTCTGAACAACTCAAAGCTCTCGAGGAGGCTCTTAAAGTACATGTTTATCATAGTCTTATGAAGAGGACATTTGTAGATTAGTATATATATTAATCTTCAATCACATTTTTACTGTCTACAGGAGGCTGAAAATGAAGTATTATCAATAACAGAAGAAAGGGATAAAGTTCTTCAAGATCTTCAATCTGTTATGGCTAATCATGAGAAAGAACTTGCAGAAAGGTGTCATTATTATTGACAAATCTTATGGCTAATCACAAATAACCGATGTTGTGAAAAACTTGCTTTTTCCCATTGATTTGTGCCATGGTTTGGGGATTAAATATGGCGTACACTAGTATTTAACTTGCAGAAAGGTGTCATTATTATTGAAAAATCTTATGGCTAATCACAACGTATTTTATGAATTTCAGAGACACAACCCTCGAAAATGCCAAGCAACAGATAAGGAGCTTAGAAATAAAGCTTGACTCAGTTAGTGCTCAACACCTAAAAGAGAAGGAGGAATGGGGACTGAGCCTTCAAAATGTAGAAGAAACGTGGAGAAGTAATATGCACTACTACTTGGTTAAATAGTTGCTTATACCTTATATTTCGTTGATTTTCTTTTGTATGAGTTTGGTACCAAAAGACCAACTTAAATCAAACTTTGCAGTCAGATGTGAGGCAATGAAGGCCGAAAATGAAGCAACTGCTGCAGAAGATATGCAAAAGGAGTTGGAAGAGCTCAAACAGCGATGTAAAAAACTGAAGGTAATCTGCAATTGCTAAACCCGTGCTTGGACTTTATTCTCCCCTCTAGTTGTGATTGTGATCTCCCCTCTAGTTGTGTTTTTGCCTTTTTTTGGCGCTAACAAAATCTATGACTTGTAGGAAGAACATACTTCATTTCATGATCTTGCTGATAGAATGATTGAGGACAAAGACCATGAAATATCCAGACTTTTAGATGAAAATAAGAATCTTCGCCAGTCTCTTCAATCAAGACCACGCGTATGATTTTTCATCTGTTTTCTTGATATTTTGAAAATTAAAACATTCGCATAGACTAAACATTTCCGGAATCTTGCGTATTTATTCTACTGATGTCTCAATGCTGTCACATGCTATCAGGTCGAACAAAATGATAATTACAGCACAGGTATTACTTTACTTTTATTGTAGTATGACACTATATTTTCCACTCGCAGAGTTTCCTTAAAATTTCCCTCGAGATTATGAATACTTGTTCATGTTGTTTCTATAATCATAAGTCAATCTTACCGGTGATGAGTAACACTTCAACTGTTATGTACAGCCTTGCATAAATTGGATTCAACTTATTTAAGTTCCTCAGCAGCAGAACAGCAAATTCTGGTATAGCATTCTTCATTTCCAACTTAATTCCATTATGGCTGTAATACGTTTTAACAATACTTTTTTAAAGTATCTACTATCTAGTTAGATTGTAGTTATAGGCTTATAGCAATTTGGTCAGTTATGAGAAAGGAGATACAAATGTTTTAGTTGCCTCAATAACAAGACCTGAAACATCCATTTTTCTATCGTGTGTGTGAGTGTGTGTGTGTGGGGATGAAACTGAAAGAGGGATATATTTTTATTCTGCATATATAAGACTGTTTCTTTCTGACCCTCTTGCATCTATTTAGTATAATTTGGAGAATCCATCACTGCATCTTTTTTTGATAGTTGTCATAATTTCAGATTTTGGCTAGACAACAAGCCCAAAGAGAGGAAGAGCTAGCGCAGTCTCAGCGCCATATTTTAGCTCTTCAAGTATGTCTTGATCTCTTTCGAATATTCATGTCTAATTTCTCCCGCATCCCCCTTTTTCTGTAATATATATATATATATATATATATATAATACTGCTAATTCAGGAAGAAATTGAAGAGCTTGAACGTGAGAATCGCCTCCACAGCCAACAGGTATATGTGTGTGAGGGAATTTCTTAAGATTATAGTTATATTTTTCCATATAAAGGAATGAAATGAATAGCAATGAATAGCTCGACAAGCAAGGTCAATGATTGTTTCTTCAATTGGAAACCGAATTTTTAAGGTGATTATGTTAGTAGATAAATTCATTTGACAAAAAAATTCAATACCACGGTATGGATTTAAGGTGTCAAGGACAGACCAGAAGGGCAAATGATGTTGCTAATGGCAGGATCAGGATAAATAGCTTAAAATTGATATATTGGCCAATAGTCTAAAATGATCGTTAGAAAAGGCTGTGGAGTTAAACTTGAATTTAAGGACTCTTGTGGTGGTGCATTGACTGTTTGCAGTTTTCAACAATTGATCCCCCAACCGTAGCACTTAATTTTGCTCAAAAAATTATAGCCTTCCATTGTTCTGATGAATAAAGAAGACTATATACTTAATTGGAAAGCTAAGTTGTGTAAATCCAGAAAGAGGAGAATCTTGAAAACCCTCTTTCAACTACTCTTTTCGATTATCAACGATGGAATCGTCCATTGCGATATATAAAAAATGATAAATTTTCAACGTGCTTGGAGAGCCTATTGATAATTTAGGTCCTGTAGATACTCGCACAACATCTCCTATTCATAGATCCGCGCCTGCCTTTTCCTTCCATGAGATCATTGATTTTCTTACTGGAGGTAAAGATCTTCTGCTGATACTCTTTGAACTACAATTTTCAGATAGCAAAATGTTATCGTGCTACATCATATTTATATTTGTGACTACTTACAAATAAATAAATAGATAAATGAATAACCTTTGAACTGGTGATTCAAACTATTTAATTTTAGTTACGCGGGTTAGCATAATGCATATATCAACCTACGCACATGAATTTCCAAATATTATTACTGTAGGAGGCAATGTTAAAGGATGAGCTTCGCAATATGGAAAGAGCAAAGAAAAGAGAAGGTGTTGATCTGACATATTTGAAAAATATTATCTTAAAGCTTCTTGAGACAGGTACTAAATGTTTATTTAAAAAAAAGTTGAGAGGTGCCCTTTTTTTCCTTATCTCCTTTGCATTTTCAAGATATTAGTTTTCTCTTGGTTATAAAAGCTAAAAAGAAAAACTGGCCTAAATCCTTACAAACAAATCACCTTTTCTAACTAATAGTCTAATATTGAGAAGCAAGTTTAATTGATATAAATATTTTATTTTGACCAGGTGAAGTGGAAGTATTGCTGCCAGTTATTGGTATGCTGCTTCAGTTCAGTCCAGAAGAGGTAATTTCGTCATCATCACCTTACGTTGCATCCCTAAGGCTCTTATTTGGTACAGATAGGATGCAAATTTATGTTTGACGGGGGGTGGGGGGCATAAACTTGTGACAGTTAAAGAGATACACTTTATGCAATGCCATTAAATCTACTAAATTAATTCAAGTGTTTTTATTGGGAAGCACTATGATTTGATTTGCAAAACATTTGTATATGACTGAATATCCTCCAGTGAGATGTAGGGTCATCAGTGGGCACTGATATATATATATATATATATATATATATGAAAAATATCTCATAATATTTTAACAACATTGAAGAAATGTTGAGATGTTATAAACATATTTTTCAGTGTAATAAGAGTTTGAAATAGCAAATTCTAGGGTGGATGGATCACTTACAATATAGTAGTCCAGGTGGACCGATACTTAATAATCGTTTGAGTCTCTGACGACATTGAGGCCGCCCTCTAGAAGTAGAACTTTACGGTCCAGCATGTCCTTAAGCTGAGATGGTGATCTGGTCAAGTGTCATTTCGACAAATACAAGGATAAATGATTATTATGAGTGCCTCAAAACTCAACTTACATTCATTTTCTCTTATTTTTGTCGAACTAGCACCAATCAAGACATTGTATCAGCTGTGGGGACGGTTTTCAGGTATCAGTTCACATTGACCACAACATATCATAGGTGGTCCACCCTAGAACCCGTCATTTCAAATTGATGTCCAAGTATTTAATTGGATGATCAGTAATTGCTCAAAACAGTATGTTTCATGCTTCAAAAAAATTTCCTGCTTTACATTTCTTTTGTCTCCCCATAATTATCCTAATATAATGGTGTCCCTTGGAAGAGTTGAAGTCATTTCTTAATAGTTTTATAAGTTGCAGCAATTTATTTTAGTGCCTAATCGAATGCAAGTAAATTATTTTTAATCAAACTTTCAGTTGTGTTTATTTATATGAATGAAAGGAAACAATTCCCTGCTATTTATTGCAAGTGCAGATTCGTAAGTGTCAACAGACATATCAAAACTCAAAAGATGTTCCACCAAGTCCTGCAAGTGAACCTCCAGGATCTGGCTTATCTCTTTTCTCAAGATTCTCATTTTCTTAATGGCATTCCTAGCAGTGTTGGAGAATTCTTTTGTTGATGTTAGAATGTCTGCTCCTGCCACCCAGCTTGAGTGGACTATGTTTGCTTACTCACTGTTACTGAGAAAGCAGGTTTGTATCTGTAAATTAGAAATAGAAAATCTTCGTTCTGGAAGTTTTTGAAAGCTGACAGGCTGTAAAGAAACATATCTGGATAATATACAACGAATATGACAACAGGGCGGGAGAACTCAAGGGACGTTCCGCCTGTTATGCGACCGAGGGAGCAACAATATAATTCATTTTTTATCATTAAATATGTTGGTTAAAAGTTATTACTAGACAATTGTATCATATTTTTTGATATATGAATTTTCAATTTGGCAATGCCAATGGAATTAGAATTGTCCTTTTGAGTTCAGACTTAATAGCAAATCATAATAGTAAGGGATTTTTAGTAACACCAAGTTTTCATGAAGAATTGCATTTTCATGGGTGCATTAGAAACCATTTTTATTGCATTATGATTAGCCAGAGTTCTATTGTTATATGCTGTTAAGTTGCTCAATCTAGTCTTGCTCAACTGCTTGTGCTATAGCTTGATGCTGCAGGCTGTTGAACTGCTGCTTGGTAACATGATGTTACTTCATACTATAAGCACTTGATTTCCTTGTGGAAAGGATTGGATGGATGTCAAACCAATGTTAAAATAGAATATCTGCACTTAGATAAGTTACATTCATTAATTATAATAAAATGAAGTTCTAAAGAGAATATGCCATGCGTAAAAATGGCCTAAATGAGGTTCGATGCATATAAAGTGATTTGCCAACATTGAAGCTAAACATCCTTCCTATCCTACTCGAGCTAAAGGTTACCAAGAATTGAGGACAGAAAAGCTCAGCCAAATCTAACTAAAAATTATTGCAAGATAAGAGTGTAAAACATTTGAAAACCGCAATACTAAGCACGTTTCGTTTTACGGTGTTGAAAATTGATTTTGATTGAAAATGAATCGAAAGTACAATAATTTATATTTGAAACATTTACATTAAAGTGAGTTGAAGAAGGTCGAAACTCTAAATTTTATGATTATTTTTACTCTTATAAAAGCGAATCCAAACATCTAATTCGAAACCCTGGAGTGTGGTTGAGCGGTTGGGGTTCATCCTCTCTTAACCAAGTGTCGAGGGTTCGATCCTCGTCTTAGGTATGAAGCAACTTTAAATCCGCAGTGCTGTCTCACTTTCGGCGGTGTCTAATCCAAATGAGGATTAATCACTGTGTTCGATGGTGAGATACCCTAATCTGAAAAAAAAACATGATTCGAGACAAATAAATAGGAATGACATTGCAACATGAATTAGTTTTGTTTGATCAATTTTGCGGGCTTTATGTTCTTTCTTCACCCATGTGACTTTATTTTTGGCCTTTACTTCATCATATAAATTGTGTGCAACTTCGTAATAAAGGACTTGTGGAAAAAACAAATCTATTCTACTTTTAGTTTTAAAGGTCTTCCTTCCCTTAACCTTTCTAGTGTAGATAACATGGTAGTTTGTAGATAACTTACCGAAAAAAATTCAAATCCATGGATACAATGACGTACAACAATGTGTACATAATTTACCACAGTATTTTGATTCAACGTACAATGTGCACATACTCAGGAGGAACTTTTTCTTCCCTCAACCTTTCTATATCACAAGGTAAAGTAAATCAAGGCCATCCATAACAATTGAGAGACCCTGTGCAAATCTTAAAATTTTGACCCTTACTTTTATCAAAATAGGCCCCTCAGTGACAGAGTTTTACATAATTTACTATGGAGCCAAAATCATAAACCTTGAGGTAAATGTAGTTTTGCATTATTTATCACAGTAATTCAATTTCATACCAATACAAACTTGAGGTAGGTTATAACACCAATAAATCGAACCTAAATAGTTCACTTCTGAATTCTGATAATGCTAAAGAGTACAAATGAAAACACCACCTGCCAACCCAATTTGAATATCAAACATGACACTCAAAAATGAAACAGGTAGAAATCTGCCCAAAGAAAGCAGCAATAAAAAAAGACCAAAAACAAAAACTGACAGAGACATTTTTTAATCATTCTGTTTAGCAGAGAAATACTAAAACAAAAGCTAATGTAATGTAATAGACCAATTCAACTGTTTCTGGCAGACACATAGAATCCATTCCTCATCTAACCATGCCTAGCTTGAAAATCCTTCATAAAAGCCACCAACTTCTCAACACCAGCCAAAGGCATAGCATTATAAATTGAAGCTCTCATACCACCAACAGACCTATGTCCTTTCAACTGAACCATTTTTTCCTTAGCAGCTTCCTTAATAAACTCACCTTCCAATTCACTTTTCTCCAAAGTAAATGGCACATTCATCAAAGACCTCACTGAATTTCTCCACAGGACACTTATAAAAACCATTACTCTCATCAATAGCATTATACAAAATCTCACCTTTCTTCTTATTCTTCTTCTCAACTTCCACTAAACCACCTTGTTCCAACAAATCCTCAAAAACCAAACCACACATATAAATTCCATAACAAGGTGGTGTATTATAAAGTGAATTGTTATCATCATGTATCTTATAATCAAGCATCACAGGAGTAACCTTCTGAGCATTTCCAATCAAATCCTTCCTTATAATCACAATAGTTACACCAGAGGGTCCCACATTTTTCTGGGCCCCAGCATATATAACACCAAATCTTGAAACATCCACTGGTTTTGAACAAAAATTTGATGACATATCAGCAACTAAAATCCCACTTGCATTTTTAGGGTTAGGGTAATCTTTAAACTCAACCCCATGAATAGTTTCATTTGCACATATATGCAAATATCTAGCATCTGGGTTTTGTTCCAAATCATCAAAAGATGGAATCTTTGTATACTTTTCAGATTTCCCAGACCAAATAACTTTAGGTTTACAATACTTTTGAGATTCCTTAATAGCTTTGTCACCCCATGAACCAGTAACAACGTAATCAACGGTGTCTTCAGGGGTGCAGAGATTTAACGGCACGGCGGCGAATTGAGTGGTGGCGCCACCTTGAAGGAACAAAACGGAATATTCCGATGGGATCTGTAAAAGGTTACGGAGATCTGATTCAGCTTTTTGGATAATGGAGAGAAATTCTTTACCTCTGTGACTCATTTCCATGACGCTCATTCCAGATCCACGCCAGTTGTAGAGTTCTGATTGGGCTTTGAGGAGGACATTTTCCGGTAAGATGGCGGGACCGGCGGCGAAGTTGAAGACACGATCTTGTGATTGGGTGTGGGTAGGTGTACGGTGGGCTTCTAATTGGGTTGTGCATTTGATTGATATGGGTTTGTAGGAAATGGAGGTGAATGGAAAAGGGTTGCTTTTGATTTTGTTGGGGTTTTTGAAAAGGTTGTTGGGGTTTTGGAGGAGACGAGTTTGTGGTGTAGTTGCCATTGACATGCTCACGGTGAGGGTGGTGAAGTTTTTTTTTTCTTCTTCTAACACAGACAGAGAGTGAGAGAGAGAGAGAGATCTAGCAGAGTTTGTCGTTTTATATATAGAGAGAGGTTTGGTGTAGATTTAGGGTTCATTTATATTGAGTCACGGATGTCACGTTCACAATTCCTCAGAATTCAAATTAAATTTGATTATTATTTATTTATATAAAAAATTTAATTCAGATTGAATAATGTTTTGACACATGTTCGGGTAAAATACTATTTTATATACAATGTTAGTAGGAGAGAGAAGAATATTAACACACTTATTCGGTATCTTTTAGTTCATTAACTAAGCTACATACTTGATCCCACTTGGTCGCTTGTATTTACTTAAAATTTGATAAATATTTCACTAATTTTTTTTTTGATATTGAATATTTCACTAATTTAATATCAACGCACCACAAACATGATGTGGTACAAGTGAAAGATATCGAGTTTCTTTAATTATTTGGTCTTTGGTTCGATCTCCGATCAGTGCGTATGAGAAAATATTTGTTGAAGAATATTATGTTGACAACTTAATAATGTGGGAAACGACCCAATGGCTAATCTACCTTGAGACACATGAGCCGACCCGATGCTTCTAGGTTCGATTCTCAAAGTGAACAAATTTTACGAAATTCAATCCTTTAAAAATTAGTCTTTTGTTTAAAACGTTAGACCTATGTGAGTTTACATTTCAACGGGCATGAGTTTAAGTTATGTTGGCTTTATTATCCAAAATTTTCAAGAGTAATTTGGAATTTCCCTAATAAAAAAAATTGGTCATTTGAAAAAAAAAGGTCAAAACTCAAAATGGGATCGACTACTAGTGCAATTTGCCAAAGGTGGTTGGTGGAAAAAGTAGGTGGGAGAGTAGAAAAGAGGGAGTGAGCTGTTTGTTTATTTATTTATCCTTTTCTGCCTTTTCCAAACCTGACGGCGCACCAACTCCTTGAGGTAAAGTGACAAATACTTATCATAGTAAGGATTTTTTAGTCACCGATACTCCTTCCGTCTCATATTAAGTGTCATCTTTAAAATGTTTCTCTTTCTTAAATTATCTGTCATTTTAAAATTTCAATACTACATTTATTATTACTTTTCAACAATACTCTTACTTTAGAATATCAATAATCATGCCGTTGATTCAAACAAGAAAAGTGTAAGGGTATTTTAGTCCTACCACATTTTTTTACCATAAAAGTTAGCATAACCAATCATTTTCTTAATACCCGCGCATAACCTTAAACGACAGTTAATATGAGACAGAGAGAGTACTAAATATCCAGTGACCATTATATAATAATTCAATTGTTAATATATATTAGCCATAATTTAGTTATATGACCTAGGATCATGGGGTTCAAAATTATTTCTTAAGTACAAAAAGAATTTCGGAATTTCAGAAAAGAATTTCGGAATACTCAAAATGGTATTGACCCAGTACTAAAAGAATTTCGGAATTACCTCACTTGTGAGGTAATTCCGAAATTCTTTTAATTCGAAATCCGCCCCCCCTTTTTTTCTTTTTTTAATTATTAATTTTTTATTTACATTTTCCTTGTTTTTACATGTGGCGAGTAGTAGCAGCATGCATGGTGTAAGCGAGCGAGTCTTTGAAACATCTTTGGAGAGTCAGACGATCCCTTATCCACCCATTTCGGGTAAAGCTCCATCTGTGGACAGGATCATACGGGGGTTGCTGAGGTATCAGAATCGGGCGCAGACTTTTTGGCAGGCTAGTAGAGACGCAGCCTACCACGACGAGTGCGATCCTGATTACCTACCTTGGTACAGTCAGGTATCCAGGGTCCGTCTTACTCCGGTCACATTTAGACATTTTGGACCCGTAGTTGTATTTGACTTATTTGTATTTGTACTCGTATTTCATATTGGATATTTTATATATTTTGACGTATTTTAGATCATATATGACGTCTCTTTACTCGTATATCGTAACGCTTTTGTATTGTTATTTAAATCGTAAAGCGTTCGTATCGTATTTTAAAAATAAAACGCACGTAAATGACAATTTAATATACAAATTTTTTAAAAACAAAAAATTTAAAAAAAAAAATTTTAAAAAATCGAAATTACCTCATATATGAGGTAAATCCGAAATTCCCAAAGCCAAACCCCCTTTTTTTGAACCGAATTTACCTTAAATTGAGGTAATTCCGAAATTCTTCAATTTTTTTTAAAAATTCAGGGGCATTTCTGGGTTTAATGGGGTTTGGGAGAGAAGGAGGGGGGGTTGTGGAAAAAAACCCTTTTTTCAGGGGGTTCAAGTGAACCTCCTCCAGGACACACGGGTCCACCACTGATAGTATCTCACGTCCATAATATACAAACTCCTACATCACACTAACTAGAGAAGGACATTGAAATCAACAATTCTTGTTTAGTAATGATAAAATTTGGGTAAACCGATGTATCTCCTGCTGCGCAACTGTAGAGACTAATCCTCCGAAGTACTGAGATCCATTTAAGGGGTTGACATTTCCCTCCAGGTATTTTTCCATACACCGGTTAGGAATCAAACCCATAACCAAATTGTTGACCTGTGGTCCGGACGTCAGAGGAGAGAAATAGTTTTTTTGTTTAAGAGTTACTCTCCAATATTGAAACCTATTAAAATCTAACTATTAACAAGTAAGAGTCCCCCATTGGCATTGGGAATGCTCTCAACTCTTCATCTAAAATGCATATAAACTTTTTACTCTATTTTGATGATATAGCCTCACACTAGGTGAATTGTCACACTAAGTGACCCATGAAATGCCAACACTCTATGGTATACTCCTCAAATTTGACCATTTTTCTCTTTTCCCTCTCCCACCCCCAGACCAGACTATCTCTCTATTCACATAACTCTCACTCTCACACGATTATTTTCTTTCCTCACCAGCCACCCCTCTCACAAGGTTAGGTAAATGGGTATACATCTAAATCCAAAGAAGATAGGCTTTTGTCAAGAAATATATTAATGGAGAAATCAACAACTAACTGACACCAATTAGTGCCAGATAAATGTTAACCACATAAAAGAGAAAGTACTTTTAACAATATTAACCAAGAAAATTAGCCATGATGAATGGTAACTAGCACATCAAAGTTGCAATTGACAATAATACACCCAACCAAGGATGCTTCCTTGATAGAGCTATATATCTCTAGTAGAATATGAAATGGTCAAGTACAATCTATCTCTACTAGCTGCAATGTATACAGCTCAGTGCACTAAATACGGTGTCAAACAATGGAGTAAAACATGTGAGTGCCACATCAACTACTCAGAGTCAGAGGATAAACTAATTTGATTGATAGTTAATCAAATTAAAAGCTTAGAACGAATGAAACTTTTTGTATCTATCATTTCCATATTATGTTGAACAGAGATACAGATTAAAATGGACAAGTTATGTTCAATTAGAACATTAAAGAAAGATTGTAACCAAAGAATAGAACATTAAAGAAAGATGACTTGAGAATCAACCAGAGCAACACCACCACATCAGAGGATTTCAGAATCCTATAGCCTATCCCATCCCAATTGCAACCCAAGTTGCTAGCATGTGCATACTTCTCTTAACTCAATTATGAAAGTCAAATGTTGTTGTTGTTGTTGTTATTGTTGTTGTTGATGTTACGCCAAGCTAGTTTTCCAGAAGAAAATGAGCTGGTTCACATTTTGCAGTATAGTTATATTTAGATGTACAGTACTTTCTATGTGCTCCTGTAAGTTTCCCTGTCCCAGCCTTCTGATGAAAATCAACCATTAAACTAGAGCACTCACTGTAATAAGTCACAAATAAGCAGAATCATTCATTATTTTTACCATGTTGAATACGATAAATCGGAACATAAGAACTGAATGTGCTTACAATAGTTGATCCTCTGAGTAGTTGGTGTGCCATTCACATGTCTTACTCCACTGCTTCACACCATATATAGTGCATTGAGCTGTATACACTGCAGCTGCAGCTAGCAGAGATGGATTGTACTTCAACATTTTGTATTCTACAAGAGATAGCTCTATCAAGAAGAAAGCTAGTAGCTCAAGCTGTTTCATTGTGAGAAAGATAGTTGTTAGAATATCGTGTAAATCAATATGATTAACTGACACTGCGTGTATAGATTCATGAGAAATACTCATTTGTAACTATAAATAGAGACAATGTGTATGGTACTCCCTTCGTTACAGAATATAAACAAAAACTGGTCAACAGAAGTTGATATATCTGGTTCAAAATTTGGAACTAGATACATCAACTTCTGTTGACCAATTTTTGCTTATATTCTGTAACGGAGTACGTAGTATTACAACTCGCAAATAGAAAAAGAATGCATGAAAATGTTTGGATGAAATATGAGTACTGACTTTTTTGTCGGCTTGAGCAGCCTTTAGGAATCTTCTAACAAAAACATATGCTGTTGGCACAGATATGTTAAATTTCAATGCATTGACCATCAACTTCTCCTGCAAGTTTAGACACACAAATCTCAATTAGTGGCTCACAAAAGCTAAAGATTAAAGGTTAATTATTATTTGTCAATAATAAAGCAAACAAATGTACCATTTCCAGAATTTCTTTCCTTGTGTATGCTCTATCTGATATAAGAATCAGATCGCTCACTACAGGCACAGAAACTTCCTCATATTTGCATGCCAATAGCATGGCAACTAGACCAACCAATTGAAGTTTTTTTCTGATTACCGTCTCCTTTTCCAAAAATCTATCTATAAGATTGACTGTGAGAAACAGTGTCTCTTGCATGAGATCAAATTTGTCATGCACCTGAAATGTTAGGAGAAATTATTAGTTAAAATAAAAAAAAAAATCAATGCATTTTTAAGGCATAGTGATTCAGAAGGAACATTGAATATACCTCAATAAGCCAGTCAATAAGTATTGCCCTCATTCTTTCATTAATGTCAAATTGTTTTGCCATATAATTTGGCAAGACATGGCCAGTACTCTGCAATGTAATCAATATTGTTAGTTGTCAAAATTTGATGGAAAGCAAACTATAATAGTTGACAGGTTAGAATTCAACCACCATATTTGGAGTTAAGAACAATACAAATGATCATATAAGTTTTTAAAATTAATAATTAATAATTTCAAATGTACCTCCATTTTTTTGTAGTAAGAATAAAGTTCTTCAATATAGTCAACGGCTGCAAGAGGGTTATTTGCATCACTTGTGTCAATGTCCAAAACAGGCTCTTCCATTATATCCTCCATCTCAATCTCCTCCTAACGGACCAATTATTTGGACCATCAGCAACCTATGTTTCATGGGTAAGGGTACGGTACAGGTACCAGGTACGGGTTTTGGTACGGGATAAATGGTTTTTCAAAAAATCAAGGGACGGGTACGTAACATAAATTTAATATAAACATGACTAAAAGATAGTAAACAATAAGTAAAACATATAATAGAAAATTATACAACAAAACATAGGAAAATGTTGTGAATATAGCAGAAAACAGAGAAACAATATACAATCTAATAGGAAAAGTTTCAATATCATAAAAAAATAGAATGAAAAATCTAAATTTTTTTACTATACAACAAAGATATATTTATATACAGGAACACAATTGCAGACTGAGAAGAACCCACGAGTACCCGATAAGTATCGGTACCAAGTACAAGTACGGTACGGGTACAACTCCAATATTGAAGTACTCATGACAGCAACTAAATTTGAAATGTATTTGAAAGAGGCCATTATAAAGTACCATCTGATCTATTTCACTTTGCATTGATTCTGTTTGCTCTAAAGACATGGCCACTGGTTGATCTTCAACCGGTTTGTGTTCATCATCGACAAATATACACTCTCCGAATCCATTTGAACTTGAAACAGTCTTGGTTTCCTATTCAAATTGACCCCAACACAACACTCAAAATCTTACTCAAACAGGTAATAATTTATACAGTGAAGCAATTTTCACTAGAAGGAATATAATAAATTTTCTACCTCAGCGCGAGATTTTTGTGTAGTAGCATTTTGTTGTGCAGCAAACCTCCTATAAAACAGTAAATCAAGATGAATCCATCATCAACATTGAGACTTGTATGAAAATAAGTGCAATGCGTTTCAATTTCAAAATTTAAACCAGTGTTTTAAAAACCCAAACGATTCAACAGGTTAAACCATGACTCGACATTGTCTCCTATTCGGTTGTTTGAGTGAATCGACCGCAATTTCATCTGGTTATGCACGATTTTAAACAGTTGAACTATGACAATGATTTAAAGATGTTTTTCTCGCTGAATTAAATTATTTCTGGTCAACCAAACAAGAAATTCAAATTCAAATTCAAATCACAGAACAATCAAAGGGGTCTCACTCACCTGGTGATGGGTCTATGCACTGGATCCGCTTGCTTCTTTTCATAAACCACATTTTTTCTGCATACCCAGAAATCAAAAACCAATCAATCATAACTAAAACCAAAAAAGATTAGAACTTTACAAGAAACAAGATAAGGGTTAGTTTACTACTCTGATAAAGCCCTCTTGTTAACAAAAGGGTTAACTCGACCTTCCACCACATTCTGACTGATTAATCCCAACACACTTCTGCGTTGCCCATCCTTTCTAGTATCATTATTACAATCTAACCCTCCTATCACAATCAAAAAGAAATCGAAAATCAGAAAGATTGAAATTTATAATCTAATCAAATAAATTAATTAGACATACATACCTTGAAAATTTGCAGGGTTGACTGAGGTAGAACTTTTCTTCTCATCAGAAATCTTCATTCTTTTTGTGTTGATGATGATTGATGAAGAAAAAGATCCAGATCCTAAAAGAAGGGCATCAAATGAAATCGGAATCGAATGTAATGGAAGAAGAAGGTATGCAGTGAAGAGTTACACTGAAAGTTAGGGGTATTTATTTATCTATCTAGAGAGAGAGAGGGCAATGGCATAGTAGATAGGTTTATGTTTTGAAAAAGTTAACGGCTAGTCTGTGACTTTGAGGGTGGCTGGCAAAACAATAATTCTTTTTCTATTTGTACCTTAGACAATTAGACAACGGTAGTAATATGATTCCCATGTGTGTCAATCTCAAGAGGCGTGTCATCGCAAGCAACTCTTCAGTCTCTTCTTTTTTTTCAAAATCATCATATAAGGAAAAGAACGTTGATATTTGTTACGAGAGATTTTTAAAAAAAAAAGAAGAAGAGAAAAATACATAAAAATAGGGTAGTTGACCAATCAATGATTTTTAAAAAGGCCTTTATTTTCGGTACCCCCCTCATTCCCTCCCACACCCCCATAATGTCCCAAATGGACAAAAATACCCCTGAAAATTTACAAAAATTACATGGTTTTGTTAAAAAAAAAAAAAAAAAATTACAAATTTGAATTACTCTCTAAAATTTGGAATTACCTCAAAAATAATGGAATTTTGATTTACCTGTAATTAGAAAAGATTTTGAATTACCTCGAAATGAGGTAATTAGGTTCTCACAATTGTGAACCGGAATTACCTATTTCGAGGTAATTCAAAATTTAATTTTTTTTTCGAAGCGAATAATTTAGGCTAAAAAATCGGTTTTGGACAACATACTCGGATCGTAATGAAACCACGGACCATTAGAAGGGACTTCTTACGGGACAACAATGACCTCAAAATCCCAAATTCCATCGTTTTATTATTTTTTACGATTTTTTTAATTTTTCATAGTCTCCAAAAATCTTAAAAATTTGTATAGCCTTATTTTGGTTTTGTTAGATTTTTAGTGGTGTTTTTATATTTTTTAGAGTAGTTTTGACTATTTTTAGTAGCCTTTTAGTAATAAAAATTAAAACAAATCGTATATATACGCATCGCAGCAAGGCGTCTGGATTGGCGGGATGCCTAGATGTCGCCCATTCACCTACTTCACGTGCTTATTTTGGTCATTTTTAGACATTTTGGACCCATAGTTGTATTTGTACTCTATTTTATGTTGGTCATTTTATATATTTTGACGTATTGTTATTAAATCGTAAATCGTTAGTATCATATTTCCAATAAAACGCGTTTAAATCTTAAGACCAAAATACAAACTTTTTTTTTAAAAAAATTACAAATTTCGAATTACCTTTTTAGAGGTAATTCGAAATTTTTATTTTTGAACCGAATTACCTTTTTTGAGGTAATTAGAAAATTTAATTTTTTTTTTTTTTTAAAAACGCAGGGGTATTATTGGCATTTTTGGTATTATGGGGGTGTGGGAGGGAATGAGGGGGGTACGAAAACAAACACCCTTTTAAAAATTGGGTAGTTACAATTTGTGAGAGTTTGGAGGGATTTTTGCACGAAATAAAAGAATGCTTTATTTTTATGTATTATTATTTTTCTCGCAAAAATCTCTCTTAACAAATAACAATTATTTTGGAGCTATTACTCAGTAGGTCAAAAAAATCATTTTGGTCCCTACAAAAATAAAACAGATATTTGTTTTGGTCCTAGCAAAAAGATTTTTTTATTTAAAATAACTTGCAAAATTTATAATTTTTTATTTTTGTCCTTGTAAAAAAATTTCTTTTTAACATAGTCATTGTAAAATTTAAAATTATTCATTTGGTCCCTGGGACACATCAACTTTAAAATGACATAGTCATTGTAAAATTTAAAATTATTCATTTGGTCCCTGGGACACATCAACTTTAAAATGATCTCAGAGACCAAAATGAATAATTTTAAATTTTGCAATGGCTATTTTAAAAACAAGAATTGCAAGGAACAAAAGTGGATATTCACTATATTTGCAGGGACAAAAATGATATTTAAGCCTACTCAATTTGATCCTGAAATTTTAGAAACGTTCAATTTAGTCAATTTAGTCAATTTGATCCTGAATAATTTTAGAAACGTTCAATTTATTCCCTGACTTTTGCAAAAGTGTGTCAATTTAGTTATTTTTTGCAAAGGGACTAAATTGATACAACATATGAACTAAATTGAAACACTTCTGCATAAGTTAGCGATTAAATTAATATATTGTAAATGTTAGATATTAGATTGAACTTTTTGTGAAATTCAGGGACCAAATTAAATAATAACTCAATTATCTTCACTTATTCGGATTTTTTTAAGTTTTCTTTATAAGCAAAAATACATTAAAGGATAAGCATTTGGTACAAGAAGTAACAAGACTTACAAGAAACATATTTCACAATTAGGTAGTTGTTTCATAAATCATGAAGCAGGCCTGTTGCACGAACAAAACAAACCCCTGACTACCTATAAAACAGTCCAACACCCAAATACGTCCACTTTATAGTGACTAAGACCCAAACACAAGTTCTAGCATGTTGAATTAAGGCAAATTAGGGGGTAGGTGCACCAATCTAAAAATGAAAAAGACTAATTTTTTTCCCAAACTTTCAATAAACCAACTCCACGAGAGAGCTTCAGTATCCGGTTAAATAGGGCAGACCCATCAATAGGGTAGCTTCTAAAAACCACCTTATTTATTGCATTCCAACTTACCCAAGAAGTCGTGAGTTATATTAAAAAAATTATATTCTTTCTCTTCTTCCCAGAGAAGAAACCATGTGTTTAAGAAATTTGGTGAGAACGTCAGCTCACTGATCAAGTCCAGGGACATGAGAGATTGTCAGATGCTCGGAGATAACTCTGTCCTAACAATTAGCGTGCAGTACATGATTATGAGCCAAAGCAACAATACTTTGATTGTTGTTAAGAATATGAGGGACTAAGTGAGGGATGCCTAGCTCAGACTCTGAGAATAATTCGTATTGTGATAGGTTTCATGAAAGGGGAAGAAGTTTCATTGAAGTGATGAACTAGTTGGTGAAACCCCTTGACAACTAATCTTGCATTATACTTATTTAAGGAACCATCAACATTCTCCTTAACGCGAAAGACCCATTTGCAGGCAATTATATTATTGACTGCAGGTAAGGGGACTAAGGGTCGTGTGTTGTTAGTTATTCATGAGGGAAGCATATTCAACACACATAGCAGAGTGCCAGGCAGGTTGTTGCAGAACAGTTTTCACACTCTTAAGTTCAACATGTGTTAGAAAAATAGAGGGATGAAGTCAAGGTTTGGCAATGCCAGATTTTGCACGAATTTGTATAGGGTGTATGTTAACTAGTGGTGAGGGAGATGGTGTCGAAGAGAAAGGTGATATGGTTGGTTAGTAGTTGGGGCTGTGAAGGGATATGACTCAAAGTTGTGAGGAGAAGAGTAAGGTGTGAGGTTGGCAAATTGTTAACAGGGTGACTGAGATTGGTTTGGTGGATTGGGTGAGGGTGGAGAGGGTGAGTTATGATGAGAGGAGGGTGGTGAGGGTCTAAATAGGGTGAGTCCTTGATCGCGTTGATGAGAGGAGGGTCACAAAATTTAACTAAAAGTATACAGCCGTTTTGTCACGTGATAGAACTCACCAGGTATGGCTTTTTTGCATAACGGACCGTTTTTAGAAAGGTAGATGGTATGCTTGCATAGGGAAAGGTAGATGGAGGCGAGAGTGGAGAAAGGAATATAGTTTCAAATAGGTCTTTGAAGGGAAATTTTTATTCATTGAATATGACATCCTTGGAGACATAGATGTGACCATTAGAAGACATGCACTTGTAGCCTTTGTGGGAGGAAGAGTATTCCAAAAAGACTTACTCACAATACCTAAAGTCAAGTTTGTTTGAGTTGTAGGGTCTGAGACAAGGAAAACAGTTGCAACCAAAAGCTCCAAGAGATGATTAATCAGGAAGCTAGCCATACAAATCATGGAAGGGAATGACACCATTTAGGGATGTAGTTGGAAGTGTGCTAATGTGTTGCATAGAGGTGGCAGAAGTATGATCCCAGAAATGTAAAGGTAACTTGGCTTGAAAGAGGAGTGTGAGACCAAGTTCAACTATGTGTCTATGCTTCCTTTCCACAACACCATTTTGATGGTGAGTGTGAGGACAAATGATTTTATGAATAAACATCTAATTCAGGTAGATACTTAGAGAAGGGACGAATTCCCCTCCCCAATCAGTTTGAAGAGCTTTAAGTTTAGTGTTGGATTGAAGTTCAGTCATTCCTTTGATCTTTTTGAATAGTTTCATTTAAGCAAAAAGTTTTGATCACAAAAATAATTGAATAGTTGATCACCTTAATGCAAATCCTGTTATTTCTTACTATTTAAGCCACACAAGAACCATGATAGGTTTAAGCCACACAAGAACCACAATAGGTTGTTACGTCACCTATCATATCTTTACATGTTTATAGGACTGTTCATTCGAACTAAAAATTAAAAAACTGAATTGCCAAGCTGAATCGAATTGAACTAAAATTAACTAAACTTTTACTAATAGTTTAGAACTGAACTGTTCAAACAGTTTGACCGAACCAAACTGAATTGTCTTAATCAAACCGAACTGTTTAAATTTAAAAAATAAATAAATAAAAAAGGGGCTTAAAAGTTCAGGCTAAATAGTTCAGGTAAAAATGTTCAAAATTTAAACAGTTCGGTTCGAACTCGAACTACCGATCAGAATTATTAAGACAATTCAGTTCGGTTCAGTCGAACTGCTAAAACAGTTTGGTTCAGTTTAGTCAGACTGTTTGAACAGTTCAGTTCGGTGAGATTCTCCTTGAGAACTGAACCATGAATAGACCTACATGTTTATGCCCTTTTCTAATTGATTTATATAAATAAACAATCATATAACCTCCCATGTAACATTGTTTCTTTCTTTGGTAAAAAAACATTATTTCTTTCTCCAAATACTGGCAAAATATAACCTCAGGAGTGCCTTGACAAATAATAGCACAATAAATTAGCTTTTTATTGTCAAATCTGTTTCTAGCCAAAAGCACAGCAAGAACATCTGCTTCCTTTTACAATGAAGGAAGGCGTTACAAATTCTATCTCTAAACTATGCTAGAGGGAATATATCATCTTCAGCCATCACTTCATTACTTGAAGAGCCTGGAGAGTGGAGGTTGACTTTGATTGTTTTTTTGGGGTTGCTGTCTTCCTCTCTTGTTGGCAACTTTATTAACCGACTCATCTGTTGTTACATCCACGTTTATGTTGCAGTTATTCGCTATCACCTGATGATTCTTAGACACTGTAGATTCTGATGACGTGCATGTGTTGTGTTCATCAATCTTCAGAGGCCTAGGATGGTCTAAAGGCTTTTTATTGGGACTGGCAATTTTCCCAATATTATTTATCAACGGTTTTCTGTCACAATTTTTCTTTTCTGGAAGAGAGTCCTTAGTCTTAGATAGATCAACCTTCTGGCGCAACTTTACTGGCTTCTGGTGCTCTTCATTGATTTCCTTGTGCTTTAACAATTCATGGTTCCCAAAGTCCATTTTCTGCTCTGCAGTACTTCCATTCTCAACCAATTTCTGTTTCTTGAATTTTTCTTGCCTATGCTCTGGATTTGGTGTTGACAAAAGCTTCCTTTTATCTTTCCTTGGCACCAATTGGCCAATTTCCTTGGTGCCCTCCGTCTTAGTGTGACATTTTGAAGCCTGATGATTCTTACACACTGTAGATTGTGATGACGTGCATGTGTTGTGTTCATCCATCTTCAGATGCCTAGGATGGTCTAAAGAACTTTTAATGGCATTGGCAATTTTCCTCCTATCATTTATCAATTGTTTTCTGTCAAAATATTTCTTTTTGGGAAGAGAGTCCTTAGTCTTAGATAGATCAACGTTCTGGCGCAACTTAACTGGCTTCTGGTGCTCGTCATTGGTTTCCTTATGCTTAAACAATTCACTCAAGCCCACTTTCTGCTCTGCAATACATCCCTTCTCAACCAATTTATGTTCTTTATCTTTCCTTGACACCAATTGGCCAATTTCCTTGGTGCCCTCAGTCTTAATGTGACATTTTGAAGCGTCAAAACCATCCCCGTCTCCAACAACCTCAAAATCATCCCCATCTCTAACAACTCCACTACTCATAGTTTCAAGAATAATTTTGCCCAAAACAAATCGAGTCTCTGAAATGTGGCCTTTCCCAAGCATGTCATAATTAATCTCTGCACTTTTTCTTCTATTCTTGTAAAGTTCTATATCATTGACCAGCACTTTGAAAATTGCAGAAACAGTTGCCCTTGTTTTCCCCGATACAAATACCTGAAAGTCACAGAAAATTGAATTGGAGCCTCAGGAACAACCACATAGTAACACATTGCAAATGGGTGTACATGATTTGAAGACGGATAAAAGATGACTTAACTAAACTTAAATGAACAAATAATAATCAGGTGCAATATGATTATCGCAATGGGGCAGAAAGGATAATATCCCAGTCCAGATAGACGGGCAAGATTATCTACTGCCTCATTTCAAATTCCAATTAGCCAGTTGATGTCCTGTTGACTGTTAGAAACTCACAATCAAATCTGGATTTCTTACATCAATCAAAGAATGTATATGTTCTCCCTTTTCTCAAGCGACATTATTCATGAACAAGTTACATAAAAACAATCATGCAAATAGAGTAAATGCCATAGACTACGAACTCAAGCTTCTAGTTGGATGAAGTTTTCTCCTTTTCTTACTTCACGGTATTATTTGAAAAATTAAACGATGCAACAAAAGCTAATGAATGTGTTTCCAGAGATACAGTAGTAACATTTTCGGAAGAAACTGAAATCCAGAGATCAGGAGAACAGCAGTCTCAGATCTCAGCCACTAGAACCTAATCATATGCAAACTTGTCAAACTTGGGATATCCCCATATAGTACCTAAACACAATTTAACACTGCATAGTAAATATACAACATTCTAATAACAAAGCAAACCACAATAACAAAAGTTAAATATTATGTAAGCAATAAATTAAACTAAGATAGGTTGCCATTCAACACATAAAAGCATAACTAGCTCAAAATCAATGGGAAAATTGACAAATCACAAGGCTCAAAGCAACTAAAGAATGAAGGACGGTGAGACCAGGTTCCCCCCATTGGAGCTGGGTTCAGCTCGGTAGTGCTACGTTTCAGGTCATCAGTGTCAGGTTCACTTACCTTGCTGGCCTATTGGGTTCATTGCAAAGTTGCAATGATGGTACCAGAGCCTATTCTAGATTTGTTATTGGTCTAAAACATGTGTTATTCTATCCACATGTGTGTATGCTCTAGATGTCCAATCTTGGACTTGAAGAAGTGTGTTGAGATCCGTGTAATTCCACCTATATTAGTCCAAGCTTTAGATGTCCATCCTGAGCATGAGGTGGTATTTTGAGAATACCATATCAAATAGAGATTTAGCCGAAGTAGTGCTTAGAAATTTTGGGCAATCCCAACATTGTCGCAAGTTACAAAAAATAGCGATTTATTCAAATTCCACTGTAGTCTGTAGCCACTATTTGATACCATTGAAGGGCATACAGGGCCAATAACAGTTTGTTCAAATTCAGCTTTGATATAGCGCTATAACGCTGATATGACAACTATTTGACCAGTTCTAACCTTATAACTGGAGACTCCCCCCCCCCCCCCCACACACACATACCCACCCACCCATACCTATGAATAAAAATCTAGAAAAGGAAAACACTGATGGGAATATCATAAATCGTGGGTTGCGGACAATAACAATTTGCTCAAATTCGACTTCGACATGGCGCTATAGTGCTGGCATAGCAGCTACTTGACAACACTGACCAGTTCTCACCTTATCTAATTTGGAAGTTTATCATCCGTTTGTTACAGCCTTTTAAAAAAATGAAAATCTAAAAACTGTTTCAAATGAGAATATGTTTTGAGTAGCTTCTCATAAAAATCAATTTTTAAAGAAGATTTTTTAAAACAAAAAAAAAACGATTTTCATCATGTTACACAAACACAACAATTTCTCATTTTTTTTAAAATCTTTAAAACTAATCTCTAAATTATTTAACAAAAAAATCACTTATTTTTTAATCCGTAACAAACGGGCCCTATATATATCTCTATGTAGTGTTCATTATTAATTTATTTAGTAACCACATTGTGTATTCATGTTTTATCGTCATCCATATTACAGCATAATTTCATTTTATTTTATTGTGTCCGTACATGATATTGGAGCTACATTATTTTCAAGGCTCTAACTCTTAATACTAATAGTTAATAATGTCTAACCAGAAGTAAGTATCATACAACCCTACCCTATGGCACGTTTGAATAACCAAGTATACTAGAACAGAACTTAATCTTGTTGCAACTATTGTGCAATCAATCAACCATGAAATTTTAAAACCATATCTGAATAAATATCTACAAAATAGATTTACTTACCATGCAAGAACTTGGAGAAGATGGGCTACACAGCTTCTGAGAAAGACTAGCATTCTTAATCACCAAGGATGCCAATTTAGTGACTGCTTTTGCAATTTCTTCATCTGATTCGTATGTATTGGATCTCTTTATTTCAGGTACAAAATTAACACGCATTTTTGAACCTTCTTTAGCAAACTTAACACCTCCTTCCCACTCGCCATGATATAGAACAGAAGCAAATGCCCACACCACAAGTGCATCTTGAGGGTTGTTTACTAATGCCTGATGAAATGCTAGCAATCCAATCCTGTAAGAAAAATATGGAACAGTGTCTCAAACACCCATCACCTAGGGAATACAAATTCAAAAACAACAAATCGGGGCCCAATGTTACCAATCTCAGATAACAGCGTGTAGCAGTTGACCCAAAAATGATATAGCATGGTTGTTGGATGACCGCTATTCGGAAATTTTTTATTACTATTATTGTTTAGCTTATCATATTGTGTGTTATGCTTTACATAAACAAACAAATTTTTTTGGCTACACTAGACTCAAATTGAGGCCCAACAAACCAAAAGCAAAGAGAAATGACACAAAACATTTAAGCCACATGGCCCAATTCCCCTAAAACCCTTACTCCTCAAGACCCTTCATAATGCTTGCTAAGTGCCACCCAAGCCACATGTGTGTTATGCTTGCTAAGTGCCACAACAATTCAGCGATGTTCTCTCCTGTGGTTAAACCCATCACAGTTGAAATTGTTCTCACCTTGGCCTTAACTCATAAGTGGCCATTAAGCATATTATTGTTAACAATGATTCCTTAAGTGGCTTTCTTGAAGAGTTAGTCTATATGTCTCAACCTGCTGGGTTTGAACAAGGTGATAAATCCATGGTTTGCATGCTAAATAAAGCCATCCATGGCCTCAAGCGGGCCCTAGAGCATGGTATGAGTCAGCATTCTGTGAGAGCTCAGCTCTATATATACTGTAATCTTCATCTCTGTCAATTAATGAAGAATCAAAAGCCAAAACAATTTCTGAAGTTTATGTTAGTTATTCACTTCTGTTTCTATCAGAACAGAAAGGAAACTTGATCATACGTTTGCAGGTGGCACCACCCTATCGCGGTGACTTCTTTTTTTGCTTAAGTAGGTTGCAATTTTATTTGCCAAAATGTGGTGGCTTTTTGTCAAATGTACTTACTTGAAATAACCCTTAATTTGCCATGTCAGGTCCCAAGTCCTCTCAGCTAGACAGTTGAATGAAAATTGCATCAATTGTCTGTAGCACCAAAAGTTTCAAGCACCTAAAACTGTGTATATATGGCATTGCACCCCTGAAACCTAATTACGCATGCATCAGCACCAAATGTTTGAAAGCTAGTTCAGTACTTATTTCCCAACTCCATAAAGACTAGTTAGCTCCTTTTTTTACAGGCTGCATGAAGTTTCACAAGTTAGCTCCTCTTTTTTCACACTAGCTATTTTTTGGTCAACTTTTTTATACTAGCTTAAATGCTTCATTGGATATTCTTTCTTGCTCATACCTACATCCTAAAGTTGTCCTCCCAACCCTGGTTGTGGGAAAATTGGTCCCGGAATTTTATGGTTCATTGGATTTCTTTTTTCCTTCTGGAGGGGGGATATGTTTGTAATAAACATAATTAACAATCACTCACCATAGAGTGCAATCAGAAGGTCGGCCGCATCCAACCAAATTATCCAGATGGAAGAATAATTTCTGCAATAGTAACAGAAACATGATAAACAAAAGCAGAAAAGCACACATTTTACAATTATGACTAAAGACTAAAAGCGATGCATGTTTGAGTAGGTGGAAATGAGAAGGCAAAAAATAATATGTTGGATAACAATATGATAGGCTCTAGAAATGCTATACTTTTATCTTATCATGTGTTTGATGCAGACATGATGAGAATCGATAAGCTATAAACATGATAAACTCTTAAATTTTAATTTTTTAATCATATAAAATGACAAAATTACTCCTATGGTAAAATTACAAATAATTCTTGAAATTAGTTTTTTTGATTTACTTATATATTTTTTTTGTATAAACCGGGTATCCTCTGCGCGCAACTGCAGAGACTAATCCCTCGAGCCGGGTAGGACCACAATGGGTGGCAAAGCTCTCCCTCAAGAGATTTAACACTGTCGCATGCCCAACTCTGGATTCGATCCCAGGACCTTGGTTAAGCTGGAAGAGACCCTTACCATCTCATCCAAGTGCTCTTGGGTATTTAATTATATCTTTTTAACTTCTATTAAATTTTTAAAACTTTTAATATTAGTTTTAAATTTTACTAAGAATATTTTTAACTTTAAAAGTTTTAATTTTTTTTAGAACTTTTAGTTTTTTCAAATAATATAAGACAACAAAATTACCCTACCAATTTTTAAAATTAAGCATTAATATGTTTATTAGTTTAAATTTACTTCAAATTTTTTCTATGTTATTAGATCTTGAATTATTATTTTTGACTATTTATTTTTTGATGGAAGAAATTTTGGGTGACGGGATGGCGACCAAGAGGACTAGTGGGATTTGAACCCACAACCTTTCAAATATAAGTCTTATAATGTTCCACTAGGTCAACCCCTTGGAATTCCAGTTACATGTGTGGGCAAAATAATAATAATAACATTAATCTTTATACTAATCAAAGAAGCTGTCAATGGTTTGGCGGACTGTTTGGTGCTCAAGGGATAAAACCTTCATTTCTAATTTACTTTTCCCGCTCAAGAGCATTTTTGTCCGTCAAATAATGTCTTTTGGGTTCCATGGAATTAAGGCAAAGAGAGATAGAGAATGCAAACAGGCTTGAAAGAAAGGCAAAAAGAAAACGGTGAGAACAAATCGCTGAGAACGAAACGCACAACGAAGATGAAAAGCTGTCCACAGCAAATTGAAGCTCCTGCCACTCTCTATCTTCAGTCACTATTAAAGTTCTTCCCTAACCAGTGAGTGTCTAAATTTGTTTTGTCTCTTCTGTTTCCTATTTCATTTTTATTGCTATTTACCTCTACTGTTTTTCTTCTACAGATTTGGTTTTTTAGGATGAAAAAACTAAGGAGGTGAACTATACCACTGGAATGGGATCGAAGGATTTGGCCATCCAAAGCAGCAGATAAACCTCTCATCGTATATGGCAGTAAGTCATCGTTAAAGCTTCCTCACGTTCTATCTACTCTTTCTTTCCCTTTCACTTCTTACACCATGCTTGAGATAGTATCTTTGGGGGAAATTTCTTCCTTTTACACATGTTCCATTCTCCATCCCCTTTTGGTTTTCTCCCTCAAATCCAGGTTATATTCTTCATTTCCTTGGATTTTTTTTACTGTACGGAGTTGTGATTGATGAGAGTTTTTGGTTACTATTTTCGGTTGAGATTTTTCATTTTTGTCTCTCGGGAGCTTGATTTTTGCTTTTTGGGTACTTTTAAATTTTAGCATTGATTTGATTTGAATCCTTAAAGTTCAACCCATTTTTGTGATTTTTGAAGTTAATGTCTTCCACACATTCTTCCCTTTGATTTTATTTAAACTGCATAGAGATGATTCTTCACACATTTAGGAGACTTTTGGGTTAAGGTTCTGTTTGCTATGTTGATCAATTTTGGTTGCTGTCTGTTGCAACTTTTGTGTTTTTGGTGTGTTTGGAATTCTGTTAAGTGTTTTTGGATTTTGACACAAATTCCATAATAGTTTAAATTTTTAATTTGGATGAGTTTGCTGAAATTCCATAACTGGCAGCAAACCTAGGTCCAAGAGAGGGAGAGGCATGGAGTTAGGGGCTGAAGAACAAAGAGAATGGCAACAACTTGGATCTCCGCCGCCAATCCCGAGGGTACTCACGCACCGGCAAATGCTAACCTCCTTGAACTCCCTCAATTGGATGGCAAGGCACAAGAAGATGGTGAAGATACAGAGAGGACTACACATGGGAAAGCAGACAGTGCTTAGACTGCATAGTGGGTGGGTAGGCGCCTGTGTTTTTGCATGAGTATGGTTTCCCTCTCTGCATTCCTTTGTTTTTATATTTTTTCTATTCTCTTTCAAACTTTGATAATAGTTGACCATAATTCAGAGTTCATGAACAAAAATACTAAAACTGTCTCCCACATCAGACCATAAATGCTCAAAATATAACTCTTTTATTGTCTGTACTTATCTTTTACTTTTTATTTCGGCATCTTCTCTGGCATAGTTATACGTAAAAACAGATATACACTTTTATTAAATCATCTAACTTCCCTTGAGTTTTTTCCTTCACTATATAATGTTCCCATTATTTTAGATCCTAGTAAAATAGTAAAAGATTTTGCCAACACAAACCATATTTGTAGTCTCCTCTGCCTTCAGGAAACAACCATGGAAGAGAAAAGAAATTATGGCTGAAGTTTTGCAATGCCGACATGATATTTTCTTAATCAAATGAGACTTGTGGTTAAATATTATCCCCTACTTTCTAAAGGTATCAACAGTTTTATAAAACCAAAGAGCACACCTTAAACAAATCTCCTATCTACTTTAAAATCCTACACAAACCTCCTCAAACTGTAAAACCATACCTTGATAAACCTACATAAACATCTCTCGATTTATCTATTAGATTTTCTCTTAGGATACTGGGTTTCTGAAACTCTAAAAAAATATGTGGGAATCTCATATCAATTATTTTACTCCATATTTTTTATGTGAACTCTATATTTAGGCATATGTTGGAGCATTTGATATAACGAACTTTGAATTCATTTTAGTTATGCCAGCTTTCGTTGATGAAATCATTATTTCGCTGCCCTTGCTTTGAATTTGATCATGCAGGTAAGAAAGATTTTAGGAAGTTTAGATATTTTGGTTCCTAAATGATGTTGACTCTTTTTTTTTTCTTTTTATGAAGTTTGAAGTTGAACTGAACATGATGAACTCTATTGGGTGAAGAAATTATCTTTCAAGAAGCAAGCAGAACGCAAAGATATATTACGAAGTTGAAGCATTAAGAAAAGGCTTCCTTCAACTTCTACGTTCTTATGCACTCTCCCTTTTTTATTCATATTTTTCCCACTTTTTAGTCAATTGAGAGTATTTTGAGGCACTTTTTAATTCAGCATCGAATGTTCATACATTCAACAAATATTATCAAGTAATATTGTGTCGCTTTATTGTTTACAAAATTTTATGATTTTCTGAATTTATTCCAATTATTTGTAATTGTAATTAATTAACGTACACTGATCAGAAGATAATTATTATTATAGTTTAAATGACAACAAACATTTTGTTATTTCAAGCCATATTTGTCTATAGACATATAGTGAACCATCAATTTATAGTAGCATATTCCTTCAGCTTCACATGACTTTAGCATTTGCATTCATTAAATCAAACATCATATTGCAAATCTAACTCACCATCAACATATTGGAAGCCTGAGCATTTTCTTTAGTAGCCTGTTCGTCAAGATATGCTGCCTATAACCAACTAATGAGTAAAAATAGTATTTGGATGAGAATGTATTATTAATAGACCAAAAACTAAAAGGTCAGCATTTCAAATCAACTTACCTGCGCAGGAAGCAAAAATCTAAGCAATTTAAATTTCCAGAGTAAGCGCAGAGATGGTTCAGCAGCTCCATAAGACAGCATATAGTTCATTTCGATCATAACTCTATCCTGAAATATATAAAGAATAGTAGCAAAATGAATAATTAAACTATAACTATTATTAATTTGATAACCAAAAAGAAAACCTTATGAGGTAGTTAGTATCGTGCGATTCGTATTGCGATACTATTCGAAATATGCAGGAAATGATGTGAATCGTGATGAGTATCGTCCTTGCGCCTGAATCGTGGTCGTATTGTTGGAATCGCGCCGGAATCACATGAATCATGATTCACAGGTGCCGCGCACGATTCTGTGTGCATTGTCGTTCGGGTCGGGTCTCACAGCCCATTTTGCTGCAAGGCGGGTTTTTAGGTTTTTCTCCCCCTTTTTATCAAAGGCTATTGCTTTTCCCACACCCCCTCCTACTCTAAACACACCCCACAAGGGTGTGAAAAGACCAAAAGGCCAGCCAAAACCTCTTTTTTTTCACGAATTTTCACCTGTTCGAACACGGGCCTTCGAACAGATTCGAATGACATCGTTCGTGTGTGTTAAATCTTGACTTCACACTCTCTTTGAGTGTTTTTCACCTGTTCGAACGAGGTCATTCGAACGTGTTCGCATGACCCTATTCGAACCCGTTCGAACGACATCGTTCGAGTGTGTTAAATATTGATTTCACACCCTCTTGTGCGTAATTTCACCTGTTCGAACAAGGTTGTTCGAACAGTCTTTAAACACGTGAACTCAACGTTTTACTCGAGGTTATTTTTGGAATAAAATTTGTTAAGGGGTGTGAAAGAGTAGGAGGGTGTGTGGGAAAAGCAATAGCCTTTATCAAAACGTAGCATTAGGGACGAAGGCTTCACGCGTTTTTATTTTTTAACGCAGCCTTCGATGTGCTTTTTTATCGCAGCCTTGTTTTTTTTACTGTATTTTAAAAACACAGTTCTTTTTACTCTTTCTTTTCTTTTTGACTTCTTTCTATTCTTTTTTATTTTGACTTATTTTCTATTCTATTTGTTGGATTTTAACGCATAGTTCCCCTAAAACCCTTTATTATATTCATTGAATTTTTTCAAAACCCCCACGTCTTCTTCTCTTCCCGAAGAGAATCACACCAACAGCAACCCCAAGTCTTCTTCTCTTCTTGCTTTCTTTTCCTTTTCTTTATTATTTGTCTCCACCCACCTGAATTATTTTGAAGTTCATTTTTCTAACTTATGTTATTTAGTTTTACTTAAAAATGTTATTTAATTTTTTGATGGTGTATCTTACGATACGATACATGATGTGATATATGAATCGAAAAATAGATCTTCCGATGCACAATACGTATCCCGATTTAATAACCATGCTTATGAGTATGTTGTAAATGAACAGCTTTGCCATTTCTGATTGTCAACGGCGAGAATACTAAATTGCAATTAAAAAAAGCATTTTTGAAGGTACAAGGAGAAGCAATACCAATGAAACTAATAGATCATAGAAAATTTCTTTTGCCAAATTCAGGCAGCATAAAATTCAAACCGACGTACCTTGTTCATCTCCTTAACTAGTGAAGAACATGTCCGGATTGCAGCCTCAGTCTCCCTTGATAATGATAAACCTAGACGAGCTGCAATTCTGAAGCCACGCAAAATTCTCCCTGCAGAGAGGTTTCACAAGCAACTTTATTTTCATAGCAGATATTAATCAATATGGTAACAGTTCCTAATTTCAAGATGCTGACTAGAATATGATACTACCTACCAGGATCTTCTTCAAAGGACAGCTGAGCAGGGATCACGGTTTCTAGCTGAATCCACCAAGCATAATTATGTATCAGCATACTTGTAAGTTACAGCCAATAGCCATCCTTGGAGGCACAATCATTAATAAATCAAGTAAAGAGTTACCTTTAAGGACCTTAAATCAGCCAATCCATAGGCAAAATCGTAGATTTTGTTGGCAAAGGGGTCATAAAATAAACTGCTTTCACAATCAGAAGAGGATTAACTAAACAGTCGGAAATAAAAAGTATATCTCAGATAAAAACCGATGCTTGTTACTATAAGATCCTACTGTTGCAACATAACTTAACCCATTATAACAAGGAGACTTAAAACATAACTCAACCCATTTGAAACCGAAACTTGGTAAGGAAACAAGTAGATCCACTAAAAGTTATAAAATTTCGGAGGAGAGACATAAAACAAAAGTAAAATAATACCTATTAATTGTGAAGTCCCGGCGCAGGGAGTTTTTGCAGAGAAATAGATCTTTTTTATTACTGCATTTAGCAAACAGAGAGTACACACTTTTTTTCGCCCCTTTGAGAGTTTTTGATTCTGTCTCAAAACTAGTTACCTGATCCAGTATAAATAAATTGATTAAATAATTATTGAAATTACACTAATGAATGAAGAATCTCCAACAGAAGAGCACAGTTGTAGCTTAAAAAAGGGTAAAGATAATATCATATGACTACTCGGTGGACAAACCTCTATTACTGAACCCTTTTTATGAACCAAGCATACTGGAAAACGCCGTCCAACAATTACAGCGTCTGAATAACCAAAATGCTTCTTTACCTGTCAGATATTACCCAAGGAAAAAGATTTGAAAAATCACTAAAAATGAATTACGTGCCTCTAATATAGTTCATAAATCAAATGATTGTCAAAAAACCTCCTTAAGCTTCGCTGTGGTGATCACATCAAAATCTTTTGGTGTTCTATTCAATAGTAGATCTCTCACACACCCACCTACTAGGTAGGACTTATACCCTGCTATTAACAAAAAATGAAAGAAGTTATAGTAAAAGAAAAGTCGGAGTATTAACAAACCAGAGAAAAGTAAAAGATATTTTATACCAGAATTTTTTAAAAATTAAATAAATGAATACAGAGCCATTTAGAAAAATAAATAAATAAATAAATATATATATATATATATATATATATATATATATATATAAACATTTCCAAGACTGCCTAGTTATACTTTTTCTTTTTCCAAGTTCAGCTAAGCTCAACCAACCAAGCATGGAAACTATTAAGAATATGTTAAAACCCCTTAGAAAGTATTTTAGAATTTATTGAAGAATAGGTTAGTTATCTGATTGAGAAGGCAATCTCAAGGGCTGTCTCCTATTTACTTAGCTTTAAGTTCTCTTTCCTTATTTAAATAGGGTTAATTGTGTAATTGTATTTGTATCAGTGGCTTGGGATTTTACCAGTAGACTAAACTAAACTCCTACTTGAACTAATTATTAATATAAAGAGTATCATCAGGTCAAAATTCTATATCAAGTTATAACATACCATATCAATATAATCGTATATTGACTGTTCCTTTTTTTAGTTTCAAGTTATTACAAATCATACCAAGAACATGCAGTAATCTGGTGTTGGCCTCCTATCTATCATCAATTTTGCATAGTCCACATCTGAATATGTTAGTGATTTTAGAATCATGGTAAGAGAGAATATTGAATCTATTATTGAATGCTTTCATTAGTTTACAGGATAAGTCTACAAGGCCTTATATTGAATGCTTTCATTAGTTTACAGGATAAGTCTACAAGGCCTTATATAGGCAAGCTAAGATAGATGAGAACAGAAATCAGTTCTAACTGATTTCAATAACTAACAAAACTGATAGAATAACTGACTGAACTAATTGTAACTGTTATTAACTAACTAACAGTTACAGTTACCACATATAAGTAAATCAGAAACTAATACAAGTTAATATCCTCTAATACTCCCCCTCAAGCTCAAGGGGAGAGCAAAGTAGAGCTCGTAACATTGAGTTTGGATCTGAGGCTGCAGAAAGCAATCTTTGACAGAGACTTGGTGAGGATATCAGCTATCTGGGCTTCAGCTGGAACATGGCAGACTACAAGGTGTTTACTAAGCACTTTCTCGCGAATAAAATACAAATCCAGCTCCATATGCTTAGTCCGACTGTGAAGCACAGGATTGTGACTAAGTGCAACAGCACTTTGATTGTCACAGAAAATCACAGGGGTGGTGTGAGCAACGTGTAACTCATTGAGGAGAGATTGCACCCAAACAAGTTCAGATGTGGTAAGAGCAAGGCTTCTATATTCGGCCTCAGCACTTGAACGGGCAACTAATGATTGTTTCTTTGACCACCAAGATATCAAGTTAGGACCAAGGTATATACAAGCACCAGAGGTGGACCTCCTATCATCGACATCACTAGCCCAATCAGCATCACAATATGCTTGAAGCAGTAAGGGAGAGTTCCTGGCAGCAGGTTGAAGTAGGAGACCATAGTCAACTGTCCCTTTTAAATATCTGAGTATCCTTTTTACGGCAATCCAGTGAGAATCAAGAGGCTTAGCTAGAATTGATAACATTTGTTCACTGCATATCCAATTTCTGGTCTGGTAATAGTAACATATTGGAGAGCACCCACAATAGATCTATAAAGAGTAGGATCAAAAAAATAGTCTGAGCCAAACTTGGACAGTTTTAGTTTAGCAGGCAAAGGTGTAGAAATGCCCTTAGCATGCTCCATTCCAGCTCTTTGAAGGACTTCCTGTATATAATTAGATTGAGTGAGCAGCAAGGAACCATTCTTTGTCCTATTAACCTCAATACCCAGAAAATAATCAAGAGCAGTGAACTGTTTTAGAGCAAAGCTGGCAGTGAGAGTATGGATAAGTTGTTGAAGAGCAGAAGAAGAGGAACCAGTGAGAATGATGTCATCAACGTAGATGAGGGCATAAAGACAGCAAGTACCCTTGTTGTACAAGGAGAGAAGGATCACACTTGCTCTTGACAAACCCAAGTTGAAGAAGAGTGGAAGTAAGTCTCTGATGCCATGTTAGTGATTTTAGAATCATGGTAAGAGAATATTGAATCTATTATTGAATGCTTTCATTAGTTTACAGGATAAGTCTACAAGGCCTTATATAGGCAAGCTAAGATAGATGAGAACAGAAATCAGTTCTAACTGATTTCAATAACTAACAAAACTGATAGAATAACTGACTGAACTAAGTGTAACTGTTATTAACTAACTAACAGTTACAGTTACCACATATAAGTAAATCAGAAACTAATACAAGTTAATATCCTCTATAGAATACACCTCCAGGTATAACTTTTCTTCTTTCTTGAATAAAAGTTATTTTCCTGGACTTTTCTTTAAATATTAAATGATTTTATTTACTTCATGTAAATATCTCCCTTTTTTGTTTCAAGTTATTACAAACCATACCAAAAACACGCAGTAATCTGATGTTGACCTCCTCCTATCTATCATCAATTTTGCATAGTCTACATCTAAATACACCTCCAGGGATAAACTTTCTTCTTTCTTGAATAAAAGTTCGTTTCCTGGACTTTTCTTCAAATATTGGATGATTTAATTTACTTCATGTAAATATCTCTCATGTGGGTACAGAAGCAATGTCTGGCATCGTATGGGCTAGATAAATGAGTTCTCCATTTCTCACACAAGTGTCTGATCTATTAGTACTCCAGGTGTTTTACAACCTAACTTACACATCTCCTTAAGCAGGGCAGAGAAATATTTTGATCAGTGTTGTCAAATATCGGCCATGGCGGCGCCATGGCGGATTACGGTGGCGGATTTCTTGACAACCGCCATAGCCAATTTGTGAAGGATGGCGGTTTATGGCGGTTTATGGCGGTTATGGCGGCCTAAAATGGCGGATTTTTGGCTCTCCAGTCTCCGCCATAAACCGCCATCCGCCATTGACAACACTGATTTTGATAGGACCCAAGAAGAGAAAAGGACCAAATGGAGACGTGACACCTGAGCTGGCTAGTTAGAGAGAAGGGGAGGAAAACACGTGAGTAAAGGAATAGTCTATTTAAGTAGATTCGCGCTTGTACAGTGTACTCTAATTACAATTGAAATATTATTTAAAAATCCTTTTCAACAACTCATGAATTACAATATTTTATTTGAAAAATTTGGGGAAAAAATGTTGACATACTCTCTTCCATTAGCAGAATGCAACTGTCTCTTCCTAAACTGATCTTGAACCACACGGTACAAATTTAAGAACCATTGGAAAACTGAGATTCATCTTTCATGAGAAATATCCATATGAGTCTATGACACTAACTAATGAGAATTTAGTCCAAAGCCGAATGCTCACGCCAAAAAGAATTGTAAGGATCCTCACTAACTAATGACTTGTGTTAGTGTGGCAGAATGCTCATTGCACTTCAACATTAAATTCTAGTACTAGTCCAGCTTGATCCATGAGCCATTTAAACTCCCATTTTCTTTAGAAAGATTTCCCTGCTTGGTATTAAATATCTTATTTCCAATTATAACAAGCTGAGATATCAGGTTTTATAGAATAAGTCTAGCAGCGGTTCTCCCAAACCTCTCTAGCAATGGATGAAAATATACAATTTTGACCAATCATCTGTCATAGAATGCCACAACCAAGTCATGATAAGAGAGTCTTCATTATCCCGATCTACATACTCAGGGTCGTTTTGGTTGGGTAAATCCCTTCAATATGGTTTAGCTTATTTCATCCTTTGAGAGCTATGAAGCACTGACGCAGACATGTAGACACCCGTTTTAGTTTGAAAAATGCAAGTAATTCAAGTGTCAGTGTTGGTGTTGGTGTAGGTGTTGGACATGACACATGTCGGACACCGGACGCGTATTTAACCTGAAGTGTCGGTGCTACAGAGTTTGAGAGTAGAACAAACCAACTAGGCCCACTAAATGTAGTTACGCCCATCAAAACAATAGGTGCCTTGTAGTATTTATCGGTTAGTATAACTCAATAATGGAAATGAGGCAGATTTGTACATAATGGAGAAATTACAAAAGTAGTGCCTTGCATAGGGGAAGGAGCGAGGGTTTTCAAACAGCCACAAAAGGAATCAAAGTTGGAGCATTTTAAATTTCAGTTTGGGGCCTACCTCACTCATTCCCACAAAACCAACTTGTAAGGTGAAGATTGCCCAAGCCTTATAAGGATTACTTAGGTCATATCTCTAGTCGATGTGGGACTTCAACACACACCCTCACGCTCAGAACTGAACAACTTAAGGGCGGACTAATACAAGTGGAATAACAAGGATCTCGACACACCCTCACACCTAGCATTGGACATCTAGAGTGTGGACAAATGAGTGAAAATTAATAGAGATCTTGACCCAATAACAGATCTATGATAAGCTCTGATACCATCTTAAATTTGGAATTAAGGCCTAACTCGTCTCAACAAAACCAGCTTGTAAAGTGAGGATTGCACAAGCCTTATAAGGACTACTTAGGTCATACCTCTAGTCGAAATGGGACTTAGCAAAACAACCACTGAAACTGAACAAGGGAAGGCTAGCAATCAAGTCTGTGGCGGCGGCAACGTGAAAAAGTACAAAGATGGTTGCATAAGGACTACACATGCTGGAGATAGATACAATGATTGGTGGTCTGTTAGAGCTTTGAGGGAGATAAAAGTTCAGGGGTGAACCGATCTTCACAAGTGCTCCACTTAGTGTAGTCTCAAATCAAGTCTGTGGCGGCAAATGTTGGCACTAATAGACAGGAACTGCTACCCACAGAGTGTGCATTTCTAAGGGCACAATGAAGGTTTTAGAGATTGTAATTAAAGCGGTTTGGGTTTTTGAAATGGAATCAGAGTCTCCCAGATCTAGAGCTCTAATAAAAATTTGAGAAAAATAATTTTTGAATTGTATTTCTATTGTCTCTTGTTTTAAGTTACAGACAGTGATGCATATATGTAGGCTCTAATGAATCAAACCTAATTATGGAGTTACAAAGAAATAAAATCTAATATTAATACCGTAAACGATCAAGTACTAATTACAGTAAATCATTCGAAATATCAATTACACCAACAGTAAGATCAGACTTTCAAAATTAGAGAAAAAAATGAACTGGCAAGAAAGGCAATGCTAGTCTTTTATTATGATTGGGGAATAGGAGGAGGGTGAAGATATTTCAAGGCCAGTACAACACCTATTGAGACCAAAAACGAACTTTGAGGCAATACCTACAAATTAAGGCATTTACCCCCACAAAAAATGCTCAAAAAATTACAACAAAGTAGGACTTGAACACAAGCCCTCAACATAAAGAGCACTGAGTTAAACCATTTGAGCTAAACACACTTCATATTATACGTAAAATTAATTTGGTAACAATATTAAGACTCAAGTAAAGATTACAAATTTGAGGTATTTGTTATTATTATTATTATTATTATTATTATTATTATTATTATTATTATTATTATTATTATTATTATTATTGTGAGGCCAAAAGTCCTGAAATATTTTACAAGCTTGAACATAATCTCCCTTAACAAATAGTGTCTCAGGGTATAAGAAGAATTTCACCTTTGCACTGAAGTAGTTGCAGGACAAACCGAGATGCTTTTGAAATCAGATTATCGGTTATCCCAAGCTCCCTTGCATCGAAAACGTTTGATTTTGAAATGCCAATGCGACCTGTAATGCAGCCAAATATTGTAACAGATCATAAATGTATATCAGAGATAAAAGCTACATATGCGCTTAACATGAGAATGCAACCATAAATAACCCCAAAACAAAAATAAAAAAATGTCTTCCAACCCTATAAAATGCAGAAGCAAATGTACCTCGACCTGGACAAGCCGAGTCCGCGGATGCTGTTTCTGCAGACGATTTATCTTGCACTGGTCCTTTTGGCGTATAGGAGCTGAAGCTCTGCAAATAAGAATTCAAAGGCAAAAGAAATGATGGGATTAGAAAGAGATGACATGAGTCACAAGGTGTTCGAGAAATTGTGTCAACGAAAGTAAAAGGAGAGAAAGTAGTGTCAGTGTACCCGTGAGTTGATGGGAGATTTCAAATAAGCAAGCACTCCCCGCTTGTTCTTGCTCATTCTGAGGGGAACCGCCATTGGAGCATGAAACCACTCCGAGTCTCCGGACGCCTCACTAAGCACAACAGCCTTTATTCCTTCGAGAGACCGGTTGGGACGCCTCACTTCGGTCACTCTGCTTTTATTCTTCACGGTGATTTTTTTATAGTAAAAAATAGTTATCTCGGTGTATTGTAAAAAAAAAAAAAAAACAATAATAATAATAATAAAATAAAATAATAAACAATCTATGGGCGAGCATGAGACGGGTTGAGAACAATATTATTAAACTCGATCCGATCCAGGAGTCGACCAGAAAGCAATCATTTGGATCGTTTGGGTGACGACCGGGCCAGGGTCACTACTGATCCGCATTTAACCGCGACACCACTAAAAACCCGATAAAATTAGCGTGCCAGATATTATATTCAGATATCACATAACTATGAATTTTTTTACCATACAATTAAAATGTCCAAAAATTCAATACTCATTCATCAAATTCAAATCAAATCCATAAACTACGTCGTTTTGATTAGTTAAAAAAAAAACAAAAAAAAAAAAGCAAAACTGCAACCCGAGCCGGGTCACACAATCCACCGGGTCACCGGGTCGAGGCCAAAAACCCGTGGGTCGCTACAGGTCAAACCGGGTCTGAAACATAGTCGATCCAATTAGCAACTCGGACCGATCACATCACCGTTTCCCGGTCCGACCGGCCGGGTCGGTCCGGGTTTAATAACATTGGTTGAGACGTATAACTAACTCTATTTTGGTCCCAATTTTTTTTTTGGTATAAATTGGATGTGATCTACATGCATCTGTAGAGACTAATTTCTCGAATCGGGTAGCACCACAATGGATGGCAATATCCTAAACTGCATTCGATCTCAATACTTTAGTTGAGCTGGAAGAGACTCCTATCATCTCATCCAAATGTTCTTAGGTAATCTGGTTCTAAATTTGATTGGGTCATTTTGTTGACCCTAACCAAATCTTAAACCCAAACAATTTTGATAAGTTATTGATCAACTTAATAATGCGTTTAATTAAGATGCGTTTGGGTTGTCCCAAAATACAAATAATATATTTTTAAAAAGGCTTAAATACGTTTTTGCCCCCTGCAAATAAGGGGTGTTTTGGTTTTACCCCCTGCAAATTTTTTTTTTGTAAAAAGCCCCTTGCAAATTCCAAAATTTTGGCGTTACTCCTTCTGTTACTCAGGCGTTAAAAAAAAACATACGTGTCACACAAAAAACTGATTTGGCATTTATATGTCATTTTCTTTTATTTTAATTGCCCAATAAAAAAATTAATTTGGAACAATGTTGTATCCTCTTCCTTCTCTTCCCTTCGCATTCATCATCATCATCATCTCTTCATCCTCCAAACGAAATCTGGAAAACGAAATAGGTTCATGACTGCATCGTTCATCTTCATCCTCGAATCAGATCTTCAACAACAATAACGATTCAATTGAAAACCCCTAATTTCATCTTCAAAAACAACAACAATTCAATTGAAACGAAATCAAACCAGAAATGAAATCAAACCAGATTAACGTTGTTGTTGAACCAAAAACGAGATCAAACCAGAACTTGAGATTGAACAAATCTGAGATTTAACCTAGAAACAAAATTGAAAAATTGGGATTGGAATCAAACCAGATCTGATATTGAACCGACGAATTAATACACGTATTTGCATCTGTGGTTGAAAATGAAATCTAAGGTTGAAAGATGATAATTTTCGTTTTCATTCGTTATGGGTTGAAGATGATGATGATTTTTGTTTTCATTCGTTTAGGTTGAAGATGAAAGATGATCATGATGATTTACACAGTTAAAATGAACATGTGGTGCAGTGGAAGAAGAACGAAGAAGAAGAAGAAGAAGAAGAAGAAGAAGGGATTTAGGTTTTTTATAAAACCCAATTATTAATTGATGACGTGGCCAGCCCATTGGGCAATTAAAATAAAAGAAAATGACATATAAATGCCAAATCAGTTTTTTGTGTGACACGTATGTTTTATTTTAACGCCTGAGTAACAGAAGTGGTAACGCCAAAATTTTGGAATTTGCAAGGGGTTGGGTAAAACTAAAAAATTTGAGGAGGCAAAACGTATTTAAGCCTTTTAAAAATGTTATTACTACTTCAATTACATATTTTACATATTTCATTACAACTATGTTATGTGTCCAACTTTGTTAAAACTACGTAATTTTACCATTAAAGTACTTCTTTTAAGTTTAACATCTAACAAAGTTATCACAATTCACAAGTATAAGTGTATTAATTATGTATTAATATATGTGCGAGTTGGATAACTCGAAGGGCAAAACGTGAAGAACACGCAAGGAGGAAATTTAAGCCTTTTAAAAATGTTATTACTACTTCAATTACATATTTTACATATTTCATTACAACTTTTATAAAAAAAAACAATGTTATGTGTGTCCAACTTTGTTAAAACTACGTAATTTTACCATTAAAGTACTTCTTTTAAGTTTAACATCTAACAAAGTTATCACAATTCACAAGTATAAGTGTATTAATTATGTATTAATATATGTGTTTCTATATTTCGAACGAGTTGGATAACTCGAAGATCAACTTGAACCCCTCCTAACATGCGTGTGGATATGATAGGGGTGGTCAGTAGGTGAGTGGCGAGCAAGAGTTAGAAGAACACGCAAGGAGGAAATGCATGAAAAGGACAACGAGTATTGTGTGTGTGTGTGTGTGTTTTAAATTTTGGTTAAGAATCAATTAGGGTTGTAATTTTTTTGGTTTATATTCATGTTTGGTTTTACCATAGTTAGCCGATCAATGTTGACAAACGGCAAATTTATTTTTCATATTCACTATATTCTATCCTGTTGCTGAAGTAATTAAAACCAAGTAGAACTACTTTCACTTAACCGAGATTCATGTGCCCTTCAACTTTATCAATTACGCTTTTAATCTTTTTCAGCTTTGCTCTAGTTCGATTAGGTCATATTTGCTTGCTCAACCCTAGGTAATTTATTACTCTACTTGATACTTTATTTCCTATCAATTATGTTGTTTTCTCTTAGGATCCTTCTGTTTTCTGAATGGTGGTCATCTATTGTTCATTGTTATTTTTGTTAGATTCTCGTGTGGTTGCATGCATCACCATGTTGTTGAATGAATATCTTATATTACTGGTTTTAATGCAAAATTCGTTCTTTCTTCCTGTTCTTCCTTTGACTCTTGTTTCTCACTTCCGTTCTCCCGTCGTGTTTATTCGTTTACTGGTAAAGTCTTGTGTTCTTTAATTTCTGGATTAAATTGATTTTGTGTCTTAATTTATGGATTTAGTGTTCACCATAGAAACCCTAATTTTTCTTTTTGTAAGTTGGGGTCAATTTCTCAACGGTTACTGAGTTCGTGATGGTAGTTCGTCTATCTGGTTGGAGTTGTTTGTAGTTATGAATCAAATTTCATTAGTTGTTCGCCGTATTTAAGTTTGAGTTTCGTTTGATTAAGATTACTGTGCTGTGTACTGTTTGGTACCTTCCGATGGCATCTGTGATACTTTAGTTCTGGAAAATCTATGATCTATATGTTTGTCGTTGGATTTTGAATAATAGCTGGTGTGCAAATCCTTTTTATTCGGCTGATTTTGGAAATTTTCTGCCTTTTCTTTTTTAATTGTAATTACTTGTGAGGTTGAACAAGTTATTAATTATTTTAAAACTGCTCTTATTTGACTGGGTTTGAATACTAAATGAGGTAGAACCATAGGAGGTATTGATTTCCACTCATGGTTGTTTGCTAGAGGGTGAAGAATCACTTTCATGCTGTATTAGTGGTTAGAATTTGTGAGGTGAAAATAAGTTATACGCTACCTTCAACCTCGCTACATTTTTCTTATAACAAGGAATTGTGAAGATGTTTTCATTATTGATTTCCTACCCTCTAATCTACTACGCGTGCAAAAGTTAGTGTGGCTCAAAATTTCCTGTTTTGGCATGTGTTTTAAATTTAAATACAAAGTACTTGTCATTCTAGATGATTTTGATATTTGATGGATAATTTTTTTGTCATAATTAATTCATATTCGTAATAGCTGGTCTTATCGTGCAGGAATAAGATCAGTGTTGTGGAGGCTGGAGCATTAGAACCAATAATTAGTTTCCTCAAGTCACAAAGTCCAAATCTGCAAGTGTCTGCAGCTGCTGCTTTGCTCACACTGAGACTGACATTGGCTGAAATGGAGCTTGCTCCAGGTATGAAATGCCTGCAAGGAAAGGTAGTTATCTCAGTACTAAAAACATGCGCAAAAAGAGAAGATAATAAGATAATGCATATTTAATGAAGAAAGGGAAAAAGATTAAGAGAGATAAAAATAAACATGATTACTGCACAACCTGTAGAAGAGTGTTTGAAGGAGTTTATCTGAATTTGTTCTTGTTGTAGTTGCAAACATTCTTTTTATTGAGTCTCCTGTTGGAGTTGGATTTTCATATTCAAATACTTCATCTGACATTCTCAACAATGGTGATAAGAGGACAGGTATTTACTATTTACTATCCTTCTCTTCTTTTATCTTCTGCTTTTATATAAAAATTGAAGAATAATTTTTGTACAGCTGACTCTCTGGTATTTCTATTGAAGTGGTTTGAGCGTTTTCCACAGTACAAAGAAACTGACTTTTTCATCAGTGGTGAGAGCTATGCAGGTAAACACTCTGATTCTGGCTTATTTTATTCAGATATTTTTAATGTTCCATTTATATTGTATTGTATGTATATACTTTGTTCCGCACTTCTTATAATAAACAAAATACTAATTCATCAAGACCAATAAAAAGAATTGAAATCTGTTGATTTTGATTAATGCTCCTCTAATGGACAGTCATGAGGCTCTTTTGAACTTTCCTTGTGTCAGGCAACTCAATTCAAACTTCAAAGTAACCCCACCTTGTTGATAATTCCCACCCTAATGACTGGTTTGTTAGATTTTAATTTGTTCTCTTTGTTTAAGTGTAGGGGATGAATTTTGAATGGCTAATAAAATTGATTGTCAAACTCATAACTCAAGTAATACTAGCATTCTCTAAATATGAGAATTTTTAACTGATAATTACTAATAATTCTTCTGATTAATTTGAAATAAATATCAAAAGTGCTCATATATATATATATATATATAAAACAACCAATTCAGACTTCAAATTAGTGCCTACTAACTGTCCATAACTCCTACAATTACCACTAAACATTCAAAATGGTAGAACTAGAAAATTTGAAATTATGGTTAATAAACTCCAATATTGAATACTGGTGCCTATTCAGGTTTTATAATACAGATCCTTATTGATATGATATGTGATGAACAGAGAGTTGGTAGATTGAGTTCTGGTTATGATCCTTGCACAGAGAAGCACACTACAATATACTTCAATCTACCTGAGGTCCAAAAGGCTCTACATGTTGATTCATATCACAAGCATGCTAAATGGGAGACCTGCAGGTAACTCTCATTAGAGAAACATTTGAAAGTCTCTACTTATTTCCAGAATATTCCCTCTGTCAAATAATGAATGCCACATTTGTAATAAAAAAATTGTCCCAAAATGAATGTCATTTTCAAATAGCGTATTGTGAAGTGGATTGAAGAAACAGTTTGAAAATAGGATTGCAGGTGTTTATTCTATTTGTGAGGACCCTGCACTTTCCCATGGACCTCACCTTGCAACTGTGACTCTGATTTCATTTCTCTCAATTGCTCTCCTTTCAGTCAAAGCATATTTGCGCTCTCTAATCCATTTCCTTAACTCTCTTTTGGATACCATAAGGTTCTTTTGCTTATTTGCTTATTAATGATGATCTGTATTATATACACCTTAATTCCTAAATTATTCTTAAAGCACACTTAGTGATTTGTATTATATGATTTGTATTATATACTGACTGCAAATTGTCATTGAATTGGTAAGCAGTGTAGCTGATACAATGACTAAAGCCATTGAAGATTGAGGCATTCCAAAGTCCGTGGAGAGCTTTGAATAGGAAAGGTTTGGAGAGTAGTAAGCCAATTTCTTGATAGCATTTTCGGTTTATGGGAGAAATTTGTTAGTAGGATTATAGTTTTGGGCCCTATTTAAGCTTTGTTGTTATAAGGCAATTTGTAGGACTTTTGTTTGTTAGTTTTGCCTTATTTCTGTTTGTAACAACTAGTTCAGCTTAGCATTTGTTATACTTTTTGTTAGGCAACAAACAACTATTTGACACATATTGTATAAAATTTCCATTATGCAATGAAATCATTTAGGTGTTTCCAATACCTTGATACTTTACAAGAATCATGTTTAAGTTGCTTTAAGAATAACTAGAGTTGCTAAAAGTCACCTAAAAACACAAAAAAATGACATTTAGTATCGGTTATTTAAATTAACCGATACTAAATGTCACTTTTAGTATCGGTTATTTAAATGACCGATACTAAATGTCATTTTTTAGACAGCAAACACAATGTTGAAAAGACTATTAGTATCGGTTATTTAAATAACCGATACTAAAAGTGACATTTTATCGGTTATTTAAATAACCGATACTAAATGTCATTTTTAGACAAAGCAAACACAATGTTGAAAAGACTATTAGTATCGGTTATTTAAATAACCGATACTAAAAAAGTGACATTTAGTATCGGTTATTTAAATAACGATACTAATAGTACGTTTTCAAGGCATAAAAACACCAAAAAACGTCATTTAGTATCGGTTTTTGAAAATCCGATACTAAAAGTCACATTTAGTATCGTCGGTTATTTAACCGATACTAAATGTCAGACATTTAGTATCGGTCGAATTAGTATCGACAGATAACCGATACTAAAAGTGCAAAATAACCGATACTAAAAGTGTTTTCTGCACTAGTGCGAGTATTGTGTGTGTGTGTGTGTGTTTTAAATTTTGGTTAAGAATCAATTAGGGTTGTAATTTTGGTTTATATTCATGTTCAGTTTACCATAGTTAGCCGATCAATGTTGGACAACGGCAAATTTATTTTTCATATTCCGCCTGTAACAAACCAAGTAGAACTACTTTCACTTAACCGAGATTCATGTGCCCTTCAACTTTATCAATTACGCTTAATCTTTTTTCAGTTTGCTCTAGTTCGATTAGGTCATATTTGCTTGCTCAACCCTAGGTAATTTATTACTCTCCTCTTCCTTCTCTTGTTCATATGTTGGTTTATTTTATGCATATTTGCGCCTCTACTCCTTAACCCCCCTTCTAATTGTTATGTAGGTTTCTCTAAGTTTCAACCAATATCATCATATATTTCGAGTTTATTTAGTTGAGATTAGTTTCTTCACATAACTTAAAAAAATGGACTCAAGGAACATTTTTTGATTATTTTGGAAGAGAATACCAACATAAATTTTGACACAAATTTTAGATAAGCAAAATCTTAAACAAACATACCTATAAAAGTAGTCGTGGCATCATTTTTCATTCATTTATTCAACAAGATGATTTAAAATACAATTTAAAATAAATTTAAAATACAAAATATAAATTTAAAATAATAAAAAACTAAAAAATAAGAGTTTAATCAGTTGACTGTAAAAGTAAGAAGCAAAAGTATTTTTGGTTGTTTCTCCATGAATAGTTGTCATTTGGTCACAATCTGACGTGAATCAAACTCTTTAATGCATAGGAGTTATTTTAATCAGTTGACTGTACCTTTTTTTTACATGCAAATAGTTGACAAAAATTTGCATATCTATCCAGCATGATGTTTTTGTTCTATGTTAATATTATGTGAAGTTTCTTTTTGGTGAATATATTATGTGAAGTTAACATATACTACATGCATGTAAAACAAATTAAAGTAAGATGATTCATTATCAGAACACAAGACAAGACAATATTGTCTGTCGACATGTAATGTGTGATATATGATGAATACATTGGAAATAATAGAATAGGTTCATGTAATGTGTGATACCACTTAAAATACCATAGGTCAGAGTAGTGCCTCAAAGATTAAAATACCATACATCCTATCCTAGCCTAGCCTAGCAATCAATGGTAATAGAGTAGAGCTTAAATCAACTGGTCTATTCTCCAGAACAAGATGCTATAGTTGAAAGACATTAAATTTAAAGGGAGTATCATTCCATCCTAATCCAGCAGACCAGCAAAAATGTGATAGGCATAGTAGCTGATTTGGCAGTTGGGCAAGTATAAGTTACATCATTAACAATTTAAAACATGTTGAATGAATATCTTTGGTCGACATTACAGTAACAGTCAGACAAATAGTAGAATCTAAAGTTAGTAAACATAAGCACAAACCTAACAAATTAAATTCTCGGCTACTATAAAAATGAACTCTTTTTTAACACTGGGTCAGATTTAATAGAATTAAAATTTTAGTTAAAAAAATGTAATTGCACTCAATGTTTTAAAATTATCGGGCTAGTGGGCTAGCTCAGTCCATACGGGCTGGCCCATGGCGGGCTAACAAATTTTCAGACGGGCTTGGGCCGGGCCAAATTTTTTATAGCTCATTTTTCTTGGCCCTCGAGCGGGTTGCACCGGCCCGTTAGGCTGGACTCATTTTGACGGCTATAGTAAAAAGTCTCTAATACGATAGTGTATGTAATTAAATTAAATCTTAAAATATAAAACTAAAACCAAACCTACAAAAAAGAGAGTAATGCTATATGGACCAAAGAGTGTACTAAAATACGTATGCATATGAGATACAGAGGAAATATACGTATAATATATTTATTTTTTATTTTAAATTAATTTCAGTGTTATACACGTATAATATATTAAATTTTAAATTAAAAAATAAATATATTATACACGTATTCTCTCTATATCTCATACATATTCGTATTTTAGTACACTTTTCGATCCATTTTTTGGTCCAAATATATAGGCTCTGTTCGACAAATCCAATCCGCTAGCTTATAGAGAGTAAGCTAATTTCAGGTGTTTGACATCACTAGCTTATAACATTTTATCACTATATTTTAGCGTTTTTGAAACGCTACTTGAAGTAGCGTTTGAGCTAATAGCTTATAGCGTTTCTTTTTTTATTCCACTTTTACGCTCACAATTTTAATTAAATTCCTCATTTATGCTACATTAAATAAGCATTCTCTATCATCTTTTGTTCGGTGTATCAAAGAATTACAAGAGCTTCCAATAGCAATTGGGCCGACGGCCCGACCCAGCCAAGCAACCGCCCAAAACGGTCGGACCTCCACAAGATATATCGTCATTCACACATGGCATCGTACGTTTTCCTACCTTGTGAATTTTAGTGTCATTGCAGTACCTACGGGCCAGTCCTTCCTCGGCGACAGCCGAGATCCTTTTAGGCGAGTCCTTCCTCACAGTCCTTCCATCAACGCCCGGCCAGTCCTTCCTCATGTGTCCTTCCATCAACGCCCGGCCCGAGTCCTTCCTCACAGAGTCCTCCGATGCGGCCAAGACCCCGGTTCCGGCCAGTCCTCACGACCCAGTCTTCAACGACCCGAGTCCTTCTATTGGTCAATGTACGATCAATGGCGACCACGATGGGAGGCCCGAGCGCTATCCTACTTCAACTATGGCTACACGGAAGACCGCCCCGGACATCATTACAACCATGCTTGTTGAGCGACCTAAGATGTTGGGCGACCTAAAGTGGGGCGACCAAAGAGCATGGACAATCCCAAGACGCCTAAACAAAGCGCAAACGAAGCGGGAGGAATCTCGCCCTTAGTCTGCAAGCCATAACGTTGGCCAAGTTGACCCGATTGAAACATACGAATATGCGTTGGAAAGCTGAGAAGCAGAGCTACAGCTTTCATGTTGAAGTCAAAATCCAATTCGGCGTCTTCCACCCGTTTCTGCTCGCCCAAAGTGGGGCGCCCAAAAGCTTGTCGCGTGAGCGACCCAAAAGGTCTGTCCAAGACGGAGACCATAACTTCGTTCACGTTCATCCGATGGGGCGTGTGAGCATGCGTTGGAAAGCCGAGAAGTAGATCTACAGCTTTCATGTTGAAGTCAAAATCCAATTCGGGCGTCTTCTACCCGTTTCTGCTCGCCCAAAGTGGGGCGCCCAAAAGCTTGTCGCCCGTGAGCGACCCAAAAGGTCTGTCCAGTACGGAGACCATAACTTCGTTCACGTTCATCCGATGGGGGCGTGTGAGCATGCGTTGGAAAGCCGAGAAGTAGATCTACAGCTTTCATGTTGAAGTCAAAATCCAATTCGGGCGTCTTCCACCCGTTTCTGCTCGCCCAAAGTGGGGCGCCCAAAAGCTTGTCGCCCGTGAGCGGCCCAAAAGGTCTGTCCAGTACGGAGACCATAACTTCGTTCACGTTCATCCGATAGGGGCGTGTGAGAATGCGTTGGAAAGCCGAGAAGTAGATCTACAGCTTTCATGTTGAAGTCAAAATCCAATTCGGGCGTCTTCCACCCGTTTCTGCTCGCCCAAAGTGGGGCGTCCAAAAAAGTCCGTCGCCCGTGAGCGACCCAAAAGGTCTGTCCAGTACGGAGACCATAACTTCGTTCACGTTCATCCGATGGGGGCGTGTGAGCATGCGTTGGAAAGCCGAGAAGTAGATCTACAGCTTTCATGTTGAAGTCAAAATCCAATTCGGGCGTCTTCCACCCGTTTCTGCTCGCCCAAAGTGGGGCGTCCAAAAGTTCTGGTCGCCCGTGAGCGACCCAAAAGGTCTGTCCAAAGACGGAGACCATAACTTCGTCCACGTTCATCCGGTGGGGCGTGTGAGCATGCGTTGGAAAGCTGAGATGCAGTGCTACAACTTTCATGTTAAACTCCAAGTTATATTCAGACGTTCTACACCCTTTCGGGTCATCCAAGTAGGGCGCCGGCCACAAACGAAGAACGTAGCCCCGGCGTTTTACAATCGAAGCGCCATCGAAATGGCCCAAGGGTCGGCGACCACCAACAAGTGTAGGCCCGAAGCGGCGGTCTACAATCGAGCGCCATCGAAATGGCCAAGGGTCGAAGGACCCACAAATGCAAGCGTTTACAATCGAGTGCCATCGAAATGGCCCGCGGTCGGAAGGACCCACTCAACAAGTGTAGGCCGGCGGTACACAATCGAGCGCCATCGAAATGGCCCCAAGGGTCGAAGGACCCACAAACGAGCAGTAGGCCCCGAGCGGTCTACAATCGAGTGCCATCGAAATGGCCCGGCGGTCGAAGGACCAACAACAAGTGTAGCCCGAGCGGTTTACAATCGAGCGCCATCGAAATGGCCAAGCGGTCGGAAAGGACCCACCACCAAGTGTAGGCCCCGAGCGGTCCACAATCAAGCGCCACCGAGTTGGCACAACCATCGGTGTCATCGAATGATCATCGAATGATCGATAACGAGCATTATGCAATGACCCAATAACAGCATCGATCGCCGAACACCACCTAAGAGACCGACTACAACTATCGCAAGCATGAATGGGCGACCACATGCACTCGATGGCGGCGACCACACCTCGGCGATGGCGGCGACCACCACCGCCGACTTAGCGTGGTAGCAACCACACACTTCAAGAGATGGAGACCAATATGAATGCGCAACCTGCCGCCTACAACACGACACTGGGTAAATGATTCAAGCCTCGGCCCGCTCTAAGCGACCTAGGCTTGGGGGCAAGCTGTTCGGGTGTATCGGCAATTACAAGAGCTTCCAATAGCAATTGGGCCGACGGCCTGACCCACCCAGCAAGAATCGGGCCCAAAACTACGGACCACGCGATATATACGCCATTCACATGGCATCGCACGTTTTCTACCTTGTGAATCCGCCGAGCGACCTACACCGACTCAGAGGCTTGAGTGTCATTGCATTGTGTACCACCGCGCGCGCTAAGACCCGAGTTTCACCCAGGGTCGGCTCGGCGTGCCATGTCCCTTCCTCACGGGCGAGATCCTTCCTCACGAAAGTCCTTCCTCACAGTCCTTCCATCAACGCCCACCAGTCCTTCCTCACAGTCCTTCCATCAACGCCCGGCCAGTCCTTCCTCACAGTCCTTCCGCGCCAAGACCCCAGTTCCACCAGTCCTCTCTACGACCAGTCTTCAACGACCCAGGTCCTTCTATTGGTCAATGTACGATCATCTTTTAACATTAATTACAAATATCCGTTTATGTCATTTTATATTTATAAACTAGTTCAACCACTAATATTACTACACACTTTAAATTCAATCGGCTGGTTTATCTAAACTTGTCTAAAATGAAACTTACACCAAAAAAAACCTCACGCGCTTTACAAAGCGTGCTAGACTCAACTCAACCTTCTTCTTCCGCGTAGTCCGTTACGAGAGTATAAGAAACGCTTACCATCTTTAGACACGCGCAGGTTGAGCACGTGGCACTACGTTTTCCCCATAAAGCCCAACATCAATTCTTTCCCAGCTTAGGTGGGTTAAGAAGTGTAGGGTCCCTCCTATTCTCTCTCTCATTAATTTTTTATTTTTTCATTTTTTATTTATTTTAATACACAAGCATATCACTCGCTATTTTTATTTCTTAAATTGTTTTATCCGTCAATATTTCTCTTCTCTGTTTTATCTCTCTCAAATTCCCAGTTCCCATTTTCCTTCCAAATCCTCACGCTTCCGATTTCGTTTCAATTGTTCTAGGGTTAGGGTTTCGATCCCTTTCTCCTTCGATTCGATCAACGCGTTCAATTCAGGAGTCTGCGTATCTTATTCCCCTCCCGTGTTTGCAACCGAGGAAGCCATGGGAGGTGATGCTACCGCTGAGGGTGCGACGGAGCCGCAAGCAGTTGATGGAGTCAACATCAACATTCGTTGTTCCAATGGTTCGAAGTTTTCCGTTAAGATTAGCACCGAGTCCACCGTTGCATCCTTCAAGGAGGCTGTCGCTCGGAACTGCGATATCCCCGCTGAGCAACAGCGTCTGATTTATAAGGGTCGGATCCTTAAAGACGATCAAACCCTTCAAAGCTATGGTATAAACCCGATCTCGCTGTTATTGATATATTTATTCGAAATTATAGCTTTGTTTTGTTCTCAGAGGCCATCCAACGTTTTTCGCTCATGCTGTTAAATTTGTATATTCTAAACTAACAAAAGAAAAGTAAATTTATGAAGCTTTTTTATTGGATTGCTGTTCTCTTTTAGATGCTTTGATTTTATTTTGTCATTTCCGTGCACTTTGGGTTATGATATTAATTTACCCCGCTTTGAAGGGATCTTTGAGAGCGTGCAATAACTCATTTGTCGGCTTTTGTATTGTTCAGTATTAATAATTATGGTGTAGGGGTTATTTAATCTGTCGACAATCCAAGGAAGATGGAATTTTCTACAAACACCATTGAATTGTCTCTTGAGGGGTTCTGTTGTATTCTTAGGGTGAAAATATAATATGGGAAATCATTTTTGACGCAGCCAAAGATTTCCCGAAAGACTGAATATAATTTTCTTCTCAATTTGTATTTATAGGTTTGGAGGCAGACCACACTGTCCATTTGGTTCGTGGCTTTGCACCTGCCAATACAACTGGTGGGACTAATACTAGTGCTGCCAATACCACCACCACTAATGCGAGAGCTGCTGGTGCTAATGAGGGTGGGGGTTTAGGAGGGCCTGGATTTGGAGCTTCGCTGTTCCCAGGACTAGGTACAAATGCTATGGGGGGAGGTAGTCTCAATAGCTTATTTGGAGCCAACTTTCCAGATCTTGAACAAATGCAGCAACCATTATTGTCAAATCCCAATTTAGTGAGAGAAATAATGAACACACCTGCCATGCAGAATTTGATAAATAATCCTGAGATAGTGCGGAACCTTATAATGAGTAACCCACAGATGCAAGAGCTCATGGATAGGAATCCTGAGCTGGCACACATACTTAACGATCCCAGCACTCTTCGCCAGACACTTGAGGCTACAAGGAACCCTGAGATCATGCGCGAAATGATGAGGAATACAGACAGAGCTATGAGCAACATTGAATCTTCTCCTGAGGGATTCAACATGTTGAGGCGCATGTATGAAAATGTTCAAGAACCATTTTTAAATGCCACCACAATGGCTGGTAATACTGGAAATGACAGTGCCGGAATTTTGGGGACTCAAGGTGGCCAAACCCGGAATCAATCAACTAATCCCTCAACTACTAGTTCTGAAGCAACTTCCCCTGTACCCAATACTAACCCGCTACCTAATCCTTGGTCCTCGACTGGAAGTAAGTACCCACACCGTCATTTTCTCCTCATAATCCAGCAACTGAATGCCCCCTTTTTGTCAAATGTTTAAAATTCTTTTCTTTCACTTTTATGGGCCTATTCTAAAGCTGTTAGTTACGTTTTTAGTGACTTGTGACTCATAGTAGGCTAATTCATGCTGAATATTTTAGCTGGAGGTGCCCAAAATAATACCAGAAGGTCAACTACTACTGGTGGGGATGCTAGACAGCAAACCCCCACCGGCTTAAGTGGGCTTGTTCTGCCAGATCTTGAGGGCATGTTGGGTGGTATGCCAGGTGGTATGCCAGATGCTGCTTCGTTGACCCAATTAATGCAAAATCCAGCTGTTTCACAAATGATGCAAAGTATCCTCTCCAATCCACAAACAATGAATCAGGTATTTACTTACTCTGCCTGTAAGTTGTGCATGTTTTGAGCTCATCTCTCTTCTAACGTTTTATTTTCTATAGATTCTTGGTGCAAATACCGATCAGCGTGGGTTGCCTGATCTAAATTCTATGAGAGAAGTGATGCAAAACCCAGAGTTCCTTCGCCTGTTTTCCTCACCTGAGACACTGCAGGTAGACAGATTTAGAATACTATTGTCTGTTGATGAATTCAAGCTAACTTGCTCTCTCATTCATAGTGTTGAGTACATAACTTTTCATGCATTAATAAGTATACAGTCCAATACTGAAGCAGCATTTAGTCCTATGCTTATTTTGGGAGAGCCAAAAATTTAAATGTTCCTACAACTGTATTCCTTTTTTGTTTCTCCAGTTCTTTTGTCCTGTGATAAATTCTAAGTAGTTTTTCAAATTGTACTGAGATATGCATATGATCAAATTGTTGGATAATGGCCTCATAGCTGAGCAATTGGAATTAATTGACTTTGACAACTTGTGATTTATTTTTTGTTTTTTAGCATTAAAAATGGTTTTTATTAATTGTGATCTATGGCCTGTTTGTTAAAGATTGAAAATAAGTGATTTTCACAGAATTTTTTTTAAAGATTTTTAAATAAAGTAGAAATTAATTTGTGTTTGTTTGGTTATCTATATCTTATGATTCTTGCGATTTGTATCTCGAATCGTTACAAAATCAAACACAATCAATATGTATGAGAGTGCAAATCTCCTTTGCACCCGAATCTCATCAAGAATCCTCATTCACTCAGTTGAATCTCACGAATTCTAAATCTTACGATACAAGTTCTGTCGTGGGTGCAGCCCAGAAACAGGCCGGGTTGCACAACTGGGATTCTGAAAGGTTTGCTAGAGTTGTTTTCTTGCCATTTTTTTTAGATGGGACATAATCAGCCAACATCAATCCTTCCAGATAACTCATTCACTAATAAACAACCATAGCACGTTTTAGCGCATACTCCCTCCTACAGTGGGATTTTTTTTTGTTCTTCCAGCTTATGCAGTGCTTTCCGCACTCCCTTCTCCTTTGTTCTTCTTCTCTGTTTTTTTCTCCCTGGTTTATGACTTGGATTATTTTGAAGTTCATATATGACATATCGGCTTATATTTTTTTTTGTGGCTATGTTACCCTTTTTTTACTTACGCATGCATTTTTTATCGATTATGTGGCTTACGGTTCATAAAAAGGTTCTATTGACGTTTTGAAAAATAGGTATTCCTTTTCATGATACGCGTCTCGATTTGATAGCCATTAATGTGTTGCAATCTGTACAAACAGACAAGTTTTTAAAAAGTCATTGCTTCTTTCAAAAGGTGCATTTCTTATAAAATATAAAATAATATGTAATTTTCTCACAACTGTGTACCATCAACAATGGCAGCAACTCTTGTCTTTCCAGCAAGCTCTTCTGTCCCAGCTTGGTCAACAGCAACCAACGCAGTAAGTTCTTATTCTCACCCATCATTAATTTTTGCTAACTTGATTATTACTGTAATGTTCCATTGTATTGATCATATATCTTAGTTATGCATTATAAACATAGATGCGCCAAAATTGTAGGTGCACACGTACCACATATATAATTCACCAAAAAAAAAAGTACCCAGTATGCTTGGGTATGTACCAGTCATTTTTTTTTTAAATAAAGGGGGTCTACGCGTGGATATGACTTGATGTTTCTTGGGTATAGCTTGAGAAAACAATGACAGCGTCTTATGTCCACATGTTAGGCTTTTTGTTTCTTATTTCTGTTGTCTTGGACATACTAACCCCCTACCTCTCATGTAATTGTGTTAGAGTGTGAGAACTAATCTTCACTGTTAAATCTCTCATTGATTATCTATATTAACTCTTGAGTAAAATCAATATTGATTCTTGACCTTTAATGTATATGTATGATCTAGATTAACTAATGACAACTTTCATGCTCTCCTATCTCCATATTGCTAACAGTACCCTTGCACATCTGTTGTTACCAAGCTCTTAGGACTAGATAATATGATCTCACATGTAATTGGATGAGCTGGGCTTGAACCCAGGGTTTCAAATCCAAATCCTATTGTAAATCCTCCTCCTCTTCATATTATACTTTTGTCATCCTGAACTTTCCTTACCCCCCCCCCCAAATTGAATTTTATTTTATTTTATTTTGTTCTCCAATGTCGCTGGGTTGAACCTATAATATGGTATGCTTTTGCAGGGGAGCAGGTCAAACTGGTGGAGGCACTGGTAAGACAACTCTGCATTCCTTTTTGGTTTCTGTTCCTAGAACAATGCTCTGTTAGTCTGTTTGGATGTATTTATGTGCTATTGTTTTGCATTGGCAATTTAAAATTTTAAATTGCTCATACATATCTGAAGATCACCAATCCAAACTTGAATTGATGTGGACTATATTGTCTTGAATCAGTGGAATTTCTAATTATTTGATCGTGAATTATAATGGTTCTTAGGTAGGGCTGTGCCTTAAATCCTTCCTTACCAAATTTAAGTTGCTCCAATCTGAATCCTTATTACCCATTTATACCGACCGAATGCTTAAGGCAACACAGCAGTGTATTGCAGTTAATGGTGGCAAGCCAAAAATCTGATAGGTCTGTATAGTTGTTAGAGTTAGTTAATGTTTGTTATATTAGTTAAGGGTTAGTTAGTTGGTTGAATAGTTAGTTAGTCAAGTAACAATAAGGCATGTTGCCTATAAATAAGAAGGTAGTGGGATAGGAATAGGGGTCTTTGTCAATTGTATACACTAGAGGGCCATTTGGCTTAGGAGAGGGTTGGATCTCTCAAATATCCAGCAAAACATTCATGTAATAGTTCTATTTCGTTCAATATACCAGTTGGTTCCTATCAATCTTCCCTAAAAATATGGCACATGGCATTGCAGTTTAAGACAGAAGCATGGTTAGCTATATTAAAAACAAAATACATATACAGAATAATACTTAAAATATAATAAAAAACAAAAAACTGACAACAATAAAAGTGAAGAGTTGAAGGGAAAAAAATTATAAGGTAAGAAAGCAAAAGAGGAGAAAAAACTGGAATATAATATTTATATAGGTCTATAGGACGGAGTTGGAGACAAAAAAACCATGAGAAGGTTATTCAATCTAAAAAAAGTACCAAAGGAGTGTTCCCGGTGGAGGTTGCCAGTGAGGGTCGCCAAAGATGCGATGCTGATGGAGAAGTTTGGCAGAGATGGGAGGTTGTGACTTGCAAACTGAGAAGTTTGATGGCTTAAAAACTACTGTTGCGAGGAGCACAAGGTTGCTGGTAGTCTCGAACAGCTAAAGACTGAAGGTCTTTTTTTGGAGTGTGCTTTTATCGGTTATGAGTAGTAGTAATAAAATGGGCGGGGCCAACCTTCCATCTCTGTTTCATTTTTGCTCCTTGCCTACCATCCATCATTTCAGCCATTCCTGTTACTATAGCCCACCATGCCAAACAAACCAACCACACAATAGCATATTTTTTGCTGCTTGTCATATGCTGCAACACCATTGACCATACTGCTAATGATTTTTGATAACACTGATTTGGGCTTCCCTTGTTTTTAAAGGGGCCGTGTATAGAATAACAATTATGTGGAAATTTTTAGTTTGAAGGTGGCTGCTGGATGAGGCAATTGCCGTTTGATTGCAAATGCAAAAATTATAATTAAATCATTAATCGATAATTGCTTTTTGTTGTTTCTATTACTAGGACCGGTGAACAACATGGGGCTGGAGATGTTATCAAGCATGTTTGGTGGACTTGGAGCTGGTAGCCTAGCTGTTCCAAACAGATCAAATGGTTAGGGTTGTTAGTTTTGTAATTGTCTATGTACACCTTATACTGCATTATTGATCTCTTCTACTTCTCTATATAAAATTTGTCCTGCTCTCTCTTTCATTTGTATGTTTTCAGAGCCACCAGAGCAACTGTATGCTACCCAACTTTCCCAGCTTCAAGAGATGGGCTTCTTTGACACACAAGAGAACATAAGGGCTCTTATGGCTACATCAGGAAATGTTCATGCTGCTGTTGAGCGGCTTTTGGGAAACTTTGGACAGTAGCAGGTAAAATTGGCTTCCTTTCGTGAAGGTTCTTCTGTGGATCGAGTTTGGTTCCTTCGAACTCGGTTGTGTTCAAGCGCCTTTAGTATTTAAGTATAATTTTCATATTATAATGGTCAGAATTCAAAACTGACATGGTATAGGATATTCGTTGGATTTCATGTGTTTATCACTTCTCTCATTTTGAGTTCTGATGACATACTTATTTTCTTCATGTACATATATTAACACTAGTTTTAAGCACGTGGCACATGAGCTTAAAATGTTTCCAACTGAATTATTTTTAATACCGTTCATGTATTGATATTTTTTAAGTCATGCGTATATTAATACTTCAATAACTCCGTAGTTACTGATTTGGCAGGTGGGAACTGGGAAGGAACACGGGACTAGCAATTTAAAACCCCAAACGCTAAAATCTGGTGTGATATTTATCGGTTTAGTTTGGATTTTCGTCATGGGAGTTAAGTTTAAACAAATCTGTTGATTTTTTCTTATAATCTAAAATTTAATAGCACATTCGATATTCCAATTATTAATCTCAGATTCATCGACAACAAAATACATGGGCGTGTTGGCACATTGGGTGGTGTCCCTCTGCTCTGTCTATCGAGTCGTGGATTCAAGGAAAGGGTTTTGAGTTGTTTTCGCGCTTTGTTTTCATATCTCGTTATATTAATTCAGTAGAATTAGTTTGTCTCAAGTGTTGCTCTTGGGTTTGTTGCTCTTAGGCTTGAATGTTATATTTAGAGCTTTTAGTCATCTCTGATGTATCTATCCTTTCGTGGACTTGATGATACTTCTATGTAAGCCAATATCTTACATTATGAGTAATGTTTTTGTGGTCTTTGCCTGTGATCAATGAAATGTTACATTTGACCAAAAATAAAAAGAAATTTTCTAGACAGGACAAAAACATGAATTGAACACTTAATTTTCTTAATCTCACCTTGTCTAAAAATAATCTCACCTTGTCAAATTGATTCGACTTGTACAAATTTTTTCCCCATCATTATGTTCCACAATTTGCATTTAAACTGCTTTTGTACTCAATTGTTCGACTTTCTATTTTTGTTTTGAAATTTTTAAAAACAAAAATAGTTTCTATTTTGAGTTTTATAAATTTCAAAAATCAAAATTAGATTCAATTTTTAGTTAAGAAATATTCAAGAAAAATCAAGACCAGTTTCAAACATAAATATAAAAATAAACATTTATCATAAATTAAATTTATTCAAAGCAATATACAACATTAGCTTTGAAAAAAAATTGAAATATTACAAATATTAATGTATTTGTTACGAATAATATTAGTGGATGTTCATTTTCTCTCTTTCTTTTTCTCATTACTCTCTTTAGTAGTGACTTTTTATGATTGTCTATTCACTTGTCAATCTACACCCTATAAATAGAACTCAATCTACACACTTGCGAAGAGCATAATGCAAATATTCTCTTATTATCTTCTTCTTCCTTCTTCAGCTCTATTGTCTTATATAATGTCTAGTATTTGTTCTTACTCAAGTTCTGTTATTTTAATAATAGTATTTATTTGGTAATACTTTTACTAATTGTAGTTGAAAGTAGTGGTTGTCGACAGACACTTGTCAGAGCAGTAATCAGTGGTGGTGGTCGAAGTGATAGTCAATAGTGAGGACCAATGTTCATCGGCGGTAATCGAAGTATTGGTTAACCGTGACTGGTCGCAATTGTTGAAGTGGTGGGTTGTGATAGATGGTGGTGATCAGTTTGATAATTGGTGGTCGTCAGATTGAATATCAAAGGTGACCATAATGGGGGTTGACAGTGGTCAGAGTGATGGTCGAAGTGGTGGTTGACAATAGTCGGAGTGGTGGTTGACGGTGACCATAGTGATGGTTGGTCGTGGTGGTCAGTTACTATCATTATTTCAGGGACCCATTTGCTTTTAGAATGTTTCTGTTGGGCCTAAGTTACTATCATTATTGTAGGGCCCACACTTCTTACAAGACCCCTACTCACCACATGCCTCTTAATTTACCTTAAAAAAACACAAAAATACCCCTCACTTAAAACCCCTTATTCTCACACTCTCCTTCTATCACACCACATCGTGTGCTGCTTATTCGACTGTTGCTGACTTTGTTGATGATCAATAGCAGACTGATCATGCTGACGTTGTTGCTACTGTTCCCACCACTATAGTTGGTGAGCACTCCACATAAGCATCTACTTAATCGTACTCGAGCGGTCTGGATGACGGGTCAGTCTTGGATGTGTTCGACCCACACATAACAAAGAAGACATATGAGGGGGACATATGTTTATGGCATAAGTATTTTAGTAGTTACTATAATTGTTATGTTTTCTTTAATGTTTGACTAATAGATATCGTTGTCAATGCAAGACCGTAAGCCGCTTAAGTTTATTTCACACAAGATGCCCATGAGATCAGAGATTCTACACAATGTCGAGGCATCTGGACTGTATCCCCTTAGGGAACTAGGGTTCGCCCAGGTCCATGCCGAACCTGTTAAAAATTCTACACATGGGGTGTTTGGCAAGACATAGGGCACATCATTATGGAACCGAACGAGTACGGAACCATAGTGCCATACATACCTAACAAATCCCAGAGGAAAAAAAGACACGTGTTGGGAAGTTTTCCTTTCATTAATGTCATTTTGGATTTTTCACAATTTTTGGGAGTATGCGGTGACTTGGTGAGTAAAGGGTGTTGTAGGAAATAGGGGTCGTACTGTAGTGTAGATAGTGTTTGGGCTTGTCTCCAAGTGTTGTGGTCGGTCCATTAGGATATTTATTTTCTCACACCCCTTCCTACTCAAAACACACCCCCTCACCCTACACATTTACCAAACTAACCTCACTTACAATTGAATTCCCCCCTCTACCTCTATCCCTCTTCTTCTCCTACAACACACCACACTCCGTCTAAAACCCCAAACCTCCCCCTCTCTCCACTCCAAAACCCACTCATCCTAACCATCATTCACTCCCATTCAACTACCAACATTGGCAACTAGCTCAAGGTAATAACCCTACCAAACTTTTTTCATTTTGGTTCTGTTTTGAGTTTTTTCCGCCATTTTTTTTTCTGCAATCGCGCTCAGTTGGAACAGGGTCGTTCGAACATGTTCGCATGAACGTGTTCGAACGGTGTTAAATGGGGTATGACTTTGCTTTGTTCGAACAATGTCATTCGAACTGTGTTCGCTTAAGTCCGTGCGAACAGGCGCATGACAACAACTGATAAGTTGCAGCTTCTGTGCAGGTTTTTGTTGGTTAAATGGATGAAAATGAGGGAACATCTAGAGCAGTTGAGTTGTCAACTATAGCAGTTGAGATGTCAACTGTAGTAGTTGACATGTCAACTGACGTTGTAGAATCCCAAGATTTTACTAGTTCGTTCAAAACGGATACGGTAAGAATGAATTAGTTGTTTTAATTTTAGCGAACTATTCAAATTATGTAACTGACACTTAGTAATTGAATTTCAGTTATTTCCTACTCGTGAGGAGCTGCTGACTTGGGTGCATGCGGTTGGAAAATCTCTTGGGATGGTGATTGTTATAGGAAGATCTGACACCGGGCGACGATCACGTAAACAATACTGCATGTTGATTTGTGATAAAGCTGGATCTTACAAGACAAATGTTGAGGAAGGCACAAACACTAGAAAATGTTGTCCGTTCAGACTGAAAGGGAAATTTATTAAGAAGCTTGGAGGATGGATTTTGAGGGTTATGAATGGAACTCATAACCATGGTTTGGCTACTTATCATGAAGGACGTCTGTACAGTAGTAGGTTAGAATGACTAGGAAGTAGTGGCTAGAATGACTAGGAATCATACTCGGCCTAAATTGATCCTTAATGAACTCAAATTGATGAAGCCTGATGATAACTATACGGTTGTGAAACAAATATACAATTGTCGTCAAAGGCAACGGTCGGCTATGCGTGAGGGTAGGACTGAGCTCCAACAACTGATGTTTTATTTGCAACGCGATAATTATGTTTACTGAACTCGACTTGCAAAGGGAACCATTGTTGTGAAAGACATCTTTTGGGCACATCCAGATTCCATTGAGCTTCTAAACACCTTCCCAGTTGTTTTGTTGATTGATTCCACCTATAAAACCAACCGGTACAGGTATCCATTGGTTGAGATCGTTGGTGTAACATCAACAGAGAAGACCTACTCTGCTGCATTTGCTTATGTCAATTGGGAGAGGATGGATAACTTTGCATGGGTTCTTGAGAAATTGAGGGATTTATTTAGGAGACAGGATGAAGTACCACAAGTCGTACTTACTGACAGAGACACGGGTATGATGAACGCTCTGGCAGGAATATTTCCAACATCTGCAAACTTGTTGTGCCAATTTCACATTAAGAAAAATGCGAGGGTCAAAGCAAGGCTCATTGTGAAAGACCAAACTATTGTTAATGACGTTATGGGTGCATTTCAATCTATTGTGCATGCGAAGACTACGGAAGAGTATGATTATGAGTTGGGGACACCAAATATGCTGGCGACACCAAAAATTGAAAAATTGATAACATTTTATAGGATATGCTTTGAGCATTTCATCTATACAACATTTTATAGGATAGATCATATTGTTGGCGACACCAAAAATTGAAAAATTGATAGTAGCAGTAAAGTACTATACAAAGATCTGTCATTTCAATTACAAGTGAAATCCCCACCCTCAGCCAAATCAAAAGAGACCAAAAGAGCATAAACAAATAACAGAAGCATTGTCCATGATGGCAGCACCTTTACTCCCTCATTGTGAATTGCAATTACATCACCCCTTCGGATAGTAGTAAAGCATACAACACCACTCATCATAATCCACTACCACAACTTATCCTTAAAAGCAACATCACATTTTCTTTGCTCCAATTTCCTTCCCTTTGCACCAACATCACTATTCCTTAAAAGCAATCCTCCATTTCATATCAGCTCCACCCTACATAAAACCAACAATACCATAGATAGCAAATTGTTTTGTGTAGTGATATACTTCCCCCACCAAATCTCATAAATGTTATCGTATGTCACCGGTATGAAGAAAGTTGACTAAGATTTCTTCCATTGTGAGAACTAGATGCTTGGAAGCAAGAATGCAAGATTGTTCTTCACAAGACAAGCCAACTCCTCAACCTGAAAAATATGAACAAAAGTATTAAGAAAAAGACCTGATTGAAACCCAGCACCACAATATTCAAATCACGTAGGCCAAGACCCCCGACATGCTTTGGTCTAGTGATATTACTCCAAGCAACAACATAATATTTTCTATGATCGGCAACATCACCCCATAAAAGCCAAATAATGTTCAAAACAGTTTGATTTATTGAATCAATTTATGAAAATTTTAATAGATTATAACGAGACTCTATGATCTATTTGTAGTTTCTAAATTCAATAGCACGTTAGATTCTTTTACGTAAGAATCAATTTATTGTTAACCAATGTTGTTGGTCCAAGTGGTTTAATCTACTCTAAGACATAGGGGTTGACCCGGTGCTCTCGAGTTTAGTTTCATGGAAAAACTCAGTGTTGGTCGGTGCGAAATTTGATTCTAACCACAAATTGACATTAATCTTTTATTGAAAGCATTAAAACGCTCCGTGAGTAGCTAGCAATGGTCCGAATAAAAATGAATCAATTTCTTGTTCCATAGCCAAAACTTCCATTTAATTTAACAAAAACTATATTTATAAGTCAATATTTTCATTTCATTCTTTTCAGGATGACATCCATGTAACAGTGAAGTGACGGTGAAAAACATCTTTAGCAGCTACAAGAATTTTTTGTATTAGGAATTTTGATAATGTTCCTGATTCTCTCGAGGATAAAGCACTATCTCTTGTAGATAGAGTAACGGTAGTCATTAAAAAAGCAGCATTTATCAAAGTTTTGTCAAGGCTAGATATAAGCTTAGAAAACATCATAAAATTAATGTTGGATCTATTGCTCAAAATACCTTTTTAAAAGCAACGCATATTCTTCTTTCAAATCTTGGAAGATTTGGTAAACAAAAATCGATGATGATCCTCATAGGTGAATTAATCCCATATCTTTAGGGACAAAAATGTTTGGGGGGTGGGGTGGGGTGGTGGTGGTGGTGGTGTGGGGTTAAATGAATTTGGATCCTCTCATTCAACACTATCTCAATCATTCTTTATACTCTCTATCTCTTTCATAAATTCTTACATTCTCTTACTTTTTCTCTTAAATATATTCCCTCTGTTCCTAAACTGGTGTTTTCAGAGTGTTTCACACAAATTAAAAATCATAAATTTGTAATACCTAAAGACTAAATTACCCCTTTATAGCATTAATACTCACTGACTTGGGAATCCAAAAGAGTTCATATTGTGAATAGTGACAATTAATTGATAAAGGGTAAACTTGGAAAAATTAGGTAAATTATACATTGGTATCTCAAAAGGACCAAAATTTTGAAACAAAAAAAAGAGGCCAAAAGAACCAAAGTTTAGGAACGGATGGAGTATTATTTTAAAAGAGATAGAAAGTGTAGAGGATGATTGAGAGTGTTGAATGAGAGGATCCAAATCTTAGATAAAATTATTTTCATCAGTCGTTATCTCCCTAATTTTTTAAGAGACCAGTTCTTTAGAAATACCTCCTCTGGATCTAATTATAAGCAAAAATACCACTTTCACATATATTAAAGATAATAATTTTGTGCATTTATTTTTCTTGAATTCATAGAAAAAAATAGATTTACTAAACTATCCCTAATTATTTGTCAAATAAAAACTATCACTAATTAATTATCATCTTTTCACAATAATAATGAGCTAATTTGAGAGTAGTGAAAAAAAAAGCATTAAATATGGATAGCTAGTTAACATTTGCTTATATTTGAGTCTACCAAAATTAGACACTTTATTGCTTATTGCTTATAATTAGGACCAAAGGGAGTAGATATATATCCCCTTTCAAAATACTATCATTTGTATAGATTCTTGTTGGTCTTGTTAATGTCCCCCACATTATTTGTACTTGTTTTATTAAATTAATTGTTTTGATGCTGCAAATGATTGATTCCCTATTGTGATGCTTATGCACAACATCGGTTTAAACACTAGAAGGAAAGAGGTGAGAAATTGGATTTGGGAAATAGGGTTGATCTAGAATACTGATTGAGAATAGGGTGATAAAGAATATAGGGTTGACATAGTAGGGCCTATAATTTTTACTCTCTCCAATCAACTTCTCAAAACCACGGCAAAATGCCTATTTTCAATATGTCCCCTTTAGAAGGTTGATTTAATCAAAAATAATTTATTTTTGACATTTCTCAAATATCAAATGCTAAAAAGAAGCTGCAATAAGTATCAAAATAAAACATTAATCATCCATTTAAGGTGGTTCAGAAAAGGGAAATCAACACAACTCAGTTTAAAACAATGGGTAGACAAAAAATAACAATAAAAGTCACTCTTGCAAAACATATCTGATCGAGACTGTGATATTTCTTAGTAACTAACAAGCCTAAGCATTAACACTGGCTTCCAAGAAAGCTCTTCCAGGTGCACGGTTAGCCAATGGTCCATGGCATCCAAGAAGCTGCAAAACCACAAAAAGACTCTTGTAAGTTGAAAGACCAATTACATACACAAAATGACAACACAATTCATTCTCAACCCAGAAACATGCCCCAACTCATTCTTTACTATTACAACAATCCAAATCATTAAACAATTAATGTCCTAAATGTGTGTAATGAAGTTTCAATTACAGTACATTGCATATACAAGATTTGTTTACCTTTGCATTCACACCATCGGGCAAAATCCTGTTCTCAGACTTGTACCTCAGATAATCAGTACGGTTAAACTTGGTGAAACCCCTGAATAAGCATAAAAAACAACAATAACTAGAGTTAAACCACCCATTGAAGTAAAACGCATAAGTAATCCCATACTACAAATCAATAATAGATATCATTCATCATTCAACTTGGGGTAGCTGCCAGTAGAAGTAATACATACCACTTCCTACTGACGATGATCTTTTGTCGACCAGGGAACTTAAATTTAGCACGACGAAGAGCCTCCTGTGCATGATGACTGTTGTTGTCCTTGCAGCGAACTGAAAGAAGGACCTGTCCAATAGCTACTCTAGCACAAGTTCCTTGTGGCTTTCCAAAAGCACCTCTCATGCCAGTTTGAAGCCTATCAGCTCCAGCACATGAAAGCATTTTGTTGATCCTAAGAACATGGAATGGATGTACCCTTACTCTCAAGTGGAATGCATCCTTTCCAGCAAACTTGGACATGTATTTGTTACAAGCAATTCTGGCAGCTTCCAATGCTTCGCTTGAAACATTTTCCTTTTCCCAACTTACAAGATGAACACAGAAAGGAAACTCATCAACACCTTTCTTCTTCATACCCACATCATAAATCCTGATCTTAGGATCAGGCACACCACGGCAAAACCGTGACTTGGGGTATGGCTTGTTTTTGATTTGACGATAACACCTTGCGGGTCCTAAATTAAACACCATTAACAATTAACATCACACGAATAATACAACAGATACAAACCAATCCAGTTCATTCAAAATCCATAATTACAAGAAATATGCAAAACAAAACAACGGGTTGGGATTTTGAGCCATATAATAACCATTAAAAGAGCAATCAACACATAGAGGCATGAAGAATGATAAAATCCTTGAAATAATCAATAATATTTCGTGCAATCAACACAGAAAATAATCAATAATTTGTAAAAAATTCTCTTCCTACGTGGCAATCTGAACAATTCTAGAAAAAATAAACTAAGAAATAGGTTAGGATTAGGGCAACAAAATTAAAGAACAGAGCGTCAAACATCAAAGGGAATACCAGGCAACACCAATCACAAGTTAATTCAAACAACAGTTAGATTTATAAACAATTATTTACAGAACAATTTGCAGAAACAACAAAGGAATGTATAAAAATCATAAAATTTCAGCATAGTCGCAAATCAGAATCAGAAAAATATACATTTGCAGAAACAAGCATTGAAATGAAAACATCATAGAGGAAGAATCAGGTGGTTGAATGAACAAATCGGTAATGAAGAATCGATAAAGGGATAAATGCTTACTCCTTCCCATGGCTCCTTCTCTCCTTCGCACGCGTTTCGTTCTGTTGAAGAGGCTGCGCTGCGCCGATGGCTTGCTCCAGCTACTTATTAGGGTTTTTTTGGACAATAACCAAACCACACAGGCCCAAATAGATATTTTAAACTTTATACCACCTCATCTTTTACTCATACCCCCTTATTTGACTTTTTTTTTTTTTGGCAAGCACGGAAGCATCCCCTCATTTTACTAAACTTCGATTTTATTTTATATTTTTTGGTAAACTTTTATTTTATCTTTGTGAAAAGGGTCTTTTTTTTTTGGACCCCCACCCAATAACAAAAACCCCAAAATGCTTCTTTGAAACTTAATTTTTTTAAAAAAAATAAATAACGTCGATATACCCTTTAGATTTTTATATACGACACTACCAAAACTTCAAAGTATATTGACTTTTTTTTATTTTTTTAATAATTTGTTTTAATTTTTATTACTAAAAGGCTACTAAAATTCGTTAAATAGTCAAAAACTACTCAAAAATTATAAAAACACCACTAAAAATCTAACAAAACCAAAATAAGGCTATACAAATTTTTTAGATTTTTGGAGACTATGAAAATTAAAAAAATCGTAAGAAATAGTAAACGATAAATTTGGGATTTTTAGTCCCGTGAAGTTTTTTATGTAGTCTTGATTCTTGATTTTTTCGGATTTAATAGCCGTGATTTCATTACGATCGAGTATGTTTTAGAAAGATTTTAGCCTAAATTATTTGTTCGACGTAATAACATAAATCACGTTTTAACGAACTACACACAAAAACTTATTTTAGGACTTATATAATTTTTATTTGACTTAAAAATACAATAACATATACACATGAGGGGTATATAAATATATATACACCTCAAAGGCGTATATACGATTAAGGTGAGCTTTTCTAATCGTATATATGCCTTGGGGGTGTATATATACGATGGACAAAAAAAGGGTCGTATATATGTGTGTATATACGACACAAAATTTTTTTAAAAAATTACTTTTGGGGGTTTATGGGGATGAGGTGGGGGTCCAAAAAAAAAACCCTTGTGAAAATTTTCTCTCAAAAAACCACTCCTCTACATGGAGTTCAAATCCATCAAAGAGCATGAGCTGAACTCTACACTAGGGCCCCAACTAAAGTGAACTTCTAACAAAATCTAGAGACAGACCTAGTTTACCTTATCTATAAGCACTACTCAAACTCATCTCAAGTCAACCTCATCTTAATTAAACCCGCTCTTAAATTGACCCACAACTTATCAAGTTTATTCAAATTTAAAAATAGATTAGGATCACAACTTATCAAGTTTATTCAAATTTAAAAATAGATTAGGATCTACAAAGTGGCCCAGTTGGAACTAGTCTAAGGTTAGTTATAAACCGTCCTAACCTATTCTATGCTCAACCCTAGCTTCACCCTCACCACTTTTTTGTTTTTATCAAACACGATTCAGCCGAGCCACCTCAAACCACCGCTTCATTGAATTTTTGTGTATAACCCACCAAGTTAAGCCGAGTTGAACGGTTCGCAAGGATGTCCAATCTGATGTCCCTATTCGAACCAGCTCTAGTTCTGGTTCCCATTTCAATCAAACGATTCAAGCCAGTTTTTTTTTTTTTTACCAACGATCCAAGCCAGTTTTTAAACACTATACATTAGAATAAATATAAAGAAGATACAGGCATTGCCATAGCAAGATCCCCCTTGGACGATTACCAGAAAAGATACACCATGAATCAAAAAGCAAGACACGCATAAGAGATATTTTATATGAGCTTTTCCACACAAAATAACCAATCTTTCTCATGCAAATATAAAAAAGGGTATTCAATATTTTCGACGTGTCATAATGGAAGGTAATTAACCGCAACCAAAGCTAGCGAATATATTAAATGGATAACACTTCTATAAATATTTTTTAGAATATCATGTTAACGAAGTCTCAAAATTGGAATCTCTTTCCCTTACAAAGATGATAGTTCATTAGTCATTCTTAAAATCCTAAAACAACACTGTTCCTTGTCTTGCCTCGTGACATTGTATACCATCAGCCTTCCTCTGGGGCAAAAAGTAACAAAACCAAATCAGTTGAAGGTGTCCAATCTCATAGGTTATTCAGAAAAATCATCTGTTTTTATGTAAGATGAACAAAAACGCATCCAGAATTCCAGGTAAACATCAAACAACAAGCACTAGCGCAACATATGCTGAGGGAAAATAGATCCTCACACTAAAATTCATCGACCATGTTATGTTGAAATTATATATCTTTATAAATATCCGCTAATTTTGATAGGACTTTACTCACTTGATGTCTATGAAGAAATAAATAGACACAATTTCAACATTACAAGGTCATGTAAAATTTAAACATGAGACGAGAGGAATTATGCTGAGGTGAATGGCCATCCTTCTAAAGAGGTAACGCGTTACCTACTCAGTCTTCGAACTTTATCTTCTTTGGAGCAGGCTGGAGGTTACCCACCTGCACCAGCAATTAGACATAACATAAGAACTCAAGCCATGGACTATGAAAACAAAAATTAAATGTTAATAAAGGCAAAAAGCTTACAATCTCAGGACATTCGTAATCAATGCCAGCAGCTTCTATTTTTTTACGTCGTTTTTGGTCACGTTGCATAACCCTTTTCACCAATTTCTTGTGTTCTTCCAATGTTCTTTCCTGAAATGACAGCAATGAACAGACTTTCTTATATAGTGACAAGTGACAATCAGACTAACAAAATTGAAAAAATATACTCCATCATCAAACTAGATACCTTATCATGCCGCTCTCGTTCAAGCTGAACTGAGTCCAGTGGCTGGTAACGGTAATTGAATCCTCTCCATCTACAAAGAATTTCATTTAATCCTCTCGGTGATATTCAAGATAAGAAATTATTTAACATCAGGCAAGGTATTTAATGTACCATATTCAAACTTATTTGATGACATGCTTCAGTTATATGCTTCTATTGTTGATTATTTTATGTTTGTTTTGTAATTTTATTAAGCCAGCTGCTGGTTGATATAGAAGCTTCTAAGTAGCTAGGATTTTTTTATTAATGGGGTTAAACAGTTTCAAATGTGCCCAACAGCTTATAATTTTTCCACTTATCTATAAATAGATGTTTCAGTATTAGTTAAGTTAGCTAGTTCAGAATACAAATTCCTGTATAAAAGAATTTCTCTGACATATTATCTCATATTTTCTTGACTTGCCATTTCTGTGAAAACTAAATGACCAGATATGTCAATTAAAATGCTTTGGCAGAAGGTGGGAAACTGCACAGGAGATCTGCTATATTTTCAGGCATATGTCATTTTTTTATTAAAAGACAATGGTAGACATTTATTTCCTTAGACATTTTGGGATAGCCCAGTTTTGACTACGCTTTGAGTACGGTATCTCGTCTTTTAGCAGGTCTCTAATTATTTTGGGGCAAAGGATCAAAACATCATCTTGGACAACTGTGAAATCAAGCTAATGGGTCTGCAATCCTGCAACTTCACAGTATTATCTCTCTTTAGAACCTTAGTGATAAATTAAGTGTTGTCAAACAAAGACTAGAGCGACATTACAGTGCTATTGCATAGTGTAATCTTGGACAAAGTACAAACTGCTACAACTATTGTTGTCAAATAGAGGCTATGGCACAGCAAAATTTTAACATACCGCTATTTTTGCGATCAGGAATTGACAACGGATAAGCACCCACGTCACTTATGTCACTTATGTACTCTACTGAACATTTTGTACTACTTGATGTGGGATCTAGGTACTCCATAATACCCAAGTCCCTGTCACAGCACCGCCCTCTGAGAGTCCGCCGAGGACAGCGACCGCACTCCATGACACTTCACTCGACGACCCTCCATTCAACTTCTTTGTAGGTCATGAGCCTCCACAATCAAAACCCTCCACTGGTTGCCTTCACTAAGACAATGACGACTAACTCTGATACCATATTGATAAGCACCTAAGCATTTAGGGAACCCCCCCTCAAAAGCAAGTAGTTAAAGGGGAATACCCAATCCACTTAAATATTCCAACGATCATCTCATACTACTCAATGTAGGACTTAGACACCCCATAATACCAAAGTCCCTATCAGTAACACTAGTGATAATCGCCTTTATCTGATATCGATAGGGATTGGAAAGCTTGTGTGCTGATCTAGCTTTCTTTTCCTTTGATTCTAGCCAATCCCCCTGAAGGGAATTATCGAGCCTCCAAAAGTGTTTTCTTCTATTCTCATTAAAAATTATTATAAATTCCCTTTCACTAGGAAAGAGAGAATAAGGTCTAGTAACTAGAAAACTTGTGATGAAGCCTCAAAAGAAAATACTTATTGAAAGCAAATTAATTGTTTAACTTACAATTTTGGATGAACATGCTCTGGAGGTATCACGTAAACCTGAAGAAGGTGTTCGAAAAGCAAATAATTGTGCATGGTATCGGCTACAATTTTTGCAACCTAAGAAGCAAAGAAACATTGGTACAAAGAACAGAAGTAAGTTTTCAACAAAGAAATAGGCAATCCACAAGTCACCACACAGTGATTGGACAGATGAAACAACTACTACCTCAGGAGATTCAAATTCTATAAACCCAAAATGTCTTGATTTTCCAGTCTGTTAAACATGAAAAAAAATATGATCAGTATCGATCAATTGAATGAGATATTAATTATTACTGAAGGTAATTAAGCAACAAATTAATATTGTTCGACCCATGTATTGAAGTAAAACAAGTAACTAGATGGATCAGGAGCAAAACATCCTTTTAAAAGTCAAAAACCAATCAAAATAAAAAAGATCCAGACACATATCTATCCATAAAGGCTTTGTCTTCAAGACAATGAGTGCTACTGGCTAGAACCTGAGAACCATGAGAACTACTTAAAAACACTTTGAACATTTAGCAATTTGCACTTCTAAACAAACTTCTAATTCCCATCACAAAAAATACAATACAATACAATAAACAAAGCAAGCCAGAAATCATCAAGAAGTTGCTGTAACTATAAGAAAACAGAGATACACGGAAAAACAAGTTCAGGAACTTAACCTTTTTATTTCTTGCAACTCGTAATCTCTTTATGGTTCCAAATTGTCCAAAATAAGCTGCAATGAACAATTTATAAGCACAGTTCCTTCCAGTCCCAGATAAATCATAAATTCATAATATAAAATGTGAGAAACATTAAACAATAATCTAAAATTACAATAAAAGTACCTTCCATCTCCTTATCATAGAACCCATGTGGAATCCGACCAACGTACAAAACGGCGGAAGTATTCTCCGGAGGCTTCTGTTCGGAAAGTTTGCGACCAGGACCACCTTCCAACGGCTTCACCAATTCAAAAGAGAACAAATCAAGCAACAAAAAAAAAAACACAGACGATACCAAAATTTGAGAGTAGAAGTGTTATTTTATGATTATGAACATTGACATACCAGAAAATCAGCACCTTCAGATGGTTTATTGGCAGTGATCCTTTTTAGATTCTTCTTCGCAGCTTTCTTTGCCTTACTACCCATCTTAGTACCAATAGAAAGATAAACTTTCACTTCTCACACCGTTGGGTAAAGATGGCGGAAGAATTTTGAGCCGAGAAAGAGAAACCCTAAATCCCTCCCTAAATCCCTCCTTGTAATCTTTTTTTTTTTAAATATTTATTCATGTCAAAAAATATTTAAATATTTTTATTTTTGCAATATTTAATAGATGTAAAGTGAACAAAAAAAGTGAGTATGCTTAAAAAAATAGATGTAAAGTGAGTAATAAAAAAATTATTTTACCCTTCAAATGTAAAAATTAACAAAAATTAAAAATTACAACATAATAGCATTATATAGTACGAATACCCACTGACGAAACGTCAAAAATAAGACCAAGTCTTTGTGAATGATACAATTGCTAAATTAGAAACTACTCATTATTTGATTTGAGAACTTGATGATAAGAATATATGGAAGATGAAAGTTATGGAATGAATGGAAGGGTGATTTGAACAAAGTGGGTATGGTCATGGGAGAGTCAACGTTGTGGTTATGATTTTTAAACAAAGGTGAACGTTGATTGGGTCAAAGTAACAAGTTGTAATTTTTTTTTTTTTGATTTTCAAACATACTTATTAAAATGAAAGGAATCAACATAAAATTTGTTCATATGGATGTTAGTTTTAGTATTTCAAACAGTAGGTGATGTTATTTTTTTTGTGTGTTTATGATTTTTAAAGAAAGGTGAACGTTGATTGGGTCAAAGTAAGAAGATCAAATCATTTTTTGGATTTTGAAACATACTTATTTGAGTGAAAGGGGATCAACATAAAATTTGTGTAGTGTAGGTTGTTAGTGTTAGTATTTCAAACAATAGGTGATGTTATTTTTTGGTTGTGGTTATGTTTTTTAAACAAAGGTGAACGTTGTTTGGGTAGAAGTAAGAAGTTCAAATAATTTTTTCATGTTTGAAGCATACTTATTTGAGTGTAAGGTAAGGGAATCATGAGAAAATTTGTTCATAATGGATGTTAGTTTTAGTATTTGAAACAATAGCTTATATTATTAGTCATGGATTTTTCGAAACAACATTTGGTGGAATGTATTTGAATGATAGTTTGTGTTCTTTGAGGCTTTTGGTATGTTTTATAGTGTAATGGGATCTGATTAAATTTCTTTGTATGGTAGAAAGGTAATCGTAATGAGCGGTATATTGACCTCATCATGGAACCGATGACACCTTATCGTATACCTATTTTGAGTGTTTTTGTTGTCTTTAAGTAAATCATATTTTGGGAGGTTTAATAAAATGAGTGTATTAAAGTTCCAAGTAAGGAATTGAACTTCTATTTGCTTCCCACTCAATCCAATAAGACAACTATAAATGAAGTTACCATTTGGAAGAAGACCATGCAAAAGAAGCCTATGGTTGCCTTAGTGAGTGGAACTCAATTGAGAGATTGAATCTAATAACACGATGTGGAAGTGTTCTTTGGTTAGATTTTTGTTTTCCATTGGTAATTACACCCCATGTGGGGTGTTAATAATTATGACATTGAATTTATTGAAAAGTAGTAGTAGGAAACTATTTGATCTATGTAGGAGTAGTAGTAGTAGTAGTAGTAGTAGGGGTACTATTTGATGTACTTAAAGTGTGAATTAGTAGTAGTAGGGTGACGAATACAACAAGTTTTTACCTAATGGATTATGGAACTCTGAAAAGGCGGGTTGATTAATAGTTTACGGAACCTATTTTATTCATGTATTGTTGATATTTGTCTTCAGGCTGTAGACAAAATAGAGAGAGGAGAGTAAGTTTTTGTTGAAGTGGGAGTAGTAGGGCATTGAGTGGTCTATGAGAAGGCTAAATGTACTACCATTACATAGTTTGGCACTTAGGAAACTACAAAGATAGATAGTAAGACAAAATAATTTGTTGAAGAATTACGCAATACTAATAATTTTTGCGTCCAGATAACCGTATTGGTCCTCACCTATAATGAGCCAAAAGTGCAATGTGTTAATGTGCGCCCCCAAATGTCCAACTTCGTTTTCTGAGGCAGTGTCACAAGATTGAGTGTAGTATTGGATAACGTGTGACCCATATGTTGAAGTTGTATCACATGAAAGTACCATTGGAGTAGGGTAGTATTGAGGGTAGTATTGAGTGGTCTACTAAAGGAAACAAAACTACCTATAAGTAATTCATGTTTTACTTACCTTGAAAGGAGGCATGGTGGGTCCCCACATCATAGAACTAGACTATAGGGTAATTGAGTGTGTGTTGTAGGATACTTGAGTGGCGCAAGTGGTGTTCGTACTTCGTGTAGCCCCTAAAAGTAGTGTACTCGAGTATTGAGTGCAACATGTGGAGAACCTATTGTGATCTAGCCAAAATCTAACTTTATGTAACGCGTTTTTCGAGGGAGTATCTATACACGATAATAGGGTACATGTTGGTCAAAGTTAGTAACACTATTATTGGTAAGCGTGAAAAAGATATTGATGTAACTATACATAACCTTCACATCATACCATATCATATAACACTTTATTGAGCCAAGTGCATTTCGTCTAGAGTTAAATCGATAGGCGGTGTTTTATCTTCTCACCGTGCTTAATGCACGGTGATCTTGTGATGTACTTTTCCTCCACCCCCCACTGGAGTTGGTTATCTAAGTTACACTCATGTGATAATTTTCATAAATGCATTATCGACGTACTAGCATGCATGGTAATGATCACAGGATTATGAAGTTTATTTAAAACATAAATGAGTAAATACCAAAATCAGTACAATGACTATCGATGGTAATGATGAAAGTATAATGCATGGTAATCATGATATTAGTATTCCCTATATATACCACTCACTACCAACATCATATATACCCAGACCCATTGATAAGCAGCTCAAACCATACCTCTTCCAAAATGGATAACGACGAATTCATCTGTTATATCCGTGCTAACCGTGTAAGTTTATATTTGTTGTCCTCTCTACTTTTGAAATATCAATTTTAATCAAATATATTTACCCAAAATTATGCATCGTGTATTTCAAATTCAACTTATTATTTCTTTTGCTCTGTGTTTATTAGCCTCGAATAACCCTTCCTTTAGAATTTTTGGAGACCTTCCGCAACAGATTTCCATCAACAGTTTCTATAGAAGACAAATTTGGTAACCTATATGAAGGATCACTTGCGTTAACAGATCGTGGTCTTCCATATATTGAAACTGCCACATTTGAGATATCCACCCTTCATGATTATAATTACGGAGCTGTGATGTTTATTTCGTTAAATTTGAACGGGATTTTTAAACAGTCTGAACCACCATTCAGAGACTTCAGGTTGGAACTCAGTGATGATTACTATTCGCGCTTCCCAGTGGACAATGATTTCGAGTTCGAGAATATGGCTGACCCAATTCTGTCAAATATGCAAGAGGAAATCTTAGTTGAGGGCGCACCCCCTAATGAAGACGATGACGACGTTTGAAATACAGTTTAAATTAAATATTTCCAACTTCATGTAACTATCATGATCCTTATATTTCATGCAATGTGTTTTATATTCATCAAATTTATAAATATTGCAATGTGTTTTATTCGAAACAATGCGTATCTTTGTTAATGTATTTAAAAGTTTTATGTTTGTCACGATTTCAACAACATTTTTTCAAATTCACTTATGAATGACAATATAACAATGTTTGCTTCATTCCGAAACACAACACGTAATTAAATTTTTGTTGCAAACATATCTTAGCTGCCCTCCGTCTGTAGGACGGGCACTTGCCTAGTGCTAAGAGAAAGAAACAAAGTTGCTGACTGCTTGGCGAAGCTGGGTTCTTCTAATCCGTCTAGATGGAACCTTCTGCATTCCCCTCCAATAAAGCTTTTGACGAGTCTACAAGCTGTCAGAATTGTATTTATGAGAATATTTTGCTTTATAAAAAAAGGAATATTTTGATGCAAAATTACAAACTAAACAAAGATGAATGTCAAATAAAATTATATTGTCAAAAAATATTAAAAAAAAATTATATGTTTTGTTTGTACAAAACCCAACAAAAAGCCTTTCAAACATACCGAAACGAATCAAAATAACATGTGATACTTACAAGCTATGAATCCCGGATATAGAATGCGACACGATATAGATACGGAGATACGAGAAAATTTTGAAAATCGAGATAAGAATGGCTAGGATATTTTAATAAAAAATTAAATGTAAATTTAAATATACAAACATAATATAGAAAAATAAAATGAAATAGAAACATAAATAGAAAAAAAAAACAAGGATAAAAAAGTAAATATTGTATTTTATAAAAATGAAAAAAAACTACACAAATTTATAGAAAAAATCACACAAAATGTATGAATGAAACAAAAATGACAACTGACACATCTATGTATGAGTGACTAGTCATAAAAAGTAGGGATGGACAAGTAACCGAGACGACCTAAAATCGTATAAGCCGAAAAGTCAGTGGCGGAACTTGCATTAAATATAGAGGAGAACGATAATATATAACTAACTAAAATATTATTGCCTAAGAAGTATCAAAATGTATCTAAAAGGTAAGAAGTATCGAAAATGTATCTGAGAAGTATCATTAGTTGGTAAGAAGTATCAAAGATGTATTTGAAAAGTATCGAGTGAATTTTTGTAAAAAGAATTAAGAAATTCTTGGTTACTCTTTGGGTATGTATCATATTGAGTGTGTGTCGGTAACGATACATATCTGACACGGGTACGTTGCTATTTTTGAAGTATCTGAATATTACAAACAAGCCCTAACTTAACATTGGTCTGTTTCTTTTCTTGTCTCTTTCGCTCGCTACTGCCACGGAGTAGAGTTTGTGACAGAACTCGAAGGTGAACTCGATGGAATGGCAGAAGGAGCGGCGAACTCGATGTATGTGAATGTCATGCTGACGAATAACTCGAGGTTCTCCAGAAACAAATCACCGCTTACACAATTATCTCCGAACAACTTATCCAAACTCACCAAGACCTCGGAGGTACTTAGTTAGTTACCTTCTCTCTGTACCGTGCAATAATTCTGTTAGTTCAGTACTAGAATTTAGTTAGGGTGTGTTTGTTTGAGGTGAAAGAGGGAAGAGAGAGTAAGGAAGAGTGATTTTGACATGTTTAGTTAAGGAGAGAAATAGGAAAGAGAGAGTGAGAGATGATTAATTTAGTAGTTTTGTAATCTCTCAACAAGTGGAGAGAAAATGTTCTTAAAACTTACTTTTACCATTTGTCTTCGGCTAAACTTTACTTATAGGATGTGACAATTTATAAATTTAAATTAAATAGCTAAAATAAGTATGGTAACTAATTAAGTTAAATGATTAAAATAATATTAAAAAATTAAAATAAATACTACTTGTCAAAAGAAATTTTAAATAAGTACTAGATCAATTAAATTAAAAAATTAAATAAAACACATAGAGGTATTTTTGTCATTTTAAAACTAGTCGTCTTTCTCTCTTCTTTCTTTCGCTCCAACCAAACCAATAGACACAACTAGAACCAGCCATAACCAAGAGGACCCTGTGCTATACTGTGCTATAGCACAGGGCCTCAGCCCAGAAATAATTTTTTAGGGCCCAAAATATCCATAGCGGTCCAAAGTTAATTATGAAACACACACACACACACATTATTGTATTTTATATAATGTAACGAAATTTTCTTGTCTCCGCGGTTAAGCGTGTATTCCACGAGTTCAGGAGTGTGTGTTCAAATCTTGCGGCTGTAATTTTTATTGTGCAATTCAGCCAAAACCACTAGACCACTTATTCTTTATTGTAGAGCCCAATTAGGGGCCCAAATTTTAAAATTTGAACAGGGCCCTAAATTGTTTGGTACAGCCCTAGACACAACTCTCTTTTTCCTTTTCTCTTCTATTTTCCTTAATCCAAACAACTCTCTTGATCTACTCTAATTCTCACATCTTTCTCTCTTCCCTCACTCTCTTTTCCCTCTTTCCCTCCTATTCCAAACATACCCTTACTCTTATATATTATAAATGGATTGGATTATTATTGTTAGATCAGATAGATAACCAGTGTCTGATTCTAATAATACTTAGTAGGATAATGTTTAAACTTATTACACACTCTGAAGCAAGATACCTCTTCCAAATGTTGTGTCCTGTGTTCGTGTCCGACACCGACACTCGTTAGAGATGACACGACACACGTTAGACACCTCTTTATGATGTTGTTCTTAAAAATATATCTTTTTTTTTTGACTTGGACACTTCGTACCTGGACACCACTTGGGCACATCAACGACAAGCTCCTATCGTAATTTTCTTTTTATTTAAAAAAATCAACTTTTTGAAGTTATACTTATTCTTAAGATATAAAACCTTTTGTCTTTAAAAAGCTTTGTAAAAGGTATCAACTTTTTTTAAAGGTGAAAAAACAAACACCGATTTTCAATTTAGATTTTTGTCATGTTGATTTTGTGTTTACTAACTTAGTTATCTTATTATCAACTTTTACCAATAATTATTTTCTAATTATTATTTTTAACAAACTTTTTCGTTATAATTTGAATGGAAAGCTGGATTACACAAGATCTCCTTATTTGATTTCACAAAATATGTCCATACTATCATAAGCAACAATATTACTGAATAAGATGCAGAAAGAAAAATACAAGTGTAACCAAATCTGTCTAACACATCCATAAAATAAATAGTAAACACCAACATTTATTTTTAACACTATCACTAGAAACAAATCTATTCAGTCACAGTGTCTATTGTAGAAATTCATTAATGACATCACTTATAATAGCTGAATAAGCTGATTGTAGAGTTTGTTTTGCTAATATTTTTACCCAACGTCGTAGTTCTGTCTTATCAGCCTCATTATTTGCCTCATTATTTGTCATCTTCGCAATAATTGGTTCAATCACACCAGAAAGGTTTCTCTTATAATACTCATATTGCTTTTGTTCTGCAGAGACATTGACATTATCAAGCCACTGTAACACCCATTGAATTGCCTCATTGATTTTTTTCTTGTCATTTAGTGGAAGTTTCGAGCTAATCTCTTCATCGTTTATAAAATCACTTATGTTGCTCACGTACATCTCCAACGCATTCTTTGCTTCTAGCTTATTCATGTACCTCTTATCTTCTTCCTTGTATTTCTCTGCTTCTTGAATCATCTTCTCAATTTGTTCTTTCGACAATCTTTCTTTGTCATTGGTATTGGTAATGGTAATCCCACTCTTCTTCCCCGTGGTTATGTCCTTAGCAAAGACATTCAAGATACCATTAGCATCAATGTCGAAGCAAACATTGATTCGAGTAACGCCACAGGGAGCCAGGGGAATGCCTGAAAGCTCAAACTTACCAAGTAAGTTGTTATCCTCGGTTCTAGTTCTCTCACCCTCATAAACATCAATATGGACAGCGGGTTGGTAATCAAAACTTGTGACGTACACTTTCTCCTTCTTGGTAGGAATTGTAGTATTCCTTGGAATCAATATAGACATGATGCCCCCAACAGTTTTTAAACCTAGAGATAATGGAGTAACATCTGAAAGCAACATAACTTTCTCATTTTCTTCACCGCTCAATATAGCTGCCTGAACAGCAGCTCCACAAGCAACAACTTCATCAGGGTGAATGCTCTTACACAGTTTCTTCCCATTGAACAAATTTTGTAGCATTTGTTGAACTTTAGGAATCCTAGTAGAGCCACCAACAAGGATAACATCATGAACGCTATTCACGTCCATCTTAGCATCTATTAGACACTTCTCCGCAAGCTCCATACACTTGTTGAAGTGGTCCTTGTTGAGTTCCTCAAACTTTGAGCGACTAATTGATGACTCAAAATCAATACCTTGATATAAACAATCTTCTTGGATGGTCGTATGGGTATTGGACGAAAGTACCCTCTTTGCTTTCTCACAAGCAGACTTCAACCTTCTGAGGGCTCTTGGGTTTTCTCTAATGTCCATTTTGTTCTTCCTGTAAAACTCATTCACAAAATAGTTCACCATTCTGTTGTCAAAGTCCTGCCCCCCAAGGTGGGTGTCTCCCGCAATGGCCTTAACTTGTATTTCGTTCATCTCAAATATGAGAAGAGACACATCCAAAGTACCACCACCTAGATCAAAGATGAAAACATTTCTCCTTCCACAATTATAGGGTTTCATGTGAAGTCCATATGCAAGTGCTGCAACAGTAGGCTCATTGATTATTCGCATAACATTGAGGCCTACAATAACACCGGCATCTTTGGTAGCTTGGCGTTGAGAGTCATTGAAGTAAGCAGGCACAGTCACAACTGCATCCTTCACTGTTGATCCAAGGCAAGCATTTGCAATGTCACACATTTTTGCCAACACCATGGATGAGATTTCCTCAGGGGTAAAATGTTTTTCCTCACCCTTGTAATTAACCACAATCATGGGTTTGTCACCAACACCTGCAACCACCTTAAATGGCCAAAACTTTGTATCTCTCTGAACTATAGGGTCGCTAAACCTCCTTCCAATCAGTCGCTTTGTATCTGCAAATCAATCAAAAAATAATTTGTTTTCACATTCCAAATCATCTAGCTTTACAAGTCTCGATCAACCAACGCAAAAAAGTGTCAGTTTTTTATATACTAGTCCTAGTACTCGTGCAATGCACGGGGTCGACACAAGTACTTTAAATAAACAAAATCAATGTAATTTATAAAAAAATATAAAATAAATAGAAGTATAAAAATAAATTAATTTTTCAAAGTCGTGAGTTGCACTTTACATAAATTAGTTTTTGAATAGCTAAAATTTTTACGAAATATTATAGTACTCAAAAACACAGTGCTTAGCATTGCACTTTACGTATTTTGTCGCGAAAGTAATTTTTATTCACCAAACTAGTTATTGTGGAACAAATTTCACGTATTTGAACATCTAAATTTTTATCAACACAGTAAAGCACTTCAAAGCACACTGCTTAGCATCACATTTTATGTATTTTATCGAAATTAAAATTTATTTTCACCAAACAGGTTATTTATAACTAACTTCACATTAACATTGCTTAAAATTAATACATAAAAGAAAAAGAAAAAGCAATTTTTTTCGTGAGTCTTGACGAAGGACGACACACACTGTAATGATAAGATGCTTTTATTTTTATGCTATATAACAAGAGACTTAAACCATATTTATTTATACCTAAAATCTTAAGATGAAAAATTAACGATCTAGCCTCATTTTCCCACTTCAATGAATCATTGCAACCATGAACTATTTCACAGTTGAATACTCAATACATCCCGACAAGTGTGAGTCTCGGCCTATTTGTGTGCAACTCGTTAATGAAAGAGTATGAATTGTTATTGGGCCATATACGAGTAGCCTCTGATACCACCAGTTGAGTTATATATATATATATATATATATATATATATATATATATATATATATATATATATATATATATATATATATACTAGTATGTATCACCCGTGCCGACACGGGTATACATATCATTTGAAATTTATTTTGTAAAATTTTTGTGAAACATATAAAAGATATATCTTATTACTAATCTTATTACAAAATTGACTAAAATATATTTAGATAAATATTACATACTAAAAAGAAATATTTAAATGAATAAAATAAATTTAAATTTATATATATATTTATGTAACTATTTAGTAAAGTGTCCTAACGCAGTTGTGATTATAATTACTATTGTTTATAATATTATTATATATCTTATATTGAATTTTTTAGTAACTATTTAAATTGATTATCTATTAAAAATACTTATATTTTTTTATCAAAATAAAGTTTATTATAGATTTTTATTAAAATGTGGTTTTTAAATACTCGAATAAACCATAATTTGCAGTTTGACAAAAAAAAACCATAATTTGCAGCAAAAGAAAAAATAGAAAAGGAAAATATATGTGTTTTTAAAAATAGGGTTAGAAATATATGTGCTTCTTTAATAAATGATTCAGTTAAGAGTAATTCGATAGACGAACAATGTCTGTTATAGATTAATTCTCAACATCAATACATGGGTAGATCAGTGTTTTTCACAACGCACCAATAGCCTATCATTTTGACAAATTAATTCATATCAGAATCATAGAAATGATCTAATTATCACTGCACAGTTATATCACTGTATATAAATACACACCAGATCACATTCTATAGCACCACATGTCATTAAACAATTGTTGAAAACTATCTGTCCCTATGGGGTCTATACAATATCCAAATGGTAAATCATTATTTGTATAACTTGTATGCATATATAATATTCCGCCAATTTAAATAAACACATATGTCATATACGTTAATTCATGATTTACCCGCATAATATTTGTTAAAAGTTATACATATATAAAAATGACCTATTATTTTAAGTACTAATTTTTGATTTAATCTATGTCTGCATTGTAAAAATTATCAATATCAGTATATATATAAGATGGAAAATGATGATATAAAACTATTAATGAACACTATCTTATAGTAGGAAAAATTGGTATCCTGAAAATGCTGTGATGTTGATTTTGATTATATCAGAGGATGTTGATTTTGAAGTCGATGCAATTGTATTGTATCAACTAAGAGAGACATTATGAAGTGATGCTTTTGGTTGATCCATAGGTACCATATGCCCTGCCCCATTCACCTGTTGTGGCATTACATCACATAAATAATGTTACAGAAAGTGAAGTACTTTAAAAATGTACTCTCAAAACAGAAAACCGTTTTTAAAAGTGTAATCACACAAACCTTCCAGCTGCATCATGCAGTGTAGATAAGTTGACCTTGATTGCCTCCTTGTATGAGTTTAATTTCAGTCTCTGAAGTATTAATGTAGCATTATTTTGTTCTGAAATGGTGCAAACCAAAGAAAACTACAACTACATGTGCATATTAAATTAACAATAATAGTAATAACCACAACGACAACGAAAATACATGTTACTTTAAAATATTTATTATGAAAAGTGAAGTTGAATGCCCCCAATGAAGAATAATTCATCCTTACAGATAATTAAAGTACCATCTCTCCCTAGTGTTAAAAAGTTTCAAAGCATCAAATTTTATGTAAAGGATGAAGGAACATGTTGATACTCTAACAAATTAGGTGGAGAAAGTAAACATAGAGATGAAATTCCGTTCACAACCTATAGGATTGAACTAACATTAGTTGATACTTCAAAGCAAGTACTTTACATTCTATTCTATGCTCTATAGTTAACTCCCAAATAAGATATAAACCTTAAAATTGTCTTCAGATATGTACCCAAGTCCCAAGCAAAAAAACCTTAAACATCTTACTCTGAATATATCTGATAAAATATAAAAATGATAATGGACTACTATTTCAAAGATGAGAGGGGGTTCTCAAGGTTTTCTAAAATGCATAAATTAACATATTTTATGCTAGTATGATTCCAATGTTTTACTTTCCATTGAACCAAAAGACTAAAATGAACACACGAAAACAGAAACTATCAATTATACTAATGAACATTTTTCCTTGACTTCTTTGTCGAATGTAACGCTCAACACCGAAGAAGCAAAAAAATCACATGAAAAGTTCATACCTGTAAAGTTTCACTAACCATTGTAGCCGCATCTTTCTCTAAGCTTCCTGCCCCATATGCCGCCGAACTTACAATATACTCTTACTAATTAAATTCCAAAACTTAGGTAAAAAGTAATCTTCATAGTTGAATAAGTTCCAAAACTGAAATAAAACAGATACAATCAAAGCATAAAATAGGATGGAGATAACAAAACATAGAACTACATAGAGTCAATAGAAAGATGAAGTGAATGGAGAACTACATACCTCTCGAGAAATGTATGACAGAAGCGCATATCCATCAGTATTACTCATCCAATATGTTGTAGCTTAGCCATTTTAATACTCAACTACTCAAGTCATTAACAATAACCCACTCCTGGAAAAATACACAAAATTATCAAATTAGAAAATTATTCAAATGAACTGAATCAACAACAAAAACCATAATTCTGATACTTCAGAGACAGAAAGAACAAAAATCCTAACCCATAAGAAACAAATTGAACAGTAAAGGCACAAAGTATTTCCAATGCATGTGACTTTATTCAAATAAGCATTGATAGTGAGACCAAACTAATCTAATCCTACTTGCATCAGTAAAAACGGATCAGAAGGGATACCTTGGCGAGAGGAGCAAGCCAAATTGGTAGTGGAGCTAGCATTGGAAATATTGTTAAGCTCTGGTTTGTATTCCTTCTCGTTAACACCAACAACAAACATGGGTGCATATTTGATTGGGGCAGAGATCACAACCTTCTTGACCCCACCCTAATCACAACCAAAATCCAAATTATTTTACATTCTTCATATACATAAAATTAAGTAGTTACTTTTTTGCAATTAATACTATCCAATAAATAAATTAAACATCATCAGGGAACAAAGAAATAAATAATCATTTCTAAAAGATACTTAGCACTTGACATTGGAAAATAATCAATTTTATAGTTTTTGGTAATCAAAAGACACGATCCATAGCAAATAAAGCATTCAGAATTGAACCTGCAAGATTTGGTACTGCAAACGATTTGGAAGACCTGGAAGTCAGCATCCTTGCCCTATTGAATAAGCAATTTCTCTTAATTTAATGACAGAATTAGTGGTGCAAACCAACAAAATGCAAACACAAAAGTGACATTATAAATATTTTCTCACTTCCCATCTTCATGTTTTTAAGCTTTCCTCACCTTATAATTGCCAAAGTATCCCATTATATAAAACACAAATAAAACAATGATCAAGTCCTAAATATAAAACACAAATAAAACAAAACATACTAACATCAACAGATAGGGTTTAGTAACAAAATAAACACTTCATACCTGTAATCAACAGTTAGGAATTGGTGCTCAAAGTGGTGTCTTCAACAAAAAGCGAAACCTAATAACTTGAAAGAAAAAAAAAAATCGAGAGAAAGAGTTGTAACCGAATTTGCGAAGTGAGAGAAGAACAAAGGAATCGAATACCATATTGAACCTGGTCAACACATTTTTTTGGAGAATAAATTATATGGTTATTTTGCCCAAATTGGATCTGTTTTGTAAGTATTTCAGCTAATGGAACATTTGCATTCCATTTATTGTGACGGGTTTCATTCTGTAGACAAAGGAAAAGTGGATCCACATTTTTGGGCTCTTGTTAAAACGTGTTGACTGTTTTTTTTTTCATAACTTAATGGGTATAAAATTTGAAATCTCATTATTCTGCTGTTGTGCTATTTGCGTAATTAGTGGGATCGAAGTATTGACAGTGCAGCTGAACCATAACCGTAGGATTATAATAGAATGATGAGGTGGATTAAAATTGTGCTGATGTCATTATCGACATGGATGCCTAGGTGGACAATCCATGATTTATTATATATCATAAGTAATTTAAATCACGAATGTTACCACCTAAGCATCCAAGTCAGAAAGGCCACGTAGACCACGGTTAATACGTGGCTTTACACATCATTTCCATCTGGGACCCATATATCCACGCTGGCATTCTTTGCTATTTTAACAAAAATATATTTTTTCGGCCTCGGTGAGTCTTGAACACGGGACCGCCGAATGTCGAGCCATACGTTTAACCACTGCGCCGTATTTACCGTATCTGTCAATGATGTCGCAACGACTACTCAAATCACTAGCCAAAGGAACGAGCGCGTTTTGCACCGGTATTCCAGCATATAATCGCAACCTGTATACAACCTGTCTAACTGCATTAAAGCAGTGAGATTTTCCCTCAAAATTAATTAATGCCATATAAAAGCTGTAACTGTCACGGTTTTCCACTTAAATGCAATAATCAATTTACTTTTAATGATAGAAATGAATGGGCATAACACTCACAACAGATTTATTCGCTGTGTACATTTGAGGGACTAAAATCACACCAAGATTTCTAAATTTTAAGACAGCACAAAATCAAAAAATATTTAGGTGGTCATTCTATTGTACCAGTCAACCCCATTTGACTTTGACATTAATACCATAAACCTAAACAAATTAACACACATAAGCAAAGACGGGTGAAAATAAATATCACGAGTTCCTTAGTTCGGCGTGGAGTTACACAAAGATCAAGACTCAATTCTCGGTCAGAAATGGCTTCGGAAAAAAAAGCATGATTGTTCCCCATATGCCAATGGTCAGCGTCGCTAATCTCTCCCCAGACAAAGAGCCATGTACCGTTGTAGTGAGGGTCTTGAGAAAGTGGGACGTCTACACGACGAGAGGTGGTGACAAACCTGTGGCAGTAGATTTAGTATTTGTCGACAAAGAGGTATTAAAATCTCTGATTTCAAATACTGTAACAATTTGAATAGTTTTTATATATAAAAAATTCCTACATGTAAATACTTACTGCACATAGATCACATAGATTAGTTTTAATCTAAATTATATCTTTTAACATGTTATGCACATACATTCGACTATATGCCACACTAGATCTATATACTTTCATGCCATAATCTGAACATGTTCTTATTTGGCATTAACATCAGTAATATATTAATATGTGCAATACTAAATCATAATGAAATATTCGACAATTGATATTATCCAATTATGGCATCTCAGATTTAAATTGTCAATCAATTTTTAATGTTAATGTTGTTGAATAAAGTTTTACTTATTGAGTTCATTACTTCGTCCAGGGATCGAAGATCCAAGCCCACATTGATAAGCCGTTCATCTACAAACACAGCGGGTGTCTCGGTGAGGGTTTTGTCTACAAGATGTCAAAGTTTTCTTTAGCAACCAACTATGGGGAGTACCGTGCTGCCAACCACCCATATAGGATGAACATTAAATACAATACTGAAATCACTCGTGTCTCACCCGATGAAGTTGAGACACCGCCCTACCAATTTACACCTCCTGCGGAGTGTCTCGATAAGGATTTCAACAAAAACTTTTTAGTTGGTAAGCCATATTTCTGTTCTTTCCGGAATATTAAAATTTTACAGGTCCATTTATTTCAGTCAAACTTACCACTTTCCCAATCGTTTTTGGAAATTAGATGTTCTTTGGAGTGCTTTATCGATCGGGCGGAATCGAATTTGATCAACATTTGGAAAAAGCACAAGACTACCAATCAACCTTGAAAATCGAGGGTACGTTTATAATAGTTATTATGTATAAATTGTGGACGTACGCTTACTATCATGTGTTAGGTTTTTATGAATAGAACACATTCAGTTTACCATTGATTAATACAATTATATCTTTCTTTTTATACAGTTACCGTTTTAGCGTTAATCTCTTCGGAGAAAATGCAGTTGTTATGAAAGATTTCTTGCAGTCGGGGGGTGCATCTGGAGATGTTGTTATTGTCTGTTGCTCGCAAAGTCAATACTTGCCGGGTAAATACGTTGCAACAGTACATTTCATCAGTATATATATGTTACAATTTATGCAAGACTCACAAATTATATTCATATATGTCTCACACATACAGGCGGTACCACCCTTCAAACAGCAGGAAGGACTACCAAGCTCTTTGTTTAATCACGAGATTAGGAGACGATTATCTTTGCGGAAACATAAAACCAACACCTGGATACACATGTTTCATTTATGATTCATGAAATGTATGTGTTTAAGTGTTTCTGATTAGTTTATGTCTTTTTCGAAATTGATATCTTTGCAGAGTAAGTCAGACGATCATCCCCACTCCATTGACAATCACCCAATCCACCAAATCTGATTCATCCAAAGAGAGCTTCTTGGACATAGACCGAAAGTATACACTAGCAGATATCAAGAATAATGTGGAGGTAGTTGGCTGTTATTACGATCCAGTCAGAGCTGTTGAATCGAACTTGCAGTTGTCATTCCCCATTGTAATGATACTGAAAGAAACTGTAAATGACAATATTATTGTCATGTATTCGCAGGTCAACGATTTTGTTTCCACTGCCAGTATCAATCACATTTTTGAAGACTTCAATTGGTGGTACTTCGCATGTCGCACATGCAATAGGAAGTGTAAAGCCGATGAGGATGTACCAAATTTGTACTACTGCCCCGGATGTGACACACATGTTGAAAGTGTTGCGGAAGTAAGTGAACGCACGTTCTTTGTTAAGTCTATACGTTTTACAGTTTTATTATAGCTTATTCGCGAATTCTAATACTTATGATTATTTTTCTAGGTTCTTACTTAAGTTGTTGTTAATCGACGAGACCAACTCTCTTACCGTTGTTCTTTTCGATAATACTGTTCGTGCACTAATTGGTAGACCAGCGGAAGATGTCTACCGACAATGGAATGCGGTCAGATCTTATTGTTACGACAACAACATATAATTAATAACTTTCTATAACATACTATTTTGTTTGTGACACATTCATTATTTAAATTGTGTTAATTTTAAGTGGCTATATGGGTATATAGTTATTGACTTCCTCTGAAATCATAATTTGATCCAGGACCCTACCATAGGAAATCTTCCAACTGAGGTTGCTGCCCTTCAAGGCAGGGAGGCATTGTGGAGAATCAAAGCTGAGCAAAATAATGACGATAGGTATCCGCGGTCATACCATGTACGGTCCGTTTCTGAGGACGCAGAGGTTATCAGGGTCGTTAAGGACAAGTGGTGATCCGAGGTATGTGTGTTTAGCAACGTATATCTGCTTACGTAAACATTATCAGCTCATCAGTTAACTAACCAAATTGAATGAGGTCAAATGCTCAGGTATACCGAATCATAAGTTGCTGTTGAAGGTAGGTGTGCCGGTTATGCTTATGAGGAATATAGATCAAGCTGCAGGTCTATGCAATGGTACTAGGTTGATGGTCAACCACTTGGGGACTAACATAATAACAACTACTGTACTCACTGGGAAGAACATTGGAGACAAGATATTCATACCAAGAATGAATCTTATCCCAAGTGATGCTGGGCTCCCATTTAAATTCAAGCGCATGCAATTCCCTGTTACGGTTTGTTTTGCAATGACTATCAATAAAAGTCAGGGCCAGTCATTGTCACAAGTAGGCATCTACCTACCTCGACCAGTTTTCACCCATGGCCAGTTATACGTTGCGCTTTCCCGTGTAAAATCCAGAAAGGGTCTTAAGTTGCTCATAATCGATGAGGACAGGAATATGATGCGATCCACTAAGAATGTAGTGTATCGTGAGGTTTTCGATAATATTTAACGTTTTTTGTTTGTTGCATGAAATAATATATAATTGAGACTCAACTGTTATATAAATTCATAAGAATGGAGATTCGAGATCAACGTGAACTAAAACAAATGTAAGAGAAATGATATAAAATAGTGACTTACATGGTATCTTACTGACAAGAATCCGTGCTTTCTCATACGCTTTAAATTTTTGTGTGCTCCTCTTCTTGCACTATATCAATTTTCATCACGAAAAGAGGATGAAAAAATGGTAAATGATGCTAATGGCCTATATTTTGCTATGTTTCTCTAAATGGATCTACAAATAATCAAGACAACAGAAAAAAGTGTCAAGTACTTCTTATCGAACAATGGAATGTAAAATATTTGTAATTGCTTATTAAATCGATAGAATTCATCAACTGAAATTGGAAAAATTCTTCCAATGTTGTACATGTTTAAGTTCAGGGGAAAAGAAGGAAACAACAATGAAAATGTCTCATTAAGCGTCCTGCAAGAAGATATGTCATGCTAACAAGAAATTCAAAAGTTTTCACCGTGTTTTAATTTCTTATATGATCCAAAGATAGATGTCACTTTAATAGATAGAATTATGTAACTTGAGTTATTGAGGTCAAAATACACAGATGAGATGGGGCTGGATCACATCGATGCGTTTAAGACTTTACTTTTTTTGATAGTGTAAAACGATCGAAGTAAATATTCTTTGAAAATCTAACATTCTCTTATACATGCACCATACACAAAGTGAGACACCATTACAACATTTACACGGTACAAAATCAACATAAGCAAATCCAACTACCAATATTTCAAAATCTACCAATTTGTTACATAGAGAACACTGTAGGGTGTTTTAATACCCGCATGCCTATACTATATATAAACTGTCAATGATAAACTCTCTACTCACCTATCAACTTGACTTATAGTGAATGTTCATAAAAGATTTTATATCTCCTCCCCAATAAGCGAGAATATATGAGGTCGGCAGCCTGAACAAGCACATGCCCACCTTACCTTATTCCAAATTTAACTTTATTTAGAAGAGGAAATTTATTTTGTGAATGTTTGATTGCACCTAAAAAATCTTTATTTAGAAGAGGGTGCGCAACTTACGAGAACCAAACTTTTAATACAAACTATCAAGCCAACAAAAGGAAAAATCTCTCACAAGCTTTTGTTATTAGGCAAAGGCTCATAAATAGTTCAATATAAAAATAAAAATAAAAATAAAAAGAGAAACAAAATAAATTGAAATCAAATCACCAAAAAAGCAATTAAACTCTTTTAACCCGCATGCATATGACAACCATTTGTTAGTTTATTGACAACATGATAAGCTAAAGTTATGTATTAAAAATTTAAAAACTACAATAAAAATCTTTGCATATATAAAAAAGCATATATTGTTCCGCATGGTAAAAAATGTTTATTTAAGAATAAAAACTTTGAATGTAAATGTTATCTACCCTTTCATATTCATCTAACCACTTTTCCTCCTCATTTGCAAATTTCCATTTTCTACCCTATCTAAGATATCTCTTACGCTTTGAGCTTGCTCTTTGGCCTTTTTAATTTGATCATCCATGCTTTGAAGCAATTCGAGACAGTCAACATCGCCTGCATAGCCATGAGATCTTATAAGTTTCAAGGAAAATAAAAACTAAGAAGTAAGAAACAGACATTATTGATGCACCTATAAGTCTCTAACAACATGATCATGGGAGTTTTTACTTGAGGGAGAGATGGGGGAAACTAAAGATATATTCGTGAGCATTTACAATCAAATTTCAAGAAAAAAAGTTCATCGATACATTAGGCCCGCAAAGAAATAGAAAGATAGTTCATGTACCGGACTCTATGAGGTTGGTCGAATTTGTCTAGCCGCTTCACTATCCACATCTATATGAACTTCTCTGTAAATTTCTTCAAGTTCATTTCTGTCTTTTAAACACCAATTCCTTCATCTTGCGGCTTTCAAAACATTCAATATTTGAACTTGACCTCAACACGCAAAAATGTAAATAATGAAGCATCTTAAACTCAAATTATGCAAGTGAAATTGCAAGATAAGTTCATGTCAATTAACGTTTCACTGGTCAATGACATCCGCAGAAAGGCACCACTTGGGCTGCCACGCCGTCGGCGGATCTTTGAAATTAATCTAATAACATGGCTAAAGGGCTTTTGCTCATCAAGCTGGCGTCTCCATAAGATCCCATAACTTTCGACTAGGAATTTAGCGAATTCTTGATCAAATAGTAAGAAACCGCGAATCCAAGACCAATAGTAATGGCGATCGGATGATGGTGATGACAAGTTACGAGAACGGAAGCGATGGAGGATTAGGAAAGTAGGATTTAACCCTCAATTTCGTTTCGCATTAAGAGCAAGTTGAGTTATCTTTGTCAAGCAAATGACCAAAATACCGGATTAAATTTTAGAATTTCTTTACTGCCCCATCACATTTATCACCAAGTTTAGTCAAACTCTCATTTTAATACTACTAAAAAAAACTCTCATTGTATATGACGATTTTTTTGAAGCAATTGTATAAGCTGTTATTCAATACACAGTAACAAAATACCTCATGATTTGTAGTCGGTGTATATATATATATATATATATATATATATATATATATATATATATATATATATATATTATATCTTTGTGTGAACCAAAATTGTATATTTTGGGTAATAAGTTTATCTACGAGTTTAAGATTGAATATTATTAAACTTGCACAAATGTATATTATTAAACTTGCACAACTTCACAATTTTGCTAAATTAAACAAATTAGTTCAGCGTAACGTTAAATTATTATAAATTATGTTTAAAATAAATGTATACCCGTGAACTATGCGAGAGTATATCTCACACTTGAGGTGAAAATTAATGGATCTAACATCTTATATATTCTTTATTTTGTTCTTTATTTGGCGATGCGAGAGTATATCTCACACTTGAATACTCATCACAAATGGATAAAAACTAATGAATTTTGTTCCTGGGTGTATCAGCAAATACAAGAGTCGCTAACAAAGACAATTGGGCTGCGCCCAACCCAACATGACCGCCCAAACACATTTGCTTGAGCGCAATTATCGCCGCCGAAAACTTCGCGAAAGCGGTCGGGCCTCGCGCAGTATATATCGCCATTCGCACATGGCATCAGTGCACGTTCTCTTACCTTGTGTTATCCGCGCGGCGACCTCTAACTAGATCGTCGGAGTGTCTTTGCGGGTACCACCCGAGGTGCTTTCAGTGAAGCGGGACCGGTCCTTTCACTCATTCAACGACCGCCCGATCCATCGGGACAACTACTTCAACACTTCATTGGTCAAGGTACGATCAATTGGCGACCACAGTGGGAGGCCCGAGCGCTATCCTACTCCACTCATGGCTCCACGCGACCGGCCCCAGACGCGGGCATCATCTCGACTCAACCCCTCCGGGCAACATCCTCAGCAGCAAACCCCGGAGGGCGTAGCAGTAACAATTCATGAATCTCGAGGAATCGCGCCAAGAACCCTCGGTGCGGTCGCGGACCGATCTTGGAGGCGAGTACGTTGACGCTCCACCCCAACTACCGCCGAGTTGATTGAGGCATGCATTGAAGAGCCATTGCGAGCATGTCACTCGAGCCGTTATGCGAGATCCTCCAAAGCAAGAACCGGTGATTGCGGTGAGACGAGTGATCTCTCGCTATGAAAGAGGGTCGATTAAGGCGCTCGCGTGCGGAAGGCGGAGAACATACGCCTACGCCGGCCGCGCGCGCGGACATCGCTCCCCTCCTCGAAGGAGCATTTCGCCGAGAGAGCACTACTCATCGTTCTCGGCAAGGCGGAAGGCGGGCGCGTAAAGTCGCCCCAGTAGGAACGTCGCGAGACGCCGCTCGCTATCTTACGACGATGAGGATTCAAGCTACCGATCCCGACGGCGGCGCCGCCCACTAGATACTCATCCAACGAGTCGTCCGGTTCACGTCGGTCGAGAAGCGGTCTTGGGATTCTCGTGAAGAGCTTGAAGAATACGGGGATGGAAGAATTAGGGGCGTTTCGCGTCGCCGAGAAGAAGTCGTCGAGCGAGCGACCAAGAAGACCTCCTCAACTTCCACCATCCGGCCCATCCGGGAGGAATCTATGGAATGCCGCAACGCGAGGCATGCCTCGCTATGCAACCCCTTTGGGTCGAACGACATTTGAGCGAGCACGACCCATTCACTAGAGAAATCGGGCGTTCTGGAAGTCCGGGGATGCGAGGAAGCCGCCTAACCTAAACAAGTTTGATAGCCGTAGCGACCCGGACAAGCATCTCGGTATTTTAATAATTACTGGGCCATTGCAGAGAAGTGGGACCGACCATGAAATGCGCGGTGTTTCCTCGATCGTTGGACAGTAGACGAGCATTGGAATGGTGGGATCCGCCCGACCCAACACTATATCATCATGGGAAGACTTGATCGAGAATCTTCTTGTCTCACTACTGCGCCAATCACTGCCAATATCGATTTGAAGAGCACTTGGACTCCATTGTTCAAGGTGATAATGAAAGCTGAGGCAGTACATCGACCGGTTTAACACTGAGGCCGAGTGCATTCGTGACTTCGCCGACAAGGACAAGTTGAAATATACAAGCGTGGCATTCGGCCGGACCACCGGTTCGTAGAGGAATTCACCCTTAACCATTATCAGGATCTCAGTTACTTCCTAACAAGAGCGAACGTCCACATGGCGTATGAAGAAACTTTAGCTGCAAGGAAGGCCGCCCGTGCGCGACCAAAAGAAGAGCAAGACAGACCGGCCAAAGCTCGTGAAGGTCGCCGAGATAACCGGCCGGACTTCAGAGACAAGAAATTTGACCATCGTACTCGCCTGAATACTTCCATTGCACAGATCTACAGTGAGTGCCAGAACAATGAGTTCGTAGGAGTGAAGCGGCCCGATCCACTCGTGCTCAAGAAGGGGGCACGGCCGACCAAAAGATACTGCCGCTACCACAAGAGAAAGGGCCATGATACCAACGACTGTATGGCCCTCAAGGACGATATTGAAGAACTCATTCAGAAAGGCAAGTTGGGCAAGTATGTGAGGTCGGAGGAAGGCGACCGACCTCAAGAGAAAACAAAAGAGCCTGATCAAGACAGAGGAAAGGGCCCTCTAGCCATAGAGAGCACCCAAGACAAAGACCGATCTGAGGATCATGACACTCGGCGATCTAAAGGCCGCAATGTTGCGATGGTAATTCATGGTGGGAACCCGTTGGATCGCAGGGAGTCCAACAAAGCCACCAAGAGAAAATGGGACAAACTTCTAATGGTCGCATCAACGTCAGCAGAAAGACTGGCCTCGAATAGACCTCCCATTTCTTTTGGGGATAACGACCTACATGATGGTAAGCCGAACAGTTATGTCCCGTTGGTGGTGAGAGCAGTTATGGCCAACACAGAGGTGCAAAGAATTCTGGTCGACCAAGGCAGCTCGGCCGATATCATGTTCGTTGAACTGATTGACAAGCTGAAAGTTGATCGAAGCGGGATAATCCCTCAGGCCGAGCCCACTCCTTTAACAGGCTTCAACGGAGCGACCACCTACCCGTTGGGAACGATCGAGCTTTTAGTCACATTTGGTGATGATACTCGGGAAAGTACTATATGCGGGGGCGGTCGACGGCGTTCCTTGTACTTCCCATCAAGTCCTGCTATCAATGCATCATTGGTAGGCCGACTTTGGGCAAGCTAGAGGCCGTTGCATCGACAGTACATCTGAAAATGAAATTCTACAGCAAAGACAACCAGGTAGTCACCCTGGCGGCCGACTTAGAATCAGCAAGACGAAGCCACGCCCTATATCAGGAAATTTGTGATGAGGTAGATCGTGGCCCAAATGCTCAAAGCACCAGCGAAGGCCACCAAGTAAATCTCGCTGATCTGGATGCTCGTTATGATCCAGACAGCGACCCAGAAGACGACGACGATGTTTTAGCTCGAGAGCTAAAGAATCGGCTGAAAAGACCAGAACCTCGTGGAGAATTGGTAGATGTGCAGTTGGGTGACGACCCAGCTAAAACGGTGAAGCTCGGTAGCGACCTACCGGAGCAGGTGAAGCAAGACCTTTTACAATGTTTGAAAGACTATGCTGACCTGTTCGCATGGCAGGCATTCGACATGCCCTGTATCCCAGTGGAAATTGCCTGTCATCAACTTTCAGTCGATGAAAATTACAAGCCGGTCGCACAAAGAAGAAGAACTCAAAGTGAGGAAAAATCTCAAGCCGCTGCAAAGGCCGTTGAAGAACTCCTGAAGGCCGACTTCATAGAGGAGATCAAATACACGACCTGACTATCCAATGTCGTGTTGGTTAAAAAGAAAAATGGCAAGTGGAGAATGTGTGTAGATTACACCGACCTGAACAAGGCGTGCCCGAAGGATGCCTTCCCCGTGCCGAACATTGACAAGCTGGTCGATGGGGCCTCGGGCTATAAATTATTATCTTTTTTGGATGCTTATTCAGGATACAATCAGATCACCATGTATCCACCCGATCGACACAAGACGGCCTTCATGACAGACCGGGGCAATTTTCAATATAAGGTGATGCCTTTATTTAAAAAACTATTTGGAGGCGACCTACCGGCGAATGATGAATAAGATTTTCAAAAGACAGATTGGTCGAATATCCGAGGTGTATTTGGACGACATGATCATCAAGAGCGGGACCGATCCAAATCACGTGAACGACCTGAGGGAAATCTTTGAGGAAGCAAGGAAAAATTCACTCAGACTGAATCCAGAGAAGTGTACCTTTGGGGTGAGGGCCGACAAGTTTTTGGGCTTTCACCTAACTGAAAGAGGGATAGAAGCAAACCCTGAGAAGTGCAAGGCGGTCGCCGAAATGAGGCCGCCCACTACTAAAAAAGAAATACAACAGCTGAACGGCATGGTGGCCGCCTTATCCAGATTTATTCCGAAAGCGGCCTGCAAGTCGCTCCCATTGTTCAGACTCTTGAAGAAAGACACATATTTCGAGTGGACCGACCAGTGCCAGCAAGCATTGGACGAGTTGAAGGAAGCTTTGACTAGCCCACCAATTATGACCAAGCCGTTGCCGGGCGAAACGCTGTATCTATACTTGGCTATAACAGAAGAAGTTCTGAGTGATGTGCTAGTCAGAGAGAACGATCTAAAACAAAGTCCGGTCTACTTCATTAGTAAAGTGCTGCAAGGGCCCGAGCTGAGGTACCAGAAAATAGAGAAGTTTGCTCTTGCGCTCCTAGTTGCTGCTCGAAGATTGAGACCCTACTTTGTGGCCCACAGTCGTGGTAAGGACCGTCGACCAATCGAGCAAGTCCTCCCATCGGCCGGATCTGGCGGGGCGAATGATAAAGTGGGCAGTAGAACTCAGTGAATTTGGGATCAAATTTGAATCAAGATCGGCCGCAAAGGCGCAGGTGTTGGCCGACTTTATAGCGGAAATGACTCCGACTCCAGAAGATCAAACCACAACGACCTGGATCCTACATGTAGATGGGTCTTCCAATAGCAAAGGAAGTGGAGCAGGCCTAATATTAGAAAATTCAGATGGCCTAGCTGTGGAGGTGTCTTTGACTTTCGCGTTCCACACATCTAACAACCAGGCCGAGTATGAGGCGTGCATAGGCCCGGCCTCTGACTCGCTTGAGAGATTTTAATGTCGACCGGGTTGAACTTCGATCAGACTCCTTACTTGTTGTCTCGCAGATCAAAGAATTATATGATGCTAAGGACGGCGTGCTGAAGAGTTATTTAGCCAGAGTAAGAGAGCTTCTTAGCGATTCGGCCCAGGCGAAGTGGTTCATGTGCCTCGGACCGAAAATGTTCGAGTGACATTCTATCAAAGCTTGCAAGTACCAAGACTCGGGAATCACGAAGTTTGATTCGGGAGACTCTAAATAGGCCGAGTGTGTCGACGAAGCCAAGCCGATCGTTGGCGTCACCGTGTGTCGATCCAGATTCGAGATTGGATCGCCTACATTACGAGATACATTGTTGAAGGAAGAAGCGAAGCGATCGAAGCAAGCGAAGTTAGTCGGGCTCAGGCGACCAAGTATTCGATAATAGAAGGAAAATTATACGAAGAGGATTTCGTCCCCATTGTTGAGATGTCTCACGTCGGTCGCTTCGACCATGTCTTTGAAGATATTCATGAAGGTGTTTGTGGAAGCCACCAAGGTGCACGTTCCATAGCTAAGAAAGCTCTCGTGGCCGGCTATTCTTGGCGACCATGGAAGAGGACGCGCTAAGCTCGTTCGAAATGCAAAAATGCCAAGTACATGCGATGTCCACCTTGCGCCTTCCTCGAATTACAAAGTCTCGTCTCACCTTGGCCGTTCGCTGGTGGGGCATGGATCTGCTAGAGCCCGTTTCCACTGCTCCGAGGCGGTTCAAGTTCTTGATCGTGGCGGTAGATTATTTCACAAAGTGGATCGAGAGCCGAGCCTCTTGCAACCATCACATCGGCAAAAGTAAGCAAGTTCTTGGTAGGTGTGTATTGGCCCGTTTGGAATCCTCAAAGAATCGATAAGCGACAAGCGGGACCCGGTTCGCAGACAAAAGGTTTAGAGAAATGTTGGCGACTTAGGGTAAAGCGGCGTTTCACCACCTCTGGTCGAGCATCCTCGAACAAACGACCCAGCGAGCGGCCAGCGCAGTGATACTACGTGGTTTGAGGCGAAGGCAGTGAAGCCAAAAGGCTGGTCGAAGAGTGCGATCGTTCTTTGGGCCTCTGGGGCGACTCCTCATTCATCGGCCGGGAGTCGCCCCGGATTGGTGTCTGGGGATCGATGCGGTAATACCCATAGAAATGGGCGAACTAAATTGGAGAACTTCAAATCCCCTACGGTGGTTGACAACGGCCGAGCTATACGAGAAGAATTGGACTGATCGAAGAGTTGCGCACCCAAGCATCACTAAACGGTGATCAAGCAAAAGGTCGCGACTAGGTACAACGCTCGAGTGCGAAGAGAGATTTCTCGGTCGGCGGCTCGTCACGAGGCGTGCGGATGTGGGAAACAAAAAGCGCCCGAGCGAGGTAGCACCGAATTGGGAAGGTCGCATGCGGGGTCATCAAAAAGACCGGCAAGGGGGCATACGAGTGGAAACCATGGATGGGGCGACTATCCCGAGCGTGGAATGCGAGAGAAACTTAGAAAATACTATGTTTAAATGTAATGAGCGCCAGATTCATAAATGAAAAGCGGCGGCGCTCTTTTTCCCATTGGGTTTTTTCGCGAGGGCGACCTTTAGAAATACGATTTGTTCTTTACTTTCACGCAAAAATGTATGCGATCGCTCGGACATGCTCGTGGCGAGAAGAAGCGATCGAAGATTTATCAAGCGTAAGCGGATCGTCGAAAGCGATCTAAACCGAGCGACCATCGAAATGGTCCCAACCGAGTGCCGTCGAAATGGCCCAAGGGTTAGATAACCCGCAAACAACGGTCACCGAGTTGACTCGAACGAGAGCCATCGAAAATGGCCCATGGGTTAAGTAATAACCCATCACGATAGGCCGTCGAAACGACCTACCTCGAGAGATCATCGAAATGATCCCAACGGGTGCCATCGAAATGGCCCAATCGAGTGCCATCGAAATGGCCCAATCGAGTGCCATCGAAATGGCCCAATCGAGTGCCATCGAAATGGCCCAATCGAGTGCCATCGAAATGGCCCAATCGTTTACGAGCGCTTTAGAAAAAGCATAGAACGGTCGTTGAGACGTAACAAGATAAAACGTACAAGATCGATACAACGCGAATTCAAGTAAATGGAATAAAAGACAAGATAAATGTCATTACAAAACAGAGACGCCCGGTCGAAACCGAGCGCTCAAATATCTCACTGCTCGAAGGCAGCTTATAAATTGTTGTGCCCGAAGGCAAGTTAAACTATTACAAAAGTTATGCCGCTCGCAGGCGGGCTTCAGAAGAGAACCGAGGCGGGGCGAACAACATTACCCTGTTCATCAATTTCCTCAGGCAGCATGATTTTGTTGTTCTCGACATAATGGGCGGGCTTTATCATCTTGTCATCAAAGTTGATTTTCAAATGCGCATTCGAGGCCACTTTGACCGAGAGCGCGTTAGAAGCGCTCGATCATTGCGTTCGAGCATGCTCGGCTATTGTTCGAATTTGGGTCTCGGCTCGGCCTTCTCGGTCCCCACCCGCCTTCTCCTTCTCCGAGGCTTGAGGTCGGTCTTGATTTGCGACGACCAAAGAAGCTCCTTATTCCTCTTAGAGAGTTTGGCCCGGTCGTCCTCGCCCCGCTACAAAGCCTCCTTCTTGGACTTGGCAAGCTTGTCATATTTTTGTCGTGCCTCGCGAAGGCCTGTCTTTCTCGGCCGGGCTCCTCGCGAACAAAGATAATCCAACGATTAGTCGGTCGAACAAAAATGAAAGCACGACGGGCTAGGAAAATAAAGTACCTTTACGCCTCATCCACCGGCTCTTGCATGACCTTGTCTATTCCCATGCAAAGAGAGAGCCTGAGACCGCCATGGGCCTCTTCTTGAATCGCTCGAACTCGACTGCCCTAAACCATCGGCGAGAGAGGTGGAGCGTCTCTTCCTAGCGAGGTCCAAGTTTCGATCATCGATCTTGGTCCGTTTGGGAGAAGCGACCCTCTTGGCGAGGAGGCGGCCGGGCCGGAAGCGGTTTCTTCCCTTGGCTCTTCGGAGTTTGAGGCACCTTAGACGAGCCATCCAGATCGACCACATTACGTGGCGGCGGCTTGGAGGCACTACCCTTGTTGGGGTTCAGAACTGCATCGATCACGGCCCAGGATTTACCGGCCATTCTTTCTGCAAAACAACGAGTTACGAGTTAGAAGAAAAGATTGACAACAAATATAAAAAGGCAAAGTTCAGAAGCAAACCAATCTCGGTCTCTAGAGCCCGGCCCGTGAGCAAGACGAAGAGACGACAAGGTAGGTCGCCCTTAGGGTCTGGAGGCATCATGCTCGCCAACTTTTTGATCATATCCAAAGATTCCAGGTCGGCCTCGCCCAAATCTTTGACTGAGTAGATGTAATCGCCCGGCCTCCTGAAGAAGTGAGCTTCGTTCCACATAATTGGGAAGTAAGGGGGACCGAGCATCCCGTCCGGTTGGACCTCAGATATGGCCTTACCAGCCTCCTTGGTGGGAACGATCCAAAAGTATTGACCTCTCTAGGCCGCTCCCAGCGACTCCTGATAGGCCTTGAAATACCGGTGCTGAGTTTTCTGCATCTTGAAGGAGACCTGCTCCCTCTTTTCCTTGTTAGCTTTCTCCCTGAGCCAGCTTAGCTCGAAGAGAGCAAAGAACAACATGATCGACACCGGCCGACCAAGTTTGGTTAAAAGCACTTCAAAGGTCTTCAAAAACGCCCAAGCGTTGGGATGAAGTTGAGAGGGGGAAACCCCGATATGACGCAGAACGTCACGTTGAAACTCGGTGAAAGGTGGGGTGATGTTCATCTTCTCGAACACGAGCCGATACATCGTGAACTTAAGGTTGAGGGAATAAGTTGCAATGTCTTCTCCATCTTTCATGCCTCTCACCCTCCAGCCCGGTAATTCATCGAAACGGCTCTGCAGATCAGGTAGGGCAAAATGGCCGACCATAATGCTACTCCCGTGAGAGCGAAGAGTTTCTGACACCCAAGACATGTCAGATGCGTCTCGGGCTACATCAGCTTGAACGTCGGCCGTCTCCTCGTTCGAACCTCCTTCGTTGTTTACCTCTCGACCAGAGGAGCTAGCTGCGGGCTGAACTACCGCCTCCTCGTTGGCTTCTTCAGCTCGGCCACTTTCGACTCCCACCACCTCCTCGTCCACGGCTTGGATGGTACTTTGCACTTCATCGTCATCATCTATGATCACCACCTCTTCCTCTCCTCCCGGTGGTGGAGGGCTGCACGACCGAACAGCAGGTTGAACGGACTTAGAATCTGAGCTCTTCGACTTGGCTGATCCTTGGCTAGAAGAGTTGGAGCTCGAGCTCGTACTGCTCGAAGAATTGCTACTCGAAGAACCAGAATTTTTGTCGTCCGAAGACGACTTAGACTCCTCTTCACGAGGATTAGGCTCGGACGGCCTCGACATGTAGGTAGCAAGAGATTGAGACGGTCTGCCGGGAAGACGGGCGGTCAGTTTCGTCCGTGGCATGCAAAAGCACCTGTGATAGAGGGATCGAGTCAGGTCGATCGAGCAGAGTACTCGTGAGAGGGGGCGACATGGCCGTCCCCGGACCTGATACCCCCTACCACGAGGCGTGGAAAAGTGCGAAGTACATTCAACGAAAAACTCAAGTTAAAAAGCGAAAGAGATCGATCCATACCTTAAACGGATGTAGTAGATCGGTCGCGAAAAGAAAAAGCGACAGACGGATGCGGTCGACGACGAGTCGGTCATTGTGGCAGAGCGGTCGTGAAAGTATGAAGTAATCTCGGTGAAAAGGGTATTTATAGTGCGGACCCATGGCGCGGGGGGGGAGGAGGCGGCGTCGCAGCGTTTCATCTTCTCACCAATAGCCGTCTTGGACAACCTCGGAAACATCAAGCGTCATATCTTAAATGTCGGTGAAGACCAACCGTCGCGTCGGCCGCCGACGGTTGACGGCGGCCGAGACCGTTCAATCAAGAGAACAAGCGGCCACGTCCGTCTCGCAAGATAACACTACTTTGGGGCATCGATTCAAGCCTCGGCCCGCTCTTAGCGACCTAGGCTTGGGGGCAAGCTGTTCTCGGGTGTATCGGCAAATACGAGAGCGCCAGCGGCAATTGGGCTGCGGCCCGGCCAACATGGCCCAAGCCCAAACACGCGGCGCTTGGGCGCAATTCTCGCCGGCGAAAACTTCGCAAAGCGGTCGGGCCTCGCGATATATATCGCCATTCGTACATGGCATCAGTGCGTTCTCTTACCTTGTGTTATTATACGCGGCGACCTCTCACTAGATCGTCGGAGTGTCTTTGCGAGTACCACCCGAGGTGCTCGGCGTGAAGCCGGGACTGTCCTTTCACTCATTCAACGACCGGCCCAGTCATCAGGACAACTACTTCAACACTTCATTGGTCAAGGTACGATCAAATTTTAAGTCGGTTCTTCGAATAATAAATTTCAAATATATATATGGAAGTGGTGACAGTCATAAAATTATTTATTTTGTAAAAATTTATAATATTTTTCTTCTATATAAGTGAAAATATCAGATTATTTTTACCTAAATTAAAGAAATTTTCTGAATTCGAGAGTTTATATATATAAGGGCTAAATTAAAGTAAATAATTCGACATTGTGGGGACGAAAAAAAATCTGTAAAGACGAGAAACAAAAAATATTTTTGTAACGATGAAAAACATATCTAAACCTAAAAATAAAAATTAATTCACAATTTGGTAAAAAATATTGACTACACAAGATGATTTACTTTAAAAAAAATATATTTCCCACCTTTTCAAGATTTGTTCTTTCAACCTGAACCTCACAGTTAAGTAAGATGGATGTAAATTTAAATAGAAGTGAAAATTTTGATTAGAAGTTACTCCGTTATCACACAAAGAATAAAATTTTAAGAGAATTTTATGATACTCTTCAGTTTTATAGCTACATACCGAAGATTGTATTGGTTGGATTGGTAGAAGCCTGGTTGGAAGCAGCATCACCAATCATCCTTTGACTATGAGTGAATGCAACACAAGATGGTGTTATTCTGTTTCCTTGGTCATTCACAATGATCTCAGCTCGATCGTTCCGCCACACTGCAACACACGAGTAGGTCGTGCCTAGATCTATTCCAATGGCCTTGCCTTTTGAATTGGATGATGATGCCATTTTTCACTCTCATTCACAGCTAGCTAGCTAGCTTGGCCAAAATATATATAGATCGAAGGAGAGTACTGATCATGTTATTTAGAATCAAGAAGCTGATCTACACACGCATATGTAACATAGCTAAATAAAATGTAATTGTTCTTGGCATACCTTGTACCAAGTAACTATTACACCAGTACATTTTGATTACCAAAAATGTCTAATGGCTGACTTTGGGAATTAGCTTTACGCGTTTGATCGTTAATTAATGATTTATTTTCTCTTTCAGGTTTGGTCATCACTCATCACACACACATATGGTTCATATGTTTTTCTAGTTTGGTTGTGTTCACGGGTGTAAAGAATCACGAAGCGCCAGCGGCAAGCGGGCTGCGGCCCGGCCAACTCGATCGGCCCAAACACGCTGCTTGGAGCGCAATTCTCGCCGGCCGAAAATCTCGCTAACGGTCGGCCCTCTGCAGTATATATATGCCATTCGCATATGGCATCAGGTACGTTCTCTAACCTTGTGCTATCTCGCGCGGCGACCTCTCACTAGATCGTCGGAGTGTCTTTGCAGTACCACCCGAGGTGCTCAAGCAGCGTGAAGCGGGACCGGTCCTTTCACCCAATCAACGGCCGGCCCATCTGACAGAACAACAACTACAACTCTTCATTGGTCAAGGTACGATCAATTGGCGACCACAGTGGGAGGCCCGTGCGCTATCCTACCTCATTCATGGCTCCACGCGACCGGCCCCAGACGCGGGCTACTTCTCGACTCAATCCTCGGGCGAGAATCCGCGGCGGACCCGGGCGTGGCCGTCACCGTCCACGAATCTCAAGGTGTTCCACGACAAGAGCCTTGGTGCACTGCTGACCGCGGACCTATCCTCCAACCGGTTCAACCGCCCGTTCCTGGAGACTTGCCGCCCGAGCTGATTGAAGCAGGCATTCAGGAACCTCTACCAGACCATGTCACTCAAGCCGTTTTGCAGATCTTGCAAAACAAAAACCAGTGATCGCATGATGAGACGCGCTCATCTCGATCGCACGAAGAGGTCAAGTCGGTTAAGGCCGCGCGTGTGCGAAGGCGGAGAACCTTTGCTCGCCGCCGACCGGCGCGAAGACACCGCTCCCCTCCTCGAAGGAGCATTTCTCGCCGAGAAAGCACTACTCATCGCTCTCCGGCAAGAAGAAGCGAGGCACGCGGTCGCTTCTGGCGAGGAGCAGCGAGCGACGCCGTTCAATGTCCTATGATTATGAAGATTCTAGCTACCGTCCTGACACCGGTCGCTCACCCACGAGGTACTCCTCCAATGAGTCGTCCGGGTCACGTCGGTCGAGGAGTAGATCTTGGGCTCGAGAAGAAGAGGCGGAAGATTACAGAGATGGAAGAATTAGGGACGTTTCGCATCGACCAAGGAGAGGCCAAAGCGAGCGACCCAGAAGGCCTCCTCCACTTCCACCCACTCGCCCGTCCGGAGGATTTTATGGAATGCCGGGCAACGAGGCATGCCTCGCAATGCAACCCTTTGGGTCGAACGGCATTCAGAACGAGCACGCCCCGTTCTCGGGGAGATCGGGCGTTACAAAATTCGAGAGATCTCATGAAAGCGCCTGATCTCAACAAGTTTGTGGCCGGGGATCGGACAAACATCTCCGTTACTTTAATAATTCTTTTGTTGTTATAGGGAATTGGGACCGACCATGAAATGCGAGGCTTTTTCCCGATCCTTTGGGCGGCCGAGCATTGGAATGGTGGGAGTCTCTGCGACCCAATTCCATCTCCTCTCATGGGACGACACGATCGAGAATATTCTTGTCTCACTACTGCGCAAACCGCCAATACTGCGGTATGAAGAATACTTGGACTCTGTTGTTCAAGGAGATAATGAGGACGAGAGGCGATATATCGGCCGGTTTAACACGAGGCCGAGTCCGTTCGTGACTTGTCGAGACAAGGACAAGCTAAAATATCTGAAGCGTGGTATTCGGCCAGGACCACCGGTTCGTAGAAGAATTCACTCTTAACCATTATCGAGGATCTCGATTACTTCTTGGAGTTACATTTGCAGTTACGTACATATACTAAGTATCATGTCTTTGTTGTTGTGAAACTCTAAAAACCAGAATTTATATACAACACTAAATTACTCAATATCGAATTTTAAAAAGAATTTACTTCAATCCCCCTAATGGCGCCAAAAACTTGGTGTGTGGAAATGCCACATACACTTGAGTGCAAGTATACTTTGTCCAAAAACAAGTAGTAAAAGATCGAACCCACAGAGATTGAAAAACTCACTTTTAAATGATATAAAGTAATAAAGTGTAAAGTCACTAAGTAACAAAATAATTTTGGATTTTGTTTGATGATCACAACTAAGTTAGAAAGAAAGCAAGTAAAGAATGTTGATAGTGTAAAAGAGAAAAGCTAGTTGGAATGTCTTCACCAAGTAATTTACTTAAAAGTGTATGATGCATTATGTGATGCGGTTTGCTTTGAATCTTTATTGCATTAGCTATGTGCCTTTCGGTCACTTTCTTGAGTTTCATTACAGACTCTTATGATCCTTGTTCTATGCGATAAAGAAAGGGGTGTTAGTGCCAATCTTGCCTCCTAACAAGTATCACTTTGCTTAAGTGAATTCATTCTTGTATTTTAAGTACCCACAATTATCCTATGGACTATACTATCCTATGTCTAGGACTTAGCATGGTTTTCACAAAGTTTTCTTTATGTAAAACACTCACCCATATTAGTTCTTGAGTTCTTAATTGTAAGCCATGTGCGGTCATTTACAATTCATACTTATTCTAAGTGATCAAGTTTAAAATAAGTAATAAAAATATTATCAAGCAAGAACTAAAGTACAAACATACATACATGCAACATACTTACTTAAAAGCTCATTAAATGATTAGAACATTCCAACTAAGAAAGGTTTAGCTAACAAGAGACATTGCAAGATATATATAAACTGAATAGACCATGTTTATATATATAGAAATCACAAAAAGAGAAACAACAAGAGTAAAGTTACAAATGTTCAAAACCTTTATATGAAGTCTTCTAGCAATGCACTAGCATTACTCCTTAGCACTATACAAACACTATGAAAATGAGTAAAGGAGGATTTGTCAATTCCTTCCTCTTCCTCTAAAAATATAAAAACTAACTATGTATATTGAAATTTTGATCTAACTTATGGATTGTGATATATTTCCAAATGAAGATGTGAGAGTCCTTTTATAGCCTTCAAGTGAGGTGCTTCCTTCCTTCATGTTGAAGTCATCTTGAGTGGATCATAGCTGTAGTTGCTTTCAGGAGGTTTATCCATGTTGAAATCTTTGACTTAATCATATAGGCGGTTCCATGGTGTTAGAACAAGTGTCCCTATGTTGATGACTCTTCAAAGCTAAGCCTATAGCTATGTGTGAATGGTAGGCGCCTACTATACATTGTTTGGATGGCATCGGGGAAGCGGCGGGGAGGTCATCACATTGCATGTGGATGCATATGAAACAGTACGCTTATTCATCAAGTTGCGCGAGAATTGATCAGGATCGGTCTTGAGAGCATTGATGCAGACGACGTGAGCGCACTAAACAAAACATCAAACATACCACAATATATCCAAAATGGCCTATAACTAACTATAACCATTCAATTCACTCAAGATATCATATATCACACTAAATACTATATAAACTCTTTATTATTACTTGAAAGAGAGCAAATACTAAGTTTAAACATATGAAATACTCTATATAAAATAGAGTTATCACACCCCAAACTTAAACCATTGCTTGTCGCAAGTAATGACAAAGACAAACTATTAAAAACTAAAATTCTAGAAAAATAGATCAGTTTGATTTGGATTTTTCATGAGGAGTTCCCTATGAACTTCATTTATCAACAACTTTTCTTGTGCCTTTATTTCTTCAAAACCACCAAAGTTATTCAAACTCTCTTGTGTGTGTGTGAACCCACTGAGTTGAGATTGGTTCCAAGACTAAGTGAAAAAATTTCCTCCTAGCCTTTGAAAGGATTGGTTCATCTTTGGTCACACCAAAATATTTTTCAAAAGAAAGTTTAGACTCACAAAATTTTCTCAAGTGTTGGGGAGTTCTAAAATTCAAAGGACTTGATTGAATCTTTCAAAGCTTTTGAGCCAATGCAATTTTCTATTTTTTTATGTGGATCTTTTTGTGCAAATGCAATACTTCTTTGAAGTGGTTTTGTGCATTGATTTTTTTCTGCATTTTGCTTTTCTTGATCTGATTTACATTGATCTGTTTGACCGATGATGCTTTTTCTTTTTCTAGCTCATACCTTCCGGCGACCTCCGGATGCAAATGCACTTTGGCACAGTCTTTGACCTCCAGAGATGCATATATTTTTCTTTGCACTTTGTTTGAGTTGATTTATTGAACTATCCTCCAGATACATTTATTCTGCATGGCACAGTCTTTGACCTCCAGATGCATTCATGTACTTAAACACGGTATAGTTTCAAAAGATTGGGATATGGCTTGTCCACATTTTTGTTTTCTTTTTCTACATTGTTTACTCTTTACACTTTTGAAATTCAGCCTTTGTTTTCATAAAACACCCCCAAACTTAATTCTTTAAGCTCTTCTTTCTTTTTAGTAAAGCTTTGTTTTGACCTAAGCTTACCAAAAATTCCCCTTGCATCAGTTGATCTTTTAAATAGCAAGGTTCTTTTCACAAACTTAGTTTTGAAGTGTTGAAGTGAAAATAATTTTGGTTTTTACGAGAAATAAGGCTTCTTTTTCTCTTTTTCATCATTGAAATTCCATCCATAGGGTTTTCACCATATTTTTGAAAAAGCGATCTTTTCTAAAAATATTTAGATACTACTTTGTTAAGTACATCTAATATTTAAACAAACTAAAAACTACTTTAAAACATATATATTTACTAAATAAAACATTTAATTTAAACACACAACATATTAGATAGAAACAAACATAATTAAACATAACATGCAAATCCCCCAAACTTAAGGGGTTGCGATTGCCCTCACCGCAATTTGTTCAAAAAATACAAACTATTTGTTCAAAAGCAGGAGAGAGGATTAGTACAACCAGGAAATAGTCATTAAGAAACAAAACAAGCATATAGCAGTTGTAGGTGAAAGATTGTAAATTGATACTTATGGTTTGGCTCCACTCCTAGTGCAGTGCTATATGCGCTTGGAGGAGTGTGTTTCACCTTACGCTTCTTCTCCTTGGGCTTGCTTGGTGTTGCTTAGCAGAGTGCGGATGCACCTCCTATACAGTGTAGTTGCGAGGAATTTGTTCTTGAATTGATGCAGTGCATCGGTCTTGGCTTACATCAGTTTCTTTCTCTTTGGAGTTAATTTTGTCTGCCTTCCTGCGAGTTGCTTGAAGAATTTACGAGTATTGTGCAATGCTTCCCTTTCTGTTTAGCCATTTCTTCGAGAACCATTTTAATTGTTGCCTCATCATGCCACGGTTGTTGCTGTTGTGATGCGTGACAAGTGATGCTGAGAGCATCACTCTGCATCTCAACAGATTTGAGTTCTTGTCTCCTTGGCGGATGATTCTTCTTCTTTGTCTTCTTTGTTGAGTCCTTCTTCTTACATTTCTGCAAAATCTCTTTCTCAAGAAGCGAAATAACATTAGTAGTAATGTTGCTTGGGCTAGAAGGGTCTTGTTTGGTCCATTGGCATAACGAGGGGTTGATTGATTCTGTGTGAGTTGTTTCTTTTGGTTCATTTCTTGGAGAGGGTGGTGGAGGGTTGTTTGTGGTGGTGATTGTGATAGGGTGGTGGATCATTGAGGGAGGGTAATGGTGATTTGGGAATGGAGGAGGATTCTTGGTTTGGTGAGATGATGGGTGTTTTGGTTCTTGGTGAAGTGATAGGTGTTTCGGTTGGGTTGATGTTGAGGTTGTTTGGCATATTTACGCCTAGCAATCTCCTCTAAGATCACACCTCTAGCACATTCCTCTTCTTCTTCATCAATTTCCTCATCACTCTCTTCTTCCTCTTCTTCTTCTAACTCCTTATCCATTTCTTTTAATTCCTCACTCTCGAAGCAGATTCGAGAATCATACAATTCTTCCACAATGAGTTCTACCACAACCTTCTTCTGTACTTTGTATTGCTTCCTAGTCACCTTCTTTTTGGTGCTAGGTTCTCCTACCTTCTCCTTTCCTTTCCCTTCTTCTTCAACTTCTTCTCTTCTTCTTCTTCACCTTCACTTCTCGGTACCCAACTTTGGGAATCGGGGGCATTCACTTGGCCCACAAGATCAAAGATCTTGTCAAAGACCAATTGAAGCGGTCATGTTGATCATTACGAAATTTCAGATCGCTCTCCGCTTACGCATGTAATGCTCTTGCATTGCAGTGCGGGGCCTCTTACATTTCTCAACTTTTCCTTCACTTCAAGACTCAAATTACGGGGAAATTTTCTTTGTTCATTAGCAGCCAATAGGACACCTTCTTTCATGCATAGCTCATTAATAAGACAAGAAAAACAGCAATCCCTTTGACTTATTTGAACATGCAAGAATTTCCCTAGCAATCAATCTACCTATGTCTACATGTCCTTGGAGAGAATTGTATCTAGCAAGATCAATCTCTCTTTGGTCATAGCATATGTATGTGATGTAGGCAAAATTGAATTAGCTATGAGCAGATGCCAATTACCTAATGCATTTACCAAATAGTTACTTCTAAGCTTAATCTCATTAGGTGTGAATTTTTCCCCAAACAGGACCACAGTATAGCAATCCTACTCCTTATTTCTTCCATTTCTTTCTTAAAGGCATTTGCCACTCTATTCTCAAAATCATTCCCATTATATTTGACATATAATGTTCATTCAATTTCTTTGCATGGAAGTGTACAAGTTTACCTCTCACCATGGAAGTGTAGGAATGTTCTCGCTCCTTCTTGTGGTGTGATGCGGATAGAATTCTCTCACTATGTCTTCAATATAGCCTCCTCTTGGTAGCACGAAGTGGTCCCAATTGAGATTAGCCACTTTGTTGACATGAATGATGGGCTTGCCTTCTTCAAATCATACCTCTCTCGAGGCAATAGATGCATGTTCCACGGATGAACATTGTCATCGATTACGATTGATGATTCTTTGGTTTTGCCTTTCCTTGATGATGATGATCCTGCATGCATGGCTTTCTTCTCTTTTTGGGAGTTTTGGCTGCTGCTGATGATTCTGTCTTTGATTGCTTCTTCACCATTGTAATGAATTTCTAGGTTTTGATTGCTTGTGTGTTTTGGAAAAGATTGGATTGAGAATGAGAAGATTGATTTGTGTTTTGGATGAGAGAATTTGTGAGAATTTGCGAATGAAGGGTACTTGTAACAATGAAGGCTTTATGTTTCGGGAAGAGGAAGTTAGTGGAGTTATTAGGTAGCCGTTAGCATTGCGTCTTTGCGCATGCATCTTGCCAAGTGTCTTGCTTTGGCTACCAATGTGTCATTTAATCTTGCTTAACCTCTTTTGATCTTCCACGAAGCCTTATGATTCACACTTAACCAATTTTCTTCAAGTTTATAAATTTACGATCACGAGGCACATTTTCCTTCAATGCGGGTGCACTTGATGCATTGCATTAGTTTTCTGCATTTACGCAAAACAACTAAAAACATAAAATTGCACAAAAATAATTAAAAACAATGGGTTGCCTCCCATTAAGCGCTTGTTTTAAGAGTCTTGTCACTGACTACCTCTTCTCACTTAGAGATTTTGCAAATGGGTGGTGGTTTTGTCTCTCACCACATGTTCACCATAGTACATTTTAACTCTCTCGACCATTCACCTTGAAAGACATGATTTGAGGATTTATCAAATAAGTCTAATGCTCCATGTGGATAAACTTTTATCAACTTAAATGGTCACGACCATCTTGACCTTAGTTTTCCAGAAATAGCTTCAACCTAGAGTTGTATAAGCGGAACTAGTCCTCCTTCTTTCAATTCTCTTACGAGAATTTTCTTGTCATGCCATTTCTTAGTCTTAGCTTTGTAGATTTCAGCATTCTCATAAGAGGTTTGCCTAATTTCTTCTAACTCATTGTTCAGGGGCGTATTAGCGAGGACACGGAGGTGCGATCGACAATGGGCGGCCGCCCGACTCGCATAAACGCCCCGAGCCGTGCCTTGGTCGCAATTCTCGCGGCGACGGCGCATTTCCCGCAACGGCGAGTCGCCCCGGTGGTATAAATACCACCTCCATACACACTTTGTCAGTCACGCAATTCCTACCCTGTGATACCCGCGCCGTTAGCACACCTCTCGACTAGGCGTCGGAGTGTCTTTGCGGTACCACCCGAGGTGCTCAAGACCGGTCCTCACACGACAACATCGGCCGGAGGGCGAAGGAGTATCAAACCACACTTGGTGATCAAGGCACGATCATTTGCGCGACCACGGTGGGAGATCGGCGCTTTCCCACTTCAAAGATGGGCCCGAAGAAAATCGTTACGCGGGCTTCCACCCGAAGCGACCTGCGGGTCGACGCTCGTCGCGGCGGACACCGGAGGGCGTTCCTCTAACAATCAATGAATCTCATGACAACCCCGCCGGAACCCTCGATCCCAGGCGGGCAGAGCCACCTCGGAACCGAGCATCAGCGAATCCCGCGCGAATCGCCGAGGCGGGATCATGGAGCAAGCGCCGAACACGCCACACGGGCCGTTCTCCGGCTACTTGAAACCAAAAATCGGATCATTGCCGGCGGGAAAATCTCATATCTCGGCTCGAGAGAGGTCCATGCACGCCGTCAAGAAGCGAGACATGGGTCATCCCTGCTTTCGAACTTCGCCGCTTCACGTAGGGCGAAGCCCCAGAAGGATCGTCCGCTATCGAGGAGTACCTGCCGCCGATCCCTGCTCGAAGGATTCGGGCGCAGATCGCCGGCCGCGAGAGCGCGCGATCGCGTTCCCCTCACATAATTATGACTATTCGATTCACCCTACCGCCCGAAGTCGGACCGTCGCCCACGAGATATTCTTGTCATGCAATCCTCCGACTCGAGCGCTCTAGGAGCCGATCGTGGGACCCCTACGACGAGTTGAGCGAATATCGGGCGGTGAAATCGAGAGATGTCTCACGGCGACCAAGGAGACATCAACCCACGAAGCGAGGCCGCTCGTTCGAGGCCCCCACACGGGCACCATCTGGCGGTGGGTTCCATGGAATACCGGCCGGCGAAGCATATCTCACGATCACGAGCGTTCGGGCGGACGACTTCGCGGCCGGCGGACAAGGCCCTTTCACTAGGGAGATCGAGCGCTCACCGTATCCCGGGGACTGAGAAAGCGCCCAACCTCAACAAGTTCGATGGGCGAGGTGATCACGATAAACACATCGAGATACTTCAACACCATTCTTTGTAGCTACAGAGAGTTAGATTCCACCATGAAGTGCGGTTTGTTCCCACGATCACTTGACAGACGAGCTACAGAATGGTGGGGGGTCGCCACACGAACACCATTTCCTCGTGGGAAGCGGTCGATCGAGAATCTTTTGGCAAATTACACCGCCAACCGGTGCCAATACCGCCATGAAGAGCACACGGACACCATCACCCGTGGGGACAACGAATCATTAAGGCGCTATATAGAGCGTTTTAACAATGAAGCCGATCAAGTGCACGACGTGACGAGGATAAAGCGAAATACCTCAAGAGAGGCATCGTGGGACCGCGATTTGTTGAAGAGTTCACTTTGAACCACATAGGCGATCTTAGCACGTTCCTCAGAAGAGCCAACGCCCACATGCACTACGAGGAAACCTTGCTTGCGCGAAAGGCGCCCGCGTGCGACCTAGAGAAGACGGCAATGCAAGAGGGCGAGAGAAATCAAGACAACGGCCCGGGACAACAAGCCGATCTGCGCCCCCGAAGTTTGAGCATCGGACGAGGCTCGATGCTCCCATAGCCCAAATATTGTCCGAGTGTCGAACAACGAATTTGTCGGCGTGAAGAGGCCCGATCCATTGGTACTCAAGAAGAGGCGCCGCGGGCTACCAAAAATATATTGCGGTACCATAGAAGCGAGGGACACGATACCAATGATTTGCATGGCCTAAAAGATGACATCGAGGATCTCATCCAAAAGGAAAAGTCAAGCGAGACGTCTGGTGATGGCACCGCCGTGACAAGAGAAAGCCGGAGGAAAAAGCCCCAATCAAAAGGCAAAGAAATCACTGCAGCAACCATAGAGGATATAGCGGACAAGGACACCTCGAAGAGGGCGTCCCGGATGTCCAACAACGGAGAGTGGCCATGGTGATCAAGGAGAAACCCGCCAGAAAAGGGATTCGAAGAAAGCTATAAAAAGAAAATGGAACGAGTTGATGATGGTTGGGTCTACATCTACAGAGCGGCCGGCCGAAAAAGCCGCCCATTTCCTTTGGAGATGAAGATTTCTTTGGGCGGAAGGGCCAACAGCCTACGCCGTTGGTAATCAGAGCGGTAATGGCCAATACCGAAATGCGCCGGTCACAGTCGACCCAAGCGATTCGGCCGACATCATATTTGCGAATCGATCGACAAGATCAACGTCGGCCGAGTGAGATCATTCCCGCACCGATCCAACACCCTAACGGGGTTCAACGGCGATCACCTACCCGCCAGGAACGATCGATCTCTTGGTCACCTTCGGGAACGATCGATCAAGCTCTATCATTCTCTTTTTACCGCCTTGTTCAAATTGAAATTGAGCTTCTTGATAGCCCAATAAGATTTGTTTTCCAATTCTACAGGTAAATGGCATGCTTTTCCATAGACTAATTTGTAAGGACATTCCTAAGGGTGTTTTGAATCTTTGTTCTATATGCCCATAAAGCATCATCCAAATGTAAAGACCAATCTTTCCTATTTGGACTTACCATTTTTCTAGCATTCTCTTAATTTCCTATTGGATAATTGCCGCTTGTCCACTAGTTTGAGGATGGTAGGTGTAGCTATCTTATGCTTAACTCCATACTTAGCTAGAAGGTTTTCTATGATCTTATTGCAAAAGTGTGAACCTTCATCATTAATGATAGCTCAGGAGTTCCAAATCTAGTGAATATATTTCTTTTGAGAAACTTACTCACCGATTTAGCATCATTATTAGGTAATTCTCTCGCCTCTACCCATTTGGATACATAATCAATGACTACTAAGATATATAAATTGCCAAAAGAGGGTGGAAAAGGTCCCATGAAATCCATGCCCCAAACATCAAATAATTCAATTTCTAAAATATTTGTTCTAGGCATTTCATGCTTATCGAAATATTTCTGCTCTTTGACATTTATCACGATTTGACCAATAAATAAGTAGGCCAAAAATAACGGTGATTTGTAATACCTTAGTCTCTTTGTCCTAGTGCTTCCAAAGTGTCCTCCATAAGGTGCGAGAATGGCAATGCTGAATACCTTTGCTTGTTGCTCCTCTTGGTATGCATTTCCTCATTAATTGATCGGGGCACATCTTGTAAAGGAATGGATCATCCCAATAGTATTGTTTAACCATGTGGAAGAACTTTCTCCTTTGTTGATATGTCATACTCATTGGTACTACTTTGCTTGCAAGGAAATTTACAATATCGGCAAACCATGGTGCGGATGCATTTGATGCTCTGCATTGCTTATAGCAAATGCGGTTTCATGTTTTGCATTGATTGTGATTGCCAATAGTTTTCATCCGGAAAACTCTCCTTGATTTCTTCTCTGGTGTACCAAGTGATTCTCCTTCAATCCTTGATAAATGGTGCGCTACTTGATCTTCTACTCCTTTCTTGTCTACGATTTCTAGATCAAATTCTTGTAGGAGTAAAATCCACCTTATCGGCCTTGGCTTTGCATCCTTCTTTGAAATTAGATACTTAATGGCAGAGTGATCGGTATAGACAATAATTTTAGTGCCAACTAAGTATGATCTGAATTTTTCAAATGCAAAGACCACGACTAATAATTCCTTTCTCGTGGATTGTGTAGTTCACTTGAGCTTCAATTAATGTCTTGCTAGCATAATATATGGAATGAAAAACCTTGTCATACCTTTGCCCTAGAACTGCTCCTCTTTGCAAAGTCACTAGCATCACACATTAATTCAAATGGCTGCTCGAACTGAGTTACTATAATTAGTCTTTGTCACCAATGCCTTTTAAGCTTGTCAAAAGCTTCTATACAAAAGTTATCAAAGATAAATTCTACATCATGTTGCGAAGCATACATAATGGTTTTGAGATTTTTGAAAAATCTTTGATAAACCTTCTATAGAAACCAGACATGGCCTAAGAAGCTCACGATACCTTTAATTGTATTGGGTGGTGGTAGATTCTCAATGACATCAACTTTAGCTTTGTCTACCTCTCAGACCTTTCTTTGAAATCCTATGTCCTAGCACTATGCCTTCTTGTACCATGAAATGGCACTTTTCCCGATTTAAGACTAAATTTTTTCTTCACATCTCTTGAGAATTTGTTCCAAGTTTGTTAAGCAAACTTGAAATGTCTCTCCAAAGATAGAGAAATCATCCATGAATACTTCCATTGATTGCTCAATGAAATCTGAGAATATAGACATCATGCATCTTTGGAATGTAGCGGTGCATTACATAAACCAAATGGCATTCTCCTAAAAGCAAAAGTACCATAAGGGCATGTAAAGGTGGTTTTGTGTTGATCCTTAGGCTCAATGGCTATTTGATTATAGCACGAGTAGCCATCTAGGAAACAATAAAATTCTTTCCCCGCTAATCTATCTAGCATTTGGTCTATGAATGGTAAAGGAAAGTGATCCTTTTGGTAGCTTTGTTGAGTTTTTACGTAATCCATACTGATTCTCCACCTGTGTGATTCTTGTTGGTATCAACTCATTCTTTTCATTGGCTATCCTTTGTCACACCCCCTTTCTTTGGTACACATTGGATGGGGCTTACCCAAGCACCGCATCGATATGGGTATATGATTCCAGCATCTAGCCACTTAATTATTTCCTTTTTCACAACCTCTTTCATGATAGGATTTAGTCTTCTTTGACTCTCTATCTTTGTTTTTGGAATTTTCTTCCAAAATGACTTTGTGCATGCATATAGAAGGACTAATTCCTTTGATATCTGCCATTTGCCAACCTATAGCTTTGGTATGCTTCTTGAGAGTACTAATGAGATCACTCTCTGTTTTGATGTTAAATCGAAGCAATGATAACGAGTAAAGTTTCATTTGTTCCTAAGAATGCATACTTAAGGTGTTGAGCGATATCTTCAATTCTAACTTAGGAGGTTGTTCTATTGAGGTAAGTTCTTCTTGAGAGTTGGATCTTCAAGATTGAGTGGTTCATAAGTCCTAGCCCATACTTCCTTACAAGAGTTTTCTATTGGCGATTCTCTTTTCTAGTATTTCAACATCTAGCAATGCGGTGCATCTAATGCATCTGCATTGGCTTGATGATCATCTTGCTTGTAAAATTGTTTTTCTACCAATTGATCTAGAGAGAATAAGGATGAACACTCTTACATTTCCTCTGAAGGATACTTCATAGCATTCATTACATTGAATTTGATCTCTTGATCATTCACTCTCATAATGAGTTCACCTTTTACGCACATCAATTATGGTTTTACCAGGTTGCTAAAAATGGTCTACCTAGGATAATAGGCACTTCCTTATCTCGCATCAAAGTCAAGGATAACAAAATCTACGGGAAATACAAATTTGTCTACCTTAACTAGGATGTCTTCTATGATACCTTCGAGGATAGGCTATTGATCTATCTCGCTAATTGAAGTGTTACGAGTGGTTGGTTTTGCATTTCCTATTTCTAAGCTGGTCAAAAATAGATTTAGGCATCAAGTTAATGCTTGCACCTAAATCACATAAAGCTTTACCAAAAGTATAGGATTTTCCTATAGAAAATGGAATTGTAAAACTACCTGGATCCTTCAATTTCCTAGGGATCTTATTTTGCATAAGCAAACTACAATCTTCTGTCATGGCAATTGTTTCAAACTCACCTAATCTTCTTCTCTTAGTAAGCACATCCTTCATAAATTTTGCATAATTTGGCATTTGTTGGAGAGGCTTCTACTAAGGAACATTGATGTGTAATTGTTTTAGTACCTCTAGGAATTTACCAAACCGCTTCTCCTCATGTGCTTTTTAGGTCTTTGAGGATAAGGAGGAGGAGGGTATTCGGTACTAACTTAGGTAGTGGACTTTGAACTTCTTGTGATGCAGAGCACTAGATGCTTCTACATTGGTTTCTTTTTGATTTTTGGTTTTTTCTCCCTTTTCTACACTTTCCTTCTCGATTAACTCTACCAAATCCTTACCACTTCTCAATGAAATAGCCTTAACACGCTCTTTTCCTTTGGTTTGAGAAGGTGTAGCTTCAGATTTGAAGGTAAGGCACCTTGTGGCCTTTGATACTGAGTGTGGCTAATTGACCAACTTGATTCTCTAAGTTCTTGATGGAAGCATCTTGGGTTTGTCTAGCAGTTCTAGATTCACCTATGAATGCTTTAAGCATGTTTTCTAGAGAATTCTCGGTGGTAGGTTGAGAGTTTCTTTGGTTATTTTGAGTGGGAATCTGGTGGGTTGGTTTGTGTAGTTGGAGCGATTCTAGATGCGAGTGCACTATTGTTGTTCCATCTAAAATTTGGGTGATCTTTCCAACCAGGATTATAAGTGTTGGAATAAGGGTTGTTATTCCTATTATATCCTACATAATTTCTGAGAGATAGGGTTGCTAGAACACTCCTCATACAAATGACCTCCTCCACAAGTACACACAACTAGGTGTGCACGGAGGTACTTGTTCTCAGCTGCAGCTTGTCTTTGTCTGGTGATGATGTTTGCATTAGATGCGATAGCATTGCGAAGTGAAGTTTTTCATCAAATTAGCTAGAGTGGCTACTTGAGCAGATAGAGGCGGATATATCATTAATTTCATGCACCCCGATGGTTTCTTTTGGGCACCGACCCTCTCGGTAGGCCAACTAGAGCTATTAGTCGCTATTCTATCAATTAATTCACATGCTTCATTGTATAATGATTTAATAACACTCCACGGATGATGCATCAAGCATTATTCTAGTTTGAGGTTCTAAACCATTATAAAATGTTTCCATTTGAATAATAACAGAGTAAACCATGATGAGGACATTTTCTTAAAAGTTCCTTCCATCTTTCCCATGCTTCAAATAAAGACTCAAACTCTTTTTGTCTAAAAGATGTAATATCATTTCTTAACTGGCATTTTTGATAGGTGGGAAATATTTTCCTAAAAACTTTTCAGCCATTTCATTCCATGAATGAATAGAGTTAGGCTCTAAAGAATTTAGCCAAGCCTTGGCTCTATCTCTCAAAGAATATGGAAATAACCTTAATCTAAATGCATTTTCACTAACACGGGTAAAATAAAATTACTACATACTTCTAGAAATTGTCTTAAATGCAAATGAGGATCTTCATGAGGAGATCCTCCAAATTGACCAATAGTTTGAAGCATTTGAAACATCATAGGTTTAAATTCAAAATGCATGGCATCAATATGAGGTCTGTTTATGCTAGTTTGCATGTTTTGATGATCAAACCGAGCATAATCCTCATAGAGTCTATCTCTATCATTAATCATACCTATGTGATCCATGTGGATGAGATTTTCTCTATGAACTTCTTCTTGAGAGCATCTTTGTGATCCAGGGCCTCCTCTCACCGAGTGTGGCCTTGAGCTTTGTTCTTCACCGAAAGACATGTTCTTTGGCTTGTTGATTCTGTTTTTGGAGTCTTAGCAATCTCACGAATTTTCTTTCTATTTCTAAATCTAAACTATATTGGAGTTCTGCTTTTACGGTTGGTACATATACTAAGTATCATGTCTTTGTTGTTGTGAGAAACTCTAAAAACCAGAATTTATATACAACACTAAATTACTCAATATCGAATTTTAAAAAGAATTTACTTCAATCCCGAAACAACGGCGCCAAAAACTTGGTGTGTGGAAATGCCACATACACTTGAGTGCAAGTATACACACTTGTCCAAAAACAAGTAGTAAAAGATCGAACCCACGAGAGATTGAAAAACTCACTTTTAAATGATATAAAGTAATAAAGTGTAAAGTCACTAAGTAACAAAATAATTTTGGATTTTGTTTGATGATCACAACTAAGTTAGAAAGAAAGCAAGTAAAGAATGTTGATAGTGTAAAAGAGAAAAGCTAGTTGGAATGTCTTCACCAAGTAATTTACTTAAAAGTGTATGATGCGCGTTATGTGATGCTGGTGACCTTTGAATCTTCATTGCATTAGCTATGTGCCTTTCGGTCACTTTCTTTGAGTTTCATTACGGCTCTTATGATCCTTGTTCTATGCAGAGAAAGAAAGGGGTGTTAGTGCCAATCTTGCCTCCTAACAAGTATCACTTTGCTTAAGTGAATTCATTCTTGTATTTTAAGTACCCACAATTATCCTATGGACTATACTATCCTATGTCTAGGACTTAGCATGGTTTTCACAAAGTTTTCTTTATGTAAAACACTCACCCATATTAGTTCTTGAGTTCTTAATTGTAAGCCATGTCCGGTCATTTACAATTCATACTTATTCTAAGTGATCAAGTTTAAAATAAGTAATAAAAATATTATCAAGCAAGAACTAAAGTACAAACATACATACATGCAACATACTTACTTAAAAGCTCATTAAATGATTAGAACATTCCAACTAAGAAAGGTTTAGCTAACAAGAGACATTGCAAGATATATATAAACTGAATAGACCATGTTTATATATATAGAAATCACAAAAGAGAAACAACAAGAGTAAAGTTACAAATGTTGAAAACCTTTATATGAAGTCTTCTAGCAATGCACTAGCATTACTCCTTAGCACTATACAAACACTATGAAAATGAGTAAAGGAGGATTTGTCAATTCCTTCCTCTTCCTCTAAAAATATAAAAACTAACTATGTATATTGAAATTTTGATCTAACTTATGGATTGTGATATATTTCCAAATGAAGATGTGAGGTCCTTTTATAGCCTTCAAGTGAGGTGCTTCCTTCCTTCATGTTGAAGTCATCTTGAGTGGATCATATTTGTAGTTGCTTTCAGAGGTTTATCCATGTTGAAATCTTTGACTTAATCATATAGGCGGTTCCATGGTGTTAGAACAAGTGTCCCTATGTTGATGACTCTTCAAAGCTAAGCCTATAGCTATGTGTGAATGGTAGCGCCTACTATACATTGTTTGGATGGCATCGGGAAGCGGCGGAGAGGTCATCACATTGCATGTGGATGCATATGAAACAGTCGCTTATTCATCAAGTTCTTGTGAGAATTGATGCGAGGATCGGTCAGGAGCATTGATGCGAGCGACGTGAGAGCGCACTAAACAAAACATCAAACATACCACAATATATCCAAAATGGCCTATAACTAACTATAACCATTCAATTCACTCAAGATATCATATATCACACTAAATACTATATAAACTCTTTATTATTACTTGAAAGAGAGCAAATACTAAGTTTAAACATATGAAATACTCTATATAAAATAGAGTTATCAGTAGCGACCTACCAGAACAAGTGAAGCAAGACCTTGTGCAATGTTTGAGAGACTATCTTTGACTGTTCGCATGGCGGGCATCGGACATGCGGCATTCCTATCGAAGTAGCACGCCATCAACTTTCGATCGATGAAGGGGTTAAGCGGTCGCTCAAAGAAGGCGACTCGAGCGAGGAAAAATCTCAAGCCGCAAAGGCCGTTGAGGACCTCATAAAGGCCAATTTCATAGAAGAGATCAAGTACACGACCTGGCTATCCAATGTCGTGTTGGTCAAAAAGAAGAATGGCAAATGGAGAATGTGTGTAGACTACACTGACTTGAATAAGGCATGCCCGAAGGATGCCTTCCGTACTCCAACATCGACAAAGTGGTCGATGGGGCCTCGGGCTACAAATTCTTGTCTTTTACGGGCGCTTACTCGTGGTACAATCAGATCACGATGTATCCCCGATCGACACAAGAGCGACCTTCATGACCGATCGGGAAATTTTCAAGACAAGGTGATGCCTTTCGCACTAAAGAACGCAGCTGAGCGACTACCGGCGGATGATGAACAAAATTTTCAAGAAGCGATCGGTCGAATCTCGAGGTGTACTTGGGCGACATGATCATCAAAAGCGTGACCGACCCGGATCATGTGGCGACCTCGGGAAATATTTGAAGAAGCTAGGAAGAACTCACTCAAACTGAATCCTGAGAAGTGTACCTTTGGGGTGAGGCGGGCAGATTTACAGGCTTCCACACGACCGAAAGAGGATAGAAGCAAACCACGAGAAGTGTAGAGGCGGTCGCCGATATGAGGCCACCCACGACTAAAAAGAAATACAACGGTGAATGGCATGGTGGCGCTCTGTCGAGTTCATTCCCAAAGCGGCCTGCAAGTCGCTGCCACTGTTTAAACTCCTCAAGAAAGATGTAGATTTCGAATGGACCGACCAATGCCGGCATGCATTGGATGAATTGAAGCAAGCTTTGACCAACCCGCCAATTATGACCAAGCCGGCGCGAGACATCGTACCTATACTTGGCTATAACGGAAGAAGTCCGAGCGTATTTGTTGGTCGAGAGAATGCGATCTGAAGCAAAATCCGGTTTACTTCATTAGCAAAGTGTTGCAGGGCCCGGTGAGGTACCAAAAATAGAAGTTTGCTCTTGCACTCGATTGCCGCTCGAAGGTTGAGACCCTACTTTGTGGCCCACCGTGTCGTGGTAAGGACCGATCACCAATCGAGCAAGTCCTTCATCGGCGGACACGGCGGGACGAATGATAAAGTGGGCGGTGGAGCTTAGTGAGTTTGGCATTAAATTTGAATCCGGATCGGCCGCGAAAAGCGCGGTGTTGGCGACTTTATATTTGAAATGACTCTACCCGGAAGATCGAGTGAAAACGACACGGATCCGCTGCGTAGATGGGTCGTCTAATAGCAAAGGAAGTGGAGCCGGCCTAATACTAGAAAATTCTGAAGGCCTGGCTGTGGAGGTGTCCTTGACTTTCGCTTTCCATACGTCGAACAATCAGGCCGAATATGAGGCGTGCATAGGCGCTGCGACTCGCCGAGGACTTCAATGTCGCATCGAGTTGAACTTCGATCGGACTCCTTGCTTGTTGTCTCGCGAGATCAAAGAACTATATGATGCGAGGGCGGCGTCTTTGAAGAATTACCTAGCCAGAGTAAGAGAGCTTCTCAAGCAGTTCGACCGGGCTGAAGTGACTCACGTGCCTCGGACCGAAAATGTTCGAGCAGATATACTATCAAAGTTGGCAAGTACCAAGACTCCGGGAAATCACAGAAGTTTGATTCAGGAGACTCTAAATCGGCCGAGCGTTTCAACCAAGCCAAGTCAGTCGTTGGCCGTTCTGTGTGTCAACACGGATTCCGATTGGATCGCCCCTATCCTGAGATACATTATTGAAGGGAAGAACGAAAGCGATCCGGCAAGCTAAGTTGGTCGGGCTCAGGCGACCAAGTATTCGGTTATAGAAGGGAAGTTGTACAGAAGAGGATTCTCCTCTCCATTGTTAAGGTGTCTTACGTCGGTCGAATCCGACCATGTGCTGAGGGACATTCATGAAGGTATTTGTGGAAGTCACCAGGGCGCTCGTTCCATAGCTAAGAAGGCCCTCAGGGCCGGCTATTATTGGCCGACCATGGACGAGGATGCCAAGAAGCTCGTTCAAAAGTGCAAGAAATGCCAAATACATGCGATGTCAACATTGCACCTTCCACAGAGTTGCAAAGTCTTGTCTCACCTTGGCCATTTGCTTGGTGGGGCATGGATTTGCTAGGCCCGTTTCCACCTGCTCCAGGCCAGTTCAAATTCTTGATCGTGGCGGTAGATTATTTCACAAAGTGGGTCGAGGCCGAGCCTCGGCAACCATCACCTCGGCAAAAGTGAGCAAATTTTTGTACGTGCGTGTTGGCCCGTTTTGGGATCCTCGGCAACTAATAGCGACAGCGGCACCAGTTCCACAGACAAAGGTTCAGAGAAATGTTGGGCGACTTAGGGGTAAAGCGGCGTTTTACTTGGTCGAGCACCCCGGATAAAGCGGTCGGTAGGCGGCCAGCGAGTTATCTGCGTGGGTTAGGCGAAGACTCGGCGAAGCGAAGAGGCTGGGTCGAAGAGCTACGATCCGTTCTTTGGGCCTCACCGGACGACCCTCATTCAACGGCCGGGAATCCCCATTCGGCCCGGTATATGGGCCCGATCTTTGTGATACCCATAGAAATGGGCGCGGCGGGTGGAGAACCTCAAATCCCCTACGGTGGTTGATAACGGCCGGGCTATTCGAGAAGAGTTGGACCTAATTGAAGAGATGCGCGCAGCGTCACTAAGAGAGCAATTGATCAAAGCAGAAGGTCGCGGCCCGGATACAATACTCGCGTGCAAAGAGAGACTTCACGGTCGGTCATTTCGTTCTAAAGCGGGCGGACGTAGGAAACAACAAATGCACGCCGGGAAACTCGCACCAAATTGGGAAGGTCCATACGGGGCCATCAACAAAGGCCGAAAAGGGGCTTACAGTGGAAACCATGGATGGGGCGACTATCCCCGAACATGGAATGCGAGAAACTCGAGAAAGTATTACGTTTGAATGTAATGAATGATTTGAATGTAATGAGCAGCCGACCTATGAATGAAAAGCGGTGCAGCGCTCTTTTTCCCCCGGGTTTTTTACGGAGGGCGACCTTTAGAAATATGATGCGTTCTTTACCTTCTCGCAAGAATGTATGGCCGGTCGCTCAAAATTGCCCGTGGCAAAGGAGCGATCGAAGATTATCAACTTGATCGGATCGTCGAAGCGATCTACCTCGAAACCATCGAAATGGCCCGAGGTTAGATAACGCGAACCTCAGTCGTCGAAGCGATGCATGGCGTGTGTTGCCGAGGCGGCACAAACAACGATCGCAGAAGTTGACTCGAGCGAGTGCCATCGAAAATGGCCCGAGGTTAAGTTATAACCCATCACAATAGGCGTCGAAGCGACCCACCTCGAGAGATCATCGAAATGATCCCAACCGGTGCCATCAAAATGGCCCAATCGAGTGCCATCGAAATGGCCTAAGGGTTAAGTAATAACCCACAAACGTCAGGCCGTCGAAACGACCCGCATTGAATGCCACCGAGTTGGCCCAAAAGAAGGTCACCAAGTTGACCCAATCAAGTGTCGCCGAGTGGGCACCGTTTATCGGATAAGAAATGCCGAGCGATCAAGAATAAAGTTCGTAAGCTTTGAAAAATAGATGCGAAACAGTCAGATTCAAGGAAACAAACAAATTAAATGAAAAGAAATTGTCATTACAAACACGGGGCCTTGGTCGGCCGAGCGCCCACGAATTGAAAAAATGCACGAAGCGCAGAAAATTGTTGTGCCCGAAGGCAAGTTAAGCGATTACAAGATAAACACCGCTCGCAGCGGGCTTGAGGCTTCGTAAGAGGGCGGTGGCGGGTGAACGACATTTCCATGTTCGTCTTTTTGCTCGAGCGGCATAATCTTGTTCTCCGCGACGTAATGGCGGGATTTACCATCTTCTCATCAAAATTGATGCTCAAGTGCGGATTCAATGCCCGCACTTTGCGAGAGCATTGTAGAATTGCTCGGCCGCTGCCTCCCTACCGGCTGGGCCACCATTTGGATCTTCGCGCTTGGCTCGGCATTCTCGACCTCAACACGGCCTTATCCTTATCCAAGGCTTCAACGTCGTTCTTGGACTCGTCACTTGCCCACCGAGCTCCTTATTCCTCTTGGCAAGCTTGGGCGGTCCTCTCGCCCCATTGAAGAGCTTCTTTCTTGGCCTTGGCAAGCTTGTGCGTACTTCACTGCGGCTCGGATCAAAGCCTCCTTAGCAAAGACGAGCCCTGCAAAAATAGATCGTCCGGATATTAGTCGGTCGATCTAAGACAAAAGAAATAACAATTTGAAAAAGTAAACTACCTTGGCTTATTTGGACCCGGCTCAACCATGATCTTATCTATCCCCAAGCGAGAAAGCACTGGACCTCCATCGCTTTTTTTCTGAACCACTCGAGCTCGACTGCCCTAAACGCTCGAGAGAGAGAATAGGGAGGTCGGCCTTGGCGGAATCCATGTTCGGTCGTCGAGCCTTATCCGCTTGGCGGAAGCGATCGTCGCGCGAGGCGGCCGAAGAACAAGCGGCTTCTTCTTTTGGCCTCGGGAGTGGGGGCACCTTGGAGGGCGATTCAGGGGACATCTCGGCCGAGGTCCTTCCCACTTCTTGGCCCCGCAGGATAAGCGAGCTTGAAACCGACTCGAGCACCTCCCAGTTTTTACCGGCCATTCTTTCTACAAAATAACGAGTTATGAGTTAGAAGAAAAAATTGACAGCAAAAATATAGAAGCAAAGTTCAAAGGCAAACCAATCTCGGCCTCCGGATCACGGCCTCGAAAGAAGACAAAGGGGCGGCATGGTATGTCACCCCTTGGGATCAGGCGCATCATGCCCGCTTAACGACTTGATCATTTCGGGGATTCCAGGTCGGCCTCGCCCAAATCCTTGACAGTGTAAATGTAATCCCCAGGCCGCCTGCAAAAGTGAGCCTCGTTCCACATGATGGGGAAGTAAGGGGCCCGAGCATTCCGTCGGTTGAACCTCCGATCACGGCCTTACCGGCCTCCTCGGTGGGAGCGATCCAAAAATCTTGACTTCTCCAAAGCCGCTCCCGAGATTCTGGTATGCTTTGAAAAACCGGTGGTGAGTCTTACGCATCTTAAAGGAGACTGCTCCTCTTCTCCTTGTTAGCCTTTCCCCCGAGCGGCTCGGCTCAAAGAGGGTAAAGAACGACGCATGATCGACACCGGCCGACCCAGCTTAGTCAAGAGGACTTGAAAAGTTTTGAGAACGCCCGTGCGTTAGGGTGGAGTTGTGAAGGCGACCCGATGTGACGCGGGGCGCCACGTTGAAACTCGATAAAGGGAGGGTAATGTTCATCCTCTCGAACACGAGCCGATACATCGTGAACTTGAAGTTGGGAGAGTAAGTTGCAATATCTTCGCCGATCCTTCATACCTCTCACCCTCGGCCCGTGAGTCGTCGAGGCGGCTCGCAGTCGGGCAAAGCATCGTGGGCAACGATAATGATGCTCCTATGAGAACGAAGAGTTTCCGATACCCAAGACATGTCGGATACCTCTCTGCCACGCCCGCTTGTACTTCGCCGGCCGACCGCCCGTTCGACCTCCGATGTTTACCTCGACCGAGCTATGCGGTGCGCGGTGAACCACTTCTTCCTCGTGGATTTCTTCACTCGGCCACCGCCCGGCCTCTACCATCTCTCTTCGTCCGCGGCGGGGCGACACTCGAACTTCATCATCGTCAATGATAACCACTTCGACATCTTCTTCCCCTCTTCCGCTCGAAGCGATGTCCTCCGTGGTGGAGTGTCGCCGCGGCCGCTCTTGAGAATGGGCGGACCTTGAGCGAGCTCTTGGAGGTGGTCGATCCTCGGCCGGAAGATTGGGAACTCGAGCTCGTCTTCGCTCAAGAAGCGCTGAAGAAGCTGGAACCTTTGTCGCCCGAAGGCGACTTAGACTCCGCCTCGTGGGGGTTGGGCTCGCCCGGCCTCGACATATGTGTGGCAAAGGATTGCGGTGGTTTTCCGGGAATACGGCGGTCGGTTTTCGTCAGTGGCATGCAAGAACACCTGTGATAAAGGGCTCAAGTCAGGTCGATCGAGCAGAATACTCGTGAGAGGGGGCGGTTTGGCCATCCCCCGACCTGACACCCCCTATCACGAGGCGTGGAAAAAGCACAAAGTACTTTCAAGTAAAAACTCAAATTTAAAAAGTAAAAGTATAGATCGACCCATACCTTGAACGGATGTTGTGAATCGGTCGCGAATAGACAGAAGTAGCAACGGATGCAAGTCGGCAGTAGATGAGTCGGTCGTTGGCAGAGCAATTCTTGAAAGCGTGAGAAATGAACTCAACTGAAGGGCTATTTATAGTACGGACCCATGGCGCGAAGGGGCCGGAGGCGGCGTCATAGCGTTCGCGTCTTTCGCCGATGGTTGTCTCGGAACAACCTCGGGAACACCAAACGACATGTCTGGAATGTCAGTAAAGACCAACCGTCGCGTCGGCACGGCCGATGGTTGGCGAGCGGTCGACACCGTCCTATCAAGAAAGCAAACGGTCGCGTCCGTTTCGTCAAAATAACCTCACTCCTGGGGGCATCGATTCAAGCCTCAGCCCGCTCTTAAGCGACCTAGGCTTGGGGGCAATCGTTCTCGGGTGTATCAAGAAAACGAAGCGCCAGCAAGAAGCGGGCTGCGCCCCACCCAACTCGATCGACCCAAACACGGCGCTTGGAGCGCGATTCTCGCCGCGAAAATCTCGCTAACGGTCGGCCCTCTGCAGTATATATATGTCATTCGCATATGGCATCAGGTACGTTCTCTAACCTTGTGCTATCCGCGGCGACCTCTCACTAGATCGTCGGAGTGTCTTTGCGTGTACCACCCGAGGTGCTCAACAGCGTGAAGCCGGGACCCGGTCCTTTCACCCGATCAACTACGCCCCCGTCGGCGAACAACAACTACAACTCTTCATTGGTCAAGGTACGATCAGGTTGTATTTTTTTTGATAGGCAAAATTTTTATTATAAAAGGAGATGCAAACGGGCACCCCAACCGGTACATCTACAAGGGGTCTCATTAAAACCTCCTAGGGCCAAAACCCCTTGGGAAAAAGACCCAAGGAGGAAAGAGTACCCCAGGAAAAATGAAGCGAAAAACAAGTTACACCGAGTTCATACAATGAATAGGATTTCACCACTAATCGGAAATTTTCAAGGCTGAGTTCCAACCTTCAATGCTGATGAACCAACTCCAAGATATTGTTTTAACATGATTAACTACTACGTCAGAACTAAAGATGTGGTTCTTAAAAAGAATATGATTACGATGAATCCAAAGACACCACGTGACTGCCATTCACATAAGATACTTCAGTTTGCCAGCCTTTTTGGAATCCAACCTGATACCATGAGCCCTAAAAATGTGTCACTCCAACAAGAGGATCCGAGATAGCACTTCCCGTCCAATTATAAATAGCAGTCCAAACTGATCTCGAGCACCTGCAAATGAAAAAAAGGTAAAATATAGTCTCATCATGCTCAAAACAAAAAGGACAACACGACCCATGAAGGTCCGTTATGATACCCTTAGAAATAAGAGCATCTCAGGTTGGGAGTTTTCCCAACAACAATCTCCAACCGAAGACCCCCGCCTTAGATTGGTTGTATTTGATAATTTCAGCAAAATTGGGATGTCAACTCTCGGGTTTGTACTCGGATGTGACCGTATGATAGTATGCGTGATGTTTATTTCTTATTTTGTCTAAAGATGATAAAATAATGGAGTGGATATAGTCATACTAAAGAGTTAAAACACTATTTACAATTATTTACAATTAAGCAACTTATTTGGATGGCGGTTGTTTGGAACATTGGGTTGGCAATGAATAAGGTGATTTTCAAAGGGGAGGCGGTGTCCGTTCCATCTATTGTGTCTGACGTTAAGGATAGTGCTTGGAGTTGGTTCAAGGCTAGGAGGGGGAGAAATTGTGGGGTCAGTTGGTCGGATTGGTTTAATTGTCCGCTGGGATGTTTCTCTTTGTTGTAATGATCTCACGTATGGTTCACAAGTACTATGTTTTTTTGGAGGGGGAGAAACAGTGGGCTTGTTTGGTCTTTTCTCACTGTTGTACAATTTTGTGCGAGATACTCTTTTTCCTGCCTGAGTCTTTTTTCCAATATGGGTTTTGGCTCAGGTAGGTTTTGAGGAGACCCTATCCCTTTACTGCTTTCCATTGTAAGGGTTGGACAACCCTTGTGCTCCCGTCAATGAAATATTTGCTTATCTAAAAAAACTTAAGCCTACGTTGGTGATCCTTAAAGTAAGTAGTTTAAAACCTTAAATCAGTTTATAGGTTCATAATATTAATTTACTCAATTATATTTAACTTTAGTAGTTCTTTTGTAAGTGTCAAAACAATATAACTGGTATGCTTATGGCCTCTAAATGATGAAGTATATGTTGGCCATTGTAAGCTTCTTGATGGATGAGATCATGTAATAGTTTTAAACTTTTGCTTTTATGAAGTTTATATTAATTTAAGATCTAACGAAGTTTTATATTGTGAGCTTATATTAATTTAAGTTCTAACTAACAACCTTTTAATGGCTTGTTAGTTTATTTACAAAACTTTACACCATTAAAAAGTTGTAGGTTTTCGTAATTTTTTTTGAAATAGATTTTTAAATAGACTTTTAGGCTTTACCAGACTTTCCAAAAGGCCAGACCAGACCTAAAATATTTTGGAGTTTGCTTTTCCCACACCCCCTCCTACTCTTTCACACCCCTTAACAAATTTTATTCTAAAAATAACCTCGCGTGAAACGCTGTGAGGACGTTTTATGACTGTTCGAACGACCTTGTTCGAACAACGTCATGCGAACGCAATAAAAAGGTGAATGTGGTGTGAGAGTCCATTTTTTGTAGGTTATTGCTTTTCCCACACCCCCTCATACTCTTTCACACCCCTTAACAAATTTTATTCCAAAAATAACCTCACGTGAAACGCTGTGAGGACGTGTTTTATGACTGTTCGAACGACCTTGTTCGAACACTTTCAAACAACATCATGCGAACACAATAAAAAGGTGAATGTGGTGTGAGAGTCTATTTTTTGTAATAAAATAGGGTGTTCGAACACCCTCATGCGAACCTGTTCACATGACCCCATGCGAATAGGTGAAATTACGCACAAGAGGGTGTTAAGTCAAGATTTAACACACGAACGATGTCATTCGAACCTGTTCGAAGGCCCGTGTTTGAACAGGTGAAATTTCGTGAAAAAAAGAGGTTTTGGCTGACCTTTTGGTCTTTTCACATCCTTATGGGGTGTGTTTTGAGTAGGAGGGGGTGTGGGAAAATCAATATCCTTTTTGTAATAAAATAGGGTGTTCGAACACCCTCATGCGAACCTGTTCGTATGACCCCATGCGAACAGGTGAAATTACGCACAAGAGGGTGTGAAGTCAAGATTTAACACACACGAACGATGTCATTCGAACCTGTTCGAAGGCCCATGTTCGAACAGGTGAAATTTCGTGAAACAAAAAGAGGTTTTGGCTTGCCTTTTGGTCTTTTCACACCCTTATGGGGTGTGTTTTGAGTAGGAGTGGGTGTGGGAAAAGCAAACGCCAAAATTTTGGCCTTTGACAGGCCACAGACCAGACTCAGGCCTAACATTTTCGATGCAGGTCAGGCCCAAGCCATGCAAAGCCTAACTCGGCCCAACCTATTCCCACCCCTAACCACAAGTTGCCCATTTACTCCCATCACACATTAGCACTGTGTCATCTGCAAATTGCAATTGCGGGAATGAGATATTGTTGTCCATCTCATTAACTTTAAGATCACCAGGTTAATCGCTGTAGTCACCAAGCCTACAAGCCCTTCAGCTGTAATTAGAAATAGGAATGGTGATAATGGCTCTCCTTGCCTTAGTCCTCGGGTTTGTATCTAGATGTGAGCATATGATAGTATGTGTGATGTTTATTTCCTATTTTGTCTAAAGATGATAAAAAAATGGAGTGGATATAATCATATGAAAGAACTTCAAAAACTTAAGCATGTGTTTTTTTTGGATCATTGCTAGCTACCCTCGGTGTTCCAACGCTTTCAACAAAACTAGAAGTATATCCGTGCATACGCATGGGCAATATCATATTCTTTGTATAAATAGATTTAGACATAATTAAATTATAATTATAAATATTTGAAGTTATTAATAAATGAATTTTTACAACTTTAGAATATTTTCTTAAATGACATTTTTTATCGTTACAAAATAAATTTTCTCAGTCATAAAATTATGATAACAACATGTAAGTTTTTCCAGTTTAATGAAATGCAGAACATAGAATAATTATTCTGAATGAACAAATCGGTAATGAAGAATCGATAAAGGGATAAATGCTTACTCCTTCCCATGGCTCCTTCTCTCCTTCGCACGCGTTTCGTTCTGTTGAGGAGGCTGCGCTGCGCCGATGGCTTGCTTCAGCTACTTATTAGGGTTTTTTTTGGACAATAACCAACCACACAGGCCCATATTTTAAATTTATACCACCTCATTTTTTACTCATACCCCTCATTTGACTTTCTTTTTTTTTTTGGCAAGCACGAAAGCATCCCCTCATTTTACTAAACTTCGAAAATGGACCCTCATACTCTTTCACACCCCATAACAAATTTTATTCCAAAAATAACCTCGCGTGAAACGCTGTGAGGACGTGTTTTATGATTGTTCGAACGACCTTGTTCGAACACGTTCAAACAACATCATGCGAACACAATAAAAAGGTGAATGTGGTGTGAGAGTCCATTTTTTGTAATAAAATAGGGTGTTCGAACACCCTCATGCGAACCTGTTCACATGACCCCATGCGAATAGGTGAAATTACGCACAAGAGGGTGTTAAGTCAAGATTTAACACACGAACGATGTCATTCGAACCTGTTCGAAGGCCCGTATTTGAACAGGTGAAATTTCGTGAAAAAAAGAGGTTTTGGCTGACCTTTTGGTCTTTTCACATCCTTATGGGGTGTGTTTTGAGTAGGAGGGGGTGTGGGAAAAGCAATATCCTTTTGTAATAAAATAGGGTGTTGAACACCTCATGCGAACTGTTCGTATGACCCCATGCGAAAGCAGTGAAATTACGCACAAGAGGTGTGAAGTCAAGATTTACACACACGACGATGTCATTCGAACTGTGCTCGAAGGCCCGTGTTCGAGCAGGTGAAATTTCGTGAAACAAAAAGAGGTTTTGGCTTGCCCTTTTGGTCTTTTCACACCCTTATGGGGTGTGTTTTGAGTAGGAGTGGGTGTGGGAAAAGCAAACGCCAAAATTTTGGCCTTTGGCAGAGCCAGCTGCACTGCACTCGAGACCTAACATTTTCGATGCAGGTCAGGCCCAAGCCATGCAAAGCCTAACTCGGCCCAACCTATTCCCACCCCTAACCACAAGTTTCCCATTTACTCCCATCACACATTAGCACCGTGTCATCTGCAAATTGCAATTGCGGGAATGAGATATTGTTGTCCATCTCATTAACTTTAAGATCACCAGGTTAATCGCTGTAGTCACCAAGCCTACAAGCCCTTCAGCTGTAATTAGAAATAGGAACGGTGATAATGGCTCTCCTTGCCTTAGTCCTCGGGTTTGTATCTAGATGTGAGCGTATGATAGTATGTGTGATGTTTATTTCCTATTTTGTCTAAAGATGATAAAAAAATGGAGTGGATATAATCATATGAAAGAACTTCAAAAACTTAAGCATGTGTTTTTTTTTGGATCATTGCTAGCTACCCTCGGTGTTCCAACGCTTTCAACAAAACTAGAAGTATATCCGTGCATACGCATGGGCAATATCATATTCTTTGTATAAATAGATTTAGACATAATTAAATTATAATTATAAATATTTGAAGTTATTAATAAATGAATTTTTACAACTTTAGAATATTTTCTTAAATGACATTTTTTATCGTTACAAAATAAATTTTCTCAGTCATAAAATTATGATAACAACATGTAAGTTTTTCCAGATTAATCAAATGCAGAACATAGAATAATTATTCTGATAATGCATAACATTCTACAAACATGTAATGTTTACCCACTGAAACTAAAAATTAAAATATAAAGAACAATTTTTTCGACAATATCTAGTGTTTTCTTGTGTTATACTTCCCCGTAAGAAATAAAAAATAATGAAATTATATCAACAACATGTAATGTTTACCCGTTAAAAACTCAAAAGAAAGATAAAAAAGATTTATATATAAAAAAAACAAAACATTGATTTATAATAGTAAAGATATTTTTCTGTCCAATATTTTAGACACGAGTAGTTTGATATTTTTGGTAGTGGTTGAGTTGATTAAATAGATATTTGATAGTTGATAAATAGATAGTTGATGATTAGTTATTTGATTAAATAGATAGTTGATAGTTGATAAATAGATAGTTGATGATTGGTACTTTGATTAAATAGACTGTAGATAGAAACTAAAAATAAAACGTGAAGAGAGAGAGAGATAGAGAGAGAGGTGTGAAAGATAGAGAGAAAATTGAAAAAGATAAAAGGAGAGAGGGATTTGGGTCATCGCTAAGTCCCTCGCTAAAGTACGTTAGCGACGAATTTTGGGGTTTTAGCGAGGGAATTTTGGGTCGCTAATCCTGTGTTTTTTTTTTGTAGTGGTTTGATGTTTACGTATGTTGGGCTCCATTGACGCACCTTGTCAAACCACGTGGCCAACCAATCCACCGCTTCATTGACAAATTAGGAATTCCACTCTCGTCTCTCCCTTATAACAAAACTAGGACGTACACCTGTGCGATGCACAGAACGTAGTTATAAGGAGTTCTGTAAAATATGTTAAAAAAATTATGTAATGCAAAGTTAGTGGTTGATACGAATTGATAATTTATAACCAAACATAGAATGGAATTTTTATGTTAATAGGGTTGTGTTTATATATGATATATTTGCGAATATACGTACCAATGCGGGGTGATGATTTAGAATGTGAGAAACTTAATTCATAAAAACTTTGATAAAAACACTCTTTAGCAATAATGAGGGCAAGATAGTTCACAAAAAAAAAATGGATGTGTACTAATGGTTAAAAAAAATGGCTGTGAAATTTTCTTGTAGATATTAACTAACCAACGGCTATGTTATATGGGTTCAACCATTCTCATAAAAATAAAGGTTTTTTGTATCCCACCATTTGACTCCATACCCCCCCCCCCACGCATACGGTGAAAAGACTAAAATACCCCTAAAAATTACAAATTTACAAAATATTGATCATTTCTCACTTACATATGATTTGACCAGAAATATTTTAAACCTCATCGTATTTACCTTCCAGGAGATAGATACGATTTCCAACACATTTCACATTGTATTTATCTAGATACGATTTCCTCCCAGAAGCTTCAAAAATAGTAAGTCATATTAACCTTCATCTTTCTCTACCCTCTTAATCTACTCTAATTCTCACATCTTTCTCTCTTCCCTCACTCTCTTTTCCCTCTTTCCCTCCTATTCCAAACATACCCTTACTCTTATATATTATAAATGGATTGGATTACTATTGTTAGATCAGATAGATAACCAGTACTGTCTGATTCTAATAATACTTAGTAGGATAATGTTTAAACTTATTACACACTTTGAAGCACACATACCTCTTCCAAATGTTGTGTCATGTGTTCGTGTTCGGCACCGACACTCGTTAGAGATGACACGACACACGTTAGACACCTCTTTATGATGTTGTTCTTAAAAATATATCTTTTTTTTTGACTTGGACACTTCGTACCTGAACACCACTTGGGCACATAAACGACACTCCTATCGTAATTTTTTTTTATTTAAAAAAATCAACTTTTTGAAGTTATACTTATTCTTAATATATAAAACCTTTTGTCTTTAAAAAGCTTTGTAAAAGGTATCAACTTTTTTTAAAGGTGAAAAAACAAACACCGATTTTCAATTTAGATTTTTGTCATGTTGATTTTGTGTTTACTAACTTAGTTATCTTATTATCAACTTTTACCAATAATTATTTTCTAATTATTATTTTTAACAAACTTTTTCGTTATAATTTGAATGGAAAGCTGGATTACACAAGATCTCCTTATTTGATTTCACAAAATATGTCCATGCTATCATAAGCAACAATATTACTGAATAAGATGCAGAAAGAAAAATACAAGTGTAACCAAATCTGTCTAACACATCCATGGAATAAATAGTAAACACCAACATTTATTTTTAACACTATCACTAGAAACAAATCCATTCACTCACAGTGTCTATGGTTGAAATGCATTAATGACATCACTTATAATAGCTGAATAAGCTGATTGTAGAGTTTGTTTTGCTAATATTTTTACCCAACGTCGTAGTTCTGTCTTATCAGCCTCATTATTTGCCTCATTCTTTGTCATCTTCGCAATAATTGGTTCAATCACACCAGAAAGGTTTCTCTTATAATACTCATATTCCTTTTGTTCTGCAGAGACATTGACATTATCAAGCCACTGTAACACCCATTGAATTGCCTCATTGATTTTTTTCTTGTCATTTAGTGGAAGTTTCGAGCTAATCTCTTCATTGTTTATAAAATCACTTATGTTGCTCACGTACATCTCCAACGCATTCTTTGCTTCTAGCTTATTCATGTACCTCTTATCTTCTTCCTTGTATTTCTCTGCTTCTTGAATCATCTTCTCAATTTGTTCTTTCGACAATCTTTCTTTGTCATTGGTATTGGTAATGGTAATCCCGCTCTTCTTCCCCGTGGTTATGTCCTTAGCAAAGACATTCAAGATACCATTAGCATCAATGTCGAAGCAAACATTGATTCGAGTAACGCCACAGGGAGCCAGGGGAATGCCTGAAAGCTCAAACTTACCAAGTAAGTTGTTATCCTCGGTTCTAGTTCTCTCACCCTCATAAACATCAATATGGACAACGGGCTGGTAATCAAAACTTGTGACGTACACTCTCTCCTTCTTGGTAGGAATTGTAGTATTCCTTGGAATCAATATAGACATGATGCCCCCAACAGTTTTTAAACCTAGAGATAATGGAGTAACATCTGAAAGCAACATAACTTTCTCATTTTCTTCACCGCTCAATATAGCTGCCTGAACAGCAGCTCCACAAGCAACAGCTTCATCAGGGTGAATGCTCTTACACAATTTCTTCCCATTGAACAAATTTTGTAGCATTTGTTGAACTTTAGGAATCCTAGTAGAGCCACCAACAAGGATAACATCATGAACGCTATTCACGTCCATCTTAGCATCTATTAGACACTTCTCCGCAAGCTCCATACACTTGTTGAAGTGGTCCTTGTTGAGTTCCTCAAACTTTGAGCGACTAATTGATGACTCAAAATCAATACCTTGATATAAACAATCTTCTTGGATGGTCGTATGGGTATTGGACGAAAGTACCCTCTTTGCTTTCTCACAAGCAGACTTTAACCTTCTGAGGGCTCTTGGGTTTTCTCCAATGTCCATTTTGTTCTTCCTGTAAAACTCATTCACAAAATAGTTCACCATTTTGTTGTCAAAGTCCTGCCCCCCAAGGTGGGTGTCTCCCGCAATGGCCTTAACTTGTATTTCGTTCATCTCATATATGAGAAGAGACACATCCAAAGTACCACCACCTAGATCAAAGATGAAAACATTTCTCCTTCCACAATTATAGGGTTTCATGTGAAGTCCATATGCAAGTGCTGCAGCAGTAGGCTCATTGATTATTCGCATAACATTGAGGCCTACAATAACACCAGCATCTTTGGTAGCTTGGCGTTGAGAGTCATTGAAGTAAGCAGGCACAGTCACAACTGCATCCTTCACTGTTGATCCAAGGCAAGCATTTGCAATGTCACACATTTTTGCCAACACCATGGATGAGATTTCCTCAGGGGTAAAATGTTTTTCCTCACCCTTGTAATTAACCACAATCATGGGTTTGTCACCAACACCTGCAACCACCTTAAATGGCCAAAACTTTGTATCTCTCTGAACTATAGGGTCGCTAAACCTCCTTCCAATCAGTCGCTTTGCATCTGCAAATCAATCAAAAAATAATTTATTTTCACATTCCAAATCATCCAGCTTTACAAGTCTCGATCAATCGATGAGCAAAAAAAGTCGACAAAATAAACACCAACGCAAAAAAGTGTCAGTTTTTTATATACTAGTCCTAGTACTCGTGCAATGCATGGGGTCCACGTTGTTGGAGTATCAGTGATGTTCACTCACCATTGATAACTCTCACACGCTCACTTTCACACACTCTCAGTGAAAAACAAGAAGAACAATTTTACACAGAGAAAGAGAGAGATGAAGAAAACGAATTCTGTTGTATTCAACTAATTCAGTTAAGTCTGATATATCAACACAGACTATGGTTCTTTACAAGTGTGCTTTCTACACGTGTGAAATGAGGAGTGTGAATTTACAAAGGTGTCCTCATTAAAACTACAACAAGTAACTTTATTCACTACTTATTACAGTTACAGTAAATCAGTAAAAACACAGTTCAAAGCTTAATTGTTGAAGTGTGAGCTACAACTTCAATACCATCCCTTAGATCATAGCTTCAACAATGCATGAATCATCCCTCAATTTGATGAACAGATCTGTTTTGTGACCTTAGTGAGTGAGTATACGCATACGCATTTGAGTTACGCAATGTAGTACCTCAATTTCTCCATTCGAACTTGATTCCTCAAGAAATGAAATTTGGTTTCGATATGCTTGCTTCTTCCATGAAGGACAGGATTCCTGGCAAGACTAATGGCTGATTTGTTGTCAATTAGCAATTTCACTGGCTTGACAAATTCAATTCCTAATTCAGTCAACAGATTACTAAACCATATTGCTTGGCATGCTGCAACAACACCTGCAATATACTCAGCTTCACATGTTGATAGGGCAACCACTGGTTGCTTCTTAGAGCACCATGAGATAGGTGCTCCTAAGAACATAAACAGATAGCCTGTGGTGCTTCTTCTATCTACCTTATCTCTGCACCAATCAGCATCAGAATAGCATAGTAATTCACACATAGAGCTTGCAGCAGCAACTGGGAATAAGATACCATATTTCACAGTACCTTTGATGTATCTAAGAATTCTCAGAGCTGACTGATAGTGAGATACCTTTGGTTTGCTCATAAACCTGCTGGTAACTCCTAATGAGTAGCAAATGTCAGGGCGTGTATTGCACAGGTACCTCAGACAACCAATTAATTGTTTGAACATTATTTCATCCACATCAGAGCCTTCTGCATCAGAATCAAGTTTCTGATTTGCTTCAGCTGGTGTGATTGCCAGTTTGCATTCATTCATACTAAATCTCTTTAGTACCTCAGTTGCATACTTTGTTTGATGCAACATTATTCCATTGCTTGTGTAGATAAACTCCATCCCTAGGAAGTAAGTTACTCTACCTAGATCTGTCATTTCAAACATATTCATCAACACTTTCTTAAAATTTTCTATTTCTTTGATACTGCTGCCTGTGAGCAGTATGTCATCTACATACAGACATACAATCAACATATCCTTCTTCTTTGTGTATTTCACATATACACCATATTCCACTTCACACTTTTTGAACCCTTCTTGCTTGAAGAATGAGTCAATCTTCATGTTCCAAGCTCTTGGAGCTTGTTTTAACCCGTATAAGGCCTTATGTAGCTTATACACCATCCTTGCTGCCGTTCTTATCTCAAATCCGGTGGTTGAGATACATACACTTCTTCATTCGGTGACCATTGAGAAATCCGATTTTACATCCATATGGAATAGGGACCATCCTCGCTAATTTGCCAAAGCTATCACAAGTCTAATTGTTTCGTGTCTTGCAACAGGTGCAAACACTTCAAAATAATCAAGGCCATGCTTCTGCAGAAATCCCCTTGCCACTAATCGTGCTTTATGTTTGGCTATTGAACCATCTGGTCTTAATTTCACCTTAAAAACCCACTTTACACTTATAGCTCTCTTGTCTTTGGGAAGATTTGTTAATTCCCAAGTCTCATTCCTTTCAATAGCACTCAATTCCTCCTTCATTGCATTTCTCCACACTTCTTCCTTGAGTGCCTGCTCTACACTCAGTGGCTCTGCATCAGCAAGCAGAGCAATATGTACTAAGTCATCTTCACTGTCAATTTCTGTATCTTGCATTAATTCATAGTCAGCTAGTCTTGGAGGCAAATTTCTATTTCTCTGTGCTCTGTTCACTTGAGCAGGTACTTCGACTTGTTCCTCTTGAGCCACTTGTCACTACTTTGCTCATTATTACGCACATCACCTTACCAGTGCATCAGATCAGTTGCATTAGTAAGGATATCACCATCAATCTCAACCTCAGTAACTTTCTCTGCATCAGTAATTGGTTTGGAAGTGTTCCAATCCCAACTTTCCTTTTCCTTTACTAACACATCTCTACTAATCTCAATCTTGTTGCTCACTGGAATCAACAGTTTGTAGGCTCCAGTTGAGTCATACCCTACCAAAATCATCACCTTGCTCTTATCATCTAGTTTCCTTCTAGTTGCATCAGGTATATGCTTGAAACACAGTGCACCAAACATCTACAAATGATTCAAAATATCTATTTCCACCAAGTGAAGGCACCTCAAATGGTCCACACACGTCAGAATGTACCACTCCTAGAGCATGTGTCGCCCTAGGTGGTAACTCCGATATAAAGGGTAGTCTTGATTGTTTACTCCTTAAACACACTGCACATGTACCTTCTGGGTTTACTGTCTTAGGAACACCCTGAACCAAATTCTTTGAATTCAAGTGACCTAAGCTTCTAAAATTCAAATGTCCCATTCTCTTGTGCCATAGCATGCTTTCATCCTCCATATCAGTAGCACTGAGACATTGTGTCTCAGTTGCTTGGATATTCACTTTAAAAGTTCTATTCTTGCTTAATTTTGATGTCAACACTAAATTCATTTGTTGATCAAACAGTTCCAACTTACCATCACACATGGTCACTGAAAATCATTTTTCTAGTAGTTGACCAACACTCATGAGATTGCTTTTCATGCTAGGCACATACCATACATTCTCTACCAACACTGTCTTACCATCTTCTCTAGTTATTAGAATATTTCCCATCCTTCTCGCGGCTAAGGTTACGCCGCCATCAAGCAACTCTAATCCTAGTTTTCTTGTTAGGATCAAAATTTATTAACCAATCCTTGTTACTAGTCATATGGTTTGAACAACCAGTGTCCATATACCATATGTCAACCACTGTTCCATCTTCAGTTGTGGTTACCATAAGCACAACTGGTTCATCCTCACTGTCCTCTTCAACTATATTAGCCTCTTCCTTCTTACCATCTTTCTTGGACCAACACTCATCAGCAAAATGTCCAAACTTATCACAATTGAAACACTGAACACGTTTCTTATCAAAATCACCTTTCTTTCTATTGAAATTCTTGTTATTCTTACTACTAACATTTGAAGATTCAGCCTTATTACTACTGTTATCACTCTTATTCCTTTCTAGCCAAGCTTGTTTCTTTGTTTTCCAATTTGAATCATTTCCATTCTTTCCTTTCTTGACTACATGAACTTTAAGTGCTCTGACCGCTTTCTTTTCTCTACACTTCAGAGTCCACTAGTAATTCATGTGCTTCTAAGCTACCTTGTAGTGTGTCAATTTTCATTGTGCTAGTGTCCTTAGATTGCTCTATAGCTACTCTAAGGTGATCAAATTTTTCAGTTAAAGAACGAAGTACCTTTTCTACAATCATCTGTTCTGTAACAGCTTCACCACGTGTCTTCATCTTGTTTGTAATCTCCATGACCTTCACCACATAGTCTGCCACCTTCTCTCCTTCTTTCATGTTCAAATTTTCATAAGTTTTCCGTAGTGACTGAAGCTTTACTTTCTTCACCGTGTCATCACCACCGTAGCATCGCACCAGTATGTCCCAAGCATCCTTGGCCGTTCTTGCCTCTGCTATCTTTTCAAATACTTTCTCATTCACACACTGATGAATATAGAACAGTGCCTTTTGATCTCTTTTTCTTGTATCCCTTTGCGCATTGCGTTGAGCTTCCGTAGCGCCTTCCCCCACCGGAGTATAGCCGTCATCCACCAATTCACACACGTCTTGCGCACCGAACAAGACCCCCATCTGAATCGACCACCGATTCCAGTTTGTGCCGTCGAACACCGGTAATTTGGTGTTTAGACCACCGTTGCCACCGTTCATCTCCAATCTCTGTGATTTCACTCAAATATCACTCTTTCACTCGTGTTTCCCAACCCTAAGAATCAAAATCTTGATTCTTTTCGATTTCGTGTTTCAATCCGATGTGAATTGAAAACGAAGATCTTGCACACAACTCACAAACTCTCGTATTTCCCTTTGATCGATTTCGCTCTGAATACCAGTTTGTTGGAGTATCAGTGATGTTCACTCACCATTGATAACTCTCACACGCTCACTTTCACACACTCTCAGTGAAAAACAAGAAGAACAATTTTACACAGAGAAAGAGAGAGATGAAGAAAACGAATTCTGTTGTATTCAACTAATTCAGTTAAGTCTGATATATCAACACAGACTATGGTTCTTTACAAGTGTGCTTTCTACACGTGTGAAATGAGGAGTGTGAATTTACAAAGGTGTCCTCATTAAAACTACAACAAGTAACTTTATTCACTACTTATTACAGTTACAGTAAATCAGTCAAAACACAGTTCAAAGCTTAATTGTTGAAGTGTGAGCTACAACTTCAATACACGCAAGTACTTTAAGTAAACAAAAGCAATGTAATTTATAAAAAAAATATAAAATAAATAGAAGTATAAAAATAAATTAATTTTTCAAAGTCGTGAGTTGCACTTTACATAAATTAGTTTTTGAATAGCTAAAATTTTTACGAAACATTATAGTACTAAAAAACACAGTGCTTATTAGCATTGCCCTTTACGTATTTTATCGCGAAAGTAATTTTTATTCACCAAACTAGTTATTGTGGAACAAATTTCACGTATTTGAACATCTAAATTTTTATCAACACCGTAAAGCACTTCAAAGCACACTACTTAGCATCACATTTTATGTATTTTGTCGCGAAGTTAAAATTTATTTTCACCAAACAGGATATTTATAACTAACTTCACATTAACATTGCTTAAAATTAATACATAAAAGAAAAAAAAACGCAATTTTTTTCGTGAGTCTTGACAAAGGACGACACACACGGTAATGATAAGATGCTTTTATTTTTATGCTATATAACAAGAGACTTAAACCATATTTATTTGACTTAGTTTTTATACCCCCACCCCATCCCCTCCCACCCCCACCCATTTGTGATATTCCGATAATACCCCTGCCATAATTCACTTTTTGACTTTCATTTAATACTCTCTGACTGGGACCCACAATATCTCGCATCGTATATACCTCAATGGAAGGTATATACGATTACATTAAATATTGAACATTGACCTGAAAAAGTGTGCATCGTATATATGTCCTTCAAGACGTATATACGATTGCATTATTAAATGCTACTTTGACTACTCATCGTATATATGTCCTTCAAGACATATATACGATTTCATTATTAAATGCTTCGTTGACTACCCATCGTATATAGGTTATATACGAGTGGGCTTTGAATATCTAATCGTATATACATCTGGGTCATGTATATACGATGTGAAAAAATACTCATCGTATATACAAGGTTGAGGAGGTATATACGACTGAGTTATTTTTTTCGTTTTTTCCTGAGTTGCTATATCTGTTTTGTTGGAGCAGATATTGACCCTCCTACAAAGATCAGATGCCGCTCTCGGTTGGCTCACGTTGATATTGATACTACATTGGCGTTCACAGCGGATACGGTATATTTTTGTTACTCAAATTTGGTAAATAGAATTAAATTACTTAAGTACTTAGTAAATTATATATTTTGTAGATATTTTCTACACGCAATTTTGTGGAGGAGTGGGCCAAAGTTTGTTGGTAGAAATATCGGTGTAGTCGTTATTATTGTGAGATCGTAAAAGCAATTTGGAAAGAGGGGAGCGAGATAAGATTGATTTTGGTGTGAGAAGCAAGAAGACGGGTTTACTAATGATTCAAGGGTTTTCGGTTCTAAAAGGAGAGAGGTGTCCTTTTAGAATGAAAGCTACTTGCTAATTATTAGCCATGGGGTTGGTGTGTGATCATTAAATGTGGTAGACACACGCACGAGTTGCTTAAAACTTCCATTTGTACTAATGCATTTGGGCGTCATCTAAAGCGCAAAAGGATCAGTTAACGAGCATGCGGATCTTGATGTCGGACCAGAAAGCTACTATTCTTGCTTTGAAGAAGCTAGATCAGGAGAATGTGACTACTCTTCGTCAAGTTTATAGCAGCGCCACAAACAGGTCTCAAAGAGGGTCCTAGAAGCGGACATTCGGGAGGTGTTGAGACCGATTGCATCACATAATTATCTATGTTGGAGTAGAAAGATTCACGGGTCTGATGTCGTCAGTGATATCATGTGGGCCCATCCCACTTTTATAAAGTTATTGAGGTTGTTTCCCAAAGTTCTCATCCTTGACTCAACCTACAAGACCAACAAATACAATTTGCCTCTTTTGTAGATTGTGGGAGTGACTAACACTGAGTTGAGTTTCCATGTTGCATTTGCCTATATTGGACAGGAGCTTGTTATTCATTTTTCTTGGGTATTGCAGCAGCTGAAAGATATTTGTGATTTGCATTCTATTTATCCTCGAGGTTTCTTGACAGATGCAGAGATCTCTTTGTATATGCGGTATTCTTGATGTCTTTCCATACGCAACAAATTTATTGTGTCATTGGCATGTTACAAAAATGTCAAAGCGAAGATTAAAGAGTTGATGCACAAGGATAGACGGGAGGAGGTCCTATCTCTTTGGCTATGTATTACTGATAAACCTGCTCTCATTAAATATGTGCACGACACATGGTTGACAACCGCATGAGGAGCGATTTATCTCGGCATGGACTAAACGGATCCCACACTTGGGAATTCCACGACCAGCGTGTATTTCTATCTGTTACTCAATATTTTTTGACACGTGGACATATTTTTTTATCGTCGATTAAATTTCTTTGACACTTGTTTATTATTTCTATCAGTTACTTTCGATATTTTTTGACACGTGGACATATTTTTATCGTCGATTAAATTTCTTTGACACTTGTTTATTATTTCTATCCGTTACTCGATATTTTTGAACGCGTGGACATATTTTTATCGTCGATTAAATTTCTTTGACACTTGTTTATTATTTGAGCGGAATTGTTGCATTGGTCTTTGAAAAGACGGTTGAAGACTTGAAGGGTGATCTATCAAAATGTTTCATATCTTTTGATGACATCGCGACAATACATTTTGATCAAATTATCGGGTCTTTTCAAAGAAGCATCAGAGAATCGAAGTCAAGTTTAATATTCCCTTTGTTTAAAAATTTTCAAGGACTTGTTTCGTTATCTGCATTGGGTCACATGGTGAAAGAGTTTGAAAGGTCAAAATCTAGGGTTGGATATGACAAAGGGCGGTGTCGGTGCATTCAAAGGAAGACACATCTACTTCCTTGTGCTTGTGAGATCGGTATTTTTCATGCTTAGAAGCAATTCTATTCCGCTTAATGTTGTTGATGATCACTGGAAACACTTGAGTTTGGATGCAGTAGATGATAAATCCACTCAGGATAAATCATCTACCTGTGATATTTCTTATCAGTTTGATGCTATCCAGGCAAGATTTGATAAAGTCAGTGAGGAGGAAAAATATCTTATTAAGAGGCAAATTGAATGAGATAGCTTTTCTTCTACTTTTCTATGGTTGCACCTAATTCAAAAGTCGAGCGAAAGGTGCACCAGAAGAAAAAGCAGAAATTATTTTATGCTAAGCGTGATCCTTCTGGGTGGGAGCATGTGGATGAGAAGGTAAAACAGACTGAAGAATCCGGGGCTTCCAAAATTCCTACACAGCGGTCAACCAAATTATCTCAGGGTGCTTCTAGAGTATTATCACAGACAGCTGAGACTAAAATCCACTTACCGTTTGTTCCAAAGACACGCGCGCAAGCGTGTGTTGAAAAAATTGTTGATGTTGAAGGTGACGGTAGAATCGCGGTTTTAGAAGCGATCGGGGTTGGACTTGACATGGGTGAGGACTCTTGGCCTCGATTAGGCAAGCTTTGATTCGAGAAACAAAGGGCGGAGAAACATTGTATTCGAGACATGTTTGGGAAGAACTGATCGTATTAGAGCTTCGTAAAAAGCTATAACTATTGAGTCATACGGACGTCAGCCGGACTCAAAGTGGTTTGATTTGCCTGAGATGGGGTATATGGTTGCAACCAAGTATAATGTTGCATTGGTTCAGTTTTCTTTGCCTATGAATTTCACTTATCTGCCTTTGAGAGGCACTTACGGTTCATCTAAGTTCAAAATCATATCCGCTTACGAAGCGAACAAAATGTACACCTGGTTGAATCTTCCAATCTCTCCCACTTGCATTTGCCTCCTATTGCCTTGCGGTGGTACTCAAAGACTACTCACCAGAGTCTGCTTCATGGTTGCATCTGTATGTCGGACATTTTACTCTATGGCAGTCTATGTGTCCTTCCGTGCAGCGTCCCGCTCCCGGTGATACGCCTAGATGTGTCGATTTAGCTGATGATTCTATTGAGGACTTATAGATAGATTCACACCTTTTTTGTATTACACGTGTATATATTACTATATCGTGTTTTTGTAATTATACGCGTTTATTTTATCCAATATATCTACATCGTTGATGTTAATCAAATCACGAGACTTCAAATTATAACCGGTAATAAAATAATATCTGTTAACAAAAAATAAGCCCATCGTATATATCTCTTTTGGGACATATATACGATGTGCATTTTTAACGCATCGTATATAGGTTCCTTGTGCGTATATACGATTGACTTAAAACGCATCAATCGCATATACGCACAATGAACATATATACGATGTCAAAATTTTACACATCGTATATATGCCCCAAAAGAGATATATACGATTCGTGTAACTTTGTAAAAAAAACAGATTTTGGGTACAAAAAAAAACCTATTTATTTATACCTAAAATCTTAAGATGAAAAATTAACGATCTAGCCCACTTCAATGAATCATTGCAACCTTGGACTATTTCACAGTTGAATACTCAATACATCCCGACAAGTGTGAGTCTCGGCCTATTTGTGTGCAACTCGTTAATGAAAGAGTATGAATTGTTATTGGGCCATATACGAGTAGCCTCTAATACCACTAGTTGAGTTATATATATATATATATATATATATATATATATATATATATATATATATATATATATATATATATATATATATATATATATATATATATATATATATAGTATTTTTATTGTGTATAATAAGAGACTTGGATTATATTCGTTCTTAAAAAATTGAGGTGAAAATTAATGGATCTAACATCTTATATATTCTTTATTTTGTTCTTTATTTGGCGATGCGAGACTATATCTCACACTTGAATACTCATCACAAATGGATAAAAACTAATGAATTTTAAGTCATAAAATTATTTATTTTGTAAAAATTTATAATATTTTTCTTCTATATAAGTGAAAATATCAAATTATTTTTACCTCAATTAAAGAAATTTTCTGAATTCGGGAGTTTATATATATAAGGGCTAAATTAAAGTAAATAATTCGACATTGTGGGGACGAAAAAAAAATCTGTAAAGACGAGAAACAAAAAATATTTTTGTAACGATGAAAAACATATCTAAACCTAAAAATAAAAATTAATTCACAATTTGGTAAAAAATATTGACTACACAGGATGATTTGCTTTTAAAAAAATTTATTTCCCACCTTTTCAAGAATTGTTCTTTCAACCTGAACCTCACAGTTAAGTAAGATGGATGTCAATTTAAATAGAAGTGAAAATTTTGATTAGAAGTTACTCCGTTATCACACAAAGAATAAAATTTTAAGAGAATTTTATGATACTCTTGAGTTTTATAGCTACATACCGAAGATTGTATTGGTTGGATTGGTAGAAGCCTGGTTGGAAGCAGCATCACCAATCATCCTTTGACTATGAGTGAATGCAACACAAGATGGTGTTATTCTGTTTCCTTGGTCATTCACAATGATCTCAGCTCGATCGTTCCGCCACACTGCAACACACGAGTAGGTCGTGCCTAGATCTATTCCAATGGCCTTGCCTTTTGAATTGGATGATGATGCCATTTTTCACTCTCATTCACAGCTAGCTAGCTAGCTTGACCAAAATATATATAGATCGAAGGAGAGTACTGATCATGTTATTTAGAATCAAGAAACACGCATATGTGTGTGTGATGCGTGTGATGAGTTGACCAAACCTTATCTACACACGCATATGTGTGTGTGTGTGATGAGTGATGACCAAACCTGATCTACACACGCATATGTGTATGTGATGCGTGTGATTGTTAATTAATGATTTATTTTCTCAACCGGTACATCTTCAAGAGGCCTCATTAAACGCGTAAAACTAATTCCCAACCGGTACATCTACAAGAGGCCTCATTAAAACCTCCTAGGGCCAAAACCCCTTGGGAAAAAACCCAAGGAGGAAAGAGTACCTCAGGAAAAATGAAGCGAAAAACAAGTTACATCGAGTTCATACAATCACTACAAAAAAACAAGCAATTAGCGAAGGACTTCATGCGAGGAAAATTAAGTCCTCGCAAAGCAAAAATTAGCGAGGACTTTGCGAGGAAAAGAGTCCTCGCAAAGTGGCAATTGCGACGGACATGTGGCAATTAGCGACGGAATATCCTCGCTAAATCTGGCGCCAATTTCAAACCGAAGAGTAGCACGTTTTTTTAAGCGATTAGCGGCGAAATTTCAAGTCCTCGCTAATTGGTGACATTTTTGCGAGATTCGACCCATGGCGTTGGGCAGGAAACGCGAGGATTAGCGAGGGCGGTCGCCGTTAATTTCTCCAAACCGCTATCATATATATTTTTATAATAATCCGAATCCACCTCTTTCTCTCTCTCATTTACACTCTTTCTTCTCTCTTCTTCTCTTCCACTCTCTTCTTTCTCTTTTCTTCTCTTCCACCACCACACCACCACCACCAACCACCACAACCACCACTCTCTCTTCTTCTCTTTTCACTCCGCTCTCTCATTTACTCTCTTCTTCTCTCTTCTTCTCTCTTCTTCTCTTCCACTCTCTTCTTCTCTTTTATTCTCTTCCACCACCACACCACACCACCACCACCACCACCACCACCACCCACCACTCTCTTTCCTTCTCTTCCACCACCACACCACCACCAACCACACTACCACCACCGCCACCACCACATACATCTCACGACCACCACCACACAACCACCACCACCACCACATACATCTCACTCTCTTTCTCCCTTACTCTTCTCCTTCTCCTTCTCTCTCTACGACACCACCACCACCACCACCACCACCACACCACCACCACTCTCACTCCTCTCTCTGTCTCTCTCTCTCTGGAAATTTTGGTTATAATAATAATACTACTACTACTAATAATAATAACAACAACAATAATAATAATAATAATAATACTAATAATAACAACAGTAATAATAATAATAATAATACTACTACTAATAATAATAATAAACTGATCAGATTGAGAAGCGTGCCAGTTAGATTTGGGAAGCGTGCTGTCAGCATTAGCGAGGGAATTAGCGAGGGAATGTCCCTCGCTAATTAGCGACTGACACAATTTCCCTCGCTAAATGTGTTAGCGAGGAGGATATTAACGACCGAACTGGTCCCTCGCTAATTCCCTCGCTAATGACAATTAGCGACGGAATTGGGCCTTTTAGCCACTGATATTTCCCTCGCTAAACCCAATGTTTTTTGTAGTGAATGAATATGATTTCGCCACTAATCGGAAATTTTCAAGGCTGAGTTCCGACCTTCAATGCTGATGAACCAACTCCAAGATATTGTTTTAACATGATTAATTAACTACTACGACAGAACTAAAGATGTGGTCCTTAAAAAGAATATGATTATCGTGAATCCAAAGGCACCACGTGGGCTATCCACGTGAAGATACTTCAATTCTACTGCGCTTTTTGGAATCCAACCTAATACCATGAGCCCTAAAATGTGCCACTCCAACAAGAGGATCCGAGATAGCACTTCCCGTCCTTTCTATTCTTCACAATAATCCTCTCCTCTCTTTTCCCTCCCTTCTCTCACCCTCCACCCTGCCCCATCCGAGAAGGGTTCTATTTGAACTTTCGTGCGAATCAAAGACAAAATAATCAACAAAATTCTATTTATTTTAAAGGAAATCACGAAATATATGGTCAAAAAGAAAATATATATAGTGTATTTTATGTACTTGTATAACTTTATGTTCAATGTAAAACAATCGTAGAATTGTATAATTTTGTGGATTTCTTATATAGTTTTGTAAAAATTCTAATTCAATAGAATTTTGAAATTTGTTATTATAAAATTTGTTATCAAAATATGTTGTGTTTGTTACACGTGTGACAGTGTGAGTAAATTGTATAGGGAAAAATTGAATAAAACATATTTTTTAAATAATATTTTTGAGTCGATTATTATAGCTAATAACTGACTCCAAATATAGTTTCATAGACTCAAAATGTGTGTTTTTAAACGTAAATATGTTTGAAATCAGTTTTAACTATAATTGACTCGAAATAGTCATTTTTTAACGACAGAAAACTATACAAATCGAACTAACAACCGACTCTATATATCAAGGTAGCTAAATATAAAATAAGCTTACTTATTAAAAAAATAATCTTTTTGGGTAGCCTTTGGTATTGTTTTTGATCGTACCTTGACCAATGAAGTGTTGAAGTCGTTGTCCTGTGACTAGGCCGGTCGTTGAATAAGAGAAAGGACTGGTCTTGGCTTTCTTGTTGGCGCCTCGGGTGTTACGCGCAAAGACACTCGACGATCAAGTAAGGGGTCGCCGAGGCGGATAACACAAGGTAAGAGAACGCACTGATGCCATGTGCGAATGGCGTATATATCTTGTAGTGTCGGCCGTCTCGGCGAGAATTTCGGCCAGGTTGCGAGGATTGCGCTCAAGCGAGCTTGCTTGGGCGATTACGATGGTGGTGGGCCGACGCCCAATTGCTATTGGAAGCTCTTGTATTTGCCGATACACCCTAACGATTGCCCCCAAGCCTAGAGTCGCTAAGAGCGGGCCGAGGCTTGAATCGCCGCCCCCGGGAGTGGCGTTGCTATGATGGATCTTGAGATAACGAAACGCACGCCGCTTGCTTCCCATGGGACGGCCTCGACCGCTTTAGCGGCCATTGGCCGAGCCGACCATGACGGTTGGCTTTCACGACATTTTGTGACACGGCGTTTGATGATTCCGAGGTCATTTAATGACGACTTTTAAGGAGAAGGTGAAGCGTTGCGACGTTTCGCCTCCCGATCCTCTCGTGTCTTGGGCTCGCGCTATAAATACTCCTTGGTGAGGAACTATTCCTCACGCCACGAATTGCTCTGCGCGCGTAAACCGACTTGTCCGCCGCGACCTACATCCGCAAAGACTTTCGCTTGCTCCTTTTTGCTTTCGCGACCGATCTCCGACATCCGTTTAAGGTATGGATCGATCCCTACTCTTTAAAATTCTGCATTTTTCTTTTGGTCGCGCAATTTCCACGCCTCGTGGTAGGGGGTGTCAGGTCTAGGGACGACCAAGTCGCCCCCTCTCGCGAGTACCCTGCTCGACCGACCTAACCCGATCCCCTTATCGCAGGTGTTGTATGCCACAGGTGAAACAGACCGCTCGCATTCTCGGGGGGCCATCACAATCTTTTGCTGACCAAATGTCGAGGCCATCTGAGGCTACATCTCATGAGGAGGAATCTACGTCGTCTTCGAGCGGCAGAGGTTCTAATTCTTCGAGCAGCTCGAGCTCAAGCCCCAGCTCTTCCAGTAAGGGGTCGGTTAGCTTGGAAGTTCTGACTCCAAGTCTGCCAATTCTGAAGTTAGATCGTGCAATCCACCACCAGCAGATGCCATTCCTTGCGCCACCGGTGGAGATGAAGAGGTGGTCATAGAAGACGAAGTACAGAGTACCGTCCAGGTCGTGGACGAGGAGATGGTCGAGGCCGAGGAAGGCCGAGCAGAAGCAGCTACTGAGGAGGTTGTGGTTCAACCTGTGGCAAGCTCTTCTGGCCAGGGGACGAACAACGAAGGAGGGTCGAACGAAGGGGCAGAAGATGTTCTGCCTGACCTATCCCGAGATCGTTCTGATATGTCCTGGGTGTCAGACACTCTTCGTTCTAATAGGGGTGTTATCACGGTCGGCCACTACGCACTGCCTGAGCTGCAATGCCATTTCAACCATTTTCAAATTTGGAGGGTGAGAGGGATGAAGGACGGCGAAGACATCGCCACTTTTTCTGATAATCTGAAGTTCACGATGCATCGGATCGTGTTCGAGCGGATGGGGATCGTCCCACCATTCAGCGAATTTCAGCGTGACGTCCTTCGTTACATTGGGGTCGCCCCTTCTCAACTTCACCCAAACGCATGGGCGTTTTTGAAAACTTTTGAGGTGCTCCTGACCAAACTGGGCAGGCCGGTCTCGACCATGCTATTCTTTTCTATTTTCGAATTTGAGTGGGTGAGGAAAAAGCCAACAAGGAGAAGAGGGAGTAGGTCTCCTTTAAGACCCAAAAAACACAGCACCGATACTTTAAGGCGTACCAAGAATCACTGGGTGCTGCTTGGAAAAGCCGTTATTTCTGGATCGTCCCTACCAAGGAAGCGGGCAAAGCCATTGCTGAGACCAACCACGATGGGACGGCGGTGTGCCTTTCTTTCCCATTATGTGGAATGAGGCCCACTTCTTCCCGCGGCCCGGTGATTACATCTACACAACCAAAGACTTAAGTGTGACCGACCTGGAGACTCCTCAAATGATAAAAACACTGGCAGGCATGATGCCCCCAGATCCCAGGGGCGACCTGCCTTCTAACTTATGAGTTGTTCTATTTTGCAAGAAGAATGGCTGGCAAGAACTGCGCCGAGATCGAGAAGGTCTTGAATCCTCCTAAGAACAGCGCGCCTCCGCCGCGCCTTGAACGTGGTCGATCTCGACAGGCGTCGAAGGTGCCTCAAACTCCCAAAAGCCAAGGGAAGAAGCCTGTTTCCAAGGTCCGGTCGCCCCCTCGCCACGATGATCGCTCCCCCAAGCGGGCCAAGTTCGATGAGTGGACTCGCGAATATCCTGAGGTCGACATTCCTATTCTCTCGCTCGAGGGTTTGGGGATGGCCGACTTCGATCGGTTTAAAAAGAAACCCATGGCGGTCTGCGCTTCTCTTTGCATGGGGGTTGACAAAATGATCCAAGAGCTGTCGGATGAAGCTCAAGGTATTTTACTTTTCTAACCCGTCGCGCTTTTCCTTACATTCGACCGACTAACCGTCTTTGGCTATCTTTGTTTGCAGAGTGTTGATAATTTGGCAAGTGTACCAAATCGTGCAAGTAATAAAACCGGCAAGTACCGGAATATCGTCCTCAAGGATCGAACTAAATTACTAAAGACGTTAACAACTACTAATAGGAACCAAGTTTAAAGGGGGTTTTGGGTTGATAATTGTTGAGCTATCAAGCTCGAATGAAAAACAATTAAATATTTTTGGGTTTTTATTACGAGAAACGGAACGTTTGGGGGAAAATATGATGAGGAGACGCTAGGGATGAATGTCCTTTCGATTTCACACTATTGTCACTGATTTATTTTCAAAAGATAATCTCTCTCTTTCATTTGCTATCGAATCCACAATTCTAACCAAGCCTAATCCCTTAGGTGCATAGCCCTTTGTTGTTTCATAAAAGCCCTAATTCCTTAGGCACATCTACTAACAACAAGCAATAACAACGAGGATTCGCAACATACATCAATTCATAGATTATTCCTAAGCTACAAATTGAAGGAATTGAAATTCAAACATTCTAACAATAAAATTTCCATTTGATCATTGAATAAAGATAAGTTCTACAATTTTCCAATCATAGAAATGTTAAGCACTTGAAATTCAATTCACAAATTAAGAGAGAAAACATTAAAAACCTTAACATAAATCAGCAACAATAGTTGTACATCAAAATTCATCCATCCCTAACATTGGGGTTTAGTTACACATGATAAAAAGAGAGAAAAAGGAAAATTACAAGTTAATGATGAAGAAGAATGCATGAGAAGCCTCAATCCTTGTTCCCAAGTCTTGATTCTTCAATAGCCCTCAGCCCAATGAGTTCTCCTGGTCTCCTAGGGTTCCAATTCGCCCAAAGCGGTGAGAAGATACGCCAAAAACGCAGGCTTTTGCGTGTTTTATCGTGTTTTCAATGATCGGCGCCTCACCGGGCGCCTCGGACACACTAAGCGCCACCGATTGGAGGACGCCATAGTAACTCGCGCCTCACTGCGCTCATGCGAGAGAGGGGCGAGAATGGGCGAGGATTGTTTTCTCGCACTCTTTGGCGCCACTGGCGCCTCGGCGCCACTCAGCGCCACACTCAGTATAAGCTCATTCCTTCGCACTTTTTCGTCCGTTTGCTTGCATTTCTTCGTTCTTCCTTTCACCTAGTCCTGGGGCACAAAAACACCACAAAAACCAAGCGTAAACACTGCAAAGCAAATCAATTTCAACTAGCACAATTTACTCTTTTCGTGTTGCATTTTCCCTACATTCATTAAAATCTTCACATAAAATCCTCTTTTTCATACTAAAAACCATCATGTGATGGGGATTCATCACAACCCCCAACTTGAACATTTGCTTGTCCTCAAGCAAAGACAATGCAAGACAAAAACAAAACATCGTCAACATCAGATAACATGCAATCAGTTATGAATCCCTTTTTAAACAAGACAATCACAAACATCCAAAGGACAAGTTGAGCAACAACTTTCAGACTGGTCACTCAATTGCAATCCCACATATGGTAATTTCACTAGCACATACTTGCTCAATAGTGCGTGTGTGACATTTAACTGAATTGGAACAAAGCTAGTTTCAAAATGCATCTAACTAAGACTAGAGGGCTTTCTTCCGAGACCGCCAAAGATGTTTCAAAACAAAGGGTAGACTAACGTTTCCACATAAGATTGAGGGGCTTCAAAGCAACGACAAAGGGTCTTAATTCGGCATTACAGATTGGACCAGTGCACAACTACTTCAATACACACACAACACAAACCACACAACGTAGAGTTTTTGGCTGCAACCCCCTCATTACATCAAAAATTTAGATTTACTCAGCAGTTACTTCGGGAAATTGCAACAATTACACAGCTATGTGGATTTTTCCACTTATTCACAAACACACTTAAACACACACGGCATACACTACAGCGTTACGGGTAGGCGCTGCGTTGTTGCACTCACGCCAACACACACACACGGCATACACTACGTTACGGGTGTAGACGCTGCGTTGTTGCACTCACACACACACCGACACCACGGCATACACCGCGGCGTTACGGGTGTAGCGCAGCTGCGATCTCACGCACACCGACACCTGCCCACACGCACGTGCGACCATCCTACAATCTGCATACCCAGCCTTAGTACAACCGATGCACCCCCAACTTAGCTTCTACAGCTACCCTTAATTTTTAGTAAAAATTTGGCACTCCCATGGTCCACCAAACAGCTAGCTTAGCTAAAATCATTTCTAGGATCACTAAGTTCCACCTGAGTTAATGTTTTGAGTGTGGAAGCAAGATTGCATAAGTTCCTTCACCACAGGGGATACTGTTCGCTCAATTCTCACCACATCATCACTAAGTTTGCTCAACTAATTTCAAAAAAAAATTAAACAGGAAATTCACCATATGATTGCATTTTATTCATGAAATCGACGATAGGTCCTCCCCACTTAAACACAAAGCAGGTGTCCTCACCGATTGATTTAGGGGAAGGCCTATTTACAAAAACCAAAGCAAAACAAAAATAAAATCACATAACGGAAACAAATTGAAAGAAAACATCAAAGTTCACAATCAAATAATACTAGACAAGGAAATAAAGGAGAAGAGATAGAACACTACCTCACATGGGTTGCCTCCCATGAAGCGCTTCTTTAACGTCACTAGCTTGAGCGTTACCTCGAATTTTAAGGGTCGCTTAAAACCAAGGCCAGCTTCTCTCTTTTCACCACTTCGCCAAGGTATGGCTTCCACCTCGCCCATTGACCATCCAACTTCTTTTTGAGGAAGGTTCCTCCAATTCGATTGCTCACGGCTTGAATTCTCTTTTTGGCTCTTCTTGTCATTGTATGCTTTGACTTTTCGCTTATACGACTTTGAAGATTCATAAACTTGCAACCTCATTAACTTCTCCTCTTCCAATCTAGTCAAGGAACTACTAATGATAATTTGGATGAAGATCATCATCCGCCAGAAAACATATTTCAAATGAGGGAAAGTTGTTTCAATTCAGAATCTTTTTCTCGGGAATCTCCCCTATCTAGCTCTTCTTTTTCTTGAAAACTCTTTCTACGAGAAGCTTCAAATTGCATAATACTGATCTTCTATCTCACTTCCCAAGTTCTCATCCGCTTCTTCAATAGAATTCACAATTACATCCTCCAATGGAGGAGATGGAACTTCCGCCTAAAGGTCTCTTTCACAGAGTTATCAATCATATCCACCCTAAAACACTTGTCCTTTATCATCGGGATGGCGCATAGCTTCAAAAACATTAAAAGTAATCTTCTCATCCACGGAACCTCAAGATCGAGCTTCCTTGTTGCACATCAATCAAAGCTCGATCCTGTGGCTAAAAATGGTCTACCCGGGATAAGTGGTACCTCTGCATCTTCCTCCATGTCAAGTATCACAAAGTCTACAGGAAATAGGAATTTATCAACTCGACTGAACATCTTCCAACACTCCATAAGGATATTTTCTTGATCGATCGCCAAGTGTCGAGACATTCTAGTGGGTTTCACCTCACCACCACCCAGTCTCTTCAAAGATAGACAATGGCATAAGATTAACATCGCCCCCGGATCACAAAGAGCTTTGCCAATGGCTATGTCGCCAATTGCACATGGAATGGTGAAGTTTCCGGATCTTTCATTTTCTCGAGGAGCTTCCTCCGGATTATAGATCGCACTCCTCATTCAAAGCCACTGTTTCGTCCTCTTTAAATTTCCTCTTCTTTGTCAAAAGCTCCTTCATGAATTTAGCATATATAGGCATCTGTTTCTAGAGCTTCTGCGAAGGGTATATTGATTTGTAGCCGCTTAAAAACCTCCATGAACTTAGAAAGCGCTCATCTTTTTTATGTTCCTTGCTAGCCTGAGGATATGGCAACTTCACTTGAGGAGGAGGTGTCTTGAGTTTCTCTTGTACCTGCACATCAGAGAACAAATTGTTTTCATTAGGGTTAGACTTCACACCTTCTTCACTTTCCTTACTCAACTCATTTTCGACTTCTCCATTTTTTCATTTTCATTCTTTTCACTCAACTCTTTTCTTTCATTTTCAATCGTGACACATTCTTTTCACAATACACCACAGAGTCGTGAACTCAGACCACTTCTAGAGAGATAGCCTTAGCAGTTTCATTCCTAGGGTTGTCAACGGTATTAGCTGAGAAACCACTGTTAGATGATCCAGCAAGCTGCTTTGCTAACTGCCCAATTTGAGTCTCTAGATTCTTTATGGAATCTTCATGATTCTTTTCCATATTCTTCATAGCTTGGTCTTGAGATTGAAAGGTTGTCTTTGTCATCTGCATAAACTGTGTCAACGCTTCCTCCATAGGAGATGGCTTTCTTTGTTCTTGACTAGGTTGCTGCTGATGTGACCCTGCGGTATCATTATTCTTCCAAGAGAAGTTGGGATGATTCTGCCACCCAGGATTGTAGGTGTTAGAATAGGGGTTCCCACCTTGCTACGAAAGTTGCCCATATAATTAACACGTTTCATCTTTATTATCTCCATGAGTTGCACAATCACCTTCATGAGCATTTTCGCCACAATAATTACATGCACCCGGTGTATCTTGCTTGAGCGGTCGCAGTGTTTGAGATCCCCTCAGCGAGTAGCGACTAGTCGCTTAGTAAGAACTTCAATTTGGAGTGACATTACCTTTTGTTGAGCCAACACAGCACTATTAGAATCCAGCTCTAACATCCCTTTCTTCACTGTAGCACCCCTATCATTTTGAATTTTGTACTCATTAGAGGCCATATGCTCCACTAACTGTCTTGCTTCTCTCTGCAGGTTTTAGTACCCAAAGATCCTCCGGTGAGGCATCTAACATCATCCTTGTTTGAGGTCGCAAACCATGTGAAAAGTTTGCAAATCAAGAAAATCATCAATACCATGCCTGGGACATCTTTTTAATAACAGATTTGAACCTTTCCCAAGCATCATATAGCGACTCACCATCTCCTTGCTCAAAATTTGATATTTCAGCCCGTTTCTTGATGAACTTAGAAATTGGAAAGAATCTTTCTAAGTACTTGCTCTCTAGATCACCCCAATTGTTAACAGTTCCTGCTGGGATAGTGTTTAGCCAATCTTTAGCTCTACCAGTCAAAGAATATGGAAAGAGAGCGCAACTTTTTCTGGTCGTCAGTCACTCCCGCAGGATTTGTGGACCCACAAATTTCATAGAATTGAAATAAGTGTTGATTTGGATCTTCAGCATCAGACCCAGAGAATTGTTCTGATTTCAAGGCAGTGAGGATCGAAGACTTGATCTCAAATGCTACAGCCCCACAAAGTTGGAAGGTGTAAGCTTGGACGCCTTGGTTCCTGTTCCCAAAGTCGCCAAGAGTGCGAGCGGTGGTGGATTTTCTCCCATGATTCTGATCCACGATTTGTTGCACGTAAGATTCTCGGTTGTTGTTGCTCTTTGCTTCCTTAACCTTGCTTCCTTTCTATTAGCTCTAGCGGTTTTCTCAATTTCGGATCGAAAAGTAGATCTTTAGGATCAACACTCTGCGCATGCACCGAGAAAACAACAACTTGGACAAGTGTCAAAAAAATATTTGATATAGATACAATAAATAAAAATAAATGAAATAAAACTAAAGTAAATGTAAATATGTACGGGTTCGAATTAGCAGTTGCCTTCGAATTAATTAGTAAGTTAATTTCGATCCCCGGCAACGGCATCACAGAGCTCGGGCTGCGAAGGACAAGGCCGTGGCGGAGGCACAACAAAAGCTGGAGAAATTAGCTAAGTCAAAGAAGGACGCTCTTCAACGGGCCGAAGACGAACGGGCCAAGCTGTTGAAGAAGAACAAGGAATCCCAAACTCAAGTGACAAATTTGAAGACCGACCTTGAAGTCCTGGAGAAAGAGAAAGTCGAGTGGGAGACCCAAAGGGCTGAGCTGGAGGCACAAGTTCAGAAGATAGCCAGGATGGCTAAGAGTGCAGCGATCGAGCAATTCTACAATGCTCTCGGCCAGGTACGGGCGCTGAACTCAGACTTGAACATCAATTTTGATGAAAACCTGATAAAGCCCGACCACTATGTCGAGAACAACAAGATCATGCAGCCCGAGGCACTTGATGATCAGGGTAATGTCGTTCGCCCTAGCTCAGTCCTCTTCTGAAGCCCGCCTGCGAGCGGAGTAATGTTTGTAATCCTTTGATTTGCCTTCGGGCACAACAATATTCTTGCCTTCGTGCAGTTTTTAATAGTTGGGCGCTCGGCTTCGACCGGGCGTCCCTCGTTTGTAATGACAATTTTCTAAGTTTACGAACTTTAGCTTTAGGTCGCTTGGCGGTGCTGGTCGATAGGGTATTTCTTACTCGATAAACAGTGCCCACTCGGTGACACTCGATTGGGCCATTTCGATGGCACTCGTTTGGGCCATTTCGATGGCACTCGATATAGATCGTTTCGACGACCTAACGTTTGTGGGTTACTTCTTAACTCTTGGGCCACTTCGATGGCGCTCGAGATAGATCATTTCGACGACCTACTGTTGTGGGTTATTACTTAACCCTTGGGCCATTTCGATGGCACTCGATATAGATCGTTTCGACGACCCATTTACGTTTGATGATTACGTTTGATAATTCTTCGGCCGCTCTTTTGCCATGAGCATGTTTGAGCGACCAGGCATACATTCTTTGCGAGAAAGTAAATAACAACAATTGACAAAGGCCAGGCCTCTGTAAAAAACCCAGTGGGAAAAAGAGCGTCTGCCTGTCTTTCATTAATAGATCGGTCGTTCATTACATTCAGACATAATATTTTCTAAGTTTTTCTGCGTTCCATGTTCTGGGGATAGTCGCCCCTTCCATGGTTTCCAGCTCGTACGCCCCCTTGCCGGTCTTCTTAATGACCCGATACGGACCTTCCCAATTTGGTTCTAACTTTCCTTGACGTGCATTCTTGTTTCCGACGTCTGCACGTCTCAGGACGAGCTGACCGACCGTGAAGTCCCTCTTCTGAACACGAGTGTTGTACCTAGCTGCGACCTTCTGCTTGATCAGTTGTTCTCTCAATGATGCTTGGGTGCGCAACTCTGCAATGAGGTCCAATTCTTCTCGTATGGCTCGGTCGTTGTCGGCCGCTGCTGGGGGGTTCAAAGTTCTCCAATTTAGTTCGCCCATCTCTATGGGTATTACCGCATCAGTTCCATACACAAGTCTGAAGGGTGACTCCCCGGTCGAAGAATGGGGAGTCGTCCTATATGCCCAAAGAACAGACTGCAGCTCCTCGACCCAGTTCCCTTTCGCTTCGTCAAGTCTTCTTTTCAAACCACACAGGATAACTCTGTTGGCCGCTTCAGCTTGGCCGTTTGTGCGTGGATGCTCTCGAGGTGAAACATTTGTTTCACCCTAAGTCGGCAAACATTTCTCTGAACCTTTGTTTTGCGAACCGATGCGTTGTCGTCGGTTATCAATTGTTGTGGGACTCCAAAGCGAGCTAGCACACACCGACCGAAGAACTTACTTACTTTTGCCGATGTGATGGTTGCGAGAGGCTCGGCCTCGATCCACTTTGTGAAATAATCAAGCGCCACGATCAAGAACTTGAACCGCCGGAGGCGGGTGGAAAGCGGTCCTAGCGGATCCATGCCCCACCATGCGAGCGGCGGGGTGAGGCGAGACTTTGCAACTCGAAGAAGGTGCAATATGGACATCGGCGTGTACTTGACATTTTTGCATTTTTCGAACCGGCCTTCGTTGCATCTTCGTCCATGGTTGGCGAAGAATAACCGCCCCCGAGCTTTCTTTGCTATGGATCGCGCTCCTTGATGGCTTTTCCACAAACACCTTCATGGATGTCTTCAACACATGGTCGGCCGACCGACGTAAGGCACCTCAATAGTGGAGATGAGAACCCTCTTCTATACAATTTTCCTCCTATGACAGAATACTTGGTCGCCTTAATCGACCAATTTTGCTTGCTTTCGGCCGCTCGGTTCCTTTCCTTCGACGATGTATCGTAGGATGAGGCGATCAATCTTTATCCTGATCAACACATAGAACCGCCAGAGGCTGGCTCGGCTTGGTCGACACGCTCGGCCGAGTCAAAGTTTCCTGGATCAAACTTCGTGATTTCCGGGGCTCTTAGTACTTGCAAGCTTTGAGAGAATGTGCGCTCGAACATTTTTGGTCCGAGGCACATGCTTCACTTACGCTTCGGTCGAAGCTGTTTGAGAAGCTCCTCTACTCGGCGGATAGCTCTTGAGCACATCATCTTTGGCATCATACAATTCCTTGATTTGAGAAACCACTAACAGGGAATCCGAATGCAATTCCACACGATCGACGTTAAAATCCCTGGCGAGCTGCAGGCCGGCTATGCACGCCTCATATTCTGCCTGGTTATTTGAAGTATGGAACGCAAAAGTCAATGACACCTCTACAGCAAGACCTTCTGGAATTTCTAAGATTAGGCCTGCCCCACTTCCCTTGCTGTTGGACGACCCATCTACGTGTAACGTCCAGGTCGTTGTTGGCTGTTCCTCTTGGACCGGAGTCATCTCTACTATGAAATTGGCCAACACTTGCACTTTTGCGGCCGATCTGGATTCAAACTTGATCCCAAATTCACTGAGTTCTACTGCCCACTTTATCATTCTACCCGCCAGATCTGGCCGGTGGAGGAATTGCCTGATTGGTTGGTCGGTCCGAACCACGACCTAGTGGGCCACAAAGTAGGGTCTCAACCTTCGAGCGGCCACTAGAAGTGCAAGGGCAAATTTCTCTACTTTCTGATATCTCAGCTCGGGCCCTTGTAGTACCTTCATCGATGAAGTAGACCGGATTACGCTTTAGGTCGTTTTTCACGACTAACACAACACTCAAAACTTCTTCTGTGATTGCTAAGTATAAATACAGCGTTTCGCCCGACAACGGCTTGGTCATGATTGGAGGGTTAGTCAAAGCCTCTTTTACCTCATCCAACGCTCGCTGGCATTGGTCAGTCCACTCAAAATCTGTGTCTTTCTTCAGAAGTCTGAATAATGGAAGTGACTTACAGGCGCTTTTGGTATGAATCGGATAAGGCGCTACCATGCCATTCAAATTGTTGTATTTCTTTTTTTTTGGTCGTGGGCGGTCTCATCTCAACGATCGCCCCGCATTTCTCAGGATTGGCTTCTATTCCTCTCTCAGTTAGGTGAAAGCCCAAAAATCTGCCGGCCCTCACCCCAAAAGTGCACTTTTCTGGATTTAGCCTAAGTGAATTCTTCCTGGCTTCTTCAAAGACCTCTCTTAGGTCGCTCACATGATCTGGATCGGTCACACTCTTGATGATCATATCATCTAAGTATACTTCAGAAATTCGACCGATCTGCTTCCTGAAGATCTTGTTCATCATGCGCTGGTAGGTCGCCCCAGCGTTCTTCAGGCCAAATGGCATTACTTTATATTGGAAATTGCCACGATCTGTCATGAAAGCAGTCTTGTGGCGGTCAGAGGGGTACATCGTAATCTGATTGTAGCCCGAGTATGCATCCAGAAAAGATAGTAGTTTATAGCCCGAGGCACCATCGACCAGCTTGTCGATGTTGGGCACAGGAAAGGCATCCTTCGGGCATGCCTTGTTCAGATTGGTGTAATCTATACACATTCGCCACTTACCATTCTTCTTTTTTACCAGCACGACATTAGATAACCAGGTCGTGTATTTGATCTCTTCGATGAAGTTAGCCTTTACGAGGTCCTCAACGGCCTTTGCTGCGGCTTGAGATTTTTCCTCACTCTGAGTTCGTCTTCTTTGGGCGACCGGCCTGACTCCTTCATCGACTGAAAGCTGGTGGCAAGCAATTTCAATAGGAATACCGGGCATGTCTGATGCCTGCCATGCGAACAGATCAGCGTAGTCCCTTAGACATTCTACAAGGTCTTGCTTTACCTGCTCAGGTAGGTCGCTGCCGAGCTTAACTGTCTTTGTTGGGTCGTCACCCAGCTGTATATCTTCCAATTCCCCATGAGGCTCTGGTCTCTTTAACCTGTTCTTTAGCTCTGCGGCAGGTCGTCATCATTGTCCTGCAGGTCGCTATCCGGATCATAACGAGCGCCCGGATCGGTGAGATTAACTTGGTGGTTTTCAGGTGCTCGAGTATTTCGACCACGATCTACCTCATCACAAATTTTCGATATAAGAAGTGGCGTCTTGCTTTCGCCTCTAAGTCGCCGCCGTGGTAACTACCGGTCGTCTCTCTTTGTAGAATTTCATTTTCAAATGTACCGTCGATGCCACGGCCTCTAGCTTGCCCAAGGTCGGCCTACCAATAATACACTGATAGCATGATTTGATGGGGAGTACAAGGAACGTCGTCCTGACCGTCCTGTACAAAGTATTTTCCCCAGTATCGTCACCGAATGTGACTAGGAGTTCGATCGTCCCCAATGGATAGGTGATCGCTCCATTGAAGCCCGTTAGAGGGTAGGCTCTACTGGGAATTATCTCGCTCCGATCCACTTTTAACTTATTAATCAATTCTTCGAACATGATATCGACCGAGCTGCCTTGGTCGACCAGAATTCTTTGGACCTCAGTGTTGGCCATCACTGCTCTGACCACCAATGAAACATAATTGTTTGGCCTGCCATCGAGCGGGTCCTCATCCCCAAATGAAATGGGCGGTCTAGTCGAGACCGGTCGTTCCACTGAAGTTGATGCAACCATTAGGAGTTCGTCCCATTTTCTTTTCATAGCTTTGTTGGACTCCCTACGGTCCAACGGGTTTCCACCGAGAATCACCATAGCAACGTTGCGGCCTTTTGATTGTCGTGTATCTCGGTCATCAGATCGATCTTTGTCCTGGGCGCTCGATATGACTAGGGCGCCCTTTCCTCTATCTTGATCCGGCTCTTTTGACTTCTCTCGAGGTCGCTCGCTTTCATCGGACCTCACATACCGCCTAACTTGCCTTTACGAATAAGCTCCTCAATGTCGTTTTTGAGGCCATGCGATCGTTGGTGTCGTGCCCTTGCTCTTGTGGTAGCGGCAGTATCTTTTGGTCGGCCGTGCCCCCTCTCGAGCACGCAGTGGATCGGGCCGCTTTACACCCACAAACTCATTATTCAGGCACTCACTGTAGATTTGCGCAATGGAGGTGTTCAGACGAGTGCGATGATCAAACTTCTTGTCTCTGACATCCGGCCGGTTATCTCGGCGACCTTCATGCCCTTTGGCCGGCTTATTCTGCTCTTCCTTGGGACGCGCACAGGCGCCCCTTCTTGCGGCCAAGGTTTCTTCATACGCCATATGATCATTGGCCCTTCTTAGGAAGAAACTGAGATCTTGATAGTGATTCAAGGTGAATTCTTCTACGAACCTGTGGTCCGGTCGAATACCACACTTGAGGTATTTCAGCTTGTCCTTGTCAGACAGGTCGCGAACAGTTTCGGCCTCTGTGTTGAACCGGTCGATGTACTGCCTCAGCGTCTCATTGTCCCCTTGAACAATCGTGTCCAAGTGCTCCTCATACCGATACTGGCACCGGTTGGCTGTATAGTGGCTCAAAAAGATTCTGATCAAGTCTTCCCACGAGGAGATGGTGTTGGGCCGAAGCGATTCCCACCATTCTAATGCTCGGCCGTCCAACGGTTGTGGGAACAACCGACACTTCATGGTCGAGCCCAATTCTCTATAGCTGCAATAATTGTTAAAATACCGGAGGTGCTTATCCGGATCGCCACGACCATCAAACTTGTTTAGATTGGGCGGCTTTCGCAGGTCTCTCGGTATCCTATAGCGCCTGATTTCTCTAGTAAATGGGCCGTGACCGTTCTGAATGTCGTTCGACCCAAAGGGCTGCATAGCGAGGCATGCCTCATTGCCTGACATACCATAGAATCCTCCAGATGGGCCAAGTAGCGGAAGCTGAGGAGGCCTTCTGGGTCGCTCGCTTTGACCTCTTCTTGGCCGTTGCGAGACTGATAACTCATATTTATATGAGTTATTTATACTTATTCAAAGATAAATCATGCAAGTTCTCTAGCAATAGTAGGTTGATTCTATTAGTTTTCTGTTAATTTATTGTTTCTTAGTTAGCTAGGGGCTAAATTACGAGTTCTGTGCATTTTGGCACCAATTGGTGCCTTTGTGAGCATTTTGAAGCTTCTTGTGTTTGTGCAGTCACTAGTGCAGAAAAGGGATTTAAAGTCAGACAAATTGGACATTTAAAGTCACGCGCCAGCGTGACTTCTATTAAGGCGACTTCGTATGTCAGGAGATTTAAAGTCGCGCGAGTGCCTGACTTCATAAGTTTGTTTCTAAGTCGGACTTTTAACCGCAGCGACTTTAATTCCTCGTGTTCTCTCTAGACCAGCCTCTGTGAATAGCTTTTAAAGTCACGCGCCAGACTTTAAAGATGTTTTTAAGTCAGGCGTTTTAAATGCTTGACTTTAAAAGTTATGTTTTTAAGACATACATTTTAAATGCTTGACTTCAAAAGTGTTTATTTAAGTTTTAATTCTTTTTAGCTTTTGGGTGATCCTCGTGCATATACTAATTTGGCCCCACATCAAATTCATTAAATCTAGCAACATACATATTCTATATAAAATAAATGTATTAAATTTTGCTCAAAGGATTCATAAGCATAAGCCTTCCTAAGAACGTGATAACAAACTATAACTGATCAAGAATAAGCTAGTATGACATTAGAAACTATTTCTACTAAAAAATGCATATCTCTTCATAGTTACAATTAGACAATAATTAATGAATAGTACAGATTACCTAGTTGCTTAGCTATCCTTCTCCATAAAATATAAGCAAAGGTAACTGTAAGAATTGTTCCATATAGAATCCGGACTGTGATGATTGTTGTCGTGCTCTTGTCTTCTCCTGTTGTTCCATATAGAATTGTTGTCGTGGACTGTGATGATTGTTTTGAGTGCTATGTGTGGATAGTGGACTGTGATGATTGTTGTCGTGCTTTGAGACCGCTCTTCCACTGTTGTTTTCCCCCACTGTTCAGGGGAAGGATCTGCTGCACCATCAATCAAGGCACCCTGGACCATTCATTTCAAAAGAAAAAAAATTGTTAGTAATTAACATGCACATAATCTTCAGTTATGACTAGGTAAACTTGTCATAATAACTAATTAAATTTGTCAATAACTGATTGATGTATATTGATAAATATAACTACCCACCACATGGTTGCGATAGAAGCCGCATACAAAGATTGCAAATTTCCTTAGATGAGAAATATCCAAGTGGCTGTATTTTTGAGTCCAACCGAGAAAGTTCGAAGTGACCTCATTACACCGTTGCTCGAGCAATGCAAGTGTTGATGGGGCAGCTTCTTTGTATTTCTTCCAAGCTCGGACTCCAAATAATCCCCTTAGACGGCAAAAACCAATATATGACTTAAACTTATCTTCATCAAAACCTCCTTAACAGTTTCGCGAAGATGATGAATAACCTCCGAGTCCACGAGATATCCGCTGCGGAAGTCTTCATTTGATACATTGCCCCTATCCTTAGGCAAGGCCACAAAGAAGGGGTGAATGTTGTCTCCAAGGTAACCACTTGCACTCAAATAGCGATGCACTTCCCACCGGTCACTAAATTCTGCATGCATCACATATCAACTTATCATCAACTTATCATAACTAAATATAATCAATCTTTTAAAAAAGCACTCCAACAACATCAAGGTTTTCAATGTGTCCGAAATGCAATTCTCTATAACATCAAGGACCAAGAAGCGGCTGCAATTTGAAACCTTGATATAACATAATTCCGTTATGCCACAAACCTTGAGAGTTGAGATGAAAAATAGGCAAATCGGCTAAAGCAATAAGCGGGGAAATTCAAAGAAAGGCAACGTAGCAACTCTTTCAAATAAAAATGTTCATCAAATGAATGGGAAGCATATACAGAAAGTGCTTATAACATATAGCACTCAAAACAATTGATAAACGGAACAAGCATAGCCAGAGATTAAAAGTAAAAGACTGCAATTTAAAACTTCAAAACGATCAAAAACAGTAGAGCAGAATAGCCTAGTAGTATATCCATGATGTTCAAAATTCTAAACCCCTAAAGTAAAACACATGCCTCGCTTTGTTGAGACCGGGACCCAAAAGACGAGGAATCGCTTGATGATCGCCGAAGCTAAAAAGGCATGATACTTCTTGGTTAGCTTCTTCACTAGTTTCTTGTTTTTGTTCAGCTTTTTCAAGGCTTCAACGTCCATGTAGTCCAATCCTATCTTCTCACTGCAAAGTGCACATTCTGATTATGAGACATCAACTCAATAAACTTAGAATCACTTCAATAGCGACCATTTTTAATCAAAAAATTCCAAAAGCACAGGATATAAAATCACCACCATCAAAACTAAATGAAATGCATTGTCATCTTGAAGTTTGGCAATAAATTCACATTAAGCAAAAGCCTTGTGTAAAAACTATCTAGCAAAGACAAAACTAATCGGTGTTCCTCTGCATGCTTATCTTCTCTCTATCTCTCTCGTGTGTGATTCCTCTCTTCTCTCTTTGTACGAACACCTCTCTGTGAAATCCAAACAACATATATAAAAATAAACTTCAAAATCACCATCCTCAATGTATCATTATCAAATAACAAAAGTAACATCAAAACGAAAATCTAAAAGCGGTTGAAAACAAAACCCTAGATAGAGCGGTGAGCAAGGCGACGGCGATCGAGGAACGACGATAGCGGCGGTGTTGCTTTGCTTTTTTTGCGTTTTATGTAAAGGTGGGGTTTTGGCATTTCGGGGTTCGCGAGGAAGAGGGAAACATTGCAAGGGTTTTGGTATTTCTAGGGTTTCGATTTGAGAGAGTTCAGAGAACAAGAGGTTGAGAGAAAGAGAGTTAGTGTTAGTTATAGGAAAATTTCTTGACCGTGGAAAACGAAGGCATATCGTGAAGCTGGAAATGGTGGTGATGAAGCGGAGGAAGAGGAAGAAGACGTGGTGCTTTGCTTGTGAGTGAGAGGGTTGAGAGCGCGAGAGAGACGATAGGTGATGAACGGAGGAAGAGGATGCTTTTACGTTTTTATTTTTTTATTTTTAATTGTGAAATACTTTTGAAGTCAAGCAATATTACGGTTTGTCTTAAAATGTTAAAATTTTCCACTTTTGAAGTCACGCATATTTTACGCTTGACTTAAAAACTAGCGAGCCAAAAAAAGTTTTCGAGTTTATTACAAGTTTGCCACCGCGTCCTTATATCAAGGCAGGCATCTGAGCGTGTGACTTTAAATGTCTATTTCTTTTCCTTATTTTGCACTAGTGAGTAAAAAGCCGAACGTCGCAACGTCCCTCACCACGTCTACGAAAGGCAGCAAAGCAAGAAAGAAATATCTCAGTTGTGCTACACTAATAATGATGGTCAAAGATTCAACAAGTCAGAAGATCTTCTCTCTTCTCGATCGACGCGGATGACGATCGTAGTAACCTTTGTCTGATGTCGATTCGAAGTGCAAACAGGCTTGGTGGTGTGTGGAATATGCCACATACACTTGAGTGCAAGTATACACTGTCCAAAAACAAGTAGTAAAAAGATCGAACCCACAGAGATTGAAAAACTCACTTTTAAATGATATAAAGTAATAAAGTGTAAAGTCACAAAGTAACAAAATAATTTTGGATTTTGTTTGATGATCACAACTAAGTTAGAAAACTAAGAAAGAATGTTGATAGTGTAAAAGAGAAAAGCTAGTTGGAATGTCTTCATCAAGTAATTTACTTAAAAGTGTATGATGCAAGTATGTGATGCGGTTTGATGAATCTTTGTTGCATTAGCTATGTGCCTTTCTGGTCACTTTCTTGAGAGTTTCATTACCAGCTCTTATGATCCTTGTTCTATGCAAGAAAGAAAGGGGTGTTAGTGCCAATCTTGCCTCCTAACAAGTATCACTTTGCTTAAGTGAATTCACTCTTGTATTTTAAGTACCCACAATTATCCTATGGATTATACTATCCTATGTCTAGGACTTAGCATGGTTTTCACAAAGTTTTCTTTATGTAAAACACTCACCCATATTAGTTCTTGAGTTCTTAATTGTAAGCCATGTCCTGGTCATTTACAAATCTACTTATTCTAAGTGATCAAGTTTAAAATAAGTTTTGAAAAGATTATCAAGCAAGAACTAAAGTACAAACATACATACATGCAACATACTTACTTAAAAGCTCATTAAATGATTAGAACATTCCAACTAAGAAAGGTTTAGCTAACAAGAGACATTGCAAGATATATATAAACTGAATAGACCATGTTTATATATATAGAAATCACAAAAGAGAAACAACAAGAGTAAAGTTACAAATGTTGAAAACCTTTGTATGAAGTCTTCTAGCAATGCACTAGCATTACTCCTTAGCACTATACAAACACTATGAAAATGAGTAAAGGAGGATTTGTCAATTCCTTCCTCTTCCTCTAAAAATATAAAAACTAACTATGTATATTGAAATTTTGATCTAACTTATGGATTGTGATATATTTCCAAATGAAGATGTGAGGTCCTTTTATAGCTTTCAAGTGAGGTGCTTCCTTTCTTCATGTTGAAGTCATCTTGAGTGGATCATAGCTGTAGTTGCTTTCCAGAGGTTTATCCATGTTGAAATCTTTGACTTGATCTTGTAGGGCGGTTCCATGGTGATAGAACAAGTGTCCCTATATTGGTGACTCTTCAAAGCTATGCCTATAGCTATGTGTGAATGGTAGGCGCCTACTATACATTGTTGGATGGCATCAGGGAAGCAAGTAGGAGGTCATCACATTGCATGTGGATGCATATGAAACAGTCGCTTATTCACCAAGTTCTTGCAGAATTGATGCAGGATCAGTGCAGGAGCATTGATGCAGACAGCATTGAGACTGCACTGAACAAAAACATCAAACATACCACAATATATCCAAAATGGCCTATAACTAACTATAACCATTCAAATCACTCAAGATATCATATATCACACTAAATACTATATAAACTCTTTATTATTACTTGAAAGAGAGCCAATACTAAGTTTAAACATATGAAATACTCTATATAAAATAGAGTTATCACACCCCCAAACTTAAACCATTGCTTGTCCGCAAGTAATGACAAAGACAAACTATTAAAAACTAAAATTCTAGAAAAATAGATCAGTTTTGATTTGGATTTTTCATGAGGAGTTCCCTATGAACTTCATTTATCAACAACTTTTTTTTTTTTTTTTGTGTGCCTTTATTTTTTTCAAAACCACCAAAGTTATTCAAACTCTTTTGTGTGTGTGAACCCACTGAGTTGAGATTGGTTCCAAGACTAAGTGAAAAAATTTCCTCCTAGCCTTTGAAAGGATTGGTTCATCTTTGGTCACACCAAATTATTTTTCAAAAGAAAGTTTAGACTCACAAAATTTTCTCAAGTGTTGGGGAGTTCTAAAAATCAAAGGGCTTGATTGAATCATTCAAAGCTTTTGAGCCAATGCAATTTTTCTATTTTTTTGTGTGGATCTTTTTGTGCAAATGCAATACTTCTTTGAAGTGTTTTTGTGCATTGATTTTTTTTTTTTCGCATTTTGCTTTTTCTTCAGTGCAGTTTGCAGTGATGCAGCTGCACTGATAATGCTTTTTCTTTTTCTAGCTCATACCTTCCTCACTGACCTCCAGATGCAAATGCACTTTGGCACAGGTCTTTGACCTCCAGATGCATATATTTTTTCTTTGCACTTTGGCACAGGTTCAGTTTATTGAACTATCCTCCAGATACATTTATTCCTGCATGGCACAGGTCTTTGACCTCCAGATGCATTCATGTACTTAGGCACAGGTATAGTTTCAAAAGATTCAAGATATGGCTTGTCCACATTTTTGTTTTCTTTTTCTACATTGTTTACTCTTCACTTTTGAAATTCAGCCTTTGTTTTTCATAAAAACACCCCCAAACTTAATTCTTTAAGCTCTTCTTTCTTTTTAGTAAAGCTTTCTTTTGACCTAAGCTTACCAAAAATTCCCTTTGCATCAGATTTGATCTTTTAAATAGCAAGGTTCTTTTCACAAACTCAGTTTTGAAGTGTTGAAGTGAAAATAATTTTGGTTTTTCTGAGAAATAAGGCTTCTTTTTCTCTTTTTCATCATTGAAATTCCATCCATAGGGCTTTCACCATATTTTTGAAAAACTGATCTTTTCTACTAAAATATTTAGATACTACTTTGTTAAGTACATCTAATATTTAAACAAACTAAAAACTACTTTAAAACATATATATTTACTAAATAAAACATTTAATTTAAACACACAACATATTAGATAGAAACAAACATAATTAAACATAACATGCAAATCCCCCCCCCCCCAAACTTAAGGGGTTGCAGTGCCCTCACTGCAAATTTGTTCAAAAATAAACAAACCATTTGTTCAAAATAGGGGAGAGGGATTAGTACAACCAGGGAAATAGTCATAAAGAAACAAAACAAGCATATAGCAGTTTGTAGGTGAAAGCTTGTAAATTGATACTCATGGTTTGGCTCCACTCCTGATTTTGGTGCTATGTCTGCTTGGAGGAGTGTGTTTCACCTTCTGCTTCTTCTCCTTGGGCTTGCTTGGTGTTGCTTCTGTAGGTGCAGATGCACCTCCTACTTCTGGTGTAGTTGCAGGAACTTGTTCTCAGAATCGATGCAGTGCATCGATCTTGATCGCATCACTTTTCTTCCTCTTTGGTGTTAATTTTGCTCGCTTCCTGCAGTTGCTTGAAGAACTTTTGAGTATTGTGTAATGCTTCCCTCTTACGCTTTGCCATTTCTTCAGAACCATTTTGATTGTTGCCTCATCATGCACAGTTGTTATCTGTTGTGATGCGTGATAAGTGATGCAGGAGCATCACTCTGCATTGCAACAGATTGAGCAACAGGCTCCTTTGCAGATGATTCTTCTTCTTTGTTTTGTTTGTTGAGTCCTTCTTCTTCTCTTTCCTGCACAAACTCTTTCTCAAGAGCAGAAATAACATTAGTAGTAATGTTGCTTGGGCTAGAAGGTACTGTTTGTTCTGTTGGCATAACAGGGGTTGGTTGTTCTGTGTGAGTTGTTTCTTTTGGTTCATTTCTTGGAGAGGGTGGTGGAGGGGTTGTTTGTGGTGGTGATTGTGATAAGACTGGTGGATCATTGAGGGAGGGTAATGGTGATTTGGGAATGGAGGAGGATTCTTGGTTTGGTGAGATGATGGGTGTTTTGGTTACTGGTGAAGTGATAGGGGTTTGTTGTTGGGTTGATGCAGAAGTTTGTTTGGCATATTTCTGCCTAGCAATCTCTTCTAAGATCACACCTCTAGCCTGTTCCTCTTCTTCCTCATCAATTTCCTCATCACTCTCTTCTTCTTCTTCTTCTTCTCTTCTAACTCCTTATCCATTTCTTTTAATTCCTCACTCTCACTTCAGATTGAGAATCATACAATTCTTCCCACATGAGTTCTACCACAACCTTCTTCTGCACTTTGTATTGTTTCTAGCCACTTTCTTCTTAGTGCTTGGTTCTCCTACCCTCTCCTTTCCTTTTTCTTTCTTCTTCAACTTCTTTCTCTTCTTCTTCTTCACCTTCACTTCTCAAGCACTCCAAGTAGGAAATTCGGGGCATTCACTTGGCCCACAAGATCAAAGATCTTGTCAAAGACCAATTGAAGCCAATCATGTTGATCATTTTGAAATTTCCAAACTGCCCTCTGCTTTTGCATGTAATGCTCTTGCATTGCAGGTGCAGGGCCTCTTACATTTCTCAACTTTTCTTTCACTTCAACACTCAAATTACCAGGGGGAAATTTCCTTTGTTCATTAGCAGCTATAGGGACTCCTTCTTTCATGCATAATTCAGTTATAAGACAAGGGAAAAACAGAAATCCCTTTGATTTTGTTGAGCATGCAAGAATTTCCCTAGCTATCAATCTGCCTATGTCTACATGTCCCTCAGAGAGGATTGTATCTAACAAGATCAATCTCTCTTTGGTCATAGCATATGTGTGTGATGTAGGCAGAATTGAATTAGCTATGAACAAATGCCAATTACCTAATGCATTTACCAAATAGTTACTTCTAAGCTTAATCTCATTAGGTGTGAATTTTTCCCAAACAGACCCTGGTATAGCAATCCTACTCCTTATTTCTTCCATTTCTTTCTTAAAGGCATTTGCCACTCTATTTTCAAATTCATTCCCATTATATTTCAAATATATAATGTTCATTCAATTTCTTTGCATGGAAGTGTACAAGTTTACCTCTCACCATGGAAGTGTAGGAATGTTCTCGCTCCTTCTTGTGGTGTGATGCCAAAGATAGAATTCTCTCACTATGTCTTCAATATAGCCTCCTCTTGGTAGCACGAAGTGGTCCCAATTGAGATTGGCCATTGTTGACATGAATGATGGGCTTGCCTTCTTCAAATCATACCTCTCTCGGGCAATAGATGCATGTTCCACAGATGAACATTGTCATCGATTACGATTGATGATTCTTTGGCTTTCCCTTTCCTTGATGATGATGATCCTGCATGCATGGCTTTCTTCTCTTTTTGTGGAGTTTTGGCCTGGCTGCCTGATGATTTCTGTGCTGATTGCTTCTTCACCATTGTAATGAATTTCTAGGTTTTGATTGCTTGTGTGTTTTTGGAAAAGATTGGATTGAGAATGAGAAGATTGATTTGTGTTTGAGATGAGAGAATTTGTGAGAATTTGCGAATGAAGGGTAATTGATGAATATGATGAAGGCTTTATGTTTTGGGAAGAGGAAGTTAGTGGAGTTATTAGGTAGCCGTTAGCATTGCGTGCTACGCATGCATCTTGCCAAGTGTCTTGCTTTGGCTACCAATGTGTCATTTAATCTTGCTTAACCTCTTTTGATCTTCCTGAAGCCTTATGATTCACACTTAACCAATTTTCTTCAAGTTTATAAATTTACGATCACGGGGCACATTTTCCTTCAATGCAGTGCACTTGATGCATTTGCATTAGTTTCTCGTGATTTTCGCAAAACAACTAAAAACATAAAATTGCACAAAAATAATTAAAAACAATGGGTTGCCTCCCATTAAGCGCTTGTTTTAAGAGTCTTGTCACTGACTACCTCTTTTCACTTAGAGATTTTGCAAATGGGTGGTGGTTTTGTCTCTCACCACATGTTCACCATAGTACATTTTAACTCTCTCGACCATTCACCTTGAAGACAGATTTGAGGTTTTATCAAATAAGTCTCATCGCTCCATGTGGATAAACTTTTATCAACTTAAATGGTCCCGACCACCTTGACTTTAGTTTTCCAGAAATAGCTTCAACCTAGAGTTGTATAGCGAGAACTAGTCCTCCTTCTTTCAATTCTCTTACGAGAATTTTCTTGTCATGCCATTTCTTAGTCTTAGCTTTGTAGATTTCAGCATTCTCATAAGAGGTTTGCCTAATTTCTTCTAACTCATCAAGCTCTAACATTCTCTTTTTACCGCCTTGTTCAAATTGAAATTGAGCTTCTTGATAGCCCAATAGATTTGTTTTCCAATTCTACAAGTAAATGGCATGCTTTTCCATAGACTAATTTGTAAGGGGACATTCCTAAGGGTGTTTTGAATGCTGTTCTATATGCCCATAAAGCATCATCCAAATGTAAAGACCAATCTTTCCTATTTGGACTTACCATTTTTCTAGCATTCTCTTAATTTCCCTATTGGATAATTCTCGCTTGTCCACTAGTTTGAGGATGGTGAAAATTGTAGCTATCTTATGCTTAACTCCATACTTAGCTAGAAGGTTTTCTATGATCTTATTGCAAAAGTGTGAACCTTCATCATTAATGATAGCTCTAGGAGTTCCAAATCTAGTGAATATATTTCTTTGCGAAACTTACTCACCGATTTAGCATCATTATTAGGTAATGCTATCGCCTCTACCCATTTGGACACATAATCAATGACTACTAAGATATATAAATTGCCAAAAGAGGGTGGAAAAGGTCCCATGAAATCCATGCCCCAAACATCAAATAATTCTATTTCTAAAATATTTGTTCTAGGCATTTCATGCTTATCGTAAATATTTCTGCTCTTTGACATTTATCACGCTTTTTGACCAATAAATATGAATCTTTAAATAAAGTAGGCCAAAAATAACGTGATGTAATACCTTAGCTGCTGCCCTAGTGCTTCCAAAGTGTCCTCCATAAGGTGCAGAATGGCAATGCAGAATAATCGCTTGTTGCTCCTCTTCGTGTATGCATTTCTTATTAATTGATCGGGGCACATCTTGTAAAGGAATGGATCATCCCAATAGTATTGTTTAACCATGTGGAAGAACTTTCTCCTTTGTTGATATGTCATACTCATCTTTGGTACTACTTTGCTTGCAAGGAAATTGACAATATCAAAGAAACCATGGTGCGAGATGCATTTGATGCTCTGCATTGCTTATAGCAAATGCAGTTTCATGTTTTGCATTGATTGTGATTGCCAATAGTTTCTCATCCGAAAGCTCTCCTTGATTTCTTCTCTGGTGTACCAAGTGATTCTCCTTCAATCCTTGATAAATGGTCCGCTACTTGATTTTCTACTCCTTTCTTGTCTCTAATTTCTAAATCAAATTCTTGTAGGAGTAAAATCCACCTTATCGACCTTGGCTTTGCATCCTTCTTTGAAATTAGATACTTAATGGCGAGTGATCGGTGTAGACAATAATTTTAGTGCCAACTAAGCATGATCCGAATTTTTCAAATGCAAATACCACGACCAATAATTCCTTTTACGTGGATGTAGTTCACTTGAGCTTCAATTAATGTCTTGCTAGCATAATATATGGAATGAAAGACCTTATCATACCTTTGCCCTAGGATTGCTCCTCTTTGCAAAGTCACTAGCATCACACATTAATTCAAATGGCCTGCTCCAATGCGGGGTTACTATAATTGGTCTTTGTCACCAATGCCTTTTAAGCTTGTCAAAAGCTTCTATACAAAAGTTATCAAAGATAAATTCTACATCATGTTGCAAAAGCATGCATAATGGTTTTGAGATTTTTGAAAAATCTTTGATAAACCTTCTATAGAAACCAAAGCATGGCCTAAGAAGCCCACGATACCTTTAAGCGTATTTGGTGGTGGTAGATTCTCAATGACATCAACTTTAGCTTTGTCTACCTCTAGACCTTTCTTTGAAATCCTATGTCCTAGTACTATGCCTTCTTGCACCATGAAATGGCACTTTTCCCGATTTAAGACTAAATTTGTTTCTTCACATCTCTTGAGAATTTGTTCCAAGTTTGTTAAGCAAACTTGAAATGTCTCTCCAAAGATAGAGAAATCATCCATGAATACTTCCATTGATTGCTCAATGAAATCTGAGAAAATAGACATCATGCATCTTTGGAATGTAGCAGTGCATTACATAAGCCAAATGGCATTCTCCTAAAAGCAAAAGTACCATAAGGGCATGTAAAGGTGGTTTTGTGTTGATCCTCAGGCTCAATGGCTATTTGATTATAGCTTTGAGTAGCCATCTAGGAAACAATAAAATTCTTTCCCCTGCTAATCTATCTAGCATTTGGTCTATGAATGGTAAAGGAAAGTGATCCTTTTTGGTAGCTTTGTTGAGTTTTCGTAATCCATACTGATTCTCCACCTCGTGTGATTCTAGTTGGTATCAACTCATTCTTCTCATTGGCTATCACTTTGTCACACCCCTTTCTTAGGTACACATTGGACAGGCTTACCCAAGCACCGCATGCGATATGGGTATATGATTCCAAAGCATCTAGCCACTTAATTATTTCCTTTTTCACAACCTCTTTCATGATAGGATTTAGTCTTCTTTGACTCTCTATCTTTGTTTTTGGAATTTTCTTCCAAAATGACTCTGTGCATGCATATGAGAAGGACTAATTCCTTTGATATCTGCCATTTGCCAACCTATAGCTTTGGTATGCTTCTTGAGAGTACTAATGAGATCACTCTCTGTTTTGATGTTAAATCGAAGCAATGATAATGTGTAAAGTCTCATTTGTTCCTAAGAATGCATACTTAAGGTGTTCAGCGATATCTTCAATTCTAACTTAGGAGGTTGTTCTATTGAGGGTAAGTTCTTCTTGAGAGTTGGATCTTCAAGATTGAGTGGTTCATAAGTCCTAGCCCATACTTCCTTACAAGAGTTTTCTATTGGCGATTCTCTTTTTGTAGTATTTCAAGATCATCAAAGCAATGCAATTTGCATCTAATGCATCTGCATTGGCTAAGTGATCATCTTGCTTGTAAAATTGTTTTTCTACCAATTGATCTAGAGAGAATAAGGATGAACACTCTTCCGTTTCCTCTGAAGGATACTTCATAGCATTCATTACATTGAATTTGATCTCTTGATCATTCACTCTCATAGTGAGTTCACCTTTTCGCACATCAATTATGGTTTTACCGGTTGCTAGAAATGGTCTACCTAGGATAATAGGTACTTCCTTATCTGCATCAAAGTCAAGGATAACAAAATCTACAGGAATACAAATTTGTCTACCTTAACTAGGATGTCTTCTATGATACCTTCAGGATAGGCTATTGATCGCTACCTAATTGAAGTGTCACGGTTGGTTGGTTTTGCATTTCCAATTTCTAAGCTGGTCAAAAATAGATTTAGGCATCAAGTTGATGCTTGCACCTAAATCACATAAAGCTTTACCAAGATAGGATTTTCCTATAGAAAATGGAATTGTAAAACTACACGGATCCTTCAATTTCCTAGGGATCTTATTTTGCATAAGCAAACTACAATCTTGATCATGGCAACTGTTTCAAACTCACTAATCTTCTTCTCTTAGTAAGCACATCCTTCATAAATTTTGCATAATTTGGCATTTGTTGGAGGCTTCTACTAAGGGAACATTGATGTGTAATTGTTTTAGTACCTCTAAGAATTTACCAAACCGCTTCTCCTCATGTGCTTTTTTAGGTCTTTGAGGTAAGGAGGAGGAGGGTATTCAGTACTAACTTAGGTAGTGGACTTTGAACTTCTTGTGATGCAGAGCACTAGATGCTTCGCATTGGTTTCTTTTGATTTTTGGTTTTTTCTCCCTTATCTACACTTTCCTTCTCGATTAACTCTACCAAATCCTTACCACTTCTTAATGAAATAGCCTTAACCTGCTCTTTTCCTTTGGTTTGAGAAGGTGAAGCTTCTGTATTTGAAGGTAAGGCACCTTGTGGCCTTTGATACAGAGAGTGTGGCTAATTGACCAACTTGATTCTCTAAGTTCTTGATGGAAGCATCTTGGGTTTGTCTAGCGAGTTCTAGATTCACCTATGAATGCTTTAAGCATGTTTTCTAGAGAATTCTCGGTGGTAGGTTGAGAGTTTCTTTGGTTATTTTGAGTGGGAATCTGGTGGGTTGGTTTGTGTAGTTGGAGCGAGTTCTAGTTGCAGCAGTGCACTATTATTGTTCCATCTAAAATTTGGGTGATCTTTCCAACCAGGATTATAAGTGTTGGAATAAGGGTTGTTATTCCTATTATAACCTACATAATTTCTGAGAGATAGGGTTGCTAGAACACTCCTCATACAAGTGACCTCCTCCACGGTACACACACAACTAGGTGTGCTGGAGGTACTTGTTCTCACCGCATGAAGCTTGATCTTTGTCTGGTGATCTTGTTTGCATTAGATTGATAGCATTGCTGAAGTGAAGTTTTTCATCAAATTAGCTAGAGTGGCTACTTGAGCGGAGATAGAGGCGGATATATCATTAATTTCATGCACCCCGATGGTTTCTTTTGGGCACTTACCCTCTCAAGAGGCCAACTAGAGCTATTAGTTGCTATTCTATCAATTAATTCACATGCTTCATTGTATGATGATTTAATAACACTCCACCGGATGATGCATCAAGCATTATTACGGTTTGAGGTTCTAAACCATTATAAAATGTTTCCATTTGAATAATAATGAGTAAACCATGATGAGGACATTTTCTTAAAAGTTCCTTCCATCTTTCCCATGCTTCAAATAAAGATTCAAACTCTTTTTGTCTAAAAGATGTAATATCATTTCTTAACTGGCATTTTTGATAGGTGGGAAATATTTTCCTAAAAATTTTTCAGCCATTTCATTCCATGAATGAATAGAGTTAGGCTCTAAAGAATTTAGCCAAGCCTTAGCTCTATCTTTCAAAGAATATGGAAATAACCTTAATCTAAATGCATTTTCACTGACACCAGGTAAAATAAAATTACTACATACTTCTAGAAATTGCCTTAAATGCAAATGAGGATCTTCATGAGGAGATCCTCCAAATTGACCAATAGTTTGAAGCATTTGAAACATCATAGGTTTAAATTCAAAATGCATGGCATCAATATGAGGTCTGTTTATACTAGTTTGCATGTTTTGATGATCAAAGCCCGAGCATAATCCTCATAGGTCTATCTCTATCATTAATCATACCTATGTGATCCATGTGGATGAGATTTTCTCTATGAACTTCTTCTTCAAGAGCATGTTTGTGATCCAGGGCCTCCTCTCTTTGAGTGTGGCCTTGAGCTTTGTTCTTCTTTGAAAGACATGTTCTTTGGCTTGTTGATTCTGTTTTTGGAGTCTTAGCAATCTCCCGAATTTTCTTTCTATTTCTAAATCTAAACTATATTCGGAGTTCTGCATTTGCAGTTGCAGTACATATACTAAGTATCATGTCGTTGTTGTTGTGAAACTCTAAAAACCAGAATTTATATACAACACTAAATTACTCAATATCGAATTTTAAAAAGAATTTACTTCAATCCCGAACATGGCGCCAAAAACTTGGTGTTTGGAATATGCCGCATACACTTGAGTGCAAGTATACACTTTGTCCAAAAACAAGTAGTAAAAAGATCGAACCACAGAGATTGAAAAACTCACTTTTAAATGATATAAAGTAATAAAGTGTAAAGTCACAAAGTAACAAAATAATTTTGGATTTTGTTTGATGATCACAACTAAGTTAGAAAACTAAGAAAGAATGTTGATAGTGTAAAAGAGAAAAGCTAGTTGGAATGTCTTCATCAAGTAATTTACTTAAAAGTGTATGATGCGAGTATGTGATGCATTTGCTTTGAATGTTGTTGCATTAGCTATGTGTCTTTCGGTCACTTTCTTCAGAGTTTCATTACCAGCTCTTATGATCCTTGTTCTATGTAGTAAAGAAAGGGGTGTTAGTGCCAATCTTGCCTCCTAACAAGTATCACTTTGCTTAAGTGAATTCACTCTTGTATTTTAAGTACCCACAATTATCCTATGGACTATACTATCCTATGTCTAGGACTTAGCATGGTTTTCACAAAGTTTTCTTTATGTAAAACACTCACCCATATTAGTTCTTGAGTTCTTAATTGTAAGCCATGTCTGGTCATTTACAAATCTACTTATTCTAAGTGATCAAGTTTAAAATAAGTTTTGAAAATATTATCAAGCAAGAACTAAAGTACAAACATACATACATGCAACATACTTACTTAAAAGCTCATTAAATGATTAGAACATTCCAACTAAGAAAGGTTTAGCTAACAAGAGACATTGCAAGATATATATAAACTGAATAGACCATGTTTATATATATAGAAATCACAAAAGAGAAACAACAAGAGTAAAGTTACAAATGTTGAAAACCTTTGTATGAAGTCTTCTAGCAATGCACTAGCATTACTCCTTAGCACTATACAAACACTATGAAAATGAGTAAAGGAGGATTTGTCAATTCCTTCCTCTTCCTCTAAAAATATAAAAACTAACTATGTATATTGAAATTTTGATCTAACTTATGGATTGTGATATATTTCCAAATGAAGATGTGAGGTCCTTTTATAGCTTTCAAGTGAGGTGCTTCCTTTCTTCATGTTGAAGTCATCTTGAGTGGATCATAGCTGTAGTTGCTTTCAGAGGTTTATCCATGTTGAAATCTTTGACTTGATCTTGTAGGGCGGTTCCATGGTGATAGAACAAGTGTCCCTATATTGGTGACTCTTCAAAGCTATGCCTATAGCTATGTGTGAATGGTAGCGCCTACTATACATTGTTGGATGGCATCGGGGAAGCAAGTAGGAGGTCATCACATTGCATGTGGATGCATATGAAACAGTGCTTATTCACCAAGTTGCGAGAACTGATGCAGGATCGGTCGCGGGAGCATTGATGCTGATAAAGATTGAGGCGTGACCGAACAAAAACATCAAACATACCACAATATATCCAAAATGGCCTATAACTAACTATAACCATTCAAATCACTCAAGATATCATATATCACACTAAATACTATATAAACTCTTTATTATTACTTGAAAGAGAGCAAATACTAAGTTTAAACATATGAAATACTCTATATAAAATAGAGTTATCACTTGGTAGGTGGGCAAATGACATCAGCAACATGTGACCCCTTTTTCTATAATTACAAGACTTATCTCTCTCTCTAAGGGGATATGCACACACACCTGCATCATACCAGTCCATACATTCATCATCTACCTTCCTCCATTGTTCAGAAAGAGTTCTCAAAACGAAGTTCTGGACACAGACTTCGGTTTTTGAACTCTACTCAACTCCATTTCCAGTCATAACCACTACTGTGAAGCTCAGACGTTGTAACGTCTCTACAGACTGCATGCAGGAAAGTTACTTAGGTGTATCTTTTGCGCTCAGTTTCTTTTCTTCCATGTATGGTATTTGGATTCTAACTCCTTATCATTTCAGAAAGATGCTCGCGCATGAGCTAAACATCTTGTAGTTGGGTTGTTGTTTTGCATGTAATGAATTTCTAGTTAAATGTTATGAAGTATTGACACTTATATGTTTTAAATCTTTGCATGATAATATTTCCAAACTTGTTTTGAGACTGATCACTTAAAATAGGTAGATTCATAGGTACAGACATGGTCTATGAAAAGAACTCAAAGATTTATATGAACGAAAAGGTGCACTAAAGACATTTAGGCATTTTTATCTAAGTCTAGACATAGAATGGATAATAGTTCATAGGACATTCTTTGTGGGTACTTAAAATACGAGTGGGCCTACTTAGAACCTAGACATAGGACATTCTAGTACTTGAAACTCTGACGTTTTGTGCTGAAAAGCACAGCTTTCTTGCAACAGCGTTCAGACGTCGTAACGTCTATACAGAATAACATTTGTACGTAATAACGTGTAAACGTTATAACGTCTGACTAGAGAGGATTTACTTGCATGCAACAATCCAACTCATTCTCATCCATAATCACAACCAACACTTATTTACTTGCTTTATTTACGTTTCTAATATTAACACCAACTTTTAGTGCCGATTTATCACTTGATTCTCTTGTGTTTTGAGACTTGAACTTTGAAAGTAAACCAATCCTCGTGGGAACGATCTCTTACTTATATCCACTTTATTACTTGTACGACGTGTATACTTGCACTAGATTTGTGAATACCACACGAACGCAAACAGAGACGTCCCTGATTCTTCCATCCCGATAGTCTTCCAATTCTTCACGGGAATCCCAGGATCTGCTTCTCGACCGACGTGAACCGGACGACTCATTAGAGGAGTATCTAGTAGGCGAGCGACCAGTGTCAGGACGGTAGCTGGAATCCTCGTATTCTTCATAAGAGAGTGAACGGCGATTGCGCGTGTTCCTGCTTGGGGGCGACCTATGTGCCCTGATTCTTCGTGCAGGAGACCAGTGGGTGGTGCTCTCCCGGCGAGAGAGGCTCCTTCGAGGAGGTGATCGGTGCCCACGCTGCCGGTCGGGCGAGGAGCGAGGTTCTCCGTCTTCCGCGACGTGGGCGGTCGGAATCGACCTCTTTCGTAGCGCGAGAGATCACTCATCTCTATCTCGCAATGACTTGGTTCTTGCTTTGAAGAATCTCTGAGAACGGCCCGAGTGACATGCTCGGGCAACGCGACTCTTCAATGCCGCCTCAATCGGCTCGGGCGGTAGTTGTGGTGGAGCGTCACGGTTGCACACCGCTCCAAGATCGGTCCGCGCCCGCACCGGGGGTTCGCGCACGATTTCCCGAGATTCGTGAATGGTGACGGCTACGCCCTCCGGGGTCTGCTGTTGAGGATGTTGCCCGGAGGGGTTGAGTCGAGACGAGGCCCGCGTCTGGGGCCGGTCGCGTGGAGCCATGAATGGAGTAGGATAGCGCTCGGGCCTCCCACTGTGGTCGCCAATTGATCGTACCTTGACCAATGAAGTGTTGAAGTCGTTGTCCTGTGACTAGGCCGGTCGTTGAATAGGAGAAAGGACTGGTCTTAGCTTCACGCTTAGCGCCTCGGGTGTTACCTGCAAAGACACTCCGACGATCAAGTAAGGGGTCGCTCGTGCAGATAACACAAGGTAAGAGAACGTACCTGATGCCATGTGCGAATGGCGATATATATCTTTGTAGTGTCCGGCCGTCCGCGAGAATTTCGGCCGATTGCGAGGATTGCGCTCCAAGCAGCTTGCTTGGGCCGGTTACGATGGGTGGGCCGACGGCCCAATTGCTATTGGAAGCTCTTGTATTTGCTGATACACCCGAAACAGTTTTCCAGTTAGGTTATTTGGGTCTCTTTTTGTTATCACACATTCCTTTGTATATCGACATACATTAATTTAAAGGGCTAAATATTATTTTGGTCACTAAAAAATTTGAGAATTTTCAAAGTTCCTAAAACTTAGTTTATATGAATTGAATTATTAACTGATTGTAAAAGAAAACCGACTTTAAATTAAAGTTAAATATGTTTTTTATCCTTAAAAAATTTGAAAAATTCCTTTTATCCTTAAAAAATATCCGTCAATGTTTTTAGTCCCCATATTTTTATCCGTCAATGTTTTTAAATCTTCGTGACTTTTAATAACATTTTTGGGTCTTTTATAGGGATTCTAAGTTCTATTAAAAGGGACGAGAAACTACAAGCATTGACGAAAAAAATTAAATGTAGGATTTATAGTAGATGAAATTTTTTATATGGACCAAAAACATATTTATCCCTAATTTAATGGTTTTTAAGTTTCGTTTTACTCTTAGTTAATGATTTAATGATTCATATACACTGTAAGTGTAAATATTTTTTACACCATTACTTAATCGTAACCATCTGATCATTAAAATTTATTGACTTTATAACTTTTTCTAAATCACACATATATGATTGATTGTGATTTGTTGATAATGTATATTTAAAAAACTTAATTTGATGTTATAAGTTTTTACAGCCAAAATTATTTAGAAAATAGTTTTATATAAATGAAATTTTAAATATGAATAAGATAATTAAAAATACTTATAAAGTTATTTAATATTAGATGATCTTATAAGTCAGAATTATTTTATATCTTGGTCAAACTATATTAATATGTAATTTATTTAATTAGTTTATATACATATATAACAAAAGACTCAATCTTGTAAATGTAATGTGTAAATAAAACAAACAAAGTAAAAAATTTATTATTTTGGTTTATTTCATTGTGTTATCTAAAAGTTTTTTATGACATGCAAACTGTAATTTTCATTTATCGTCTTGCATTTTACAAAAACTCTGAACTTATTTATATGAGTTTAATTTATATGTATGAGTCTTTTACACTATCTACCAATTAAAGGTTGACACATTACCAAAAACAAATTGGTCAATTGGTAACCACCAATTAGTCAATTTGTTAACCAACCACTCCTTGAATTATGATTGGTGGTGGTTGTAAAACCTGATACACAATATGTGTATATAAATTAAACTCTATTTATATTTTGATTACATATATGAGTTTAATTGCCATGCATTGATGGTGTAAATTCTTTTTACACTGTCAATCAATGATAAATAATAGTTGGTGACTTTTCAAAAGTATGGGGTAAAAGTCAAACCATTTTACGATTAATTTGTCAATTTTTGCTTAATTGAAATTGTAAAATATTTATACTCCTTCGGTGTATACTAATTAAATCCTAGTTATATTTGAATTATTTAAATATATATTTGGATTATTTTTCTTTGAAACGAATTAAACTTATATTTGGATTACTTAAATTTTAAACTTTTCCCCAAAAAAGAAAATCCTACCCCTCCACAGTGTGGAAACCCAGATAAACTTTGTGGAAAGGATTGAGATAAATGGAGAGATGTTTGTCATGAAAGTTGTGGAAGACTGGTTTGCTCCACAATGGTTTTCATGGAATAGAGCAAAAGAAGGTTCTGAAACATCTAATAGTGATGCCGATGATGAATCAGAGGATGAGGAGGAGTTTGTTGAAGGTGATGAAGTTGGAGAGGCGTTGCTCAGTGGGAAGGATGACTGTATGGATGATGACGCCGGAGAAGATGATGAAGTCTTGAATTTTCCGGCGAAGGAAGCACAGACAGGTGTCGTTGAAGAGGAAATGATGATGGAACGTCTTGGACTCCAAAAAGCGGCGCCTCGTTTCGTGGAAGACGAGGAAACGTCGAGTCCCAATGGAAACATTATCATGAGAAGCGTGGGGAATTGTAGGAGTGGCATTGGGAGTACAAAAATTACTCTAACCACCACAGTAAATGGTAAAAGGGAGAAAGTTACTTTTGAGGGGATAAAATCGATTGAAGTCAATGTTATGAATGGTGAAGTTTCTTATAATCCAACTCCTTGTGTCTCACCTATTAGCCCAACTGCTGAGCCCAACTCTTCTCAACCCAATACCCAGGAGACTATAGAGCCGCCTAGCCCAATGTCTTACCATCCCCTCAATCTCGACCCTTCCCCCTCTCCACACCTTCTCTCTCATTTTTACTCCGAACCAAACACTCTCTCTCTCTCATTTTTACTCTCTTTAATTTCTTCTCTCCCCTCTTCGCTCTTCTCTCTTCTTCTCTTCCACTTTCCCACCAAACCACCACCACCACCACCACCAAGTACCCTCTCACTCTCCTACAACCACCACCACACTACCACCAACACATAGCTCTCTCTTTCTTCCACACCACCACCACCACCACATACATCTCACTCTCTTTCTCCCTTACTCTTCTCCTTCTCTCTCTACGACCACCACCACACTACCACCACCACCACCATTTACCACCACACCACCACCACCATATAGATCTCTCTCACTCTCTTTCTCCCTTACTCTTCTCCTTATCCTTCTCTCTACCACACTACCACTACACCACCACCACCACACCACCACTCTCACTCCTCTCTCTCTCTCTGGAAATTTTGATGATGAGGATAATAATAATAATAATTTAACAATAATAATAATAATAACCCTTTCCAGATTGAGAAGTGTGTCCGGTCAGATTTGGGAAGTGTGTTGTCAGACTTAGCGAGGGAATTAACCACAAAATAGTCCCTCGCTAATTAGCGACTGACACAATTTCCCTCGCTAAAGGGAATTAGCGAGGGGGATATTAGCGACCAAACTGGTCCCTCACTAATTCCCTCGCTAATGGCAATTAGCGACGGAATTGGGCCTTTAAGCCACTGATATTTCCCTCGCTAAACCCAATGTTTTTTGTAGTGTTACCCCTTCTTCTTCTTCTAGCCCAATCTTAGCCTCGCTTCCTGCACCCCCGTTGTTGATTTTGTCCAGCCCCCCCTTGACAAACCCGGATGTCCCTCTTGCAGTGACCCAGCCCATCCCAGCCTTTTTCTTGCCGCCCCCTGCACCCCCCTCTTCTTCTTCTAGCCTGCCCCCTCGACCCCCTCGCGCAAGACCATTTCGCTCCTCTGCACCTTCAGATAACGTCTCCTTCCCCTCAAAAATTAACTTGGTGGTTGATCTTCCACCTCTACCATTTCTTTCCCCTATTGACTTTGAATCACAACCTGTTTTGTTGTCACAAAATGGCGGCGATGGGGACACTCAGGTGGAATCATCTTTTGGCGAAGGGGAAGTTTTGTCCCAATTAAATGTAGAAAATGCAAGGAGTGTGTGGGCCGATGTAAGTCTAAACAAGGCGGAAAAAATTTGGAAGATGGCTAAGGATATAGGTGTTACAGGGGTTGGGGATGATGTATCCTATGTGGAGAAAATTATTGAGTTGGAAGGAAGGGATAAGGAATTGTTTAGAGAGAATGAGACCTCCAACGGTGCTCAATGAAGCTTCTTACCTTAAACTTGAGGGGGCTTGGCAGTATTGCCAAGCAAAAGCGCGTTAAGCGCCTTATTCAAAAAGAAGGAGTTGATGTGTGCTTCCTACAAGAAACAAAAAGATCGGAGGTAGGTTGTAGGTGGTTGAAAGAAATTGGGGGGGGGGGGGAGATGATTATGGTTGGCTTGTTCAGTCTTCAAATGGTCTCTCCGGTGGACTTTTGACAATCTGGCGTAAATGTATCATTGATTTTCTTTTTTCTTTCTCTAACCCTAATTACATTGGTGTGGCAGCGCAGGTGCCAGGTGGACTCCAAAACAGTATATTTGGTAAATGTGTACTCGGGGTGTGCCATTAGAAGAAAGAGGGAACTGTGGTCAAACTTGATGGGAGAAAAAAGTAGGTTGAGCCCAGGACTGTGGGTGGTGGGTGGAGATTTCAATACGGTGACAAGCAGAGGGGATATGAGAAGAAGGGGTGTGAGATTCAATAATGTAGAGGCGGAGGATTTTAGGTTCTTTATGACGGAAATGGGGATAGTAGAGCCTCCTAGACTGGGGAAAAAAATTCACCTAGTATCAACCGAATGGAGTAGCAGTTAGTAGGATCGACAAATTCTATTGGCCCAAGAACTGATAGATGATTGGAAGATAAAAGCACAATGGATTGGAGAGAGGGAGATATCGGATCATTGCCCGGTTTGGTTGGTGTCCTCGAACAAAAATTGGGGACCAAAGCCTTTTAGGTTTATCAATGGGTGGCTGGAGCATGAGGGAGGGAGATAATTCATGGAAGAAAAATGGAAGGAATGTAAGGTGGAGGGGTGGATGGCGCATGTGGTCAAAGAAAAGCTCAAGTATGTGAAAGAACGCTTAAAGAAGTGGAACAAGGAGGTATATGGTATGGTAGACTTAAATATAGATAATATAGTGAAAGAGTTAAACGTAATGGAGGAGGAAGTAAATGAGGGGACCGTGTGGGATGAAACAAGATGGAGAGGTTTAAACAAGGAATTTTGGGGTGAGCTACATAAGAAGGCACTAGTGCAAAAATGACTTTAGACAGCACCATTTAGTATCGGTTGTTTAAACAACCGATACTAAATGTAGACGCGGTGGCAATTTTGAAATTAAATTGAAGTTTTCAATTTTCACGCTTACATTTAGTATCGGTTGTTTAAACAACCGATACTAAATGTGTGTCTCTAACACATTTAGTATCGGGTTTTTAGTCAACCGATACTAAAGGTCATCTAATTTAACACATTTAGTATCGGGATTTTAGTTAACCGATACTAAAGGTAATCTAATTTTTCTTTCTCACGCACTCTCCTCACTCACATTACAGAACGCTCTCTCGCGTTCTCAACTCTCTCGCTTCCTCTTCCTCGCAAATCTCCTTCTTCCTCGCAAATCTACCTCTTCCTCGCAAACCTTCCATCTTTGCACTTGCAGTCAGTGTCACTTGGTCGTGCTTCACCTCCGTCGTCGCATCGCATGTGACTGTTCTCCGCCATCCATGCTCCATCTCGAATCGTTATTTTCTCCTCCTCTAGTTTTGTCTTCTCCGGTCGTTGCGTGTATACTCTTCTGGTGGTGGTGAGTGATCGAGTGAGAGAACCAGAACCCTAATAGGTAGGTAGAAGAAAATCGATTTGAGAAATTTGGGAAAACAAATCTGTGATGTTTGGGAATCCCAAGTGGTAAATCTGTGGTGCAGTGTGTGTTTCCTCCTCCTCACGCGAGCGACGACGGTGAGCACTCCTCTTCTTCCCCTACACTACACAATTTCTGTTTGGGTGAGTAATTGATTTCTCACATGAACTTGAAACCCTAACTCGAATTATTGTTGAGCTTCTGGTGATTTTGTGTTTTCGCTAAACATGTAATTGATTTCTCACATGAACTTGAAACCCTAACTCGAATTATTGTTGCGTGAGCCAAGGAAGGAATCTGTTTCCTTTATTTTGGTGTTTTTTTATTGTTTTTTCAAACATTGAGACAACCGTTTTCTCCGCAGGGGTTAGTATGAGTAGTTTTATTGCTTTCCATATTATTATCTTGCTTGTTAGTTATTTCCAGTAGATGAATGATGTTTGACCAGGTCCATGCTTCATAATGTTGCTTTTGTATATATATTAGTCAAGTTCTCTGCTAAGGATTGTAGTTGCTTTGTTATTGAAAAAGTTCTTCGATAAAGATTGTGATTAGGTCAGTGCTTCATTGAAAACCAAAAAGTAATTGAATATGCTAAAATTAGTTTGTTAAACTCAAGTTACTATTCTCTGTTTTCTTTATGGAAAATATGCGTGAGATGAGCTTCCACTAAGGGATACCATGTCAACGGACACTATTATTATATATACCGATCACTTCTAGCATATCCTTTCTTTATGGTAAATGTTTTGTTGTCTTTTTCAGAAGTTATATTGTATCTTTGAGTTTTTGGTTGGTTGTGTTTTAATTTTGAAGTAATGTAGTTTATTATTGGTTTAGAATGTAACTCTTGTTAGAGTCCCGAGATAAAATTAGAATTGTTTAAGTAGGTGTTTTGGCTTTTTAATTGGTTTTGTTATAGTGTATCTTTCAAAGATTTGATTAGATGTGTTTGTTGATATTGTGTTAATGCTAGCGTCAATCTTGTGTACTTTTGGTGTCCTCAACTTGGTTCCTTTTTAATTGAATTGCTTTTGTTTATGTTTGGTGAAGGTGGAAAATAGGTCGTGGAAAGTGGATGTAAGCTTCATTCTTTTACACTCGCTTTTTTTTACTGTCTTTGTTTTGAATGAACTTGTTCTTGATCAAAATACTCTTGGTATTGTCCGGGAGTCTTTGTGGTGTTACCTGGCACTCTTAGGAATTAGTGTGCATTAGGGCGAGTGGTCAATACATGGATGAATATTGACCACTAGTTTCTGAAGGTACCAAAGACATTCACGTAAAACCCGCGACATTATTGCTCTTCTCGATGAAGCTTGGTATGTATACTTGTAATCTTGTATCTTTAAATTAGTAATTTGGTATCGTATTTTGGTTCTTAATATCTCTCTACCTCGGCTTAATTCATTCATTCATTCATTCATTCATTCATTCATTCATTCATTCATTTATTCTCGCTTTAGTTTTTAACTGCTTTTTTGTCAATCTTAGATAGTTTGTATGTGTACGTGTTTTGCGCAAAGTATGTTTCCTAGATCAACACATGAAACGTTTGCACAAAAGTCAGACGACATTCAAAAATCATAAAAGGTTCAACAAGCCCAAATTGTCACGTAGTGACTTCACAATTGCCATTATCTTGCCGTGATGTAAGTTGGGAATAGTTGGTGCATACTTCGGATAGATAATTATAATAAGTAGGGTAGTTACTTGATGGAATATAGGAGCGAGAATGCTAGATGTGATTTATTTCTAATTTGGAAAACTCATGTCTAATCAATGTAAACTTTAGGTCACGTATCAAACCGATTTATTCTGGACAAGAACAAAGATTATGTTGTTGCAGAACACCGTGCACTTCGTATGCTTCCACATGTCCCTTTGTATCGGGTTTATTTCCCCCTCACCGGAGGAGTCATCCAATAAGTCAAAATTCTCTTCTATAGGTTCGGTTTAAGGTTGTTTTTTTCTTTGGTCAATGAACCATGAATTGATTTCGATCTTTCGCAGTTTTGATATCGCTCGTTCATATGTCTTTCAAAGAACAAGCTGCGAAATACTACTTGAAACTCTTAGTTCAACCGAGCCACACTACATTCGGTGTGTTAAACCCAATAATCTTCTTAAGCCGTGAATTTTTGAGAACAAAAATGTTTTGCAAAGAATCGCGTTGTGGGGTAAGTGTGCTTGCTCTTTTGTCGCTTCTTGGCCAAACAGTTAATACTATAAGCGAGTTTGAATTGTGGCTTGTGAGTTTGTTCTTATTGCACGATTGTCTCGATTGCAGGAGTCATGGAGGCAATTAGGATAAGTATCTTTGGATATCCCACCGTAAAAACGTTTGATGAATTCGTGGATCGATTTGGGTTTCTTGCACTGAAGCTTTGGATGGAAGGTATCTAAGCGGTTAATCTTCCTTCTCAAGTCTGTTAGCTTTGTTATTCTAAAAATCCCGATTTACTTTGTGTAATTATTTTAGTTTCGATGAGGTCGGTGCTTGCAGAGGATTACGGAGAAGATTGGACTTAAAGGATATCGGGTAACAATTATTATGTGGTCGACCTTTAATTCATTGAAAGACTTATTATTGTTAATGAATTTTATCAACATAGTCTAGGATATGCTTGTTTTTAAAATGGGGCTAACACTTTGCAATCGTTAACTAAGAATCACTTGGATAAGAAAATTGCTATGTATTATTCAAATCTTCTTTGACATGAGTTTTACAAAACTCTCCAAACTACATTCTTTTAAGTTCGAATAATGTTTTACTTCTTGGGAACAAATAGCGAGATAACTCATTTTGGTTTATTTGGTTAATGTTTTGGAGATTCTCGCTTTATTGTTTCATTTCCTTTGTTCTTCCATGTTACACGACCATTCCATGGGTCAGTAGAACTTGCTTGATATAAATAGGTTTAGGAATGAGAACTGTTTTATGCCTGTGTAATAAACTCAATTTGCTATTTGTGCTGTCGCTGTAATCAGAGATATATGTTGTCTTCTCAATTATTTTAATGGTTCTCTTTATTCTTTGCAGATTGGTAAAACAAAAGTGTTTCTTAGATTTGGTCAAATGGCGTAACTAGATACTTATAGAAGTGAGATCTTAGGAAAGTCACCAAAGATTATTCGGAGGAAAGTTCGTTCCTTTTTGGCCCGTCGAAGTTTTGTCTCGATTCGCCTATCTCTGTGGTCTGAGATACAAGTCGTGTGTGTGAGGTATCCGCTAAGTTTCTTGAAATATTATCTCACTAGTTGTATTTAGGTAAAAACTTGAACTTAGGATTTTTATATGTCGATCACGGGACAACTTGCTCGGCAAATTTATGAGGATTACGGCGGGAGGCTTCTAGTCCGGTGATTCAAAGGAATGTCCGCATGCATACTTGCTAGGAAGGCATACAAAGAATTGTGCGCACTCGGTCATTTCATTTGTAACAATTAGTTCGATTAGCATTTGTTATACTTTTTGTTAGAAACAAACAACTATTTGACACATATTGTATAAAATTTCCATTATGCAAATAAATCATTTAGGGTGTTTCCAATACCTTGATACTTTACAAGAATCATGTTTAAGTTGCTTTAAGAATAACTAGAGTTGCTAAAAGTCACCTAAAAAACACCAAAAATGACATTTAGTATCGGTTATTTAAATTAACCGATACTAAATGTCACTTTTAGTATCGGTTATTTAAATGACCGATACTAAATGTCATTTTTTAGACAACAAAACACAATGTTGAAAAGACTATTAGTATCGGTTATTTAAATCACCGATACTAAAAGTGACATTTAGTATCGGTTATTTAAATAACCGATACTAAATGTCATTTTTTAGACAGCAAACACAATGTTGAAAAGACTATTAGTATCGGTTATTTAAATCACCGATACTAAATGTCACTTTTAGTATCGGTTATTTAAATAACCGATACTAAATGTCATTTTTAGACAAACAAACACAATGTTGAAAAAGACTATTAGTATCGGTTATTTAAATAACCGATACTAAAAAGTGACATTTAGTATCGGTTATTTAAATAACCGATACTAATAGTACGTTTTCAAGGCATAAAAAACACCAAAAAAACGTCATTTAGTATCGGTTTTTTGAAAATCTGATACTAAAAGTCACATTTAGTATCGGTCGAATTAGTATCGACAGATAACCGATACTAAAAGTGCAAAATAACCGATACTAAAAGTCTTTTCTGCACTAGTGAGGAGAGCTTGTTGGCACAAAAGTCAAGAGAAAGGTGGATACAACAAGGAGATGGGAACACAAGGTTTTTCCACAACTCGGTAAAGTTAAGACAAAGGAGGAATCAAATCGAGATGATCAAGGTAGAAGATAGATGGTTGAGTGGGGTGGATGAAATTAAAGATGAAGTGAGGAGACACTTTTGTGCACAATTCAAGGAAGAGAATTTTACAAGACCAACACTAGATGGGGTACACTTCAAACAAATAACGGCGGAGGAGGCGGTGTTGATGACAGAAGACTTTTCTATGGAGGAAGTGAAAGAAGCGGTGTGGAGTTGTGAAGGAGATAAGAGCCCAAGACCGGATGGGTTTAATTTTAAATTCATCAAATCTTGTTGGGAGACAATAAAAGAGGAAATTTTTGGAGTCTTGACGCAATTTCACTCTAATGGAAAGCTTCCGAGAGCATTTACTTCTTCCTTTGTAGCTTTGATTGGAAAGAAGAAGAATCCGCAAGGTCTTGGGGATTTTAGGCCAATATCTTTAATCGGGTGCATCTATAAAATCATTGCAAAAGTGTTGGCTTCAAGACTCAAAAGGGTGTTAGATGGGGTGATAGATAAAGCACAATCCGCGGTAGACAAATTCTTGATGGAGTGATGGTAGCAAATGAGATTATAAACTTGGTGAAGAAGAAGAAGAAGAAGTGGCCTATGTAAGGTAGATTTTGAAAAGGCATATGACTCGGTGAATTGGAGCTTTCTTGACTACATGATGACAATAAATGGAGACTATGGATGAAATCGTGTATATTTAGTGGATCAGTGTCGGTGTTGGTCAATGGAAGCCCGACTTTGGAGTTTTCTATGGAGAGGGGATTGAGACAAGGGGATCCACTTGCCCCCTTCTTGTTCTTAATCGTAGCCGAAGGACTCACCGGCCTAGTTAACAATTGTGTGGAGAATGGTTTTTAGGAGTTAGTATGCCCGGTGGTAAGGTACCCGATTCTTCAATATGCGGATGATACCCTTATAATGTGCAAAACATCAAGAGACAATCTTTGGTGCTTAAAGGCGGTCTTGAGAATTTTTGAGATGGTATCGGGTCTAAAGTGCTTATATAAAGGCGGTCTTGAGAATTTTTGAGATGGAATCGGGTCTAAAGGTCAATTTCTCTAAGAGTTGTTTAATTGGGGTGAATGTGGACATTATGAAGATGGAGAGAGCTACTAAGTTCTTGTGTTGTAAGAAGGGGGATTTACCTATAAAATTCCTTGGAATTCCAATAGGTGCAAATCCAAGATTGTGCACAACGTGGAAACCGGTGGTCAAACAATTAAGGGATAGGTTGTCTATTTGGAGAAGTAGACAATTATCAATGGCCGGAAGGATAACTTTGATTAACCCGGTTTTGGCTAGCCTTCCGTTGTATTACTTCTCCTCTCCAAAAAAGGTTGTAAAGGAGATGGTTAGAACTCAAAGGAATTTCTTATGGGGTAGATTGAGAGATGATAGGAAGATGGCTTGGGTAAGTTGGAAGAAAATTTGTGCTCCAAAAAATCAAGGAGGTTTGGGAATTAAAAACATGGAGTGGTTCAATATGTCATTACTTGGAAAGTGGCGGTGGAGGATACTAACCGAAAAGGAAGGAAAATGGAATCAATTATTGGAGTGTTTGTATGGGGTTGGAGGGTTATTGAAAGAAAAACAGAGTTCGGTTTGGTGGAAAGATATCAAAGAGATAGATGGTGTCCGTTCGGTGAGACTTTTGTGGTTATCTAACTCATTGAAACTAAAGCTAGGAGACGGGAGAAGAGTGAAATTTTGGCAAGATTCATGGTGTGGAACTGAAGCACTGATGGAGGTGTTCCCAAACGCGTACTCGGCTGCAGAAACAAAGACAGTTTCGGTGGTTGGAGCTGGGAATTGGGATCGGGACCGATGGAGTTGGCAGCTGCAGTGGCGTGGCGAATTGAGTGAGGTAGCAGTGCATGAAGTTCAGCAACTGGAGGACACTCTGAGGCCGATTACTGAGGAAAACAAAGAGGATTCGTGGGTATGGCTAAAGGATAAATCACTGAGTTATAAAGTTAAATCAGCCTATGAACTATTGGCAAATGAGCTTGCTGAATTAGTAGAAGGAGAGAGAGAAAAGAAGGCATTATGCAGACTTTGGACAGCCGTTGTACCATCGAAGGTGCAGGTACTCGCGTGGAGGATTTTTCGGAATGGATTGTCGGTTCGTGATGAGTTGTTTCGTAGAGGAGTGCTTGAAGGAAACCATGGCAGGTTGTGTGTCTTTTGTTTTAGTGCAGAGGAGACTGTAGATCACATGTACTGCTCATGCAGATTATCACAAAGGTTGTGGCAGCTGATAGGCACTTGGGTGGTGACGAGAGATGCGGTGGCCGATCATTTCGCTGGGAGCATTTTCGCGCTCAACCATTTCTTTGGTGCGGATATAAACATAGGAGGAAATTCAAGCACTTGGTGTGGCTATCGTGTGTTTGGGTTATTTGGATAGTTAGAAACAATGTCATATTTAGGGGTGGGCTACCAAACTTAAATGATATGTTGAGTCGTGTTAAAGCGCTAGCTTGGGGGTGGTTTTTGGGCAAAATAGACTCTAAGTCTCAAATTACTTGGGAAGCTTGGCAAATAGGACCACTTAATTCTTTAGATTATGGTGGTAATGTATGATTGCAAACATAATGCAAGGGCAAGGTACCCCTTGTACCACTATTAATACAATCTTTGACTTATAAAAAAAAAAACCAACATATATTTATCTTAAAATTGTTAATATAAAGGGATGCAATATTTTTTCTAAATATTAATACAATGATGTTTTCATAATTATATTTTAAATTAAAAATAGAGTTTAATTGGTGTGCATAGTCGGTTTAAAGCTTTTTTCAACCAACCACTAATCACAAATCATGATATATGTGACTTTTAATAAAATTATAATAAGACTCATTTTAAATGACATACATCGTAAATTTTTTATATATAGACGAAGTGGTCACAATCACTAGAAACTCACGCACACAACTGTGAGGTCCCGAATTCGAACAAGACATAATATTCAGCCTAACAATTTCGACAATTGCCAATTGAGCTAGACCTTACAAATATACACAATGTACATTTTCCATATACAACAATGTACACAATTTAAATCCTTAAAAATATTTTCTACTTTTCTACATTGTAGTTAGTGAAGCAAAAACATATTGTGTAGTTAACAATTTTCCTATTTCTCCATGTAAATATTGTGATTAATTATTAATAAATTTTATTAAGAAAATGACAAGAAGACTATCATTGGCTTGTCAATTTATGATTGGTTGATGTCAATTTTTTTTATAATAATAACGTACATAAATCAAATCTTTAAAAATATTTTCTACATTTAGTTAAGTGAAAGAAAATATCTTATGCAGTTAATAATTTTCCTATTTCTCCCATACAAATATATTGATTAATAAAATTAAAGAAAATAACAATAAATCTTTAAAAATATTTTCTACATGTTAAGTGAAGGAAAAAAGTCTCATGTTAATAATTTTTCTATTTCTCCAAGCAAATATATTGATTAATAAATTTTAAGAAAAGTACAATAAAACTCATCATTTTTAATGATATATTAATTTATAATTGGTTGGCGGTGTATTTTTTTTTTACACTCACAGTGTATATATAAATTAAAATTTTAAAAACATTTTCTACATTTTACTTAAGTGAAGGAAAAAATCTCATGTTAATATTTTTCTTATTTGTCCATGCAAATGTATTGACCAATAAATTGTAGAAAAATACAAAAAGAAATTATCATTTTTAATGACATTTCAATTTATAATTGGTTGGTGTTGTAATTTTTTTTACACTAACATTGTATATAAATTAAATCCTTAAAAATAGAGTTTAATTACTACACACTAGTCAACGTAGAATTTTGTTTCACTTACAATAATAATTCATAGCTTAGAGTAGTGGCAGATACACATATATGGTGGTGTCGGTAACCAGATAATATAATTTTAGTGCAATAGTATTAATAAATTTTATTTTCCCCTAAGGGGTCGCCCCATTATAAGTCAATTATTTTTCAAGTGCACATACAAAATTAAATGAGACACGTAATTGATACTAGTTTTATTCTTTTATTCGCCTAATGTTTATTATTTTGGATACTTTTCTCACACTAAATACACGTGAAAAGCTTATGTATTTTGATTTTTTAGGAGTAAACTCCCAAAAAAAACTTTTACAAAAAACACGGAGCCATATTTGCTCTTTGAGAAACATAATTTTTATTTCTTAGAGGTTAAGGCTATACGCTTTGTCAAATACCAGTTTCGGTTTTACTCTTTTATTGTGATATTATGTATTTTGTAACTTCCAATATATATTTTTAAGACAATATTAGTCTAATTTTTGCCTCAACTTTAGAATTTTTTTTGAAACTGCCAATGGTTTGGAGGACATATAAGGTGGTTACTCGTTAACTCATTTCTTTTTAATGATATGTCAACTTGTAATTAGTCGATAGTATAAAATATTTATACGTCGACGACTGTATATAAATTAAATCATTTCATTGGTCTCTGCAGTTGCGCGCAGAGGATACTCAATTTATACCAAAAAAATTAAATCATTCAAAATATTTTGTACATTTTAGTTAAGTGAAGAAAAAAATCTTATCTAATTAATAACTTTCCTCTTTCCCCATGCAAATATATATAGTGATTAATAAATACATTTATTAAAAGTTTTAATACATAATTGTAAAAGACAAAAGTTTAAATACATACATACAAAAATACATTAATACCATCGCTTTCCCTCTAAAAGCTACCGTTTCAATTATAGTAGTAATCAAACATTAATGACATATTTAATGTTTACTAAATTTCATGAATTCTACCACCTTTTCCCTCCAAAGCTACCATTTCAACGTACAATCACATCGTTTGGCAATCCTAACCCTACAATCCAAAGCGCTCTTCTCAGTTCTCACACCATAAATACAACACATTACCTTCGAACAAAATCACTCAAACACTCACAATCAGTAGATCACAAACTCTCTTTCATTTTCGAGATGGAAAAGCAAACTAGCCCTTCCAAGAACTCACCCACCAAGTCCCTTTCTCCACCTCCCCAAAACCCTCCTCCTTCTGACCACAATTCTCCAATGGAGACCAACCTTGAGGCTGAGAGAATTCCACCACCCACTAATCATGATGATTCTCCAATGGAGACCAACCTTGAGGCTGAGAGGATTCCACCACCCTCTAATCATGATGATTCTCCAATGGAGACCAACCTTGAGGCTGAGAGGATTCCACCACCCCCTATTCATGTTGATTCTCTAATGGAGACCAACCCTGAGGCTGAGAGGATCCCACCACCCGAATCGGCTGAGAGGATTCCACCACCTGCTGATCATGTTTCTTCGATGGAGACTAACCCTGAGGCTGAGAGGATTCCACCACCTGCTGATCATGTTTTTCCGATGGAGACTAACCCCAAGGCTGAGAGGATTCCACCACCCGAACCGGTAATGAAAACTGCCCTTGAAGTGCTGGCAGAACTCAGTGCTGGCGATGAGCAACTTGGTGGCAACAATGATGGTGCAAATGCTGGTGGAAATGCGGGTGCTGGAGGGCAAAGTGGTGGTTCGGTGGCTGTGGCGATTGGTGGTTCTGGTTCCATGGTTGTAGAGGGAGGAATAGGAGGGGTGAGTGGTGAAGGACAACAGATGAGAAAAAGAAGGAACGTCCAAATTAGGGATCCACCACCAGGAAACCCTAGATGTCCTGAATGTGGAAGAGAGTTTTCTACATGGAAGGCGGCCTTCGGGCACATGAGAAAGCACCCGGAGCGTGCTCACCGGGGTTTCTTTCCTCCTCCTTCGTTTGATTGTCCAACAAACAGATTTGTACCAGAGTTTGATGATGGTATAGTATACATGACTAAAAACCTAATTAATTTTTTTTGATAAGCCAAAAAAACCTAATTAATTAATTACTACTTTGTCTCAAAATACAAGTAAAAGTAGATCGGAAGAAGTTGATGAATTTGTTTGTTTCAATTCAATCAAATACATACATCAGTTTTTTGTTGACCTAATTTTACAAAATCATGTTTTTATTATTAAGGTTGATCATTTTTTCTGTCACTGATGGATTTATGAGAGTATAAAGGATAATTCAACAAATTTATATGACCAAGTTTGTTTGTTTGATTTGTTGGCCATTATTTTTAGGTCCTGGAGACAATGAAATATCACTTGTCAGAAAGTTAGTGACGGGCATGAATCAATCATTGGGGAAACAAGCTGGATCATCCTCCAATGTTGCTGCTGCTGCTGGATCCTCCCTTGTCGTTGCTGCTGCTGCTGCTGGATCCTCTCAAGTTGCTGCTGCTGCTGGATCCTCTGATGGTGCTGCTGTTGCAGGATCCTCTCAGGGTGATGCTGCGGGATCCTCTCAGGGTGCTGTTGAACGACAAGATGCATCCGATGGTGATAAGAAAGGAAAGAAAACTGGTGGGATTGATTTGAACCAGCCACCTCCCCCAGAAGATGAAGATATGAATGAAAACTAAGCTTGATGTTGGGCTATACCTAGTTATGTGCTGCTAGTTGGAGACTTGAAGTCAATGTCTGTGTGTCCTTTTTTCTTTCTTTTTTATGTTTCTTTGTTATGTTTGGTATTTTGAAACCTGAACTTGATGTTGGCTGGCAATACATTGTTATATACTGGTTGTTGAAGTTATTTTAGGGTTTTCTTTTTTATGTTCTTTGTTAAGTTTGGTATGCTGGATTGTTATGTTTCATCGGCTAGTTTATGAATGCATTTATCTATATATCTCCATTTGAAGCTTCACAAATCACCAATTAACCTTTATTCTAGTTTAATATTTAGTCTTATATTAGCATATTTTAATCCATTTTTTGTTGTACTTGTGTGATTAATTATCAGGGACCTTTAGTGATAATAATCAACGTAAGTAAGTTAGTGCATGTGTAAGATCTTGTCCATGCATATGATGTTGAGATGGATGGTACGAGAATAATGAAACTAAGCTACTGAGAAACTAAAATGTTAGAATTTGGTAAAGCGAATATATAGGGTATATATATGATATAAATCTTTTAAAAAGATAAGATAAAAGTGCTTCAATATTAAATTTATTTAGTATCAAGAAATAGTGTATTAGTGTATACAATTGTTTGGAGCATCAGTGTATACAAAACAATTGTAAAGTAATTGAGCATCAGTATAATACAATAAATTGTTATGAGAATTGTATTCAAATAGATAATTAGATTAGAATTTGGTATAGCGAATATATATGTCTACTTTGTTACTTAGAATATTTCTTAGTCTCTTTGGCAAGTTTAGATGGGGATCTATTGGTGCTTGAACAACTTTGGAAGAACTGTTCCTTCTAAAGTCAATGTTTTTTTATTTTATTTTATGGAAAATGGTATTGGGTATACCGTATACTACCAACATGCCATTACTTCCTTAAGAGAAGGGCGATCTTGGATGTGAATGCTACATGTTGTATTTTATGCGGGAGCAACTTAGGAGTTTGAGGTACACCTTCTTGCTTTATGTGTGATATGTAGTTTGTAGTATATACCATCTATTCTTATGTGCTATGTAGTATCTAGGTGGTTAGGGTTTTTTGCTGTGGTAACTTATCCCATCTATTTTTTATAAGCAAAAAGAATGGGATTAAGGGGAGCGCAAGGGCTCCAACGGTTACTAGCAATGCGGGAAAATGGTCCAAAATAGGCTACCTCAGATTTGGTATTCCTTGGTCTAGGCTATTAGAAATGAGGTTGTGTTTTATAGTTTAAGGTTTTGGTTTTGGATTAGGTCGAGTCATTGTCTCTTCTTTGAATAGTCGATAGATTCTTTGGAATATGTATCCGTAATAAGTAGTCATTGAGAATTTTAAGCTAAGATTTTTACGAAGGTTGTGTTGTGATTTCTCCTTCAATTTATTTTCTATGGGTTGAATTATCCTTTGTTCTCAGGTCTCTTTATAGTTCTGTTTTTGATTAAAAAACATTATATATGTGGTTTAAGGGTAAATTTATATAAGAAATCTTTAATATTAGTAGGTTGGTGAAATGGAAATTGATATTTCTTGAGGATTCTAATTTTTCTAATGTTGGTTGGTCTCCACTTTTATTTTATAAGTATGCATGATGATATTGTAAAACTAAAGGGCATTTGTGCTTTTAGAGAGTTTTGATCGCCCATGCCTTTGATGCGGTATTCTCATTGTGTGCATAGAACAATTATAAGTGGGAGTACAAAGTCCATTTTTGCAAGGTAATAATAGTCTTAAACCGTTTTTTCTACATTCAAAATATTATTATATATTGATGGGAGTACACAGGGTTCTCCAACTCGTACATTGATCAACCTAACACAATAATCTATGTACATGAACTATTTGAATCAGTCACAAGGAAGAGCTACACCTACACAATGAAAAAAAAAAAAAAAAAAAAATTACAATCCAAAGAAAAATCCAAGCCACCCATTGAGAGTAGCACTTCATACATATTACTCCTACTCCCAGTCTTTATGTAGAGGTACTTCAACCTATGGAAGGAGCATCCTAATGGTATCTTTTTTTGTTGAATCTTCTTAGTCTTTTTTACAATCTCAAATATGTTACCATTGAATTGTATGTGTCTCTTCGTTGTCTATTATTATTATTATTATTATTATTATTATTATTATTATTATTATTATTATTATTATTATTATTATTATTATTATTATTATTATTATTAAAGAGAATTATGTTCCTCTTAAAGTGCTTGTGTTGTATTAGCAAAGTGAACCTATGCGAATATAGGTTTCTTTCTGTGTGCATGGTATCTTGCATGTTTTTATGTTTCTTTGTGGATAAGATAATTATAATGTATTTTGATTCTGCTCAATATAGAATTAATTTAGAAATTTATCTTTCCTTGGTTGAATTTTTTACATTTTCTTTTTTAATCGGTGTATAGACTATGTTTTTTCTTATAAGCAAAAGATTTTATTGAATAGGCACAAGAGAAACTTTAACCCAATTACAAGTCAATCAAAAAGAGTCATACAATCCAATGGATTATTACACCAACAATCAAAGCTAAGAGCTAAATTACAACCCGCTCTATTAGCAATCCAAGTGAGCTACCCCTCTAAGATACCTAGCTTTTGTTTGTAACATCCATTATTGTTGCACTTAGAGCCCTTTATCTCTACATCAGTATTGATTCATTGATGCCTAGCTACAAATCTGATTGAGATTTCACTGCTTTTAAATTTGGTATATATATGTGTATTGACTACTACTCAATATTACTTATTAATATTAATGATAGTATATTTCTGTATTTTTTATTTTTAAAAAAAGAGTACTACTTCATTGATAAGGAATATATAATCACTACTTCATTGTGCCATCGACTTAGATTGCATGCAAAGATTTAATATTTACTATTAATTGGAGTGCAATGTGTGGTTACTAGTTTTTAAATTTTCTAACCGACCTATTTATAGTTTTAAATTTCATTGTTAGTTGAGAAAGGGGGTTCTTATTCTTAGAATGTGAATCGAGTCTAACTAAACTTTACAAAATCGACTTGTAAAATGAGAGATATTCATTCATTATATACTCTTTTGAGACCTTATATATCATTAGTCGATGTGGGACTTGGGTTTTCCTAATAAACCCTTTCAAGCCCAGGACTATTGGGCTTGGGCGTGGATGATAATGGTGGGTTGGAGCCATGGATCATTCTAGGAAATATTGTGATACTGTCTTAGATTAATGTGTTTCATTGGGTCTAACTCAACTTTACAAAACCGACTTATAAAGTTAGTAATGCTCTTTCATTATATACTCTTTTCTTTTGAGACGTGAGACTTGAATTTTTCTCAATGCTTATGCTTAATATTTTTGGGGTTTGAATACATGCCTGGATTCGAATATAGTTTATAAGCAATTAATATATGAAAAAGGGTGATGTTTCTCTTATGGTATCACCAGTCTCTTTAGTGCTAACACTAATACAAGGATCATGGCACAAAATTTGTTCTCGTGAGTTTAAGATAGGAAGTGCACCAGTTAAGATCTTGCATTTTGAAAATGCTACCGATACTTTCCTAAATGTGGAGACATCAGTGCAGAATCTTTTGAGGCTAAAGTATATTATGTCAAACCTTTGAACTGGTCTCCTGTCTTAATGTTAACTTTTGGAAGAGTACTGTAATGTTCATGAACATCCAAAACTCATTTTCTACTATATTAGCGACTTTCATTCATTGTGGAGCATAAGTTGTGCTTTCAAATACTTTGGATTATTAGTGGGGGTAAACCTGAGGAATTTAGTTATATGGTAACCAATGATTGATCACACTGCGTAGGTGTTTTTTTATAAGCAAATATTAATAGTAGGGGTGAGTGTTAGTTTCCGGGTTTTCTTGCAAATTACAACTCCTTCACTGCGTAGGTGTTTGAGAGGTTAGAGAAATATGTATATGTTTGCATTGTGTGGTTACATAGTCCTTATAAACTACGTCTTTAATAGTATACCTCTACCTCTTACCTATCCTTCATGGAGATGTTGGTCAAGGTCAGGAAGGAGGTCGTGCAAATTCAGAAGATTTTCTTATATGAAGGCACCAAGAGTGGGAATAAAACTACTTGTTAGGTGGGTAGAAGTATGTAAACCTAAGAGTGAGGGGGGCGGGGGGTCTAAGGGTTAAGGATCTCTGGCTATGTAGCCTTAGTCTTCTAGGGAGTGGAAGGGGAGGTTTCTAATCCATGCTATGTTCTAAATTGGGTTGCTACCATCTACTTTTTTCGCGCCATGATTTCCTCCCTTTTTAGTAGCCATTCCTTTTTTTGTGAAGACTTCTCTTTTCATAACTAGCATTGTTTTCCACCTGGGTCCCCGTATTCTCCACCACTCCACCATCCCGTGCTACCTCAGTGCTCTCATCACCATGAAGAACATTAAATCTGGAGCCTTCATTGAGAGTGCCCTGTCTACCTCCATCGCCACACCCCGTAGGTTGTTTTCTCCTATTGTACCCTCTATTATTCTACACAATGGTCCACATGGTATTTGTCACTACTTGGTCGTCGTTCTTTTTTTTTTCTCCAACTACCTCGTCTGTCTCAACTTCACTGGATGAGCAACCCTCTTTGTAATGCCCAAATCTACCACATTTTAGACAAAGCATGTGTAGCCCTTCATATTCTACTTTGTAGTACTTATCGTTTACCTCAAATACAACAAGAAGGGGTTTGTTTAGGTCCACTTCAATACATAAACTTTCATACTTCCCCCTTTTGTGCGATAACGTAGTCTTGTCAACCTTCATTGTCCTGTCAATTCTATTACCCACAAAATGGAGAAATGCAAGATCATAATACTCAACGAGTAGACCAAAAAACCTAACCCAATCTACTACCTTGTCAATGTTGGCTTTCTCCGGATGAAAATTTGGGCACCATTCCCTCACAATGAGATGAGATAGTGCCAAGAGCAAAATCACGATCTTTATCACTTGTGACCAAATCTATTATAGAGATGACGCCATTGGATGCCCATAGTTGGTTCAATCGATTCTCCAGAGCCCTAAATCCAATCTTTCACCCTAGTTGTTTGACAATAAGGCCCTTCTTTCATGGTCATTGTATTCGTGCCTCCTCCCATTTAAAAGGATTGAAAATCGGGTATGCATGTTTACCCAACATCTTCTCCTCCACGATGCGTCCTTCGAACATTTCTTTGGAAAATTCTATCTTTTCCCCTTCCAAAGGATCCCCTTCTTGCTCTTTACTTGCCTCGGAAGAGTTCTGACCCACCACTGTTTCCTTGAAAGATTGCTTGACACAACCGCTCAGTTTCTCCAAACCCTCATCAACAAGCTCGCCATAAAAAATCGGGATTGATGACTCGTTGGAATATTCATGATCCCCTCCTTTGACCTTTTTGGAACTCATCTGCTTTAGATTCTCCTCTTGCTAGTCACGACGACCACTTCCTCTGCTGCCATCGCTCTCGCGTGGTTCCAAGATTGGAACGATCAATTTTCTTGGAGCATTTCTTTTATTTTTTTTAACCTACGTCTTCTTTGCTACTCTTTGTAGTGAAAACTCAAAATTTATTAACCATGTTATTGGAAACTAGACCTTCTCATAGGCTGCCAATGCAGAGATATTTTTTTTAAAAGTGTAGAATTTTAGTTTCAACTGTTTTTTAGGTTTAATTGGTATAATTATCACCGTACATTGTTTTACACTATTAACTAGTAAAAATTATGGTACGATTAACTTTTAAAGTAGTTGAAAGAGTTAAACATTTTTTATAACTTATTTTATCATATTGTATCATGATTGACTAGTGTTGTAAAAAAATCTTATATAAATTTTTTAAACTTTAAACTTTTTATAATTTTTTTATATACTTTAAAAACTTTAAAGATGCCCCCATATTTGTGAATGTATTCTCAGATGAACAGAGGGTTCTCCCTATTAGTAGTAGGCAACGTTATCACATACCTCTAATCTACCTCCACGTGGATTAAAAACACATTCTCCCGGCATCGTTTAAGCGCACCCGGTCCATGATTAGGCAGTCCCACGCTTCACGCGCTAAGAGCCCAAAACTAATTCGAATTTGGATCTTAATTTTCATTCTGTTCCTCGATCTCGCAAATCAGGTGCACTTCTCAATTTTTCTTTCTTCATGTTCTTCGCCGAGATAATGCAACAAAAATTCCTGTAACAAACTTCACTTAACTGCTTTAACGAGAAACTATTTTTTCTGTTCGGATTAGAATTGATCAAACTAAACTAGATTCGAGTAATTTAAACTTAGTCGCGTTGCTTCGGTTGATCGGTGAAATCTAATAAAGCTGTAACGAAACGATGAATTGAGATTTGAAACTTTGATTTGATGGTTCTTCGTGAATGTAGTGTTGTCTTGCGTATTTTGATGATTAGTGTTCGTTGTTTTCAGTGAATTGGAGTTTCAATAATGATGGAGAGGGCAGATTCTGTGCAGAAGCTGTACACACGCATGCGACTTTGGGAATTTCCTGATCAGTATGTGATTGAGCCTACAGATGGCTCTTCTGGTTCCTCTTTGTCTGTTAGTCGAGTTGATGGCTCCATGAAGCTGATCGGTTAGTTGTATTTATTATGTGTCTTCGTGCTGTGTTTTTTTTTCTGTAATTCTGATTTACAATTGATCGATTTTTTATTGTTTTATGTAATTTTCTTTGGCATTGTTTTGCTTTGACAGATGAGGTTCCAGAATGCAGTTCCATCAGAGTTCCTAAGATTTATACAATTTTTGGTGTTGTTGGGATTTTGAGGCTTTTGGCTGGTGAGCAATCTTAGGAGACACATAGCAATGATTTGGTTATTGAAATTGTACATATCAGTGATTATTGTATGTCTCTGTTTGTATTGCGCCTTAAGTTTCAATTTCCCATGTATTGGCATTGGCACGGTTTTGTTGGTGTTCATCTTTATCTATACAATTGTCAAACAATGTGAGGTGATTAGATTAGGGATTTTTTGATTTCTGGTTGGGGAGGGTGGATGTGGAAATTGGGAGTTAGGGTATTCGACAAATGATTGATTATGATTGATTTGGCTCATGAATGAAAGCTAGAATTGAATAAAATATCAACGATGTTAGGTCCCCTATGGATTAGAGTAAATGATGCTTTGTTTTTGTTTTCTTATTTTTTTTTATTGTTCTAACAAATGGCATAGGATTTAATGATCATGGTAGCTTTTTACATTTATATGGATTCTTTTAGTTTATTTATCTTTATGGCAGCATGTCCTTACTATCCTGTTTTTTTAATTGCTTGCATTGGTGATTTGGACATTGGTATCTGATTTTGTCGATCTAGTTCCATAATTTATATCCTCTTCAGACTTCAGATAATACATTACTTTTCCAAAAGCAGGCTTCAATTTGAGTAATCTTTTTAATGTTGCTAAATTTTACCGTGCCATTAGGATCATATTTGCTAGTTATAACTGAGCGTGAATGTGCTGGATCCTACTTGGGGCATCCAATTTTCAAAATTTTATCCATGAAAGTTTTTCCATGTGATCATTCACTTAAAAGTACCCCTGCCGAACAGGTATGTTTCCTACAACTTCCTTGTTTCCTATTTAATTCTATGTTCTCTAACAATTTGGAACTCATAATTGTTATACTGTATATGGCAGAAGAAGACAGAGATGGAATTTTCTGCGCTACTAAATGTTGCTGAGAAAACCTCTGGCCTATTCTTCTCATATGAAACTAATTTAACTCTGAGGTGAACTTCTTTAGATATTTTTAGCAGTTTTCCATTTGTATTTGGGACTGGAATATGATATGGTTCTACTTGGATTCTAAAATTTACTGTTTTGTTCATATGCATATATAAGTTTCCCATTGCGATCTTGATTAAAAGGCATTAGTCTAGTGGTAATGGTGGCTTTAATTCCAAGTTAGAAAGATCTTTTTTTTTTGACAAACAACTAAGTTAGGAAGGTTATGTAGTGTTTATAACCTCGAACGAATATTGAGTGCATGTTCTAGTAGGAAAAGAAAGCATAACTGTATAATTGTTGCTTCTGCCAGAAAACAGTTATCACATATAATTATAAATAATGCGTTGTGTTGCCTTACTATCTGCTAGCCAATACTATTTGGAAATTTTCTAATAATACAAGATTAGATCATTCTCTCTCTCTCTCTCATGCATCTGCCCTAGTAATATACTCCCACTTGGCTACCTGTTTTTAGCAGGATATTTACTCTCCCCCATATACATTGAGAGTCAAAATTTTGTATTTATTTATACAAAATATTATGTTTTGCAGCGCCCAGCGATTGAATGACCTGGGTGATGAATCTAGATTGCTTCCTCTTTGGAGACAGGTATTTATTGCCCTTTGTTTTACCACGAGCCTACTAGTTCAGAATGCTTTATGTTGTTGATGTTTTACCATGTTAGATTGAGAGAAAGTATAGGATAGAGAGAGAAAATGATAAACCCAAGAGAGAGAAATCTAAAAGTCTCTGTTGAGTTAAATTGATGAAGTATTTGCTTAAACTTTCAGTAAGATATGTGATACATGTTGAGCGAAATTGATGACGCGGTTTACTTAAACTTTCCGTAAGGTACACAGTTTACTTATATAGAGGCCGAGCCAGTTAAAGGTAAGTAAACCATAACTAACATAATAGAATCTGTTGATTGAACATGTTTTGTTACTACAGCTATTAACCACCTATTACAATCGCCTGATATACTCCTGCACTGATATATATACACATAGGAATGCTGCTATTGCACTAATATACCACAAAGGGTGTTGATGCCGTGGTAGTGAAAATATATTTGTAGTTCTTCTCAATACTATTTCTGAGTGATACTCCTCATGTCTAGGCAATTAATACCGAGTTGATTGCTTCTGCAATTCCCTTTTTTTTTTTCTGCTTATGCTAACAGGTACTTAATCACAGGCAGAGCCTCGATTTCTATGGAACAATTACATGTTAGAAGGGCTCATTGATAACAAGGTAGTTTTATTTATTTATTTATTACTTTTTCAATTTCTTCTCTACTTTACTCATTTTTTCATTACTAACTAATAAGTGTGTGATCCTGTACTGGCCAGCTTGATCAATACCTTCTCCCAATAGTCCAAGGCAGTATCCTTATCTGTTTATCTTAGTGCATGTCATCATTTTATGGTTGTTTTATAACAAATGCATTTTTTTGGAGGTAAGATTTTGCATTGTTGTACGGTCACATAACCATTTATTTTTCAAGGTTATCCTTAACAAGTTATCAGGCTTTCATTACTTTCAAGCTGCCATTGGGAAAGATATTATTGATGTCACTTTGATTGCTAGGAGATGCACAAGAAGAAACGGTATTTCAATCTTTCACATAAACTTCTATTTATTTCCGTCCAGAAATATAAAATCATTTCCTTGCATTAATAACTGTGCACTTACAGATACCATGTGTTCATTATCATTGAGAGAATCAATATCTTGTAGGCCGTGAAATTAATATGGTGGTGATATTGAAAGCAATCATGGAAGGTTGCTAGAATTGTTTGCACTGTCTTATATTTATCTGTTGGGAACATATGCAGATCTCTGTCACACTAAAAAAGTAAAGTTGTAGGTTAGAAAATAGAGAAATTTTGTTTTAGTTGCTAATGGTTTAGACTAAGGCACCTGTGAGTGAAGAGTGAAGACCGTGTCTCACTAAATAGGATAAATTGTAGGTTAGAAAATACAGAAATTTTTGTTTTAGTTGCTAATGGTTTAGGCTAAGGCACTTGTAAGTGAAGACCATTTCCAGGGTCAGCCCAACATTTTTATATTTTAGGCCTAAAGCAAACTTTGAGGTGAGATATTTTTTAAAGATAGCATATTATTTATTTTTAAAATTTTAAATATTTGAGTAAGTTTATATGTATAGTTTTAGTGGTATACTTGTATATTTATATCTATCTTGGATTTGCGGTGTATACATGAAAAAGATTCCTGACTTGGGCAGAGGAAAACCCTTGAGAAAAATATATCGAAACATGTATAATTTAGTTTCTTTCATTTTCATTTTGGTGGCTTCTTTCAATTTTATGTTATATCTGAGGTTTAAAGTTATTTGTTGTACAGTATAAATTGAAGTGTTTTTGTATGGGAAAGCTCGAGGTTGTCATTTGTGGCAGCTTAAAGAAAGCTGCCACAATCTTTTATTAGTTTGTTGGCTGATAGTATCAATACAATTTATTTCTTAAAAGGAACTCGGATGTGGAGAAGAGGAGCTGATCCTGATGGGTATGTCGCCAATTTTGTGGAAACAGAACAAATTATGCAGTTCAACGGGTATACCGCTTCATTTGTTCAGGTATTACTTTCTATGACCATGACAATCATAAGAATTAAATGATCATGGGCTTGCCATGCAAAATTTGAATATCTTAACTCCTCAGTTCAGAGCAGTGGCCCTAATCATAAAAAGAATTGTCCTATTTTGAATTTTGTTATGTAGTGAACATTATATTGTGCATTTATAAGCCACTGCATCCTTAATAAACAATTGATATCAAACTAGATTATTTTTATTTTAATATGGCAAAAAGATTTCATCCTTTTTATGTCTAATATATTCAAAAAATTATTAATTGTCTTTTCATATTTGCATTTAGTATCTGTTGTCCCTTTAATTAATGGTGTTGAACTTTTGAGAAGCCAGTCTTTTGGCCAGCTGCAAATGGAGAACTGAAAAAGTGCTTATTGTTTTGTGAATGCTGCTTTGGTGTCCTTAATTATATATGCATATTTTAGGCTCTATATGGTGATATTGTAATTAGAACCAATGTTATTAAACTCGACCCGGAGGTCGACCCGAGCAAGTCACTGGGTCACTGGGTCAATGGTCGGACCGAGGGGTCACTAGTTGACCCGCATGACCCGTGACACTACTAAAACCTGTTAAAATTAGGCATGTTGTATATTCACATATCGCAGAGCTATGAATTTTTTTACCATACAATAAAATTGTCCAAAAACTCACTACTCATTCATCATTGAAAACAAATAAAAACCTTAAAGTTAAACTGAACAAGAAATATTGAATTCAAATTTAGCTTTTGTTTTAAAAAAAATAGCAAAACAGCGTCGTTTTACTTAAAAAATAAAAACAAGCACAAATCAGCAACCCGACCGGGTCAACACTCAGTCGAGCCGACCGGTCAACACCGGTCGCACCGGTTCGATGCCTTCCGCTCACGGGTCGCACCGGGTCTGAAACACCCACGATCCAATAGGTGACTCGGACCGATCACATCACCGTTTCCCGGTCCGACCGGCCGGGTCGGTCCGGGTTTAATAACATTGATTAGAACTTAGAAGGAGAGAGGAGAGAAAGACTATAGGAAGTGAAAAACAAGTATACTTCCATAGGACTAGGCATGGAAGTAAAATGAAAAATAGTTACCATTTACATCTTATTATTAACAACTTATCCAAAAATCAAGTGCTATTTTAATAATGCTGGAGCAGAAGCAGTGTCACAGAAAAGCACACCTCTGTTTCATTGCTAATGATACTTGGAGCAGCTTTCCATAAAATGACAAAAAAGCAGTTGGTTTTTATTTGAAACCCTGTTTTTCTGTCACCTGTGGTTTCGATGGTAAACCACTGTTTTGATTCCCCCTTCTCTAAGTCTTATGTGTGACTTTCTATATAACTTCCTGATAGTATCCTCATAACTTTAAAACGGGCTGGTGTTGAACCGAAAAGATCACACTGCTATGCCAAATTATTCTCACTTGCAATGTTGGTAGCTTTAAGATTAATGCAAAAGTAGCATTATGTTTTAACTATTTTGGGGATTTTTTATTTCTGATATAGGGAAGGCTTTAGCAAAAGTGATAGTTGAATGTCAAGTACTAGTATTCACATGTTTGTTTGTTTTTTTGTGTGGGGAAATCACTAGTGATAATGGGTGATTTTTGCTACTATATGACTAAAAAATAAAGCCAAAGCAAGGGGGACCTAGGATCCTCGCTTTGAGTTCTGTGGGATAAACATCAACTGTATTTGTAGTTTGTATGACAAATATTGCGACAATTAAACTCTGATTTCATTGTATATTGCTTAGGAGAAATCTTGTTGAGCTTTTGCAGGTTCGTGGTTCGATTCCACTGCTCTGGCAGCAGATTGTGGACTTAACATATAAACCGAAATTTGAGCTATTGAAAGTTGAGGAAGCTGTAAGTGTTTCTTGATGTTGTATTTATGGGGTTTTTACATGTTTTATTTGTACTTCACTTCCATTTCATTGCTTGAGATGCAGCCACGAGTCTTAGAGAGGCATTTCTTAGATTTAAGAAAAAAATATGGAGCGGTGTTGGCTGTTGATCTTGTTAACAAGGTAAATATTCTTTCTTTGCACAACAAACTGAAAATGCTTATATGTTGATTGGTAATTTTACCTGATGATACTAGTGTATGTAATTGCATAATAAATTTCGGACACAACGGTAAAGAATGCATGCAACCTAATGTGCATGGAATTGTTACGTATCAGAATGCATCTGTTTGAGTAGTCTTCTTTCTCCTTTGTATTTTATCAGCATGGAGGAGAAGGGCGGTTGTGTGAAAAATTTGGCAGTACAATGCAGCATGTGGCTAGCGATGATGTAAGGTATAAGCCTCTTTCTGTTAACTTTTAGATTGATATCTATGGATTCTTTTGGGACTTTTTTTGGAGGGTTACTTATGTGTACTTATTTTTTTGTAGATACCTGCACTTTGATTTTCATCACGTCTGTGGGCACGTCCATTTTGATCGTCTCTCTATCCTTTATGATCAAATTTCAGATTTTCTTGAGAGAAACGGGTATGAAATTTTTTGTTGGTTAAGCTATTTGATATTTACTTGATTGGTGTCACCATGCAGGGAGCTATTTATTAACAAATTTTCAACAAATTTTTATAATTAACATTACTATGTTTGTTATATTTCTTAACTTTGGAACTATCTGCTATAATAAAATTTTGACACTTAACTCTAGCCGAAGTGCTCTTTTAAATTTTTTTTACCTAAGTTACTATTCTGCTTCGGAATTGTAGATATCTTCTGTTGAATGAAAAGGGAGAGAAAATGAAGGAGCAACTTGGAGTTGTTAGGACCAATTGTATTGATTGTCTAGACCGTACAAATGTTACTCAGGTTGGTTGGTTTCAATTATGGAAAGTGTTTTGTGCCTTCCCAAAAGAGTAGAAAATATTTCTTTCTTTTTCCCCTCTATAAGGAGCACTCCATACTCCTGCTATTATCTGTTCTGAACTTATTATTGCATGGAAAAGAATTAAAGAGCTCAATATTGTACACTGTACGTATGTACATAAGTCTACAAGCACACATCCCCAGCTGTAAATATGATAAATATGTTCATCTAGCCATATGTGTGTCCCTTGTTGTGTTTGTGGCATCATACTCCTGTGTACTAATGTTAAAACATTGTGTAGAGCATGATTGGCCGAAATATGTTAGAATACCAGCTTAGAAGACTTGGTGTCTTTGGGGCTGAAGAAACCATTGGTTCACATCCAAATCTTGATGACAACTTTAAGATCTGTAAGTGTATTATTTATTTTCAGATTGTTTGATTTGAAATATAAATATATGTAGTATTATGTAGTCAGTTATATTTTAACGTATGTTATTTTGTAGCACTTGAAACCTTTGATTCAATTTCTAACTGATTCTCTTTGATCAGTGTGGGCTAATCATGGGGACGATATAAGTATTCAATACTCAGGAACTCATGCTCTGAAAGGAGACTTTGTCAGGTATTTTCCCGTGAGTGTTTACAATTTTTTTTCATGTTCCATGCATACTAAGAAGATCAAGAACTTATGCATCCATAAAGGTTTTTCTATGTTGAAACTACATTAGCATGGAATAATTTTAAGTTTCAATCCCTCGTATTATATACCGACTCTAATCGTGTTGTCTACACCAATAGTGTGACTCTTGTATGTAGCATTAGGGAAGGAGTTCAATCTATTGCTTTGTGTTTTCCAATATGGGAATTGTGAGAATTTTTGCACTTTTTCTCATACTAGTCTGTTGATTTTTTCTATTGCTTGCTTTAATTACACGATCTAGTATGTTCAATTAGAATGACAAAACCTGTCAATAAGAAAATTGTAATGTTAATGTATTGGTGCAAGTATTCTTTTTCTTCTTTTCAATAGTATTTTGGTGTGTTGCATATGTGGTGCCAACATAGTTGAGAACTTGAGATCACCTTCTCTATTGTGATGTTTTTGATTGCCAATAGTCTTTTATCTAATCTAACAAAAACATTCTTGTGTCTAAAGTTTCAAATATGTCGCTCTTATGATTTGAAAAATAACCTTCATGCCTTCCCTAATTAATTTTTATGGGATTCAGGTTTGGGCATCGCACAGTTCAAGGGATACTAAAAGATGGTTGGAATGCTCTTCAAAGATATTATTTGAATAATTTTTGTGATGGAACAAAGCAGGTTTGTGGAACTCATTTATATGTATGGGTACTCTAGCTATGGTCTAGAATTGCTTAGGTGTCTACTAGTTGGTCATAACTGAACTCATCATCTAGGTTTTTTGTCCTTTCTACATTTGGTTTCTCCCTTCTGCATTTTAGTTTTTTAGTTTGTGCTGACCTATATAGTAATGATACCGTTGAAGATGCTGAATTGTCATGTACATATATGATATGTCCTTTACCCCGGCTGAATTGATCTTGAGTAATTTTTTTTAAAGCTTTTCAGGATCTATTATCTTTCTGAAATTTGTTAACTTGAACAAATTATTACTTTATATGTAATTGATTTCTGCTATCCCTACTTTTGTATTATGTGAAGGATGCAATTGATCTCCTGCAAGGACATTATATAGTTTCTGTCGGCCGAGATACAGCTGGCTCTTCTCAGAAAGGAGGCATTGAAGCTCTAGCTGTAAGTACAATATAGATTCTGATCGAAGTTTGAGGCATCAATTTGGTTTATTATTGGCTCTCAGAAAATGCAAATGTATACACATTCTAAATTCTATGATGTATGGCTAAATTCATAGTTTTATACTGATTATAAAATGAATAAATTGAATACCATTTCTGCGGACATTCCCTATATCTTATAAGGAAATTAAATGAATACTTTCTTTTATTATGTGCTTTCCGCCTAGTGGAACAAGGCTTGTTGTTGTTGTTGTCCTTTATTCTGTGTTTTGTGAGATATGTTTTCTCTCAATGTTTACAGAAAGTTGGTCTTAACCCTTCAGAAAAGTGGTGGGATGCAATAGGCCACATGGATAAAATACCACATGAAACCAACTGATTCGTATTTTATTTATATGAGCAACCAGATTATTTCAGTCAAGGAAATCTTTTGTTTGAAACCTAATATGATTTTTATTTTGCATTCTTATTTTTCTGATATGCAGTTCATTGATAGAATGCTTTAAGAAAGTCCTCTAAATTTAATGGAAATTAATATTGACATTACTGTTTATTGTTGCAGTCATTTCCTCTCGCTTTGGCTCTTGTTTTGATTGGATTTCTTTTTGCAACCATGTCGTTGAGACAAGGTAAGTTGACTTTATTTAGTTTAAAGGCTTAAACTAAGAATTATTCTGTCACTCAGTGCACATACACAAACATGTGGGGTGTGTCATTGTGTTGGTATAATATAAAAATAGAATCAACCTACTACTTCAAAGGAGTGTGTTCTCAAATCCAATCTCGCCTTTTTTCAGAGTCAGTTTGGGCAGAAACATTAGGCAGAGAAAATAGAGAAATGGGAGAAGAGGGAACCGGGAACCAGAGAAGTTAATGCCTTTACTTTGAAAAAAGATTTTGCTTTTCCCGAGTTCCTATACAGACCTTTGAAAATAGAAAACAAAGTGAAAACAAATTGACAATTTTATTATTAAAACTGATACAGGAAATAAAAACAAAAACCAAACAAATCTTAAGAGAGATATAAAATACGAGGGTGAGAAGAGAGGTATAGGAGCGGCAATCACTTGATAAATGCTGAGAACTAAGGAACACAAGACTCCTTCAGTAGGATAATTAGTTTAAAGTTTTTGGTTAATTTAGCGAGAAAGGAAAACTCTGCTCCACGGCCATTGCCCTGTTTTAATTAGACACTTGAGTTGACACCATAATCCTATTAACTACATATATCATTATGAGTTTTCCTATTTCATTGTCCATCCTTGTGTTGGTAAAAATACCCATGTGTCACTTTGATTTTCCCACACGCCCAATGATCTATAATACCAATGATGGAGAATTTCAACACACAAAAAGTGATAAAGAACACATGGACTTACGTAGTTCGGCACCTCTTGCCTACGTCACAGAAACACCCCAGCAAAAACATCCACTCTCTCAAAATCAAATTATAACGTCACAAGTTTTTTGGTCTGAAACTTGGAAACCCACCATAGATACAAGACTCTTAAACCTAATTAAATAGGAAAATCATAATCCTAATCAAATTATATCTATGAGATACTCTTCTCTTCAATTTTTAATTGACATCCAATAAGTCCCACCCCTCATTTAAAATTGTCTCAGTGAACTTAAATATGTCCCAGTCTCGGTCAATCAAACCAGTGGGCTTAATCATAAGGGGTTTAAATTGGTCGAATATCTTGTAGCCTACTGCCGCAAATTTTTTGCCCAGAGTTTCTAGATTGTTTAAAGCAAGTATTTGACCTGCTGTAAGGCATGCAAGCACAGTAACAATAAATTACATGTATGCCTGTCCTCGTACATTATTATCAAGTTGTTACAAAGTGAAATTCTGTCTGTAGTTTTGGTTTACTGGATAATTGTGTAGACTTTGCTGGCCTAAGAAGTTTGACCAATGAATCTGTACAAGTGCTAGATTTATCATTTATTAACTATATATGTATTACATATGTTGTGAACTCTATGCCCCTAAAGCGTTATTTTGTTCATTTGTACCTACAGTTCGATACGATTTTCGACACTTCTTCTTTTCGCTAATGTGGGCAAGCATTAGTGTCGGTCTAGCAGTGTTTGTTAGGGCCAACGGCCGGGTTTTCTGCAACAGACCTCGCCTACACAATCCACCATGTTAACTTTTATATACATATGTCAGTATGAGCAATTCAATTTTCTGTGAAGTATCCAGCTTCTGCAATAGGATTCACTGCAAGGAGCCTTAATACTACAGCTAAATCTCTAACGAATTCTTTTTTTAAGGCTCCCTCTTGCTGCTTATTATAATTGTTATTCGTTACTGATCTGTACTGACTGTAGCTTCCATAAATTTATTTATACCATCGTCCAATCACGTCCTACTCAAGTGATTGCTGCTCTATCAGTGCTTCTTAAGTTTGGTCCCCCCTATGTACATTTGAGTTTTTATTTGTGCCCTGTTGAAGATGGAAACATTTTGAGGTTCCTTTAATTATATTGTATGCCTATGAGCAAATTCACATTATGCAATAAATATTTTCATTTTTGAAATGAAGGTTAGCATAATATTTGTTTTAGTCAGTGAAGACAGTGGAGTATGCGACTCGACCTGGGTCTTTTTTTTTTAAGTTCCGTTATGAATTATTTATCGAAATGCATGTGTGTGTTGGTTTTTTTTTTCCGGGATCCTGTGGCTGTGGGAAGTTGCGCACTAACCGGGTAGGTATCATCCGACTGCGGAATATATGACCATAGTTTTTGCCTTGTTTGGACTGACAATGAGGGATGAATGATAGAATGCAATGATCCAAGATATTATTCGAATAGTATGATTTTAAATTCGGATAATTAAACTTACTTTCTTGAAGGTAGGGGTGGGAATAGGCTAAGTCGGGCTGGGTTATACATGACCTACATTGAAAACGTTAGGCCTTAGTTTAACGTTATTCCATCGTTTACTATTTTTTACGATTTTTTTAATTTTCATAGTCTCCAAAAATCTAAAAAAATTTGTATAGCCTTATTTTGGTTTTTTGGTGTTTTTATAAACTAAGTAATAAAAATTAAAACAAATTATTAAAAATTAAAACCCATCAGATATTATAGGATATTTAAATCAATCGATATGGGTGGGGTATATCTGATAGGCTTTTAAAAAATACGTTTCAAAGGGCATTTTAGGGTTTTAAATTTGGGTGGGGGGGGATGGGGTGGGGTCCAAAAAAACCCTAGAGCTTTGAATTTAAGAGAATCAATTTCACGCATTTCAAATCCATTTGAACTTCAGTAGTGTAATTGGCTACAACACAAAACTTTCAGCAAAAAAACATTTTAATTCTCGCCATTTGAGAACAATGTATTGGATTGTGACAATTCTTGAATAAATTTTGATTTGGGTATTAATCATACTTTTCTTGTCTAGAAAACTACATCTACATGCCTCCCTTATTTTGTTTTTGGTATTTTTTATTTTAGAAGAGCCTTGTGTCTAGTCCACTCACAGAGAATTAAAAGTATGCTCGCTTGTATGGGATTATGGCGACGAATAGTCCATAAAGTAAGGGGAATGTATTCAACATGTAAATGAGTATATTAAGATAAGATGGCACAAACTGGCAGGGAAATGAAACCTTATTTGCATGCAAGTAAATCACATACTACTGACCAGCTAGAAACTCACATAGGAACAATAAGACCTAAAGTAAAAATTACAAAGTGAACTAGGGAGTATTACACCATCAATTTAAAATACACTTACAAAATATATTGACATGATATTATAAAGAGTACTAAGAAGCTGAATTAAGTTGCATATGGAGGCCAGTAAAGATGAAATTCAATCCTGTAGGTAACTGTAATACCCTTTAAATTAACAGGAGAAGAGGTAACATAACCTTGTACAAACAAAAAATCTTCAGTACCACCTACAACAGGATGATCCGAAGGTTTAATATTATGTGTGCCACCAACAATGGAAACTGAACCTCTATGATGTTTCAAACGCATAGTGAGCTTAGCAATTGAAATACTACGAAGCCCATCTAAACTAGAGGTAATAGAAGTTCCTTCAGCAATTCCAACAAGTTTGGAAGATCTATTAGCTGTGACAGTCAAAGGGTCTTGAAACACAAATAAGGTACCAAAAGGGGTTGTTGTTTGAGTCACTCCTGCATTTCCTTGAATACCATTCACTATGATATATCCTGTTTTGTTTATTGTTTCATGTTGAAATAATGAGAAGTGAAGGGATTTGAGGTGTTGTAAATGGTTATGATGGTGGTTGGAACCATAGGTAGACTCAAATGGGAGTAGGGTTAAAAGCAAAATGGTAAGAGCATAGTTTTGCAAAGAAAATGCCATAGCTGTGCTTTTTAGTTGTGTTAGGGGTGATGACATCTCACATTATTATAAGGGTTATATATATAAGACTATGTTATGTTCACATGATTATAGTGTGAAAAGATAGAAATTGTTAAATGTGGAGTCGTGTGGTGCATGGTAGCTGCTAGCACCAATGAAATCGATGGCCAATTCAATGAAGGTCTTCTAGGCTTCTTCTACACTGTTGTTGTACTTTTAGTATAATATAAGTGTGCCTTTAGAAGAAATTAATGTAGTGGAAGAGTCAAATTGCTCTGCTCCATTTTGAATTTTGGTATCTATTAGGTGGAAAAACTCAAGTAACTTTTTCTTTTATCTCTTTCATATTACAATCTCTTATCTTAATTCTCTTTTTTCTCTCTCATAATCTCTTATCATATTATTAGTGTTTTAAAAATCGAACCAACTGAATGGTTAAACCAGTTAAACCGTAACTCGAGATTGTGTGCAGTTCAATTATTTCAGTTGGTCGGCCATGGTTTCATCTAGGTTTGGGAAGTTTTAAGTCGTTGAACCATGATTCAGATGCATCACCAATTTGATGTCCGACTCGGTTTTCAAAATATTGCATAAAATACAATTAAGTCACCTAGGTTTTGATTATGTATGGCGACATTATCGTCATATGAGATTTCAATCATTGATTAAGAAAAAAAACAAAAAGACTTTTAAAACATGAAAAAGGAAAAATATGTGTTGAATGATTGAGATTTAAACACGTAATTACGGTTTAAATCTAAACCATTCAGTTGGTTCGATTAAATTACTATGATTTTGGTCAAAAGAAAGCCTCCTCCCAAAGTCATCTTCCTTTTATTATCTTCAAGTTAAAAATCCATTTCACTTTTTGCTTGCGTGGTATTAAAAGTATACTATGATTTTTGGTCAAAAAAAGAAGTATACTATGATTTTATGTGCACATACATATTTTCCTTTTATAAAGTGAATTTAGGTAAGATGCTCCTTTCAAAATGGAGCAGCCTCTATGTAATTAGTTGAGTGGTAAAGTGAACATAATTACCAAGTCAAATTTGTGCTGCTTGTGTAATGCAAATTCTATGACCCACAAAATTGAAAACTCCACAATCAATTTTAATCAATTTATCTTGTCAAAAAGTGAGAAGTGTGAGCATTAGCTACCTTTCATACCAATGTGGATAGAAATAGTTACCAGCACATTACATATACGTGACACATATACTCCCTCATTATCAAAATATTAGGAAAATTTTATCCCTCGCAAAATTTTTTTTTTTTTTTGACTGACTCAAAATATAATTAAAAATTGACTTGTTAAGTTGTTACCTTATTTAATACTAGTATTCTAAATATATCATTCACTTAATGTTAAGTATTTGATACAGAATATAAATTATACTTTTTTAGGATGAAACGTAATTTAAGTAAAGAAGTTAAATTTTTATATCAGATTTACAAAAATAAATGTAAATAATTATTTATCTTTATAAGTATGCAGGTATTTAATTACTTATATTTTATTAAAAGAATCAAGTGTATATATATATATATATATTAAATTTAATGAAAAGATGTTCAACTGTCAAATTAATTTCTTCTCAAAGATAAATAAGACAATTGTTTTCCTTAGGTCCCAGTCCCACTATGTAAAACAATGATAGTTAACTAACATGAGTCTAATCACGCATTATTGTTGCACGATAATGAGTTTTTTTGGCTTAGAGCATCTCTTACAAAGAAGGACCCATTTATCAATGGGAGGGTAACCCAAATCTGACGATGAATATAAGATCTAACACCTTGTTTTGCAAGAAATCAGCACACTTATCAATCTTACGAACTATATGAACAGTAAAGATGTTGGCTTCTCCACTCATCAGTCCAGTGGTGACCTTGAGCATAGGCGGGAGAGGCGACCACCCACGGGCCATTTTTTAATGATCATCAAATTTTGTTTTCTTCCTTGTATATATAGATATTAAAATAATAAAGGAGCATCAAATTTACTATATCCCAAAATTTATTCAATAATATTTCATTGCATTCCTATCAAAATTGGTAAAGAAATAATATTGATTATAAACAATGAATTAATGATTTTGCAACAAAACATGTAGAAAAGATAGTAATTATAAAGTGATAAGGGCACCATTTTGTTGGTTTGCCCAATGCACCTAAAATCATAATTTCAAAAAGGACCGCTTCCCCGCATCACCCATTAATATTAAGCGCACTACGACAATGAAACTCGGCCCTACACCAGGGGTTAGCACCTACCATGACGATGAAACTAGAGGGGGTCCCTATCATGACTCGTAAATCCAACTAACTAATCACCCTTGTATCAATGATCTAATGACTCCTCCCAATCCAATGGCTAAAGAATTTGGCAAGGCACCCCATTAGAGTTTATCTTGACATCGTTGGTCAGAGGTGGTTCCAACTAGTTAACAAATGACTAGCGCGGCCAATTGCCGGGGGAGCGGGATCGTGAGGAATGAAATCATCATGAGAGTTGTAGATCGTATGCACTACCTCGACAATATTCCAATGGTCAACAAGAAAATCATATTATTACGCCAAACCCAAATCCACGAATGACCCAACATGAACATTGTAGAGACACCACTGCAAGTCATAGTATGCACCTCATTACAACTGGTTTTTGTTATACAAATATATATATATGACGACCAGAAATCTAAAAACTTCTAAATGAAATTTTATGAAATGAAACTAGAACTTTTTACAATTTGGGGGACAAGATAAATAGTAAAAAGCGTAAGAGTGAGATTTTTTTATTGCAATGTGGTTCGAGACAAGATTCAATCAAAATGATTCATCTTCTATCAATTCCTTCAAAAGGCCAAGTGGCTAACAAGTTTACGAAACCTCTCCATTCGAGTCGCTTCATTCTCTCTCTCAAACTCGCCATGATTGATATCCATTCCGGCTTGATTGGGTATTAGCTAAGCTTTAGCTGCCTATATAGTTGGTTATACAATTCTGTTAAGAGCATGTTTAGTTTGGCGGTGGGAGGTGCTAAAAGTGCTTTTGACATTCACTTTCGTGATTTCAGACTAAAAATAATTGTTTGGCTGCTAAATGCAAAAGCAATTCTTTCTCCTAGAATTGATTCTAGCATTCTTGTAGCTTTTCATTCTAGCTAAAATCAATTTTAGTTAAATTCCCATGGTCACTATATGAAATGACTGGACTACCCTTCATCCTTAAAAGGCGTCCCTCTTAAATATCAGGATTTTGTGCCCAATACAAGAAAAGAATGAGACAATAATATCATATTATTATTCACCCTCTTAATTTCAAATTGCAGAGTTGCAAATTGCAATATCTAGGTAGGAGAAGAAGGAGGAATCGGGCTCCAAGACCAATTTTTTTTCTTACACAAGCCATTAACGTAAATGACAAAAACTATAAAAGAATTTGTTAATTTTTTTGGTACAAAAATAATTTGTTAATATATATATATATATATATATATATATATATATATATATATATATATATATATATATATATATATATATATATATATATAATGTAATCAATTATTATTTAATGTAAATTCTAAAAATATTAAATAATATATGTAACTCAATATCAAATAATATATATAACTATATTATTAGTATTTTTTAACTATTCTATTAAATTTTAAGTTTCTAATATAATTCTAAGTGGAAACCTATTTGGTAAATTTACACTCAAAATCAATTTTGATCAAAACTATCCAAACAACACATATTGGAAAAAATCATTTTTTCGTTAAGTTATCCAAATAAAAATCACGTTACATTAAACTCACATTTAACAAAAATCAATTCTACAAAATAAATCCAGTTAAAATCAATTATCCTCACCGCAGAACCAAAACATAGTGTTAGTCTATCATATTTATTCATTCAGAAATTTCTCTTTTTTGTTTTCTTGAGTGAACCATTATGATCACTTTTTCTACAGATATCTTCATGTCATCCTTATTAGCTTCTATGCCTTCTAATGTCTCCAAAACATGTTTCATAGAAGGACGCTTTTTAAGGTCAGATTCAAGACATTTTAGAATAAGTTGTGCTGCTAGCAATGCTTGCTTGGATGAGTATTGGCCCTCTAACCTATGATCCACAATGGTTTGCAACTTTCTTTTATCAGATAGAGAAGGTTTAATCCATTCAGCCAGATTCTGCTGCCCTGTAGGCCTCTTTGTATCAAGTGCTTGCAATCCTGTCAGCATTTCAAGTAGCACTACACCAAATCCATAAACATCACTCTTCACATACAAATGACCTGTTGAATAGTAAAACACAATCTTAGAATATTTCTCATGTTCAATTATAGCATTATTCTCGACCTAACTCTACTATCAATTTATGTGTGTAGAATTATGTAGTACTGACACTTCAGATTGAAGACGTATCTGATGTTCAATATGTGTCGTGTCGAACACCGACACTGACACTTCAATTACTTGCATTTTTCAAATTAAAACCAATGCCTACATGTCTACGTCAGTGTCATGTCTAGTGTCTGTCTGTGTTGGTGCTTCATAGGTGTAGAATATGTAATTACCTGTTGCCATATATTCTGGAGCAGCATAGCCAAATGTTCCCATGATCCTTGTAGTAACGTGCGAATCTCCCCCAGATGGCCCAAATTTAGCCAGGCCAAAATCTGAAATTTTTGCACTGTAATTCTGTAGAAGACAAATAATTTACTATCAATCAATGGATATTTGGAATTCAATTGGCATTTCTATTTATAAAGAATGGATAATTTTGATACATACACACACCAAACAAACACATGGAAGACAAAGAGAAAAGGAGTGAATAGGGAAAGGTGATGATGACAGTTCTTTTGAAGAATTTTGTCTGTAAAGTTGTAAACAACATTACATAATCCATAAGCAAATTATTGACTTGGTTTGTTTCAAGGAAACATTGTGTCCATAAAGTCAACCAGCATGCTCCAACTGGTCATCAAATCTATTGTTCTGCCCTGGACCCAAGGACCCACATGACATAATGGGCCGGGGTTGGCCCAATGAGATAGCTCCTCGCTACAGGAGCACATCTGAATACAGCAACAACGGTCGGGATCTTCTCGACCAATCCTGCGGCCACTATGCAACCCCGACTCCCATAAATAAGGATCAACTTTTGAGAAATGGCACACTTTTCATACTCTTATTATACTTCTGCTTAGGTCGATCATACTCTGACTTGAGCGTCGGAGTGTCTTTGTAGGTACCATCCGCGCGAGCCCAAACTCTCGACTCATCTACAACAACCCGACCTAGTACCAGGGCCGGACCAACCTAGGGACGATCAGATACGGATCATCTATGAATTTTGATAAAAAATTAACCCGGCCTTTTATTGATTAAGCAGTTATCATATAAGTGTTTATACATAAGTTATTTCAATAATCAACAAGAAAATGTGATAAAATTGCTTTCATGTAAATTAACTGACCCCATCAAGAAGTATATTGGAAGCCTTAAAATCTCTATATATGACTTGTTTTTCTGAGGAGTGCAAGAAAGCCAAGCCACGAGCTGCATCAATAGCTATTTTGATTCGTGTGTTCCAAGAAAGTGGTTCTATGTAAGTATTTCCTATAGCCAAAAACAAAGAAAAATGAGTTAAAACTCAAAACCTTAGCAAATAATTTGATCTTGTTTCAGTTTAGTTGTTGTCTAAAATTCATACTTCTGAAGAGATGGTTCTCCAAGCTTCCCTTTGACATGAACTCATACACAAGGAGAAATTCATCATTTTCACTACAGTAACCCAATAGCTTGACCAAGTTTGGGTGAGAAATGCTTCCTAAAAAGTTGATTTCTGACTGCATTGTCATATGAAAAAGAACAGTTATAATGTTAGCAAGAAAATAATGAAGCACGGACACAGACACCGGATACGATATGGACACCTAGACACCGATTTTATTTTAATTTTTTCTGAAAAATACGAGTAATTGAAGCGTCAGTGTCTGATACGTGTCGGACACTGGGACACGTGTTCAACCAGATGCTACAAAGGATGAAATGAAAGCGACCTACCTGCCATTCTTGAACACCTTGCATGCTATCAGGTTTCAATTTCTTGATAGCAACGATGATTCCAGAACCAGGTTTAGAAGGAGTGAGAGTCTCTTCATCCAACCAACCTTTGTAGACTTTACCAAAACCACCTTCACCAATCAATGCATCTGACTTGAAATTCTTAGTGGCAGCTTTCAAATCCACATAACTAAACACCTTCAACTTCCCCCTTTCCAAAACTGCCACTATGTTTCCTCCATCATGTTCATGCTCACATTCACTTCTCGAAATATCCCTAACTTGACTCTTTCCACTGCTATAGCATGATTCATCACTGCTATTACCTGCAAAGAAATTTCATGATAAATAACAAGAGCATAATTTGAACTATATATATATGAGCTTCGAAGTAGTAGTAAATAAAATTATGATGACTTGCTTACGTGAATGTTGTTGAGGTATATTGAGGGAACCAAAGCAGAGACCCATGCTAACGTTAATGTTAACCTAGGAGAAGAGAATGCATGTGTGTGTGTGTGAGTGTGGTTTGACTTTGATATTCATAGCTGACTGGACTGCTATTTATTTATGTCAATGTTTTTAGCGTGTTGTGTTGCCGTGTTGGCCTCGCGTTCGTGGAATTGCCTATGAAGAAGAGAGAGAATTATTTATTTATTTATTTATTTATTTATTTTCGATAGCCAACCAAGACAGACATTCAACACGTGTGCCAATTCGGATACACGGTTTCTCTCCATCAATAATTGATCTGATGTGACGACGCCTACGCTCCAGTTCCATCCACCATATACAGATCAATATCAGCCCTTGATTCACCATCATCAATTTCGGCTCAACCTTGTCTAAGCTCAAGTGAACTCACTTTCTCTCTATCTCTCCCTATTAATTCATGTTTCTTTCTATTTCACTAAAGTCATCAAATCCTAAAGTATTAAAGTAAGATTATCTACTTATTACGCAAGCGAACATGTAAGGTTCATAAGTACACTAGTATTTTATCAATCTATCCGCACATGTGACACCGTATTTGTTATAGTTTACTAGGAACCTTTTAATACTTTGAAATTTGTCAAATTTAATTAAAGGAAAAGTAAAAACTCCAAAAAAAAAAAACGATATTTCAACTTACTTAGAAAACCCGTGTTAAAAAAAGGTTAGTATATTCTTCTAATCTTAATAATGGACTACAAATCAGAAAAAAGTAAATGAGATCTAATATAAAATATGCACCCCCATTGTTGTTCACGTTGCCACTCTCATTGCGGCTCTCATTAGCACTTCTATTGCCGCTTTCCTGTTCCCGCTCTTTGTTGCTTATCATATTGTCGCTCTCGTTGTCCCATTGCCCTCCTATTTGTCACTCCCGTTGTCAGTCTCTCATTGCATCTCTCGTTGTCGTTCTCGTTGCCACTCTCCTTGCAGCTTTCAATTGCCTCTCCTGTTGCGATCTCGTTGTCAGTCTCTTATCGTCGCTCTCGTTGCCTCTCACGTTGTCACTCTCTCCTTTTCGCTATCGTTGTCAGTTTCTCTTCTATTGTCGCTCCTGTTGTCAGTCTCTCGTTGCAGCTCTCATTGTTAATAATGTTGCCACTCCCGTTGCAACTCTCGCTGCCTCTCCCGTTGTCAGTCTCTCATTGTCGCGTTATCGTTGTCACTCTCTTGTTGCCACTTGTTTATGTTTTCCATGCAAGAATCATTTAATATTAATTTAATCATTTAATTAAATTATTAAATTATTTTGGATTTTTATAGTGGTTAATTTTCTTTTGTTAATTATTAGTTGTTAAATTGATTGGTTTTAGTAGTTTTTTGTCAATTATATATATATATTACATAATATTTTATTAAATACGTAACATAATTGTAGTGGGACCATGTATGAAAAATGTATTGGGGTCATATATGTAAAAAGGTAGAATTATTTTGTCTTTTAGTGATAATTTTACCTATTTGCCCTTATTTTTGGACATATGGCATGTTTATAAGGAGACTATAACTGACATTTTCCTAGCATATGATAGTATATTAGTATTAGTATTAGTATTAGTATTGATATTGATGTGTTGGCAAACACTTATGATGCTGAGGAATTCCTTAGTAATAATTACTAAAATTTTCAGTAACCATTATCAGTGGGGGAGCCAGAAAATTTGTTAATGGGGGTAAAAAAAAGTTGACAATTTTTTTGTTACAAAAAATTTAGCGAGTTAATTAAGTCATCGGGTACTTAAAGCTCTTTGAGAGCTTACGTGGGTAGGTTACAGAGGTACTTACATTCACCCATCAAATAGGCCCTCACGTCGGCAGCGGGAGTTGAACCCCCCAGAGGTACTTAGAATGCGGGAGAGAGATCTAGAGAGAGAGAACAAATGATTTGATGTTTAAAATGTTTCATTGACTGATTATATATGGTAATATGATATTATGAATTGTCATAGATTGATTTATGTTCACGATATATAAATTATATCGAGTATATATATAAGTGACGACCCAAAGAAGTAAGCATACTAGGCGGGGAAGTCATTAGCCCCTAAACCTAGGCCCTGTAAATTTTACCATTAGGGAGTACTAATGGGAAGGGGGTTCACCGGGAGTTTAGCGTTCGCACGTCGGTGTTATGCTAAGTATATATAGTTGCACTGTTCACCAGGATTAGCCATTGGATTAGGCAGTTGGTGTTGTGCCAAAAGGTAATGCACGTGATTTATAAATTAAATCACGAAGTTTAAAAGGTTTCATAATAGAACCGAGTGATGGTAAGGGGTTACGGTAAGACTCACTGAGATATGTATCTCACCCTTTATATGTTGTTGTATTACAGAGAAGAGGAATGCTAAGTGACACGATTAGATGATGTGCTATGGAGATGTTGAAGACATAGTGTTCATACTATGTTATCTTAGTTTCCCTTGTTTGTTTTGTTGATCGTTTTTGTAACTTGCTATATTGTTAAGTTGTAAAAATCTATTCCTTTAGTTTTCTTACTGTTGGATATTGAACATGTTTGCTTTATGTTTATGTTGACTTGAGTACTCATGTTGAGTTTACCTTAAGTACTCTAAGTTTATATAGGACTCTTTGACTGGTATTCAGGAGTTTTTAGTTGTTCAATATCTGAAAGAGGAATACTTTTACTCTGACGAATGTTATGTATATTTTGGTGTTTCTATCAATTAGAGATATACTAGGGTGTTACATTTAACTAATTAAATTAAATGATTAAAATAATTATTTAAATAAATAAAATAAACATTTAGCTAATTTAATTAAATAATTAAAATAACTATTAAGTTAATTAAATTAATAAATTAACTCAAACACATAGGGGTGTTTTTGTTCTTTCAAAACTCTCTCTAGTACTCTCTCTCTCTCTCTCTCTTATTTCTCTTATATTTCCCTTAAAGCAAATAACACCCTAATATCTATTCTATTTCTCACCTGTTTATCTCTTCCCTCATGATCTCTCTTATCTCTTTCTCTCTTTCATCTTTCTCTTCTGATCCATGCACACTTTAAAGAGGAGGAGAAAAACTCGTGAGAAAGAGAGGAAGGGCGAAGGGTAGAAAGAGAAAACTAAAGTCGGGATTTGGAGTTGTATGAAGCACAATTTGAGGAGTCTTGAAGACCTCATCCTTTTAGTGAATACGAGGGTATGCTGACGTTAAGGAGGCGTTTCTTTGGGAGACATAAAGATGGTTCCAAGGAATCTAGGTTGGGAATGAAAGATTTCTATGTTTGATTTGGAAAAAAATGTATTACAATAAATGATGTTTAGTCTAGAAACTTGCTTCCCATTTTTGTTGGAATCTGATGTGGCTTGTATTGAGAAAACCGAGATGGACAAGGATGTGTGCGTTCCATAAATTATGTGACATACTGAAAGTTGTAGGTCGATTACTTCCTACTCAACATATGTGTGTGGAGGAGTTAGTGGCCTTCTTTTTGAACATATTTGACACATCATGTTAAGAATAAAATCATTAAAAGACAATTTGTTAGGTCTGGTGAAACAATTAGTAGGCATTTCAAATTTGTTAGGTCTAGTGAAACAATTTGTATTTCTTTGTAAGATTATGGTTGTGACACGTTCTGACAGCACCTATGTATTTGTATTAATTTATAGGCTTAAATATGTTTTTCGCCCCTACAAATATACCTGTTTTTCAAATAAGTCCCTACAAATTATTTTTTTAAATAAGTCCTTGCAAAATAACTTTTTTTTATTATACCCTTCTGTTAGTGTTCCGTTACAAAAATACTTATGTGGCTGACAGAACACTGATGTGTTATTTTTATTTCCATCTTTAATTTTTTTTAAAGCTGACTAGGCCACACTCCTCTCTCCTCTCTAATCCGTTGTAACTCTCACTCTCTTTTGATCATGTGTATTGATGTTGTTGTTGTAGTAGAAGAGAGGGAAGATTGAAGAATGGAGCTAGATTGTGTGTGGAGAACGCGTGAGGGAAGCTGCTGGGTAGGGTTCCTTTTTCTATTTTGTGGGTTGCTGGGGAAGAAGAAGACCTAGGGGAACAATTTTAATACACATGGAAAATATAAAATAAAAGAAAAAAGAATATCTCACCAGTTAGTGACTTGTCAATGTCAATGTGTAATTCTGTTAGCCACATCAGCAGAGGGCTAACAGAGAGTTAACAGAAGGGCATATTTAAAACAAAAAACATTTGTAGAGACGTATTAAAAAAAATATTTTGTAGGGACTTATTTGAAAAATTAATATATTTTCAGGGACGAAAAACATATTTAAGTCTAATTTATATATGCAAAGTTACATTTCGAAGTATGCACTGATACTAATGAATTATGTTCCTTTTTTTCACTGCAAGTATATATATATATATATATATATATATATATATATATATATATATATATATATATAACCATGAATCGACACATAGGCATCCACCTAAGTACCACGTCAATAAATATGTCGGCACCAATTAAATCCACCTCGGCCAATTTGAACCATGTGGCGGTGCAAAGATCGATACGATGATAATATTCTGTTCTAAGAGGATCCGTTGTATGCTAATCCAATGGCACATATAAAATCGAGATATCAAGATTACAAATCAAGGGTCACGGTTCATTTAGATTGCATTTGCTAAAATGTAGAAATCGGCCCTGGTCTCGACAATGAATGCAAATTGACGCAAACCTGGATATAAATGCATATCAATTTCGGCTTTAAAATGTCATTCAACTGAGACATTAAAGCATTTAATTCCAAACGGTTTTAGGTGGATCTTCAATTTAAAATGCAATTTCAGTTTCAATTCAGATTTCAATTTCAATTCAATATCAGTTGTAATTTCATTTTCATTTTTAATTTCTGTAAATTAAACAAATTTCATTAGCTTTAATCAATAGTCAAAAAATTTATTAAATTCTAACTATTTTACAAAATTTAAAACAGACTTATTATGATTATTAGTATAATTATTCATCACTATATTCTGATTATTCATTCAAAAGGGTTTATATTAATTTCTATAAATATTCTACAAAGGGGAGAAATAGTCTTATTCTTATTAATAGTTTAAATATTCATCAATAATATTCTAATTATAATATTACTTTTTAACTAGGAGACAATATAATCAATCCAATTAACCGCCATTCAATTGACAGTTATGGTTTTGATTTCTCATTTAATGTCAATTATTCATCAATAAAATTATAATGATCTTCAATTTTTTTTAGTTATTTAAAATGATAATAAATAATAATTATAATTTACGAGACAATATAATGATCTTCAATATTTGAATTTTTTTTAAAATAACACTAAAATAACAATGACACTTTTGGCTCTATTATTTGAAATTGGGAATTCGAGTTTCGGGAATTTTTTTCCACCCAAATTTGGTATCAACACCACTATATAAAGGCTAGCAGTGCGGGTGTTAGAACCACTTCATCTTTTCACTGTTGTTTGTGTTCGATTTTCTTTTTTTTCTTCCTTTCATTTTTTTAAGTGTGCAATGGAAAATAGTGCTCAATTGGTTGTAGAATGGTCCTATTTTGATCACACCATTCTCTATTTCCGAATTACTACACTAAACATGTTAAGAAATCCCCCAACTATCTCATATTCAAGCACATTACCAATATGACTTATGCAAATAAGAAAGTGATTTGATTTTTTAAGGACACACCCCTGTTTTTTAATTCTCTGTTATCGCCCATGCTTTTTTGCAGGTTGCCTATTTGGGAGTTTTATTGTGATATTCGACACTCTTCGTTCCAGAAAATTATTACGTTTTGTTATACTTTCCTCAAAGGTATAATATGATCATGCATGATGACACTTTACATGATATTAGTCACTTCCATACTTCGAAGTGCACATCAAATGGTTTAAGCAAGCCATCAACATAGCTCTTTTGAATCTATTGAAGACAATGTTTGTTCTTTTTATATCATCTAATGGTCAAGTTGCCTTTTTTTTGTTCAATAAAGCTGGAAATATATGTGATATATCAAACTCGAACAAGTCTGCATTTGCATTGTTTTAATTATTTTTTTAATTGTCATAATTATATGTTCTAAATTTTGTGTAGAGACACATATGATGTAGTTCTAGAGTAGAATCTTAGTTGTAGAGAGGCCAGTCAAGGATGATGTTCAAAAGAAGCAACAGTAGATTATGGAGGCTAAGATTCAAAACTACACTAATTACATGAGGATTAATGTATGGAAGAGCATTTAATGATTTCAATAATAATAGAAAATGAATGTTGTTCTTTTTTATCTTTACCGATGTAGTTTTCAATGAGTTTGGATCAAGACATATTTTGTCTTTCTCAGAATTGTTGAGTTTGTCATCATTTCAATGTTGTCTGCACTCATTATAAAATATAATTTTGATGTCATTTTCATCTAGACAGTAAGTTGATGCAAATGGTTTCTAATTTAGCATCCGTTCATGGTATGATGATGACTCTAAATAGTGTTCATCCCGTTTTATTAGGTAATAATACTTAAGAGGATCCCCACCAGTTTTTAGATAAAGAAATAGTACTTTGCAAATAGAATAGAAGTATTGTACAAAAAAAGCTTTTAGTTTGCTATCAAAAATCATTCGGTCAGCTTATGCCTTGGTGATCGATTTTCATCTTTTTTTTTATAGAGATTTGTTAAATGAACCAAAGAATGGTTAAAACCTAATGTAATTTGGTGAAATGTACCAGAGATACTCAATTTCAAATAAGACCTATAAATCCAAACATAACCGAAATAGGTATTAATACTGACTATTGAATTTCCCTCTGTTATTTTTCAAATCAAATTCAAATACTACTAATCACTTTTTCAAGAAAGTATATTGTATATATTAAGGATATTTATATAAAATATTCGGGACGGGTAGCATGACTCCCGTCCCCATTCTCAAAGTTGCCCGTTGAGGGATTTTCTCCCCATCCCCCAAAGAAAGATATTTATGTATGTATTATGTATAGAGTGCCCTGTCTTCCGCTTTTGATATTCCTCTACAGTAGATCTTTTAAGTAGTCGTAGGGTATTATGTATAGAGTGTCCGTCTTCCGCTTTTGATATTCCTCTACAGTAGATCTTTTAAAATTTTATGATAAAATGATATGTATACCCGTGTTGCTTATAACAATAAAATCGAATTCCCACAGGTTCACACGCTTAGCGAAAACAAATTATGAAGGATATATTATAAAATAGATGAGACATTCTATTATCGTATATCATTTTCCTTCCAGCATTAGTAATAGTAATGTGATTTGCTATATACTCATTCAGAATACGTTAGATGATAATCATATTTTCCTCGGTTTCAATTTTCGTTTTAGTACTTTGTTTGAATACTTTTCTATTAATTTGCTTTCATTTAATTATTACAAAACATTATAAGACGGGAAACAAAATTATTTCCTGGACAAAACCCCACATCCCATTTGAAATTATAATATATAATTATATTATATATACTAGCGGGGAAAGGCGGGCCCTCCGGGTCCGTCTTTCATGTGTTGGCGTGTTAGTGGGTGGTTATGTTTATTAGAAAATTTTACTTACACTAAGGGTATTTTGGTCAGAAAATCCTGACGCCAAAAGTGGCAATTTTTTTTGAAATCCCCTTTATATATAGGTAAGATAGATGTATAGATAGATATTTGAAAGGAAAAATAAAGAAGAACTACATTAGATTTTGTGAAATGTGATGGTAAATAAGGTAAAAAAAAACTGACACTAAAATGACAGCTTTTTTTGGATTCCCCTTTATTAATATAGTATATATATATATATATATATATATATATATATATATATATATATATATATATATATATATAAATCTAAATTTAATTTTCTAATATCATATAAATATTTAAAATTGTTGAAGTAATTACCTTACGGTCTCTAAAAAATGAATTTTGACCCGTGCTAGCACGGGTAAATTATACTAGTATATATATATATATATATTTAAAGAGCTTATTTCTTTGTAAGAATATGGTTGTGACACATTTTGTTAGCACATATGCATTGATATTAATTTTTATATGCAAAGACATCTTCTGACAGCAAATAAGCTATATATATATATATATATAGATTTTTTTTTAATTTATTGTAAAAATATGGTTGTGATAGGTTTTGGAGGCAGCACGTATGACGTATGCCTTCGTATTAATTTATATATGCAAAAACACGTTCTGACAGCAAGTATGCATTGGTATTAATGTACTACCGTTTTTTTCATAGCAAGTGTGTGTATGTGTGTGTCTATATATATATATACTAGTATGGAATCCGTGCATTGCACGGGGAAATAATTTTCGTATTATATTTTTCAATAAGACCAATTGTTGAGAGAATATTAAGATATTTATTAATTTTCATAATGATTAAACCAAATTAATCATGAATTTATGTCATTGATACAACAATAAATCATGTAACTCGTTTAAAATGAAATTTAAATTGTTTTATATTATACTATACTATTAGGCACAATCCATCACAGCAAATTTAAAATGAAATTTAAATTGTTTTATATTATACTATACTATTATAATGAGAATTTAAATAGATTTATGTGACAAAGGTGGAATTGTCTAATGAATAAAAATAATCACTTGCAGCAAATTCAAAGGAAATATGATTATGAGAAACATTGTAAGTCTAAACAAAGACATCATGAATCAATGTATTTTGGTTTCGAAAAACAATGTCACTTCAGGTTCAATGTGACTCAAATATAAAGCAACATACAACAATGATGGATTGTGCCTAACTGCCGTTGAAGTAGCAAACGTACGTTTGGTGAATACTATGTTTGACTTTAAAAGTTGACTTACCAAATAAAATATGACAAGTGAGTAGTATTATGGGCTGTTTAGCAATAGTGATGTACATGATGTCAGCATACTTGGCCTAACATTTAGAGTTTGTTTGGTATCATGGAAAAGTAATGGAAAAGAAAGGAAAGGAAAGAAAACATATTTTCCAACAATTTTTTCTTTGTTTGGTGGAGGTGAAAAAGTGGGGAGGAAAGAAAAAAATCACATGAGACCCACAAAAATGTTTTCTCTCTAATTTGAGAAGAAAAGGTGAATAAGATAAAAAAAAATTATCTTTTTCCAATTTTACCCAAAACTTGTATAGTTTATTTCTATTTCTAAGGGTATTTTTGTAATATTGAATTTTACTACTTTCTTTTCTCTTCACTTTCCATTCAACCAAACAAGGGAAGGGAACATTTTTATCTTTCATTCCTTAACATTTCACCTCTACCAAACAACTCAAAAATCATCTCACTTTCTACTTATTTTCTCTTATTTTCCTTTCCTTTCTCTTCTTTTCTTCTACTTTTCTTTCTTGATCCAAACATAGGCTTAGTTTTATTAATGAATGTTATTTCCTTATAACTTAAAAGAGAAGGAAACTAAGTTCTGGTCTATACAATAAGTACCTCTAGTTGCTCCTCCAATGTCTTTTGAACTTCAATTTGATGGGTCAGTGCTTTTGCTATTTGGATTTCTCTGTTAAAGTTGTGCAAACTAGTTAAAAATGGATAATCTAAAAAGTTACAATAGGTTGCATTTATAACTCTGCATGAATATAAATAGTGAATTTAATTTATGATATCTTTTTTTTTTGTGAATCGTTTAATTTATGATGTCTAATGTCTATATATAGTTAATTTCCTCATACACAAAAATGAAGACACACACACATACAATAAGAAAGTGCATCATTCAATTTGTTTTATATGCTAAACAAAAGGAGGTGGTGGTGGTGGTGAGAGAAAAAGAAGTGGCGGTGGTGGCGAGAGGGAGGTGATGGTGGTGGTGAGAGGGAGAAAGAAGTGGTGGTGGTGGTGGTGATAGTGAGAGAGAGAGAGAGAGAGGTGGTGGTGGTGAGAGGGAAAAAGGAGTGGTGGTGAGAGGGAAAAGGAGGTGGTGGTGGTGGTGGTGAGAGAGAAAATGACGTGGTGGTGGTAGTGGTGGGAGGGGGAAGAAGGTGGTTGTGAGAGTGAGAGAAAAGAGGAAAGGATGAAAGAATTAAAGTGGAGGTGTAAATAGTGGGAAAAGAATGACCAAAATAAATTGGGGGTTGTTTTTTCATACCCCCACCACTTCCCCATATACCCCCACAGAATATGATATCCCCAAAATGCTCCTTTGAAATGTATTTTTTAAAAAAAAAAAAACCAATCGTATACATGTATTTGAGACATATATATGATGGCATCATTTAACTCATCGTATATATGTCCTAAAAACGTATATACGATTGGTTGTGTATGATGCAATCGTATATACGTTTTTAGGACATATATACGATGGGTTAAATGTTGCCATCGTATATATGTCCCAATTACATATATACGATGGGTTGTTAATAATTTGTTTTTAAAAGTGTTATATAAAGGCTACTAAAAATTCATTAAATAGTCAAAACTAATCTAAAAAATTAACACCACTAAAAATCTAACAAAACCAAAATAAGGCTATGCAATTTTTTTTAGATTTTTTGGAAACTATGAAAAATTTAAAAAAATCCTAAAAAATAGTAAACGATGGAATTTAGGATTTTGAGGCTGTAGTCCCGTAAGAAGTCCCTTCTAAGTGAGTCATGCTCGGTGATTTTTTTTCGGATTTAATGGCTGTGGTCTCAATATGATCCGAGTAGTTTGCCCGAAAACCGATTTTTTTGCCTAAATTATTCGTTCGACGTCTAACATCGTCACGTGTTAATGAACTACACGCTATATTAATTTTTATATAGTGTGTAACCTTAATTAATTTTTGTTTAACTAAAAAAAATACCATAGGGATCGTATATATGTTCAAATGAACATATATACGACCCTATGTTTTTGCCCATCGTATATACACCCCCAAGGCGTATATACGATTGATGTGGGGGCTGACCAATCGTATATACGCCTTGGGGGTGTATATACGATGAGCAAAAATATAGCGTCGTATATATGTTAAAAAAACATATATACGATTGGTGCAAAAAAATTTAAAAAAAATACGTTTTGTCAAGGGTATTTTGGGGATTCACTTTATTGTGGGGGTATAAGGGGATATGGTGGGGGTATAAAAAAAACACCCATAAATTGGGGGCCAGCCCACAAAGCCCTGGCCCTAGCCCACTAAAAACTTTAAAAGTGTTGGTTGGGGCTAAAAAAAGCCCCATTAGTGGGGGGCTAAAATTTCATGGGGCTTATTAAGGGGCCAATGGGGCTGGGCTTGGGGCCAAATTGACAGCTCTACTTCTAGGGTTATTAGTTTGCTTTGAGAACCAACTCAGAATCAACTTGGAGCTTCATCGAAATCAAATCAGTCAGCACAACGAATTTGAGGTCGAATCCTAGGTATTGTACTTTTGTTATTCGTTCCAGCACAATGTATTTGAGTTTCGTTCTAGGTATTCGAATTTCAAGTTGAATTCCAGCACAACGAATTTGAGTTCCGCTCTGTATTCCTTCAATTTGCAACATATGATGTCGCTCTATTAATATTTCAAGATTTGGGGATTTTTAGATTGAATGTATACATATATCCATCGACAACACATGATATGGTTCAATGATTCGGGGGGTTTTTGATTTTCTTCGAACTTCTAATCAATTCACAATACATAAGATGGTTGGGTAGCTAATATTCAATTTTCTTTCAAAGATTTGGCAATTTCTTGATGTTGATTGTGTCCTTCTCGGATTTCATCATTATTCAAAATCTATTGTACACGATTAGGGTGGTATTTTAAAACGCTTGTAGTGATTTCGCACTATGTTTATTCATTTTGACATACAATGGTTCGGTATCAAATAGTTTTGTTATTTTTGATGAAATTCAGGAACCCTCTCATCAACCCATCAATGCTCAATCCAATATCGAATCACGATAGTTAAAAGACTCCACCTCGAAACCAAGGTAGAGTACCTTGTCACGTGCTTTTATTTACTCTTTCAAGGTCTGAAAGTTGCAATCTTTAATTGAAAATCTTTGTATATTGGTTGTTTTCATTCGAACTTTTGATAAACTTTAGGGCTTTTGATAAGTTCAAACTTTTCGATATCAAATGATATTGTGTCCTAATAGTGTTCTTCTCGTGTGTGTGTGTGTGTGTGTGTGTGTGTGTGTGTGTGTGTGTGTGTGTGTGTGTGTGTGTGTGTGTGTGTGTGTGTGTGTGTGTGTGTGTGTGTGTGTGTGTGTGTGTGTGTGTGTGTGTGTGTGTGTGTGTGTGTGTGTGTGTGTGTGTGTGTGTGTGTGTGTGTGTGTGTGTGTGTGTGTGTGTGTGTGTGTGTGTGTGTGTGTGTGTGTGTGTGTGTGTGTGTGTGTGTGTGTGTGTGTGTGTGTGTGTGTGTGTGTGTGTGTGTGTGTGTGTGTGTGTGTGTGTGTGTGTGTGTGTGTGTTTTGATTAGGCATACATATTGTTCTTCGTGATGAAAATTTGTCATTGTTAAATTTCAATTTGAGAATAGAAATTCGACTAATTTCTGTGGACAAAATTCCATATTCATTAAGGGATAATTGGTAAACAAAACACAAATTATGTGTATAGGGTGGAAGAAAATAGATGTAGGGGTTGAAAACTTACTTATAGAAGTGGATGACAATAATAAGATCCCCAAAAAGAGAATGGTATCACTATCTTGATACCAAAAAACGATTAATAGATTTGAAGTACGTACTAATTAATTTTACAAAATAAGATAATTGTGTCATAAAATAAAATAAGGTATATCTATATTTACATCCAGAGGTAGTCTCCACCTTGGCACTTCAGCATGCTTTCCCTCCAATTTTTCGCCCAATTGATCGCTGCCATGTGTGCCACGTATGATCCAAATGGTTCTTTGATTATGTGCAAAGTCCTTCCCATGTGATATTGACTGCTCCTTCCTGCCACTCCATGTGATATTGTCTTATCAAAAATAACTTGTGTCAGTAGAAAAACTTGTGTAAGTGAAAAACTCCTCTCTCTTTATTTTATTTTTTTCCTTTCTCTCTCCTCGCCATTCTCTCACTCTCTTCGTTCTCTGCACTCTCATCTCTCCCTTTCACTCTCATCTCTCTCTATCGATTCTCTCCTTTTCATTTCCTTTCTTTCTTCCTCTCTTGCCATCTCTCTTCTTTCTCTCTCAACCCACACAATCATCTCATCTTCTCCCATTTTCATCTTCCCTTTCTCTCAATTTCTTTCTTCTTCAGTGCCGTTTCTCTCATACCCAAAGAGAGAGAGTGTGCGTGTGTATTCCAGGAGAGAGAAAGAGGAACGAGGATGTGGTGATTGAGAGAGAGTGCAACAGTGGTTGAAGGACGACGCGGTGGAAGGAGCTCACGCCTTTTCCGGCGATGCTGCGTGGTGGCGATGAAAGGGGGTGTCGTGCCGACGGTGAAAGGGGTAAGCGATGAATGTCCATTTTTGTCTCTACAAGTTTCTTGATTTGTTGCAAGTTTTGTTTTTGTTGAGTGCACCATCTATTGATTCTCCTTTACCCAATGTCTTCACTAACCATCTGTTGATTCTCTTTTACCGACCATTTGTTGTTTTTTAAGCTTATTTTTGGGATTTATTTAAGTCGATGGTTCACACTATGTCTGTAAGAAGTGCTTGCTTCCATCACAGTCATCTAAATATTTGCTTCTCATTCTTTCTTTTTTGTTTAACATCTAGACTTAAAATGTATGCAACTTTTTTTCAGCACCGAAAAATGCTCCCGCCGCAAACTCTGTAATGTCAAAAGAAGTTTCTTACACCCATTTTGTGTTCAGATATGATTACCAAGATTGGAAGGTATGGGCAGGCCCAGTTTTCTTAGAGTGAGAATTCAAAGGCATATTGTGAGTTATCTTGGATACTTTTTTGTGGGGTTCTGTTATTTTGGGTTCATAGCATCATCAATATTCAGTGTATCATCAATCAATGTTTAGAGGGTAAAAACAGATAATAATTTCTTTCAGTTGTATATGCTTTCGTTCAGCCGATAGTCAAAGAATAAAGGAAATAGAAAATTGATGATTAGTAGACTTTCACTCAGGTATTTTATTGTATCGAATCAGCGCTCGCGACGAAAAAATGCAGAGAATGGAGAAGGACTCTTGGTTCTTCTCTATGAGGTTAGGCAGAAATATGAGTCTCATTATGATTGTTCTCCTTTATGTGAATGCAGAGAGATTATGTTGGACTTACTAACCAGAATAGCGAGTTGAAGTTTCGCCTTCAGTCCATGGAACATCAGGCAAAACTCCGAGATGGTATTTCTCTCAAACCTTCGGTAGCCTTCTTCAAGTTGTAAGTAACTATTATGACACTTTATCATTTTCTCTTTTCATTCCCTTTGTTCCTTCAAATTTTGGTTTCGATGTTGGGTTTTTTTTCTTTTGCAGTGCAGAAATCTAGATATTGATCTATTCCTCACTCAAACTTCAATGTTAGTTTCTCCACCATATTGTCAATGGGTTTTGTTCTTTGTTCTTTCCTTGAACTCAGTTGTCTGCATTTAAAAAGGGGTAAGATTAGTTTATTGTTCTTCCCCTAATTTGGGTTTTGTTCTTTCTGCATTTAAAAATAAGGGTGTCTTCATCTCTTCATTTATTTTGTCATTTGCTTCATCTTCTGTTTGATAATAAAAAATATGAGGATTCTGCACATGTTATGTTTGATGAAATGTCTTAATGATGAGGGAAAAACCTCAAATGATTGGTTATTTATTTTTTCTTCATATGGGAATGTGCTTCAATTTGAGAATGTAAATTTGGGTTTATTTCAGTGCATTCATGTATTCAATATCTGGTTTTCCATTATATGATAGTTGTTTAGCAGGTAAATTTGATAATTTCGCCAAGCATTTTTTGTTGTTGCAATGTATATGTAGTTCTGGAATTTAGCATTTGATGTTAAAAAAGGTGTTTTTCTTTGCTTGCAGAAGATTAGGTCACTTGTGGTTTTGAAAAAGCATTGCTGTTTTTTTGGTACAAGAACTCAAGAAAATGGTCCTGCTTTTTGTTGGCTTTCGATAGGCTTTCAACAAGTTTCAACACCTGTAATGAGACAGTCACCAGTCATTCTGTCCTTCCTCCAAAAATTACTTTGGAGACAGTTTGTTGTTCAACTTTTGATAATTTTGATTAGCAATAGATTATACTTTCCTGTTTTAATGTTTATGGATTATGACTTTTGGCTATTTCTATTTCCTCTTTTAGACGATGCCTATATATTGTATTTAAACACACCTTCTTTCATATTACAATTTGGGCGACAAATTTTAGTATATTACAATAATTCTGTATTTAATTCCAGAGCTAGATCCAATTGATAAAAAATGAGGATGATCCAAATTTGCATTTAATTCTAGTTATAGTTTTTCGCTTACTTGTGGCTGCAGTAGTGCAGATCTCTCCTCTTCCTTCATTTGGTAACTCATTTCCAAGTTTACTTTAGTTCTATTGGACAACAGTCTTTGCTTGATATCTGTAGATTTCTTCACTTACCTTGCTGCACATTTCTTTCCTTGATAACAGGTCTTGAATCGTTTAGAGATTCAATATCGTTACCAAGTAATCAGAATGCTTAAAAATGTGTCTTTTGCAACTCTTCTTATTCAGTGGACACTTTTCATGGATCCAGAAATTATATCTCAATTTTGCAGGTGTTTTGGTTGTTCATTTTGAAGTTGAATCTAACGCTTAATGCAAGAAAATATCAGTTTGTGAGATGTCATATGTTGTCGATATCCAGCTATTAATTATCTCAAGGTATCCCACATTTCCTTTACAAAAAGTGTTTTTGACTTTATCGGTTGTTATCAATTTTGTTTTGGCATAAACCTTTCCGTCCCCAAGATGAACCATAAAACCAGTATTTTGGGAGTATAGAAGTCCTTTTGACTTTATTAGCTGTTACTTCTACCGCAGGTAAAATAATAATTTCAGATGAAAGATGCAATTTAAAGAGGATGATGATTCCTTGGTAGGCTCTATCATTTGCTTTCTTTTTGTAGTTATAATAATTGTTAGCCTAAACTTATATTTCATCTTTTTTCTTAAGATGTTTTCTATATATTGATATGCTTTTAAAAGGGTAGTGAATCAAATTATTTGTAGCAACTTAAATTGTGGAACTTCTCTTTCATGCATTATCAGGTGTTGATACTACACATGAGGTAAATCATAGATTGCATCCTTGAGCCAAAGTTGTTGGCAAAACAGAGCCAATTGTGTGTAAATTTATATTTGCCTTATTAATCCTTCTGAATTCATATTCCTCATTAGGAAGAGGAACCAGATATAGAGTTAGAGGTCTTAAGTATACCTCATGCTCAACTGGAGCCTTTTCATTCCATTAGGTACAGGTGTTGCAACAAGCAATGGTAGAGCCTGAAGTTTGGGCACCGAATAATCTTCTTCAGGACAACTTTGTGCTACTTTCTTATCGTCCTTGCAAAATTTGGATGGGGGTTTTGATCAGGTTTTGTTTGTGTTTTCTGATTGTGCTTCTTCCACTGCTCTTTTCTTTTCATTATCTTTTGATTGTCAAATACAATATTTCTTCTAGATTGGTCTGAACTCTCAATGCTTGATTTTGGCTGGAGTTGTCTGGGTGCCTCAATTATATGATTGTGGTTTTATAGCTCTATGTTATTAGTAAAGAGATTACAAAACCGATGCTTTCCTTAATTGATTTGCAAAGTTACAATGTATAGAAATTCGAAGTTTTAACTACTATAGAATTGTAACAAACTTATGTCAATTTTATTTAGCCCGCTTTAAATACTTTTACTCATTATTGGTTGCCTGGAATGGAATTATATCTTATTTATGCTTGATGAGTGATGACAGCCCTTGAGAATGGAAAAAATTGTGTTCTACATTTACATTTACCTCTCTTGTGACTAGCAAATTTGCATAATGCATGTTTCTGTCTTTTCCTGATGCATGCCTTAATTTCTTCTTTTATATAACAATTGTTTTGAATCTAATTATCAAAATAACTTACTACCTTACTAATTACTAATTTGTCTCTAATAGGTTTTTGTGTGACATGTTGCAGGCATTGAAGCAAGAGCCTTCATATTTGGCAAACACATTGCATTAGCTATTGGTTTATATTTAGACCTAAAGAGCAAGCAAAATAAATTGTTGTATTCTTATAAAGCAATCTGTTTTGGCATGCAATTGAAAGTGTAACCTTCATTTTCTATTTAACTTGGAATGTTGTGTATGTTTAAAACCTATGGTGTTATGGAAAAAGAGCTGAACAAAATGGCCTCAAGTTGTGTTTGTTTTTTTTTGGTAATCTCTTTTGTTGTTTTCCTCGTATGCTGCGATGCAAAATAAAACAATAATGTTTAACACTTTTTGGTGTAAAGTTGTTCTTAAGAACTATAAGCATGACAAACTTTTGCAGACTCAAAATTTAACTATTTTGGTGACCATTATCCTTCCATAAAGACACGAAGGCTTTGGCGTCAGTCATCGCACGGGTCACCGTACTAGTTAAAATTATGACTTTGGTTTCTAGGGGGAAAAATAAGACCTTTTCTTTCTTATTAGGGAAGCAAACAACATTCCGGAGGTACGTTGCGCGCACTCCGCACTCCGCACTCCGCACTCCGCATACACATAAGCACAGAATTTGTCGCTTGTCCTGCAATGCAATGCAACCATGCTGAATCAAAACTAACTAACTCTCTCTCTCTCTCTCGTTGTAAAAAAAAAAAAAAACTCTCTCTCTCTCTACCTAACAAACTTTTTTGGCTGAGTCGACACCATTTCATTTTTGTTGGAGTCGATTCATTTTCGTTTGCGGAGGTGCTTAGGGTTTTTGTTTTCCCCTTCTTCTTCTTCTTCAGATTTCTTCCTCTTACACATTGTCATTTGATTTTCTCCTCCGTTCTTCAGCTTCGACATCAACGTCGCTGTCAGAGAATTCTTCCAGCGCAAGGTAACACTGTAATTGCTAATGCACATTGTATTTGTTTATATTATTCTGTTCTGCTTCATCGCTTTCTTGTATATTGTAGTTAAATTCTGATTCTGACATGCTTAATCGCTTACGAAACTTCAAGCGAGTGAAACAAAATTATAGAACTGTTAATAGGACAAAATGTTGCTTTTGTGTTGAGCGTAATAATCATCTTGTTTTTACTATTTTGGCTTCTAGTCTCTGTTTGGATTGGATTATAGAATAGGTTTTGTGTAGTGACAGTGTGTGTGAATGTGGTCATGGATTTGATTTTCGATTTTGATTTGTAGATGTCTCGTCAACGAGATCGGAACTACGAGTCTGATTTGGAGTACTACACTCATGGATATTACAGAGACTTAAGGGATGGTTACTATAAAATGGAATACTCTGATTCAACATATAAGTGTCCATTTTGCAAGGACAAGAAGTATAGCTCCTGTGGTGAGCTTTTGAAGCATGCTTCAAGATTGGTTAGTTCACGAGATGAAGGGATAAAAGACATTGCAAAGCATTCTGCACTTGAATGGTACATAGAAAAATATCATGATGTGGATATTGCAAAGGATGATGATTCATCAACCAAAACTGTTGCAAAGGATCAAGTATTTGTCTGGCCTTGGAAGGGGATTGTTGCTAACATTCCTACTGAATTTAAAGGTGGGAAGCGCGTGGGTGACAGTGGAAGCAAAATGAGGGAAGAGTTTACATCAAAAGGTTTTCAGCCCAACAAAGTTATTCCCTTATGGAACTTTAATGGACATACGGGTTTTGCCATAGTTGAGTTCAATGGTGATTGGGATGGTTTCACCTGTGCTATGAAGTTTGAAAGAAGCTTTCTAGCAGAGCATTGTGGTAAGAAGGATTACCTCCGTTCAAGGGAGCGAGGGAATAGACTATATGGATGGGTGGCACGTGATGATGACTACAATTTTAGGGATGCAGTTGGTCATCATCTTCGCAAAAATGGGGATTTGAAAACTGTTTCTGGTAAAGAAGCAGAGGACAACATGAAAACATTGAAGCTTGTCTCTCGTTTGGCTACTACCTTGAAAATGAAGAATGAGGAATTAGAGCAGACAGCAGGCATGATTCACGATGCTGACGCGTCCTTGAAGACAGCCATGGATCAAAAAGAGAAGATGATTGACTTTTATAACGAGGGTATGTTGATACTTGATGTGAATTTTTCTAATTAATATTGATGTTTTGTTCTTTCTATTTTTTTCCCATCATACCTTATTGTGTCTTTCACTGAGTTCAAAGCTGAAATGTTCTGGCTTTTATGATTATTTCTCTCCTTTCATGGTAGCTTATGGTATGTATGTTGCACTTTGTTGTGAATTTTTGTAGTTTGTAAATGATTTTTTCATCTCTCATGGTTGCTGGTTTCTTATTCCATCTCGTTCATGTAGAAATGAAAAAGATCCAGCAAGACGACCGAGATTATTTGGAGAAAATTTCTAAAAATCATGAAGAGGCCAGATTGAAACTGGAAGCTAGGAAGAAACAACTCGAGCACGAGGAGAATTTGCTGTATAAGCGTGAAGCACTTAATGAGGATGAGAGAAAGAAGCTAGAGCTAGAGAAGAAAAATGTAACTTATACAGCAAATTCTTTTTAACATACACTTGAACCCACTTTTTTGTGATTGGTCTATTTCTTACAATGCAACATCTTTTTTTTTATAAGTGATCAATTTATAAGGCAGCTTAATTGACATTTCAAAAAATGGAGCAATCACGAAAAGTGTTGTTAGCATTCTTTAAGTTATGGATAAACTACTATTTTGTGTCAAATTCCTACTCTTATTTTAATAACTAAGTTTGTTTTTCATCTTTTTGTTTGCAGAATGAGAGGGCAATAGCTGAGCAGAAAAGGGCTGATGAGAAAATGATGCTTTTGGCTGAAGAACAGAAGGTATAAATTTCGTGTTCCCTCATTATTTAATTTAATTCAATTACATGCATAGACTTGGGTTTTTGAGGAGTGTTCTTTTTTGGGTTGAAAATTGCAGAAAGAAAAAGAGAAGCTGCATAAAGAAATTCATGAATTAGAAAGGAGACTTGATGTGAAACAAGCATTAGAATTAGACATTGAACACTTGAGAGGAGCTCTACAGGTGAAGAAACACATGGAAGAGGATGATGTGGAGGAGAAAAAGAGAATTGAGGCAATCAAAACGGAACTAGAGGATAAAGAGGAGGAATTGGAAGAAATGGAAGATCTACAGCAAACTCTTGTTGTGAAGGAGCGTAAAACTAATGACGAGTTGCAAGATGCTCGCAAAAAATTAATCGAGGTACGCACCTTTCTCTCATAAATGTGAATATTATGATGTTAATTAATGTGTCTTTAGGCTATCAAGTATCAACTCATCTTTGGAAGGTCTTGTCTAACTAATCTGTTATAAAGCGATGATAGGTGGCTATAGTCGTATAAAATACCATGTAAATTTAAGCAGAAATGTAGGATTGTTAATGTTTTTTCATTGACATCCAACTGTTTATCTATTTCTTATGGAAGTGTGTCATGTTTTGTTAACATTCAAATCATGTAGTTGGAATCATATTTAGAGTGCTGACAGGATATTTGATGCTATCATTAATAAACACGTGTTCCCATGTGTCTGAGATGCTTATGCAACATGTTGTGTTTTAACTGTTTTGTATATTCTAGGAATTAGTTTTTCAACGGTATCATTCTATTCTCTGAATCATGTGGTTGCTTGATTCAATTGTCTACTTGCTATTCAGTTGTTTGTGTCCAAAGATGATAATTTTAGTCCATAACGTTTCATGATATAGCTAAAAACTGGTAGAATTAGACCAGGTCTATAGAACACATTACTATCAAGGATTGGAAAGCTCTTATAAACATGCTAGATGTAGTTTGTGTTTCCCATATTGGCTGAGACTCAAACACTAAGGCTCATATTCCAGATGGAATTGTAAAGGTAGTAGGCTCAAGGTCATGATTGGGGAATGTTGATGCTCTCACTAGTTGTAATGATTCTGATGTATTTCAAGGAAAGTTGTTGACTTCAAAAAGAAAATATATAAAAAACCAGATTTTCTTTTTACATTTTTAGTTAATTTCCCATATTGTTTCATACCCGTTCGTCATTAGGGATCTGATACTTAAAGCAAATTAAGCTCTATAAGTTCAGGTAGTTTGTTGATGTGTTATTTTGCTGCCATGATTTCTTTGTTTTGTTTAAAAAATCTGGTTTCCTTGTTCACAGTGGTTGAAGAATAAAAAGTCCCCTCGAGCCTTTATTTCTGTTAAAAGGATGGGAGAGCTTGATGGTAAGCCATTTGTGGAAGCAGCTAAGAAAAAATTTCCTGATGAAGTGAAGGCGAAGGGAGCCAAAAGAAAACTTTCAGAAGAAGTGAAAGTGAAAGCGCTGGAGTTGTGTTCAGAGTGGGAGGACTATCTTAGAGATCCAGAGTGGCATCCATTCAAAGTTTTAACTGATACAGAAGGGAACGTCATCGAGGTACAATGACTTCCAAAATCATGTGTTTTTTTTATTACAAGAGGTTGATTCTATGACTCAAATCAATATCCTGCATTCACATTGCAGTAATTTTGACTTATTTTGCAACTCTCCTTACAAGATATTTATCCCCTAAAAATATAATGAAATCATTTATATTATTAGTTGTATGCTGTAGCTATTTTGGTAAAACATGTGTGGTGGTGTTTTTAGCAGTTAGCACTTGGTATGCATGTTTCATTCCCTGATGTTTGCATTATGGACCATGATCTAATACATGTTATACTGTATAGGAAATTTTTGATGAAGAAGATGAAAAACTGAAAACTTTAAAGAACGAGCTAGGCAAAGAGGCCTATGATGCAGTGACTAGGGCTCTGAAGGAGATGAATGAGTATAATCCTAGTGGTAGGTACCCAGTTCCTGAACTCTGGAATGTTAAGGATGGAAGGAAGGCTACGCTAAAGGAAGGTGTTGCGCATTTAATCAAGCAGTGGAAATTATCAAAAGACACAAAACGAAAAAAAGATTTTGTTATTGGTATTTAACAAGATTGGGATATAAATTTGGTACGAATTTATATGGAAACTGTATGAGCTCTAATACTAAATTTTTGAAACATTTAATTTGTCTTACCTTAGTGTTTATTTATTTAATCAACATTTTCTGTTTTTGCAGATATCAAATAAATTTTGATAAGACATTCTTTGATACCATGGTAGGTTTTCTGTGTAACTGATCATACGAAACTGGCTGATAGGTATCGTAGGGTGTTACAAGTGGTTAGTTGTTATAGTTGGTTGTTACATTTGGTTAGTTAATGTTTGTTATATTAGTTAAGGGTTAGTTAGTTGGTTGAATAGTTAGTTAGTCAAGTAACATTTAGGCATGTTGTCTATATATAGAGAGTAGGGGGCAATTAGCCAAGTTAATCAAGTCAATACTCATTTGTAATGGAAAGGTTCATGGCACTCTCGAGTGGCCTTGGAGACACTATCAATACATTGTTGTTCTTGATCTTTCTACGTCTTTGATCCCCTTTTCCTCTATTTCCCTTTGTATTATCGGTTGGAACCTTTCACTGGCTTGCAAAGTAAAGAGGTAAATATTTATAAACTTTCTCTCGGCAAGGACTTGTGTTTTCCTCAATACACATCCCCACACCCCGCACTATTAAGTTCTCTATATGGATAATATGGTGAGTGATGTAATGGAATAATGGATGACTGCGATTTTAGGTTTTGAGTTTAACTCAACCATATAAAATTGACTTATAGAGTGATGAGTTCTCAAACATTATTATAAACTCTTTTCAAGTTCGAAGTCTTTCCAATCATATAGTGGTTTTCTGTCTTGGGAGAAACTTTTTATAGATAGAAAAAGTGCTAGATGATTGGACTTGAAGTTCTGCATTTTAACTAAAATTCTGGATTTTCACTTTTCAAATTTTGTTTTCATTATTTTTTAACCTATAAGTTTTCCACAATATTCTATATGCATAAGGAGTATATCAAAAGATACAGAGATTAATGACCAATATTTGTGATTCAGGTAGTTTGAAAGAAGAAAGTCTTTTTCGTTCCAATTTCCAAATCTGTTTCTTCAACTTTTTTTTTGACACAATTTGAATTTTTTTTATATTGGACTGCTTATATAGTGAAATCACAATCTTCTTTACCATTCAAGTGCACTTAAATTCAGTCTTTCTGATTTTCTTAGTTGTTAATCGTCATTTTCTCTTTAAATGTGCACACATAGATGTATTTGTGTTATGATGTCAATAAGAAAGGTACATTTTTAATCTTTGTTTTTAAATTGCCAATGTGACTAATATTTTGATTTAGTTTTAGTATTTTCTTTATGCAATCTTTTCTTACAGAACCGGTTTTTCTTCTGCACAACTGAATATTTGGTTTGTATTTATGTTCAAGCAGAAAGATGCATATGTTTACTAAATTGTGTTTGTAGAAGAAAACCAAAGCTCTTCCCTTTCAGAATTTCTCCAATAAGCATGTCATGAGATGGAAAATTATTTCAACCACGTCTTTGTAGCAACTTCTCTTGAATATAAAACTTTAGTATAGATCACACTTCTTATTACATTTTACTTCATAAATTGAACTGAATTAATGCAGATAATGGTAACGACAATTACTGTGATATCACATTAATATGCCTTATTTTCTTCACTGCATAATGTTGAAGTTTCTAATAGGCATTTCATGTTCTTTGATGATAACTTATTAGTGTCTGCACATAATTGCGCAGAATGGACTTATTATGGATGTCATCCTCGTCATCCGCGCAACGAGCCCCAACCTCTCAGAATCCAGTTTTGTGATCAAAACTTCCATGGACAGAACTTTCATAATGGAAATGCTAACAATCCAATTGTCATTAATCTTAACAAAGATAATATTCCTGGTGATCCAATGGCATAAGTATTTGATGTCCAGGGAGCTCTTGGAATTAATGAGGAGCTATGATATTATGTTTAACTCATGTTTAGTATAAACACTTTCTGTTAAACTCTAGTTTTAACTCGTGGAATCGCACGATTTAATGTTTTCAGCTCCCTAATTCGAGTTAACTCGGTTGTGGACTCATTTCTATGTAAACTCGGAATTTCTAGCGATTTCACTCACCTGAAATTGCGAGTCAACTCGTAAACTCGGGTAAACTCGTTTGAGTTTAATCGATTCTACTCATCACAAATATTTAGGAACTTATGAATTTATGATGTACTGTGATAATTTATGTAGTTCGATACATGTTTATAATACTTTATAATCGTGATTTGCTATTTAGTTTTGCTGTAGAGTTGAAATTTTGAACTATTGGTGAATTGATGGTATTATCTATGTATATTCGTCACATATATATTAATTTCAATATTAGGTAAACTCGTACGAGTCTACGAGTCGAGTTTACGTGTCGAGTTTACTTGAACTCTCGACTTTGATAACCTTGCTTTTCTCTAGCTTATACTCTCAAAATTATCTTCTGCCACTTTTATTTAAAGCCTATATGGCATGACTCATCTTGCTTTGCAACTACTAAGTTCAATAAATGAAAATGAGGAAAGCTCCGTGCGTAGTAAGAGTATTAAGACTAGTTCATCTAATGCCTCTACGCTCCCCTCTATGCCAACTAAATCTTACAGTTGATTTTCCATCCAATTCTTGCCTAACACCGTTAAAAAAATGTCTATGTGGCAGTTAAGCGTTGACGTAGCTGTATAAATGTCATACCCCGATTTTGTCCGCTCTTTTTACTATAATCGTCTTTATTTTTACCGGTTTACAGGTCCTATTAACGCAAGTTAGTTTTTTGACTCATTTGGATGCTATCTCGTTTTATTGGGTCTGTGCATAGGAGTTCGTTTCATTGGGTCTATGTTCATTTTTTCTGATTAGGCTTTGGCCCAACTTGTTCTTTTTTTAGATTTGTCTTTTAGTCAAAAAATAACCTTTTATATTTAAAAAAATCAGTTCTTAACTATTTTACAAAAAAAAAACATTTTTGCTTTCATTTATAATCACCAAAATAAAAAAATAAAGTTGCAAAAAAGTCAAAATTAATAAATAAAAAACGAAATTAGTAAAAATAGGGGTGCTGCTAGTAGCATCAGCACATCTCATACGGCCAACCTGAATCTCATCCTTCCACATGGAATATGGGAAAGCTAGAGTATAGAGAAAATATAGTTTAGTCTCACATCACTTAGGAGAAACAAGAGTTATCTAACAATTGGCTATAAAAGAGGTTGAGATGCGAAGACTATGGAGGGAAATCATTGGTGGGTTAAGTAATCTTTTGGGTTAGCATTTGCGGGTCCAATACACTATAAGTCTGTCTTTGATTATTTTGTACGTTTGAGTCAGTTTTCTAGTTCTCAAAGCGGTTTTTGCACAAGGCGGTTTTGGCGTCAAAATGGACTAGATAGGAGGAGTCCGGTTCGCGATTGACCTGGTCAGACTTCCCGATCCGGTTCGAAATTGATCGTGTTTATCAACTTAAGGTCAATTTTGTAATCATTTATTTATGGGGCAAATGTTTCACAATTAGCCCATAAGCCCAAATCTGATTTTGAGCCTTGGTACGACCCAACAACACAAGCAGAGTCTTACACGCAAACGAGATATGTGCTCTGCCCTCTAGACATTGGTGATTCGTGCGCCACTACAATCAACTGCAATGGGCGCTTGATCGAATCCAACGGCCTACAACGTGACATGTCATTTACACGTCGGTAGCGCCCGATGCACGCTTAGAGCCTATAAATAGCACTCCATCACCTGTGTCAGGTACACGTTCATTCTCCCTACCTCATTCATGAATTCCTACCACTAGCTTGGGCGTCTTAGTGTCATTGTAGGTACCACCACCCGAGTTAGGCTCTGAGGTACGACATCCGCAGGAGCACCCTACTAACTATTTAAAGTCGGTCTTCCCGAATTTGGATAAGGTACAAAGCATACTAGTAGATGAAAGAAAATGTATCTCTCTAGCCCTCTAAACTCCTTGCTTAGTATATTTTTTTTGAGTTTCCCCATATTTAAAAAGTTTTGGAGGATGTGTAAAAAAAAATTTGGAGAAGCTCAAAAAATACACTAGAAGGAAGGTTTAGAGGGGCTTAAAATATACTCTCTCCCAAACACTAAAGTTCTAAACCCTCCTCTTACTTCTCCCTCCAAACTCCCAAACATACCCTAAAGTAACACGAAATGAGTGTATGAAGGAGATCCAGTATTCAACCTTAAAAACAAACATTTTCTTCTCCCCTAATCAGTAACATTTGCCTATAACAAACCCAACGCCACCTTGGCTGATTGTTTCCCAAAAGCACCTATCAGAAATTATTCTCGTTGAATCAACTTCTAATAGTCTCCAGGTCAATGTAAAAAATCCTTTAAAAAATAAAAGCGATTATTTAGAGAGATTTAGGTGAACAACATGATTATGTGCTAATTGTATAAATGTATATACATAAACTATTTCTCCAACCACAATAAGAAACAAGGAAAAACTCCGAATAAACTCTATATAAGTCATTTCTATAAACTTTTCTAAGAAGCTTATGAAAAATAAGTTGAAAACAACTTATGAACATATCATAAGTTATTTTCATAAGCTCTTCCAAATACCTACTCAACTGCTAATGTCATCATCATAATATAATCCCAAATAAGTTCTTCCAAATATCCATTTAGAAGAAAATTGAACTCTAAATATACTATAGGTTAACTATAAACATTGCAATCCACATATAAGAAGCAAAGTTGTGTAGATTGCAGTGCCAATCTACAACTTGCAAACTGTGGTTTTGTTTCTATTTTGATTCTTCAGAAGTTGCTGAAGTGCTTGAGACTGCAGAATTATGTTTTTGAGAAGCTCTAGCTCTGTGCCTTCTCTTGAAAACATCTTGCCTGAATCTCTTGGTCTCACTTTGGATGTCCATGAAGGGTTTCTTCTCTATGTTTTCCTTTTCACTCTCCAACATCTTTTTCCTCCTTGCTACTGCCATGGCTGCAGCTTCATCCTCCAATTCCTGCCGTTTCGCTTCTTCCTGCATGTGTTCCTCATTGTAAATCACTGAATCTTCCCCCAAATAAAAGTAAAAAAGCAAAAGGCAAAGGTTTTATAGACCAAATACAGATCCGGTTTGCGTGCAGGCATGCAGTTGATAAGCTCGGAGCCGTCCAACCAAGATCGGACAGTTCAGATTTCACATTCGAATTTTATACGAAGTAAAAATCAAAAACTGTTCTTAAAATCTGGACTGTCCCATCTTGATCGGACAACTTTGAGAATTCCGACTGCACTTAATCCAAATTCACCAAATACAACAGCTTTTACAAAATAGACAACAAAAGTAGAGAACAATCCATGAACTAACATCCAAACTTAAAATTAAGAATTGAAGTCTAAGGTTACCTATCTAAGGAAGCCTTGCATGCTATATATTCACGTTTAAGTTTCAAACCGAATAAGAAAAGGTTCGGGAAGACAACTCAAGATATTGAATATGAAAACTGAAAAGGTATATAACCAACAAGCTAAAGAAAATATTATGCAGAATAAAACTAAGTATTTGTACAGAATCAGTTTGCTTCTCCTTCATAATCATTTTGCTTTTTCTTGTTTCGAGATTTCAGAAAATTTGACGGAATAGAAGGTTGTGACATACCCAAAAAAATACCAAGGTTTCATAAAATACAAACCAAACCTGCTTTTAATGCTTCAAAGTGTACTTTAAAATGCTTTCATCGATCCGTTTTTTACAGTATAGTCTAGAACATATTGCCATGTCTTGAAACTTAAAATCTAACATTATGCATTAAACTTCAAAAAGAACTTTTTAATACAAAAAGGTGAAGTATGAAGAACCTGAAGGTCGTGAATGAGACTGTCGAGCGATTTGATCTTCCTATGAGGCCAGCGGGGAATACCGAATTCTCTGCACTTTCTCTTGAGAACAGTAAGCCCGACATTTAGATTTTTAGATGCTTCAGCAATTGGCATACCAAAGTACTTCACCAAATCTGATAAAGCAAGTTTTGCTATCTGGTTGCTGGGTGCCCTCTTTTTCTTTCCTACCAAACCTGCAAACACTCACTTTATCTGTTAGATATAAATGTTTATACAGATCATTAAGAGACATGTTTACTGTACTTTTAATTTACATATCCATGAAACCTCCGGTCTACTTTATAAGAGATAGTGCAATTTCTGGTTCATTGAATAACTGATGCATATGCATATAGTCTGTATATACAGCTAAGACTGATTTGCTGGATTAAAATATAAATATACAATCAAACATGGGAAAAACACAATATACATGATTGGAGTTATAAATATGAAACCTGCATATTGTGTTTTTCCCAACTTTAATGTCATTGTCGAATTTTTCTGCAGCAGCTCATATTAGCTGTATACACCTCATTATTAAAAAGGAACTATGTGTCAGTTAGATGCGAGTTTGTTATATTGTAACTAGTTTCTGTATTTGATCCGCAATTAAAAAGTTCTACATTCAGAACCGTAGATTTAAGTTACAGCAACAATATAGTCACGACAGTCAAAACCTTGGAGATGATTTAACACCTAGTTTTCACCAAGTGAATTTAAATATTGATCACGTCGATTTCATAGCAAAACCGCAGAATAAACAATGCTTAATCATTTAGTGCTAAAGAGCTTTTGTTCATTTGATACCTAAGAGCATTGATTCTGAACCTGGTGAACTTTCAACATCCATCTCATTATCTGGTAACTCCTCATTATTTGGTTCTTCAGACTCGTCTTCGTCATTAGGAAGACAATTGAGATCCTGATCAAGTACAGGCAATAATTTTTGTGTTGGTTGGATATCATTGTTGTTTCCTTTAGATTCATCCCCTGTAGAGTCCTCTGAAATTTCTTTGTCTTCCTCTTTCCGGTCCGAATTGTATACTGTATTGAGATCGTTAAGCAGGTTTGGAATCGCCTGAAGCTTTGGGTTGCTGAAAATTAAAGAGGAATAAGATGGAAGGAGTTAGATATATGATAGTTTTTCTGTAGGAGTACATGGAAACAAAATCGGAAAATGTTAGGAAAAGTAGAACAATTGGTGACTAATGGCGAACGGCGCATACATAAATAAAGCTTGGAACACTAGTATTGTATTATCAGTACTCTACTCTGATAAAATGGACTGTTATAACTGAACTGAATTATCAATGAAAGGGTTATATCTACGGAAAGAAACTGTTTATTGCAGAGTAACCGCCGTTACTAATGTAGGGAGTTTTTCTCATTCTCACAAGAGAAGAGAACTCTCTTATGTTCTCACGGAAAAACAGACCATTTTAAAATCAATAACAAATTTAGCGTTTGCCTAAAATATGTGTATCACACATGATCAAATTTGCACATATAACAATATTTTGCTGATCTAATATGTACTATGTTAAAATGTGATTGATTAAATCAGGGAAATCTTGGTGGGGCCTAAGTGCTAAATACATAATCATACAATCAAAATAAGCCAATTCCAATTCAGTAGATAATGGATCTCTAATTCAAAGAAAGAAAAAAAAAGGAAGGCTAATAACTAATAAGCAACAAGGTTTTAAAAACCGCCAGCAAGCACAATTGTAGACGCGGCATTAAGGTTATGTACTGCATAGCGCGGATGCAATGCAGCTGCAATTGCAATGGAAACAACCGTATTTGACAGCGATTCTCAGCAATATTAAGAAGAGCAATACTTACATTAAGTACCATAGGTTTTTTGTTAACTGATATAACAATTGCTAATAAAAATACACCCTTCAAGTAGTTTCTAGCAATTACCTAATTTATTATGTTACGAACAGCACCACCAGTACCTAGAGTATTGTATCTAAGTTTTTTCCTATTAAGAATTGCAATGCAACCGCAATTTAAAACCTTGCTAACAAGTCGACGGCGAATGGCAAAGAGAAGTTTAGGGCTAAGTAGATATACCTCGTGAGCAAGAGCAGAGATGGAATGTGAGAAAATTGAGGGGTGTGATAAGCATGAAAGGCAAAGATACAAAGCCAAACTCCATTTTGGTACCCTTCACAAACTTGAGAGACACGAAATTTCACGAATCTAAGAATAGGGGTAGCTTGCATTTCCACATAAGAACCTCTCTCTGAAAACACAAACTCTCTTTCAACTTCCCTTTCTTTCCCATCCCATTCACGGTAGACATGCACGCTTCTCACCAACTCTGTAAATAATTGTTATTCACACACCCCAAAAAATAAAACGAAAATCATCAATTTCTCAATATCACTACCCCACTAAAAAAGATCATTTTTTTCAATCAAAAAACGAAACTAGAATGAAAATAACATGTAAAAATTGAAAAATAAAAATCTGGGTTATGAGATTGCATGGTGTTTAGGATTGGTTACCTGGTTGAATAGTGTTGTTGAAGACAAGTAGGTTTGTTAGAGAAGAAGCCATGAAGAAGTTGAAGATAGCATGAACAATGTGTAAGAAAGAAGAAGAAGAAGAAGAAGAAGAGGCATGAAGGGTTGGAGTAATAAACCGAAAAGAATGAGGCAAAACTAGCTTTTAGTGTAAGTTTGCATGATCTTCCGCTTTTTTCGTTTGTTTCTGATCGGTTATTGTACTTTTAGTCTTTTATCCTCTTGTCACTTTCTACTTCACTTGTTATTTTAAATTAGATTTTTTCTGTTTTTTTATAAACAGGATATCTCACTCTCCACACAACCGTAAAGACTAATCTCTAGAGCTTCGTAGAATTACATTGGACGGCAAAGCTCTCTATCAAGAGATTTAACAATGTTAGCCCAAGACAATGTGTGGTTTTTAAACGAAATGAAAAATAAACACCATACACAATATTATCACACGATTATGATTTTTAGGTTTGAACTCCAGGACTGGCGTCTCCATTTCGCTGAAATTTTGAATGCAATATGTAGTGGGGGTTTTGTTAGGTGTGTTTGGTGAAATTTATTGTACCGCTATTTATTTATTAATTAATCACTAAAAAATATGAGTGCTTTTAGGGTGAGGGAGAAAATCAAATCTTTCATCAATGAATCATTAGATATAATCGTATGATGTCGTATAAAATTCATCAACGGTTCAGATTTCATACTAGTTGATTCAATTTAACCACTCATAGTATTTTATACAATATTACAGTCATTTTTTGTGATTTACTGGTGATGAATTTGATTCGCTCCTTCAACCTAGTAGCACCCAAAAAATATATTTAATAATTAAATTTATTATGCTCAGCGGAAAAGAATTGAAATATATTCAGATGATAATATAAAATAATACAACAAGTTGAAAACATGCATCCTTGTATTTGCAAAAGCATTTACTAACCGCTTTGACATGGTTGGAAATCCATTTATATCTTTGTAAATTTTTGTTCACATATTTTAATTAGAACATTTTTTAAAAGTAAGAAATTATTGTATTCAAACCAAACGCATGCTTGAAATGGTTTAATTGAGAAATAAACATGCATTTGATTGTTATGAGGTTTTAAACCGTCTTTGAATGTGATTTTATTAGGGAAAATTGTGTAACTTATAGCATGATCCCCCTATTAGATTTTTTATTTTATTTAAGCATTTAAGAATAAAAAAAAAAACTTGTTCTTAAATGCTTAAATAAAATTGTAACCAAAAAAAAATGCTTAAATAAAATAAAAAATCTAATAGGCGACCTTGTTTCTCTTGTCATGTTTTATTTTTTTTCCTTCAAAATTACACGTAAAGTTTTTGTCTTCATAAGAAACCAATTTTAAAAATGATGTCAGAGGATTTCTGGATGGGACCCACATGGATTGGGATGATAGTTCATAAACACAGCAAGTCAATTTAGATGAATCATAGGGCTTAACGCTATACAAAGCAGTACACAAATAGTTGGAAATTGGAGCTACGCGGTACGGCGGCAAAGCACTCCAGCAGAGGGAACTTTTTCTTATAAGCAGTTAGTGGTTAGTAATTAATTACGGGGTGGGGAAATGTTAGTTTTCAGGATTTTAATCATTTGATGTATAAGTCTAGTTGGTTAACATTAGTCTCTAATCTTTAAGGTTATCTCTAATTGATTATTAATCTTATGATATGTCTAAATCGACTATGGGTTATTCTCTAATTAGTTTTATGGACCCTTAGATGTAGTTCCAACATGTTTCAAATCATACTACAAAGCCATTCAAAGGAGAGATATGAATACACCAACTACAGAAACTACAGAGAAGAAACAGACTCTAAGCCCAACCCATGTCGTGGGTAGGGAGAGACAGGCAGCTAACACAGGACAGATATCAGATATTAGGCTTGGCAACAGACGCTTTGATATGTGTTACACAGACTAATTTGTAGTACCATCCAGAATTCACTCCTCAAGTTCCAAGTTGATCGCTCAAATCAGTTAGAATACAAAGTTTAATTGATTGAAGCACACGATCTACTTAGTTAATACTCCCTCTCCAATCGGCCATTTCCAATAACTAGGTCTAATTGGTTAAGCCATTGAGTCTAATCGGTTAAGGCACATGCTCTCATCGACCGGGTCTAGTAACCAACTTAGATAGGTTAGCGATTATTTCATCATTGGTTATAACTTCATAGAATCTTCTAATCGATGTGAAAATTCAGGTCTAAACAGTAATGGTGTGGGTGGGTATCTGACACTTAACTTCTGTAACCATGTTCATTCATCATTATTTGTAGTTCTTCATTGTCGCTATCTGATTTTAAGCTAATAAATCATATTCATGGTCTCGTCTAGTGTCAGTCTGTGTCTACAACTCATATTTTCTGGATGTCACTTATCCTTTAATAGATTGGGCTGTATAATAAGACCTAAATGGTTAGAGTTTTGCTTTTCTCACTCCCCCTCCTACTCAAAACACACCCCCATAAGGACGTAAAATGACCAAAAGACCAGCCAAAGTATCTTTTTTTCAAGAAATTTCACGTGTTCGAACACGGGCCTTCGAACTCGTTCGAACGACATCGTTCGCGTGAGTTAAATATTGACTTCACACCCTCTTGTGCGTAATTTCACATGTTCGAATGAGGTCACTCGAACCTGTTCGCATAACCTTGTTCGAACCCGTTCGAACGACATCCTTCGCGTGAGTTAAATATTGACTTCACACCCTCTTGTGCGTAATTTCACATGTTCGAATGAGGTCACTCGAACTTGTTCACATAACCTTCTTCAAACTCGTTCGAACGACATCGTTCTCGTGAGTTAAATATTGACTTCACACCCTCTTGTGGGTAATTTCACCTGTTCGAACGGGGTCACTCGAACGTGTTCGAACAAGGTCATTTGAACTGTCATTAAACACATCCTCACAGCGTTTCACGCGAGGTTATTTTTTAATAAAATTTGTTAAGGGGTGTGAAAGAGTAGGAGGAGGAGTGGGAAAAGCAAAACCCAATGGTTAATGATCACAACCTAATCGGTTAGCCATAGTAGCAGATTTTATATGCAGTTTAAGGTTGTTGCACACGTATTAAGAAAAATGGGACGGAGGGAGGTACTATAAAAAAAGCTCTAGTCGTGTGTTTCACCATCTAATCAGCTAACCATTCACATCCTCGATTACTCCACTTCCTAGTCTACAACTAGGTGAAATTATAGGCTTTAATGGATTACCATAAACAAGCGCATAGATGATATTCTAACATTTACACGTTCATATAAACACAGATAATCACACACGTTGGGAAACAAGACATGTAAAATTCTTTTATGTGGTGTTTGTTTCATGGCTGTAAAAGTTATTCCTAGGAATGCAGAGATTACAAATATGAATTCATGCATTTGTTACAAATTTAAAAAAATTATTATCAGGTATAAAACATTCCCAGGAATAAAATAACCAGTACTTTTCCTACCATGAAGGTTGGAAGGTAAGGTAGCTAATGTAACAACCTAATACTCCACTCTTACAAATAGTTCTCAGAGATGTTACAAATGTTAACCAACACACATTTTTGAAATTACAGGAATAATTTTCACAACCATGAAATAAACACCCCCCTATAGACTTCCTAACATAGTGTACCATAGAATCAATCGACCAAAACTGGCATTTTCAAGCATAACGGCCACAATGCACAAATTAAGTATAATCCTCCTATGTTATCCCATATATAACAATCCTTCAAACCCCCCATTTACCAAAAAATTTATAGTAAATGAAAGCTCTAAGATGAACATGGAAACATTTTAATGCTTTTCAAATTTTGTGAATTCTAATCAATTGGGCAACAATTATCTAGTTGATTAGAGCTTTGAATTTAAGAGAATCAATTTCACGCATTTCAAATCCGTTTGAACTTCGTAGTGTAATTGGCTACAACACAAAACTTGAAGGAAATTTTTTATGGGTTCTTATCGATCACAGGTTTTCTCCCAATCGATAAAGCTTCAAAAACAATAGAAATGGTAGTCTTTCCTAAAGGATTTAGATTCCCCCAAACACTCTACCTAATATGTATATGACATGTATGCACATACAATATGCTAGGAAATTAGGGTTTTACAATCCTACCATCTAATAAATGTTTATCCTCAAAATTTCTTACTAACCTGGCTAGAAGAGGCGATGATACAATTCCTCCATCTTGCTTTTCAACTCCCACGCAACGCTCTTCTCTGTAGCTCCACTCCATATGACCTTCACCCGATAGGATCTCCTTGCCCATAAGTAGTTTGCTCTTATGATCTTCCATCCGCGACAATAATACTTCGAAGGTGAGGTTTTTTTTAAAGGGTGAATTATTTTATTAAGAAAATCTAGAAATAATTAATGTTTTTGAAATGCAACTATTTGTTTTATAAAAATAAAAATTAATTTCAAATCATACTATAATATAAAAAATATTTATTATATATTTTTAACATATTTTAACTTTTTCAGCAAAAAAAAACATTTTAATTGTTTTCGTCGCCATTTGATTATTTAATAAAGTTAGAGAGAGAGAGAGGGTAAATTAGGGGTAGAGGGATCGAGATCCTCTCCAAGAAATGAAAGGTCTATTGCTAAAGTTTTGGGTATATAAATAAATAAATATATACATTCCTTAAATTAGTCTATAAAGGTAAAACATACATTTGTTTCCTTATCTTTATTTTAGGTTTTATCTTCTACTATTTAGCTAATCTTTCCTCACAAATTTGAATTTATAATAACTTCGTTGTTCTTTTTTTTGACAAAAATAACATATGTTTAGTATTTGTTACTAAAAGGGTAAAAGGGTCATTTTCCTAAAAGTTACAAAAACTCGGTGTTTTCTGAGCTTTTTTTTCACACAAAAAAAAAACTTCGTTTATTAACCACATATTTGTACCACAATGGTTAGATGGCACTAACCACAAATGTTCATAGCAATGGTTAGATGTCACTAACCTCAGATATGCATAACTGTAGTTAGATATTAATGGTTAGATGCAACTAATCACATATATACATAACTGTGGTTAGATGCCGCTAACCACAGATTTGCATGACAATGGTTAGAGTACATCAAAACCAGGCAGGAAACGAGTACGAAGAAGAAGAAGAATGCAAGGTCAGAAAAAACGAGGAAGAGGAGCGAGGGGTGGTGCCGACGATGCACCGGAGACGGCGACAGGAGGGGGATCGGTGGCGGAGATGCCACCCGTTCGCGATGCAGGACCTCTCACTTTCATTTATGGAAAGTGTGAAACGAGGAAGAGGAGTGAAGGGGAGGCTTCGTGAAGGTTGCGTGAAACGATGCAGAACCTCTCACGGTTCTTTTTCTAACCACTGAAGGTTGCGACGAGAGGCTCGGTGACGACGAGCACTGAGGAGGCCACCCGAGGAGACACCAATGGAAGAGATGATGCCAAAGGATTCGCCGGCGATGGCGCCTGAAGGTGGAAAGACAACGAAGGAGGAAGACATCAGAGCAACTGTGGAGACAGTAGGAACAATTCGTGATCTCGAATGCGTGAATAATGCTGAGATAGCGTGAATTGGTTCTCCGAATAATAATAGGATATAAAATGACAACATCGCCCTTAGTATTATAAACCCTTGGATGAGATGGTAGAAGTATCTTCCAGCTTAACCAATGTCTTGGTTTGAATTCAGCCTTGGCCATGCAGTAGTATTAAATCTGTCGAGAGAGGGCTTTGTCGTTCATGATAGTCCTACCCGACTCGAGAAATTAATCTCTACGGCTGCCCGCAGATAATACCCATTTATAGAAGAAGAAAAAAATGTGGCAACAAACTTACCCAAAAAAACAGGTCTAGCTAGTAGCTACTTTGATTACATTTTTTGTTTCCTGGGATATGATGAGAGGTTCCTTCCCAAATGGTATTTAGGTAATGATCCGGCACGCACTGTTTGAGGCAAGCAAATTGCACGCCGTAGTTGAACTCGAACCATATTTGCTGTCACTGGCAAAGACATCAAAACCCATAACGCTAAAACAATGCAATCAAATCCATGCAAAGCTCATAGTCTCTCAATGCATTTCACAAACCCACTTAGCCAACACCCTTTTAAGCATTTACTCCAAAGCTTCTCACTTTTACCATGCCCACCTTCTGTTCGACAAAATGCCCCAAAAAAACGTTGTCACCTGGACAACCTTAATTTCCTCGCATCTCCGAACTGGGTCTCTTCCAAAAGCCTTCGAGATGTTCAAACAAATGCGTGCAGTGGATGAGAGACCCAACGAGTACACTTTTTCTGTTCTCCTTCGTGCTTGTGCCAATCCTGCTTTTTGGGGTTTTGGTTTGCAGATTCATGCTGTGTTGGTTCATTATGGCCTTGAAAGAAACAAGTATGCTGGGAGCTCTCTTGTTTATATGTACTTTAAAGGTGACAATGATCTTCGTAATGCGTGGTGTGTTTTTGATAACTTGTTGGAGAGAGACATTGTTGCTTGGAATGTTATGATTTCTGGGTTTGCTCAAGTTGGAGATTTTTGCATGGTTCAGAGGTTGTTTTCTGAAATGGGGGAGTTACAAGGCTTGAAACCTGATAATAGTACTTTTGTTAGTTTACTAAAGTGTTGTTCTTTGTTGGAGGAGGTACAGGAAATCCACGGGCTTGCAATCAAGTTTGGTGCTGAAGCTGATGTTGTGGTTGGTAGTGCTTTGGTTGACTTGTATGCCAAATGCGGGGACCTGAGTTCTTGCAGGAAAATCTTTGACTCAATGGAGGAGAAGGATAATTTTGTTTGGAGTTCTATGATTTCAGGCTATACCATGAACAATAAAGGAGAGGAAGCTGTGCAGTTTTTTAAGGATATGTGTAGACAAAGGGTGAAACCGGATCAGCATGTGTTATCAAGTACTTTGAAAGCTTGTGTTGAAATAGAGGACTTGAACACTGGTGTTCAAGTTCATGGTCAAATGATAAAAAATGGGCATCAAAAGGATTGTTTTGTGGCAAGTGTTCTATTGACTCTCTATGCCAGTTTTGGTGAACTAGGGGATGCAGAAAAGTTGTTTAGAAGGATTGATGATAAAGATATTGTAGCATGGAACTCTATGATCTTGGCTCATGCTTGGCTTGGTCAAGGATCTGGTCACTCTATGCAACTATTACAAGAACTACGTCAAACAACGTTTTTGCAAATCAAAGATGCCACTGTAGTTGCTGTTTTAAAGTCTTGTGAGAATGAATCAGATTTACCTGCAGGTAGACAAATTCATTCACTTATAGTGAAATCAAGTGCATGTCATCATACTTTGGTTGGCAATGCATTAGTCCACATGTACTCTGAGTGTAGACAAATTGGTGATGCATTTAAAGCTTTTGTTGACATTGTTTGGAAAGATGATAGTTCTTGGAGTTCTATTATTGGAACTTGCAAACAAAACGGGATGGAATCAGAAGCTTTAGAGCTATGCAAAGAGATGTTAGCTGAAGGAATCCTGTTTACCAGTTATAGCCTTCCGCTATGTATTTCAGCTTGTTCACAACTTTCAGCTTTACATGAGGGTAAACAACTCCATGTTTTTGCTATCAAGTGTGGTTATAACCGCGATGTCTATGTTGGAAGTTCAGTCATAGACATGTACGCGAAATGTGGAAACATGGAGGATTCGGAGAAAGTTTTTGATGAACAACTTGAGCCAAATGAAGTAATTTTCAATGCCATGATATGTGGATATGCACATCATGGAAAAGCACAAGAAGCAATAGAAGTATTCAATAAGTTAGAGAAGAATGGTGTGTCTGCCAATAATGTAACTTTCTTAGCCTTGCTCTCAGCTTGTAGCCATGCAGGTTATGTAGAAGATACTTTGTATTTTTTTACATTGATGGTTGTCAAATACAAGATTAAGCCAGAATCCGAGCATTATTCGTGCCTAGTTGATGCGTATGGTCGGGCCGGAAGGCTGGAGGAAGCTTACCAAATAGTGCAGAAGGATGGGAGTGAATCAGCATGGAGAACGTTACTTGGTGCTTGTAGGAATCATAATAACACAAAAATTGGAGAAAAATCTGCAATGAAGATGATAGAATTGAATCCCAGTGATCATGCACCGTATATTCTTCTTTCAAACATTTATATTGGAGAGGGAAAGTGGGAAGAAGCTCTTAACTGTAGAGAGAAAATGGCTAAGATTCGTGTGAAGAAAGATCCAGGAAGTAGTTGGTTGATCTAAAGATCATTGAGACCCGTAAGGGGGATGTGGTTCTATATCAATGACCCACCGTTTCTGGCGTGCTTTAAAAACACAGTTTCTTATAACTTATTACAGGTTAAATTACTCTATAGGTTGTACCCAAAAAAATTGCTCTATAGGTCAAATTACTCCATATTAATGACACACCCAGTTTCTCATTTATCTTTTTGCCTGAATGATCACGATAAAGGATTTGCAAATGTTCAACACAGCCATTACATTTGCTTCTTGAGCGGCTACACCTTTTCTGACCATAGAACTACTTGTCCACAAGTAAACAACTTAGCAATGCATCATAATCTCACAAGTGTAATTGGTACGTTAAGTGGGAACTTATATTTTTGAATGCTCTACATCGCAATTCTTCTCCATGTCTTTGCATCGTAGGTTTGGATCCTCTCCGATCACCCTCTTTATCAGTCTCTTAATTCTTTTCTCACTCTTTATTAGTACCTAATTTTTTATCCATCTTTCTTTCACCTACATTTATTTTTCTTGATTGAGAGGATGTAGGGAAGGAGAAGATCTAATTTGAAGACCAAACATTTAAAAAAATTGAGGCGTCTGAAGCTTTAAATTGGGCCGTTTATGGTAACAGGAAGGACGTTTGATTTATTCTGTTCTAAGACAAAGTCAAGTTTTCCCAAGTGTGTTTGTACAACCTACAGTGATCCGGGTCTGAAGTATTCAGATTTTGGATACTGTTGCAAATTCAGACAGATCACAACCTCATGAAATAATGTACAATGAAATCGTTATCCAAATACAAATTGCAGATGAAGATACAGAAATTAAACGCTATACTTCATCCCCCTAGCATTACTGTTCTACATCTTCATGGTGCGGTAGCTTCATTCAACAAACGCTCTGAAGTGGATATACAGCCCCAATTCCCAAACCAGTATTTATATGCTTGACAAAAAAACTCAGAACAATCGAAAATTCAGAACTGTAACCTTTTGCCTCCTTAAGTAACAGTTTGAACCAATGTTCTTTGATTTGTCTGGTGATGTACATATAATTTTACGACTTCTTTTCTCCTAGATCTTGGCGTTGCAGTTCTCACTTCTCACACGAGAAGCTCTAGCCAGTTTGACCTTGATTAGCTCTCCTCCAGAGTTATCCCATTTTCATCATCCTCCTCAGTATCTTCAGGTGATGTTGACTTTGGAAAGAATTCTTCATTGGGGTACATTTGACCAAATAGCTGCAAGAATATCACTACCAGATTAGTAAGTATTAGCAACACTGCTAATTATCAGTTAATGATCATGACTCAATTTTTGGTCTTTAGACAGTGATTGTGTTTAAGTAAATGCTTGAGTGCTCAAATATTTTCGGAATTGACTCCCACTCTCGTGAGCAAAAATTACAACAAACTTATTCTTAAAACAGGGGTCTAGCTACTTGATTACTTTTTTTGTTTCCCGGGATATGATCAGAGGTCAAAGGCAGGAACCCTTCCCAAATGGTATTTTTCTTAATAAACATGAGTCTCAAGATCAAACTCGAGACAACATGTTTAAAAAAGTGCCTAGCTATTTCTTTAACACTACAGTAACAATTAGCCACACAGACATAAGGAGAAAAGTTCAATCGCAAACTGAAGAATGATGAAGACATACCTTCTGAGTTGCATCTAAAAGGTCATTGTAGTTTAGATTTCCATCCGGTGTAGGGGTGGAACTGATAGCTTCAAATTTACTCTGAAATTAAAATATCAATGTATCCATTATAAATATGAGTCGTTAGTTGACTCAGCCAATGAAATAATAGGGGAAACAAATACACATGTGATATGTAGGTAAAAATAAACATCATAGAAGAAAGGATTAAAAGCACACCGTGGTAAATTTTTGAATATATAATGCACTCCACAGCACAATGGGTTTTGTATCTTCACTGTCACTTTGAACAATGGGAGCACTTTCAGTGTTTCCAGATATAGGCTGTGTAAGAAGAGCACCCATGGCTTCTTTTAGTGACTTCTTTCCTTCATCAGCATCATTGCACAAAGTGGAAAAGTATACAACAAAGCTGAGAAAGAGAAGGTACATATGGTCAGTTTAAGTTCAAAAGTTCACTCAGCGAGGGAAATATAAATGTGATTACTAGGAATATGAATATGGTAAAGTAAAGAAATATAACGGTAAATCGTAGGGGCAACTGTTACACTGTTGAAGCCTGCGACCAAAATACACAGCATCATGATAAGAAAAAGAAGTCTGGGAATTTGCAGGCCAAAAGCAAATATTTTAAATTCTATTTTTAAACATCATGCCATACCAGACTACACTGAATCAGTACAGTCAGGTTCATTGCAAACTGGCAAAGATGGATATGTTCATGTTTTCTAGTTCGTGACTTCGACTATGCTGGGAGCGATAGGGTTGGGAGTCTTGCAAGTTGTGACTCAATACAACATCATTCACAACCTTTGCAGATGGGTTCACATTGGGCTGTTAGATAGTCTGGAGTGAAGCACTACAATTGTGAGGTTGATGTTTTCTACACTGTAGAGCCTTAACATTCAGCTGTTGCATTTTGGGTTTTTTAAAGCACCGTACAGCTGTTGCCTTCTCAGTTCACAGCCTCTGTTCTAAGCTTCATCCATATGAAGATTGAAAAATAGGCAAAATTTGGAGGGCCCTATAGATATGTGGATCCCCTTACTAGTCTCTTGGGTCTTTCACTTTTATATGCAAAATGCATTTTCCTATTTCAATTTTTAGATGCATCCTTCTGATAAAATAAAACAGAAGCTTCTTGCAAACGGACTTTGAGATTTTGCTATGGGGTTTGGCTGCAATGTTGAGTCTGTTCCTTTGTTCAAGCAGAGCTTTAGAATTTGAAGGTTCATTCAGGGACTGAAGCTAACTGATCTCAAGATAGTAGCCCATGTGAATATCATTTGGCAACGTTAAGGCATGGGAATTCATTGTTATGTTTCAATTAATGACATTTGGAGTTTGCTTCCATCCTGGCTATGTTTCGCTTAATGAAATTTGGAACTCAGGTTTGCTTCAAGAGAACTAGAATAACAACTTAAGATAGCCCGTCAATTAGCAAATTTAAGGCATGAACTACACAGCAAGGGATTACAGTGGTTAGTGTACCGTATATATAAGGGGGTCTTTTAAATCGATTTTGAACTCAAGAAGTAACATGCACACAACGAGTATATGGTTGAAGGGGGTTTAAGCATTTTACTTTTACCCCAAGAAAGGGGTATCTTCCAAGTGGACCTAAAGCCAGAAACTTTCATAAAATATTTTTTTACTTTGACAAAATATACAAATCATACGCACTATATTATTCAACATAAGCTGTTTGAGGCACAACACAACACTGAATGATTACCAGAGTACAACCTAAACTAAATGATGAAACAATATCTGACGTACAAAATGGGAGAAAAGAAAAAGCTAAAATAGCTACAGAATAAGAATATTTCAATGTTTAATTAGTGAAATAACTTACGTGCTCGCAGGACAAACAGCAAGATTTGATCCTATCTGTAGTGCTCTGATTGATGTCACCTGATCAGGATACAGAGCTAGAGGGCAGAGAGATAAAGTTAATTTCTTTCTTATGTTTAATATGCCCCTGGTTAAGAAAATGCAGAGATTAAATCTCTCTTACATCTAGGAGGATACACCACAGAGCAATTTGATACATCTAGCTTTATAGAACTCCTTGTGATGCATATTCCCCTAGCCACCATTCCTTTAATATCTCTTTGACCTAACATCTGGAGCCTTTCAATGGGAAAATCTTTAGGTGACAAAGACAATGTTGATGGAATCGTGAAGGATGGGTCCAGGATTAGTTGAGGACTAAATAAATCCTGACCTGAAGCTAACTTAACACCTTTATACAAGCCAGTAACCTGCAACATTATTTTAGAAAATGACAAAAATTAAATCCATTTTGCACTTGAGGATATTTTATAATAAAATCATATAAAAGAATTAGCTCCGCACCTTATCAATAAGCAGAGAAATAACGGGCATTCTGAGAACCTGATTCACATAAGTTTGTTGTAAGCAAGCATATATGTTCAACAAAACAACTAAAACGAAAATTTAAAAAAATTTGGAAGCAGGGAACAGTTAATGATGTCATTTAGTTTGCAACAATAAGAAAATGTCCAAACATAGACATGAAAAGAACAGTGACAAATCATCTTGACCCAAAAGATATGTTGTTATGGTGAAAACAATCAGCACAAAGAAAATAGCATCACTAAATTTAATAATTAAAGTGCGCCCATCTGCCAACATTTGAATTTCATCCCTTTAACCATAACTACACTCATGAGTTCCAGGAAGAAAAATCTGGCATGAAAGTTTCCATGACAACAGCATTGCTGAACCTTCTAACATACATGTGATATGAAGGCACCTAAAAAGGCATCAATTTAAAGATGGAAGAATGACATGCACACAAGAAGAATTTCGTGTACGGAGTCAATGCATAAAACAATTCATTTCCCCCTTTTCTTGATAGAAATGCATAAAACCAAAAATATGCAAGGTTTAAAGAGAATAAAATAAAGGACAGGTATTCAGAAATTTCTGAAACAGACTCAAAAATCAGTTGAAACTTACATAGATGCAACCTTTGACAGCAGCACGACGACAAAAAGCTTGTGGTAGTTCTCCTTCACCATAAATAGGATAAAGCAAAGCCCCGGGTGCATTGGGAAACCTGGAAGAAACAAGATGTATCTCTCAGGATATTAAGCAGGATCCCATAAAAAATCAAGGCACATGTAACACATAAACCAACAAGAATGAGAGCTTACCTTCCAACAGATGCGCTGTATTGAGCTAAACGATCTATTCCATCTTTTGTTTTAAGTAAATCTTTACAAACCTCATTATTTTCTTGATCAGAATCTACCATGGCTATAGCATACAGAAGAATCCTGGAGAAGACAAACAGGCTTTATCATAGTGTACTGACACAGATCAACAGGTTATGCAAGCACTGCCAACAGCTAGGCATAACGTACTTCATTCAAAAATACCAATAAAGGATGAAAGAAGATAGTACTCTCAGTTGCACATGAAGGTGGTCAATTTATCTTTTTCAAAGAAAAATATATTGAATATCCCACCAGAATGTTTAAGCATACAAATCAAGCCACTGGAAAAATCTAAAGTTTTTAAGTTTTTTATCCAATCATAAGAATACGGTTTGATAGAGTATGAAAAGCAACAACTTCAGTGGGAGAGAGACAACTAATAGAATTTAAAACTAGCCAAGCATCAATTGACCAATAATTTGGGAGGAAATATCAAAAGAGCCCAAAAGAGTTTATTACATTATTCAGTTTGTGAAAAGTCCAGTCTGTTTGGTGATTAGATTCAGATTTTCAAAGCATGTCATATAAAATTCCCACTCTTGTTTTCTCATTCTCTCATTTCTAATTTCTAAACGACAAGGAAACATATAGTATGGGGATAAAATATCAAACTAGAAGCCACATAAAATATCAAATATCAAACTAAAAGTACGGGGATAAACTAAAATTCCCTGCTTTGTCTTGGCAATTGTTAAAACGTCTCATGACTCAGACTAGTGCTAAGTGTAACCAGGGACTGCAGAAACTATCTGCAGAGTGTGGGTTATTATCAGATAACAAAACACCCTCATAAACTAATCAAGTCAACAATGATCTATGCAGGTATGCAATCATCTGAAAACTTACACATTAGTATTAATTAGTATTAATAATATACTATACAGACACTTTCTTATGCTGAATTACTATCCAACTTCAAAAGTTCTGGAAAAGGGAATCAGATAAACCAAAGGATAAATAAAACTAACAAAGGCATGTAAACGTAAATCAATAATTCTCACTAGGAAATGGAAATGGTAAGTACGATTTTATCTTTGGCGGCAACCGCATTTTCTCCAAGAAACTAACAAACGAACTCTCCAGATCTTCCTCCGAAATCTTTTCATCCACATTATCACTCAAGTGTTGCTGAACAAGCTTGAAGAATCTCATCAATTGGTTCTTTTCCTTCAGCGAAAGTTTTTTGTCTCTGAAAATCGCTCCACGAGAATCCGGAACGTTCATCAAACCCTCATTCGCGTGGTACACGAGGCTCTCGTCGATGCCTTTGAACTCCAAGTACTGCGCAGCACCTGACTTCAACAACAAATCGATCGTCTTGTCGGCGCTGAATAATGCCCTAGGCCCTCCCAAATCGAGGTTGAATTTCCTCGAATTTTCTCGAAGAAACGCGGTTTCTTCGTCGGAACCGTGCGAAACGATCTCCACGTCGGAGTATAACGGTTGCCGGACGAGGTCTACGGCGGCGGTGTCGGAATCGTCGGATACGGTGGCGGAGGTGATGGATTGTGGAGGTGAGTTGAGGTGAGAGGTGAGGTCGTCGAGGGAGAGAGAAGCGAAATGACTGCCGTAGAAGGAGTTAGGATCGAGATGGAGGATGGTCTTCCCGACTGCCGATGCGGCGGCCGCGATGATGGATTCCGGTAGCCCGGTGCCGACTATGATGAGATCGAAGTTCACCGGTTCTATCGGAGGGTATGATAAAGCGGCTTCTTCGGCTTCTGTCATGGCAACGACGGCGCGTGCAGGTTATTCGCCGTCTATGCCGTGAAAGAAATCGAAGAAATGGCAGTTAATTAAGCAAACGTGGCTAACTTAGAATTATAATTGCTTTTTGCCGATTCTTTTCCCACTCCATCCTCCTAACATGATGAAATAACAAAAGTGCCCCTAAAAATAAAAACCTTTCTAACTCTTCTCCCTCACTCTCACCACTACTTGGTTCTCCCTCTCACGAGTCACCACCACCTACTCTCTCTCTTCACCACCACTGTCTCACAATCACCACCAATACCACCACTTCCCTCTCACCAGTACCGCCATAACCACCACCTCCATCTCCCTTTTCTTCTTCTACTCCTCTATTTTTGCAATATAAGAGTGCATTTTGAGGTTTGTAGAAAAATTTGGGGAGTGGGAGAGTATGAGGAGGAGTAAGAAAAGAATAGGTCTTCTTTTTGTTCCAAGTTTGAGCCATCATCACCTATTATTAGTTTGGCCCAGTCATCTTTTTAATTGAGGCAATCTATTAGACTCTATTTAGCGAGTCCCAACTTGATCTTTTCTCACATTATCATTGAACTTGAAGTGATATGTGTGTATTTATTTTATTAATAAATATGATTGTAAAGTTTCTTGCAAATGCAAAAAGAGACTTTATCGATAATTAAGACTAGAACGAGACTCAAGAGAATTCTAGTCCAATGTAAGTTTACATAGTTTTTGTGATTGTATTACAAAATTGTAGTTCAAGTGGTTGAGCTAAGACATTCGATGGAGATAGAAGGAAGGAGTCCAGAGTTCAAATTCTAGCTATTAATGTAACTCACTGACAATTAATATTTGCTTATAAAAAGAATTAAATTGTAAATGATAATTATTTAATGATAAAGTCTTTACCTTATTTTCGACAAGATAAAAGTTCTTACCTACTATTCACTTTTTTAATGTTAAAGATATCAAAGAAATATGTGGTTTGAGCTTATACAAATCAAGTTGAACCATTGATCAACCAAAATGGGAAAAAATAGAAACATTTATCATACAGTTGTATCTACCAAATGTTAATAGCTTGTTCATTTAACTTTCTTAGAATGTGGTTTAAGCTAAACCGGCCAGAAGGTGAAGGGATCTGCCACCCACTTATAAACTATTTTTCGCGCCATATCCCATCCGATGTGGGACTCTTAACACACCCCCCTCACGCCCAGGACTGGACAACTGGAGCGTGACCCGAGTGGCCCGATAGCGGGTGGTCCAACGGATCTTGGGTTGGCTCTGATACCATCTTAAGAGTGAAACTCTATCTATGAATTGAATATAAATTTCATTCAAATGAATGGTGAAGTAAAAACTTAGTACAATATGAAGAGGTGATCACTATATATAGTGCACCTTCTAGTGAAAGTAAAAACAAAAATCCAACTAATTAACTAACTAACTAAAAAAAGTAGTTACAATTGAAAACTAATTTAACTAACTTGTAAACTAACATTCTAATAAACTTTAAAAAACCAATATTCCAAGCATCTTACAATTTTTGTTGGTGTGTGATTAAAATCGTGAGTATTTGCTACAAGCTCGACGAACAAATCTACAAACCCTGGCTGACACTACTAACCAAGCTATGATCCCAACCTGCAATTGTATAAAAACATTTTAAAAGGACTGCTGAATAAATAAAAAAATAGAATATTGGAAATATTATGATAATTTCATGCCAACTCACGCACCGTTGAAGAATCAAGCAAAAAATTGAGCGGGAAGAAGTTTATTTTTTGGAAGTATGATTAAACTCTTATACATGTAAAAGCATGTTAAATTGACTGAGATGGGCTAAAACAAAATATATGCCTCTAGGACCGTCACAACTCAAACTTCTGTAAGCTGATTATTTTAAATCAATTATTGATGAAGTGCATAGTTATTTGGTTTATCGATAATAATTATCAATATATTGATTTATGTGACTCATACATACATCGATCTAATATAAAATCAAACACAATCATTTTAGTATTGGAGTGTGAACATATTTTACACTTGAATCTCATAATGATATAAATGTGTAATCCTTTACACAATTTGTTTTGCCTAACCCGCGAGGTCTTACCTGGGCATTGCACGAGTGTGTACACTAGTATAAACACTATTAAAACTCACTCAATTTGCTTTTTTCCTCTATCACACAACTACGACGTGTTTTTACAAATTCATTAATTTGATTCACTAATATAAAAACTCGACCTTTACCAAATTAATTTATTTTGTTGTTGATTTGGTTTACTGAAACCAGTCTGTAGACACCATCATAGAAAGATACAATCAATCACTTACCACAACATCATTGCTTTGATCTGCTCCAGTCTTCCACGATAGCAATCTCCCTACAAAAAGTGTAACATGTGACCACAACACTGAGAAATAACACATGCCTAATGAGTCAAATGAATCATATTTTGAAGATGAAGAATTAATGATTATGGTATAACCAAAAAAATTCAATGTATATTTATTTTCAAAGAGATTACCAAATGGTTGCACGAGTTGTTGAGATATGCTAGCAACAGGGACACGCCAAAACCAGATAAGCAACATTCCATATGTTAAATACTACATGACATAACCAAAAATAGTATCCCATTAGCATCACAAAGAAAATCCATGTTATTTTAAAAATGTTATATTTAAAGAACATACCTTTGCAATGAGAACCGTTTTCAAATACAAAGCAAGACCTTTATGTTGTGAATTTTGATCTGCAAATTAGGTTTATAATTTTCACAAGGTTATGCGGAAAATAACTAGTTATAAATAAACCAACAAATAGAAAGAAAATAAGGGTCTTACAAACGAAAAATTAAGTCAAATATCATGTATACATTGGGGGTAAAATACATTGAAACACCAACATGATAGTGTCTTAGTGGCAAGGAATTGACACCTCTAACATAAGGTTTTAATCTCAAAAAAAAAAAAACATTGAAACAACATTTACTTGAACAAGTGATAACTCTATTTTATATAGAGCTATTCATGTAATAAACTTAGATTATTGCTCAAATTCAAGTAAAATAAAGTGTTAAATATAGTTTTATAAATAAATAACAAAATTCAAATTTTCAAGAAGGGTTAAGTGAAGAACAAAGCACTTTGCATGTATTTTGGTATGTTTGATGTGTTTGTTCAGTGCACCTACAGTTGATGCACCAGCACCAGAATCAGCACATGATGCACCTGCACCAAAAACAGACAACAAATGCACAAAACATCCAAGGACCATTTTGATGCACCAACACTTGACATATGACGTAATGCTTAGTCATGGGGCGCAGGCTAACTTGCAAATTTCGGCGCCCACTATTGAAGACTAGCTTAGTCATGTGGCCATTATTGGACCCCCCCCTCCCATGTGATTGAGTGTGAAGATCAACTTGCTTTATGGAAGGTCTGAAAAGTAATCATGGTTAACTCATCAAAGTTAACTTAGTCTTCAAGCAGACCCTCTCTTGAAGGAAAGCTCAACACCTATATAAAAATCATCACTTCTCACTTCAAGGATCATCCCTTCTTTCCTGTGTTATGCCTAAACATGATATGACTTTTTTGTAGTTGAGTTTGAGTACCCTTTGCACTATTTCAATAAAATCATTTTCATATCAACAAAAATATTTACACTAAATCTTATGAAATTCAAAACATATATAAGTAAAAATAGCTTGATAGACGAACTAAACTCACACTTTGTAAGTTCCCTCTCCTTGGCAACTGCAAGTCTTTTGAGTTTTGCTGCTTGTGCAAATGTTGATGGCCTAAGAGGACAAAACGACAACCCATATTGAATTAAATATTGGTCAACATTTTCAGTAATTTGTATCAATAAGAACAACTCTTCTAAATAGTAGTTATCCACATTAGTTAAAATTAATTTCTACATCTCAAGTTTTTCAAAGGCTCCCTAATCTAATTTCTTCATAAGGATCCAATAGTGTACCTACTCGAACAAACCCCGCACATTAATAAGCAGCAAGTGAAGCTGCTATTTTAGGGGGGAAACCTGCTTTTTACGTGCATGTGAAGCGGGAATCCCCCCTAAAAAACGTTGTACGTGAAAAATGACCCGGACAGTAAAACATACTTGTCCTTTCCTTTGTTAATCACGTGTGGAGAGAGAAAAAGAGAAGCAAAAGTTCAACACTCTCTTACTTTTGTTCTCTCTCAATGGATCCTCTTCTCTTTCAATGGATCCTCTCTCTCATTAGTTCCTCTTCTCATCTTCTCTCTGATCCGATCCAATCTCTCAAATCCTCCTTCTTCTCACCTTGCTTCTAAAATCGCAAAAACGAAAGAAACAGGAAAAGCCAAACACTAAAAGCCAGCCATATGGGAAAAGCCAGAATCACTAAAAGATGCAGGAAGAAAAGGGTAGTTAAGGAAAAGATGGAAGATAAACAACCGCCATTTTCAGAATTGATTTTGAGCTGCCGTAAAAGCTACAAATAGTGCCTGTTTGGTTGCACGGTGGAGCCTTTAAAACGCACGTTCACCTTCAAAAAAGTGCTTCCTTCATGTTTGGGTGTTCTTCCAACTCGATTTTCGAAGTACGGCAGCCGCGAAAAATCACGGCTAAACTAAAGCAACAAATAGTAGCTTTTGCGTTCTTCTCAATCGATTTTCTGTCTTAATTTTTCTGCTTTGCCAATTTTACCCTCTCTCTTTTATCTCTCTCAGCTGCTGCAACATCAATTTTGCCATGGATTTCTGCAAATCAGCAAATCATTTCCATTCAGATCTGTCTAGAAATAAAATTGTGAAGTGAGGAGAAAGAAGGAAAATAAAAGTGAAGAGGAACTTGATTCGTAAAGAAGAAGAGAAAAAGAAATAAGAAAAAAGGGAGGAGCTGGTTTTAGAAATGGAGTTGCTTGTGCATTGGGAGTAAGGGAAAGGAAAGGAACACATTTTAATTTTAGGGTTTGACATATGGGCTGATAATGGATGATGGGCTTTTTTAGTTGTTATCTTCGACAAAGGCTCTTTTGTCTTGGCTATTGCTTTTCCCACACCCCCTTCTACTCTAAACACACCCCACAAGGGTGTGAAAAGACCAAAAGGCCAGCCAAAACCTCTTTTTTTTCACGAAATTTCACCTGTTCGAACACGGGCCTTGAAGCGAGTTCGAATGACATCATTCGTGTGTGTTAAATATTGACTTCACACCCTCTTGTGCGTAATTTCACCTGTTCGAACGAGGTCATTCGAACGTGTTCGCATAACCTTGTTCGAACCCGTTCGAACGACATCGTTCGAGTGTGTTAAATATTGACTTCACACCCTCTTGTGCGTAATTTCACCTGTTCGAACGAGGTCATTCGAACGTGTCGAACAAGGTCGTTCAACGATCTTTAAACACGTGAACTCAGCGTTTCACGCGAGGTTATTTTTGGAATAAAATTTGTTAAGGGGTGTGAAAGAGTAGGAGGGGGTGTGGGAAAAGCAATAGCCTTTGTCTTTGTGGTCATGAAAGTAATGGGCTCCTTAATACTAATAATTCATATTAACATTAATTTAAATTTTTAAATTTTAGACCAACAAAATATTAAATTTTAAATGTAAACATTAATATAAAATTATTGTGTGTAATTTTAAATATAAACATTAATTTTAATTTTAAATATAAACATATCAAACTTTACATTTCTAATTTAATTTTAAGTTCATACCCATTTTGGTAATTTTACACTCAAAAGCACTTTTGATATAATCTATCCAAACAACAATGATTGGTGAAAATCACTTTTCAGTAAATGTATCCAAACAAAAATCACGTTAGATTCAACTCACTTTTAACTAAACTCAATTCTGCCAAACTCAATTCTGCCAAACTCAATTCTGCAAACTCAATTCTGCCAAACTCAATTATTTTCACCGTGGAACCAAACACACACATAGTAGCTTATCTGAAAATCAATTTTGGGAGGGTGGAATTGATTCCATTGAAAGAAACGCAAACATCAATTTATGAATCTGAAATCACGAAAGTATGTTGGAAAGCGCTTTTCTACTTCTCCACCGCCAAACCAAACGTACGCTAAAACTAAATTGATCATCACTATTTTTCATTGTTCCCGTCTAAATCTCACGGTGTAAGAAAGAAAATTATGAAACAAGGATGAAGAAAAACATAAGTGAGAAAAACAAGACAGTTAGCACAACAGAAGATAAAAAAAAGGGAGAAAGAAGAAGAAACGTTGCTGCCGCGGGGAGAAGAACTTCAGCACTAATTGAAATACGTTTTAGGATTTTTTTACTTTGGCACAATGGGCTGTTTTATTATTGCAATGTATTTTATACGAAACAATGCGTATCTTTGTTAAGGTATTTAAAAGTTTTATGTTTGTCACGATTTCAACAACATTTTTTCAGATTCACTTATGAATGACAATATAACAATGTTTGTTTCATTCCGAAACACAACACGTAATTATATTTTTGTTGCAAACATATCTTAGCTGCCCTCCGTCCGTAGGACGGGCACTTGCCTAGTTTTTCTAGTAGAAGGGTTGTATCATATATATATATATATATATATCCGCAACTATTCGTATTTTTATGGTTGCTTTTAGAAGTCTGCAGTGTTTTTATTTTGTAACTATAGGTTATCCTCGATTGTCTGATATGTTATTGTTAGTTGGTATAGGATATGATTTTGTCACACCACATGACACCCCTTCCTTGTTCATCTAGGTAGGGTTGTTCATGGTTCAGTTCGGAAGGAAAATCGAACTGAACCGAACCGAACTGTAGAGACAGTTCTCTCAAACTGAACCAAACTGTACTAACAGTTTGTTCGAACCGAACTGAACTGTGTTAGCAGTTTGGTTCGTGTTATGAACTGAACTGTTCTAAACTGTAAACTTTTTTTTGACTTATTGGACCAACTGTGTTACACGGTTCAAGAAACTGACAGAAATGAACTGCCTTCAAAATCTCAATATCTCTTCTCGATCTTTCACCGAGTAGACAAACCAAGTTCTTGTTCCGTTCATCTTTTTCTGCCAAACTTTAATTTTCCTGATTTTCCACTTCCCTTCTCTATAGTGCTTTGTATCATATCAGAGTCAGATCCATCAAAAACAAATATCAGAATGCCATTGTTATTGTGAGAAAAAAATTTCTCACGCTGCAATCACACCATTAGGTAAGAATCAATCATCTTAATAATGTCATACTTTGTACCAGTTTGAACTTTCTAGTTTCCACCATGGGAAACTTCCACAACTTGTTTGGGGGATTGCAATTTGTTGGAATAATTTTGAAAGTGGATTCCGATGAGAAATGAGAACGATTGAGAAAATGATTTGAAGCATAATTGATTTGAAGAGAGCAAATGTGGATGGGGTTAAACAGACTTTGATTTGATTTTAAAATTTGTAGGTTCAGTAATTGGGAATTTGTGCATGGTTCAGTTCACGAACTGAACTGTGTTTAAGGGTTCAGTTAGTGAACTGTTTTTAATACATCAGTTTAGTTCTTGAACTTTACTCAACAGATTCGATTTCGATACGATCCGATTTGGTTTAGTTCAATGATTTGGTTGATTCAATGATTCTTTTGAGCAAATTTCTACATCTAGGTTACTAATGTTAGTTATCCTTACAGGTGAAGGAAGGGCCTCACACTAATATAACACACTGTTCTTTGGGTCGTTTGGTTGCTGAAAAATGATTGTATCTTCTCTAGTGGGGGTACAATATGTTGCTTTACCTATTGAATATTGTGTGAAAGTATTGTCTTGGATCTTGTAAGAAAATTGTCTTTGAGATGCATTTTGGCTAAAAGTAACTATTCTTCTTGTTCGAATTGTGATTGTAGATCATATTGAGTGCATCTCTAGGAACTAGTCATGTGGCTAATATTTGATTCGAGTTTCTGTTCAAGTGATTTTCCTTATTATGAGTTGTTGTAAATAGATTGAGTATCTCTTGTATTCACACGCACACACACGAACACACACACACACAAATATATATATATATATATATATATATATATATATATATATATATATATATATATATATATATATATATATATATATATATACACACACACACACTCGCCTTTAAAAAATAGATTATAGGACCCAATGCCTTTTTCACGAAATTTGGAGATACTATTAACTAAGGCATGTGAATTACTTACTGTGACATCAAACTTGCCTCCTTCAAAAGGTGTTTTATTTCCCCGCGTAACTGAATTTCTTTTTCATCGTCATCGAATCCGCTCTGTAGAAAAATGATATGATTAAAAGAAATCAAGACTATTAATTATCAAAATCAGTAGTTAATGTATACACATACATATACAGTTTCTTTCAATTCGTAAAGAAATCAAGAGGTGATGTTGAAATTTTCTTAATTAGAAATTATAAATAAGGATAAAACTTTATTTTCAATCCATTGATTTTGATTATCATGGAAGATTGGAATTTTCGTGTGATTGTTAAGGTATTGATTATAGACATTATTACAATGACCAATATTTAGCTCGTTTGAATCTACAATATAAAATGGTAAAAAGAAAATAATACCTTCTTCAAGTGATCGAGGCAATAGTGTGCAAGCTGAAAAGCAACAACAATAAGAAATATGAATGGAGCTGCAAATGATTTTTGACGTTCTTGGGTTTCTTCATGCTCCATAATTCACTCTTTTTCTGTGATCTGATTTTAAGGAAGATTGATGCAAAATGATTTTCATTTTTTCAATATGTTTGTTCTATCTTTAATTTATTTTTTATCCTCCGTGAAAAAATGAAAAATATGAGAGTCTTTTTATTGGGTCAAGAAAAATATAAGGGCCTAAGTTGAGTCTTTTATATTGGGTTTTTTTTTTTGGTACCCCCACCCATTCCCCTAACACCCCCACCCACCGTGTGAAAATACCAAAATACCCCTGACTCTTGACAAAATCACAATTTCTTCACACAATTGGTCATACCTACGTTTGACCACCTTCACTCGCATATACGCCAGCTTCGACGTATATACGATCAGCCCAGAAATCAACCAATCGTATATACCCCACTGCACTCTATATACGATTTAACACTTTTTACTCACCGTATATACCCCTATTCAGACGTATATACGATTAGCAGAAATTCATCCAATCGTATATACCCCACCAGACCCCTATATACGACGAAGAAAAAGTAAGCATCGTATATACACGTTTTTTGATGTAAATACGATGAGCAATTTTTTTTTTTTTTCTAATTTTTTTTTCTTCGCTTGCAGTGTCCGGTAGGCATAGAGGGAGACGTGAGGTCTCTCCGATCGAGAGAGGGGAGTCATTCATCGCTCGAGTCACGAGGACTCGGAGGCATAATCGACTTCATGCTTCAAAGACGGAGACAGAGAGACAGCACACGGCTGAGCCACCGAGTATGAGCACGAGGCGGTGAGTCGGCTGAGCGGCCTCGATGTCGGCCCGTGGAGCTTTCTATCTCGGGGATTACTGCGCAGCAGACGCGCAGGGAGGATTGGCATAGGGGAGGCGGTTTCTCGGTATCATTCCCGGCTACTCCTCGATATCATCCACAGATCCCCAGTATGATCCCCAACCTCTTCATTACCATCCCCACCTCCCGAGTATCGCAGAAGCATGTTTCTGTGTCAGTGATGCTTATTACTCGCACTCATCCATGTCCGAGTATCATGAGGTGCCTCAAAGATGATCGGGAGGAGCCTCAAGCGAGATCGGGAGGAGCCTCGGGAGGAGCCTCAACCCTCTCTTTTCACCGACTTGGCGGATCATATCTCATAGCTTCTATACTCGGCCGACCGGTAAGTTTTGCATTTTTGCTTAAATAATTTATTTAAAGTCGCACTTTTGCTTACATTATTTATTTATTTTAATTTCGGGAGTATCAACGAGTTGTCAAAGTATGGGCTCATGGCAACAAAGTCCATACTAGACTTCATCTTCATTACCCCCGACCTACTTCTTGGCAAGCACCACCGTGGTCGGGGACTCGATTGGCCCCACTTCTCCGGCACCGCCACACCACAAGAGACCATGAGAGTTCTTTGTCGGCTTTTATTGAGAGGTGGCACTCGGACACTTCGTCATTTCACTTGCCATTTGGTGAGATGGCGATCACTCTGGATGACGTCTCTCTTCTGCTGCTGCACCTTCCCATCCGGGGAACTATGCCACACCTCCCGCGCCTCACCGTTAGCTCGGAGTTTGCCACACGACTTGGCCGAGACATATTTGGGTGTGTCACGGGTTGAGGTCGCTAACAACACACCGTGGGGTCCATATTACGACTTCAAATGGTTTGGAGCGGGTTTATGAGCGTAACTTGGAGGAGGGGGGTGACATCACGATTCTTTTGTCGGGGCTTATCGCGCCGCTTCCGACCTACAGTATCTTCACTACGAAGGCGGAGACAGGCCGAGGCTAAGTGGTTGATCTACTGGATGATCCGAGTCCAGAGGTTCTTGGAGGCTATGCATGGTGCGCAGTGCACTAGCCGCCATGTATCATGACTTGAACACTGCGTCATCTCTGACTACGCAAAGTGTGTGGAGGGTATGCCACCTATTTCGGTATACATTTTAACTTCTTGTATTTTTGTTAAATCGCGACCGACTTTTGGTAAATTTTTGTGAATTAAATATGTTATTTATTTTTGCATTTCGAGCTTGGATTATGTGGTATTTCCCGGATGGTGGATAGGTTGCCGGTCATATCCGGTGCGGAGCCACTGGCCGGGCGCTACAGGAAGAAGAAGTCGACCACCAAGCTCGGCCACTACTGGGAGGATGCTTGATGAGTGAGGCCGAGGATGTCTGGCTGGCGACCATTTGAGGAGGGGGGAGTGGTAGACCTTTTTGGCGCAGATCTCCTCTACAGAGGCTTCATCACGGTGGTGACTTCGAGTTCCGTACATGCATGCTCGATAGGTGCTGCGTCGGTTTGGGTACACGCAGATCATCCCACGTGACCCTCTTGGGGCGCGTCCGAAGTCATACTTGATTGCGTGTTTGGGATCGCCCACTTCATGGCATCTCGTGGAGGACATCTGCGCGACTACTCGGGTTGCTCGGAGGCGGATCAGTCAGACGTAACTACTTAGAGTGGTACGTCCGGGCTTCTATCCTCGAGACTATTACGGCTCCACCATCACCACCATCACCTAGAGCTCGGCCACTGGACACCCTCCCCGAGATACGCTACGACGATCATGACCGGATTAGGGAGCTTGTGAGGGCTTGTAGAGAGGGATTCGTGGCGGCGACATCGCGCATGGCGATCCCGGCGTGATCGGACAATCCATAGGATGGTGGGGATGGCAAAGACCGGATGACGTGGGTGGGAGCTTATTTACGCGGGGGGCGGGCGCGAGGGGGACGCCGTTAGGGATTTTTATTTGTTTTTGATGTATTTGATATTATTTTGGCACTTTATTATATTATTAACTTTTTTTGGATGTTTTATTTATTTTACGAGTTTCCATAAATTTTTGATTTCATTGATTCGATAAAACAAAGTTACACTGGCGATAAAACATAAACAACTTGAATAAAAATAGGCGAGATAAAATGAAAATACAATATAAACTCATCGAGTTGGTGGAGTTAATCGACGAAGGATCTCAATGACGGCCCTTACGGTTTCGACGTCTGAGATGAATGTAACTCCTCCATTTAATTGTAATATGAATGGACATCATGTCTCTCGGACGTCATCCTCATTTGTTGACATCCATGGTAGACCAAGTAAATACCTCCACTAGTCGTTTTTGGGTTTAGATAAACGATACGAATTATCTCATGTTCGTCGTTCTCTGGTTGAACCATCCGCAGTAGTTTTCGCTAAGAGCGAGAAAATGAAATATCGTGTTTTAAACCTACGAAACAACATCTCTCCCATCGAAACTTATACCATCATCTTTCAAGATGATACCACGATGATCAACAAACCCCATATTAGAATGAACAAGAGTGAGGAAGAAGGCTCGTAGTATGACATTAGCGAAGCTCGCATCATCTTCACTTGTGATGTGTGAGAGAAGGAGGAAGTTGAATTTTTGGTGTGAAAATAGTGATGGTGGGAGTGAGTATTTATAGATGAGGTAAAAGATTATCAACCGTTGATTTTGGCGTGCCATCTACACCGTAGATCAACTTTGAAAGCGAAATCATGACCAGTTAAATTTTTTTACAATTTTAAAAAAATCGTATAATGTCATTTGGGACATATATCGACCAATCGAAGAATATATACGATTGGTGGTTATATATCGTATATACTTCTTAGTATATATACGATGCGTTCATCACGCATCGTATATATGTCCCCAAATGACATATATACGATGCGTTTTAAAAAAAAAAAAAAATAGATTACAAAGGGCATTTTGGGGATTTCAATTTGGGTGGGGGTGTTAGGGGAATGGGTGGGGGTACCAAAAAAAAAACCCTTTTATATTTGGGTTTTTTTTTTTGGACCCCACCCCATCCTCCCACCCCACCCAATACCAAAACCCCAAAATGCCCTTTGAAACTTAATTTTTTTTAAAAAAATAAATAAATCGTATATACCCCTTTGGGTACGTATATACGATGGCTATTTTTTGTCCAATCGTATATACGTACTCAAAGGGGTATATACGATGCACTTTTTATTTTTTTTAATAATTTGTTTTAATTTTTATTACTAAAACGTTACTAAAAATTCGTTAAATAGTCAAAACTACTCCAAAAAATTATAAAAACACCACTAAAAATCTAGCAAAACCAAAATAAGGCTATACAAATTTTTTTAGATTTTTTGGAGACTATGAAAAATTAAAAAAATCGTAAAAAATAGTAAACGATGGAATTTGGGATTTTGAGGCCGTAGTCCCGTAAGAAGTCCCTTCTAAGGAAGTCTTGATTCTTGATTTTTTTCGCTTCTAATGGCTGTGGTTTCATTACGATCGGAGTATGTTGCCCGAAAACCGGTTTTTTAGCCTAAATTATTCGTTCGACGTATAACATCGTCACGTTTTAACGAACTACACACAAAACCTATTTTCAGGACTCATATAATTTTTATTTGACTTAAAAAAAATTTAAAAAATACAATGGGGGTCGTATATACACCTGAGGGGGGTATATATACGACCCTATTTTTTAGGCATCGTATATACACCTCCCAAGGCGTATATACGATTATGGTGGGGGTTTGCCAATCGTATATACGCCTTGGGGGGTGTATATATGATGCCTAAATGCATAGAGTCGTATATATACCCCTGTGTGTATATACGATTGGTCAAAAATTTGTAAAAAAATACGTTTGAAGAAGGCGTTTTGGGGTTTTCTGTGTGGGTGGGGTTTTTGGGGGTGGGGGTGGGGGTACAAAAGAAAAAACCCTTTATATTTTAGTAGACTTGGTGGATATTATTAATCTCACCACTGCTTTTAAGGACACCTCCATTTAGTGAATTACCCAAAATACTATTGTTTTTCCACGAAGAAGTATATACGATTGGTGGTGTAACCACCAATCGTATATACTTCTTCAGGGCATATATACGATGCTTTAAAACTACCCATCGTATATATGTCCCAAATGACATATATACGATGCGTCTTAAATTTTTTTTTTTTAAAATTGTAAAAAAAAATTTAACGGTCATGATTTCGCTTTCAAAGTTGATCTACGATTGTAGATTGCACGCCAAAATCAACGGTTGATAATCTTTTACCTCATCTATAAATACTCACTCCCACCATCACTATTTTCACACCAAAAATTCAACTTCCTCCTTCTCTCACACATCACAAGTGAAGATGATGCAGGCTTCGCTAATGTCATACTACGAGCCTTCTTCCCTCACTATTGTTCATTCTAATATGGGGTTTGTTGATCATCAGGGTATCATCTTGAAAGATGATGGTATAAGTTTCGATGGGAGAGATGTTGTTTCGTGTAGGTTAAAACACGATATATCATTTTCTCGCTCTTAGCGAAACTATCGCAGAATGGTTCAACCAGAGAACGACGAACATGAGATAATTCGTATCGTTTATCGGAAACCCGAAACGACTAGTGGAAGTATTTACTGGTCTACCATGGATGTCAACAGCGAGGATGACGTCCGAGACATGATGTCCATTCATATTACAATTAAATGGAGGAGTTACATTCATCTCAGACGTCGAAAACCGAATGACCGTCAGCCGAGATCCTTCGTCGATTAACTCCACCACCTCAGTAGTTTATATTGTATTTTCATTTTATCTGTCTATTTTTATTCAAGTTGTTTATGTTTTATCGCTTGTGTAACTTTGTTTTATCGAATCAATGAAATCAAAAATTTATGGAAACTCGTAAAATAAATAAAACATCCGAAAAAAGTTAATAATATAATAAAGTGCCAAAATAATATCAAATACATCAAAAACAAATAAAAATCCCTAACGGCGCCCACCTCTCGTCCTCGCCTCGTCTGCCTAAGCTCCCCCACCACGTCATCCGGTCGCCATCCCCACCATCCTATGGAGTGTCCGAGCACGCCGGACCGCCATGTGCGATGTCGCCGCCACGAATCCCCGCTCTACAAGCCCTCACAAGCTCCCTAATCCGGTCATGATCGTCGTAGCGTATCTCTGGGGGAGGTGTCCAGGGTGATCTCTCAGGTGATGGTGGTGATGGTGGAGCCGGTAATAGTCCTGGGATAGAAGCCCGGACGCACTCACTCTAAGTAGTTACGCACACCGATCCGCCTCCGAGCAACCCGAGTAAGGCGCGCAGGATGTCCTCCACAGATGCCATGAAGTGGACGATCCCAAACACGCAATCGTATGACTCGGACGGCCACTAAGAGGTCACGTGGGATGATCTGCGTGTACCCAAACCGGCGCAGCACACCCATCGGGCATGTACGAACTCAAGTCACCACCGGTGATGAAGCCTCCAGCAGAGGAGATCGCTCAAAGCGGTCTACCACCGTCCTCCTCAAATGGTCGCCGCCAGACATCCTCCGGCCTCACTCATCAATCATCCTCCCGTAGTGGCCGAGCTTGGTGGTCGACTTCTTCTTCCAGTAGCGCCAAAGAAGTGGCTCCGCACGGGATATGACCGGCAACCTATCCACCATCCGGAAATACCACATAATCCAAGCTCGAAATGCAAAAATAAATAACATATTTAATTCACGTAAATTTACCAAAAGTCGGTCGCGATTTAACAAAAAAACAAGAAGTTAAAAGGTATACCGAAATAGGTGGCATACCTCCACACATCTGCTGCAGAGTCCGAGATGACGCAGTTGTTCAAGTCATAATACATGGCGCCTAGTGCACTGCGCACCCCATGCATAGCCTCCAAGAACCTCGGACTCGGATCATCCGGTAGATCAACCACTTAGCCTCACTCGTCTCCGCCTTCGTGGTGAAGATATCAGAGTCGGGGCGGCGTAAAAGCCCCGACAAAGAATCGTGATGTCACCCCCTCCTCCAAGTTGCGCTCATAAACCCGCTCCACCATTTGAAGTCGTAATATGGACCCCACGGGTGTTGTTAGCGACCTCAACCCGTGACACACCCAAATATGTCTCAGCAAGCTGGGTGGCAAACTCCGAGCTAACAGTGAGGGCAGGAGGTGTGGCATAGTTCCCCTGGATGGGAAGGTGCAGCAGACAAGACACGTCATCCAGAGTGATCGTCATCTCACCAAATGGCAAGTGAAATGACGAAGTGTCCGAGTGCCACCTCTCAATAAAAGCCGACAAAGAACTCATGGTCTCATGCGTGGCGTGGCGGCCCGGAGAAGTGGGGCCAATCACTGGAGTCCCCGACCACATGGGTGCGTCAAGTAGGTCGTGGTAATGAAGATGAAGTCTAGTATGGACTTTGTTGCCATGAGCCCATACTTTGACAACTCGCTGATACTCCTGAAATAAAAATAAATAAATAATGTAAGCAAAAGTGCAGACTATGTGACTTAAATAAATTATTTAAGCAAAAATGCAAAATTTTTTGGTATTTTCTCTTTTTGGACAAGTTATTGAAGTTGAAGTTTTATTGATAGGATCTAATCCAACATCACAAGCGGGCCCTCCCACCAACTTTTAAAAGGGTTTGAGAGGTCAATTGATTATGTGCTAGAAATTTATCAAAAGTACACACACCATGCATACACTCCAAATAAATCAATAATACACTCACAATTACAAAAACTCATCCGCAAGACCCACCCGTAGACACTACAAACTCTATCTCGTTACAGCAACATGATGTGAAATGGTATCAGAAATTATTTTTTCCATTTCTCTCCCCCCTCTTCAAAAATTTCTGATATTTTCAGGAGAGTCATAGGATGGTTAGGTGATTAATATTGTGGGGCGCAATAAGGAGTGGGAGACATAAAGATGCATGTTCAAATAATTTCCAACCACATAACAAACATTAACATACCAACATTATGTTTAAAAAAATCCCATATTTCACAAAGAAAAAATCACTTTTTTTTATAAGAAAGAAAAAATCACTTAAAATATCAGAAAAACGATTTTACCAATCTAACGTTGAGCAAGTTATTTATGTTAGATGTAAATGTGAGGGAAAACTCGTATCTATTATTGAGAGTGTAATTCACACTATATAGAGTTTACAAATATAAGAGAGAAAGTTGTTAGCTTCAGCTAAAAACCGAAACTAATTGAAAACTAACTATGCTAACAAACTCAACTATTACAACTAATTACACTTTGTCGTAACATTTCCCTCCCTTAAATTGAGTGTACACAACAGACAACTCAGTTTACATCAGCTAAGCTCAACATTCCTAGAGCATTCCTTAGTTGAACAAACATTGTTAGGCTCAAAGGTTTTGTCATCAGATCTGCTAATTGTTCTTTGGTTCCACAGTGTTGCAGCTGAATGCTTCCTTCCTTAACCAAATCACGCAATAAATAGTGTCTCACTTCCATGTGCTTTGTTCTACCATGCATGATAGGATTTTTGCTCAGTTTAATGGTTGAAACATTATCACATAGCAGAACAATTGCTCCTTCCTGTGTATCCTCCAACTCACCCAGAATTTTCCTCATCCACATTGCTTGACACGCACAACCCGTGGCTGCAACAAACTCAGCCTCAGTTGACGACAAAGTGACAATGGGTTGCTTCTTACTTGCCCAAGCAACTGCACCTCCAGCAAGTTTAAACAGATACCCTGAAATACTTTTACGATCAAACAAGTCACCAACATAGTCTGAATCGGTATATGAGATCAACTCCTTAGTCCCTCCCTTCATATACATGATTCCGAGATCCTTAGTACCTTGAAGGTATCTAAGAATCCTCTTTGCAGCTGCCATATGAACTTCTGTAGGTCTAGACATAAACCTACTGATGAGACTCACAGAGTACATCAGATCAGGACGAGTTGCTGTGATGTATATGAGGCTGCCAACAATTTTCTTAAATTCTGTTTCATCAGTTTCCACTTCAGGGTCTTGTTGAGTGAATTGTTGTCTTGTCACCATCGGGTTCTTTACAGCATTACAATCTTTCATACCAAACTTCTCAATAATTTCCAAGGCATACTTCCTTTGGTGAATGAAGATTCCTTTGGGTAATTGGTGTGCTTCAATTCCCAAAAAAAACCTCATTCTCCCCAAATCAGTCATGTCAAATGTGTTTTTCATAGAGTCCTTGAAGCTTAGTAGCATAGCCTCACTGTTGCTAGTATATATAAGATCATCTACATATATACTTACAATCAAGATGTTACCTTCTTCATCATGTTTCAGAAACAGAGTTTGCTCATTCTTACTCCTTTGAAAGCCTTCTGATATAAAGAATTCCTCAAATCTGCTAAACCATGTCTGAGGGGCTTATTTCAATCCATACAAAGCCTTTTGTAACTTGTACACCATGTGTTCACTACCCTCTTTGATGTATCCCTGTGGTTGATCAACATACACATCTTCAAGCAATTTCCCATGGAGAAATGTTGACTTCACATCAAGCTGATATACAAACCAGCCTCTCTATGCAGCTACAACAATAATCATTCTTATAGTATCCATTCTGCTCGCAGGAGCAAACACTTCATTGTAATCAATGCCTTGCTTTTGGGAGTAGCCTCTTGCCATTAGTCTTGCCTTGAGCTTATCTATTTCTCCATTCTCCTTTAGTTTTGTTTTGAAGATCCACTTTACACCTATTTTATTTGCACCAGAAGGTAGGTTAGTGAGTTTCCATGTACCATTATTTTCTATGGACTTGATTTCTGAGTCCATTGCATGTCTCCATTTCTCATCTTTGGAAGCTTCTTCATATGTTTCTGGATCTGAGTGTTCTATCACAAGGTTGGCTATAGCATCATCAAGTTCATCACCTGTAACAAAATCATTAAGCCAGGCAGGAGGATTTCTTTCTCTGGTATTAGTCTCATCTGTTTTGCCAGTGTTCTGCTCTGCAGAGGCATTCCCTTCATTAGAGTTTTCTGCAGTTGACACATTAGTACTCACTTCATCCCTTGGCTGGCTCTTATCATCCTCCTCATCACTATCAACATGTATCTCACCCCAATCCAGATTCATCTGCACCTCTTCCTTATCACTACCTTCCCAATTCCAATGAGCATTTTCTTCAAATTTCAATCTCTACTTATGATAATTCTTTTAGCTAGAGGATCATATAGTCTATACCCTTTGGATTCATCACTTATTCCAAGAAGTACACATCTATGGATCTTATCATCAAGTTTAGTTCTCTTCACATTAGGGATATGAACATGACACACACATCCAAACACCCTAAAATGTTCTACAGTGGGCCTCACTCCACTCCACACCTCTTTTGGAGTTTTATTTTCTAAAGCAACAGCAGGAGCCCTATTAAGCACATACACAGACCACCTCACAGCTTCTGCCCAAAATCGTTTAGGTAGCTTTTTATCCAGCAAAACAGACCTAGTCATGTTAATTATAGTTCTATTCTTTCTCTCCACAACTCCATTTTGTTGTGGAGTGTAAGGGGTAGTCAATTGTCTCCTTATTCCTTCTTTCTTACAAAACTCATTAAATTCCATGGATGTAAATTCTCCTCCCCTATTAGTTCTAAGGCATTTTACTGCTAAATAGACTCTTTTTCTACACATGCTTTAAAGGATTTAAACTGAATAAATGCTTCTAGCTTCTCAGCAATAAAATACACCCAAGCCTTTCTACTATAATCATCTATGAAGCATATATAATACCTTTTTAAGCCGCTGGATGAAGGGGAAATAGGTCCACATATGTCTGCATATATCAGTTCCAGCTTCTCCTTGGCTCTCCACTGACTGGTCTTTGGAATTGTTGATCTCTGTTGCTTGCCACCCATGCATTCTGTGCATACATCTTGTGGAAGATCAAACATTGGTAGCCCTCTCACCATTTCGTTATCTTTCAGCTGTTTCAAGCTTGTATTGTTGATATGCTCGTATCTACAATGCCATAACCTCCCATTCTCTTCTTCTGTTATCTGCAGACAATTATCTTTCTTTACATCAACCTCAGTAGACATGATGAACATTCTGTTAGTCTTCATTCCACATTGAATTATAAGTCCCTTTTCTGGATGATAAATCTTGCACATGCACGATCCACCTTCAAATTGTATTGTCAAACCCTTCTCTATCAATTGTCCAATACTCAAGAGATTGTTCTTGAGATCATGGACATAGTATACATCCTTGATCACATGAGCAACTCCTTTGAAGTTGAACTTCACATCACCCTTCCCTTTAACCTCCAACCTAGAATTGTTTCCAAGTTTGACAAACTTATTGTAATTTCCATCAAATCTACAAAACCATGTTCTCTCCCCACACATGTGGTTCGAGCACCCAGAATCAAGGAACCATTCACTATTCTCTTGACTAGCCCTCTTCTTTTTTGCCATCAACCTAGTTGATTCATCCCCTCCCACCCCCACCCTTTTACGTTATTCCAAAATTACCCCTGACATAATTTCACAATTTTGACTTGCATTGAATTCTCTCTGACTGGGACCCACTTTATCTGCCATCGTATATACGTCCATGGAAGGTATATACGATTGCATTAAATAATGAATGTTAACCTAGAAAAGTGTGCATCGTATATATGTCCTTCAAGACATAAGACATATATACGATTGCATTATTAAATGCTTCGTTGACTACCCATCGTATATAGGGTAGATACGAGGGGGCTTTGATAAACTCTAATATGGTGCATTTTTAGAGATACATTTGAGTCTTTTTTTAGAGTAATTATTAGCAATTATATAAATCACTGACTTAATTTATTCTATTTTGCAGAATGAGAAAAGAATAGGTGAAACAAATGATAGTCCAATAAAAAGTCACTTTTTTATATATATATATATATATATATATATATATATATGGGGAGGATGAAGAAAGAAAATAAAGGAGTCCTTTGGGCCCATTTGTTTTATCAAGTGATTCAGCCCATGGAATCAAATTGAAGCCACGCGCAACCCTAGGCATCAATTGGGAGAGGTTGGCATTGCAGCATGATTTAAAGGAGAAGAAAAACGTGATTTAGAAGGGGAGCTGACGGCACAACAGTATAAAGTAAGGCTTGCAACATAAATTAGTGGAGGGAGGAAAACACAGCAACGGGGAACCACGCATCGGATACCACGCAGAGGTGAGAAGAAGATTTTGGAGACCGCTTTTTTTGTGTGAGAGAGGCTGCGGAGGCGAGAAAAAAAAATTTGCTAAAACTCGTAATAATAATTCTCTAATTTAGGGTTATTTTTATCTCTGTAATTCATGACTCTAATTTCTATTTTATTGTTCTTGATACTTATGGATACCTAAGAGGCTTCGAAGATTTAATCGTATATACGTCTGGGCCACGTATATACGATGTTAAAAATTTACCCATCGTATATACATAGTTGACGAGGTATATACAATTGGGTTTTTTTTTGTTTTTGGCTCAAACAAATATCTGTTTTGTACGAACAGATATAGACCCGCCTGCTGCAGATGCCGACTCTCAGTTGGCTGCTTTTGATATTGATACTACAGCGGCGTTCACGATGGATATGGTATATTTTTCACAATAGGAGCACCAAAGAAGAAAAAACAGAAATTGTTTGATGCTAAGCGTGATCCTTCTGGGTGAGAGCATGTGGATGAGAAGGTAAAAAAGACTGAAGAATCCGGGGCTTCTAATTTAAAATCAACACATGGGTCTTCCAAAAATACTACACAACAGTCTTCCAAATTATCTCAGGGTGCTTCTAGAGTATTATCACAGAGAGCTGAAACTAAAATCCATTTACCGTTTCTTCCACCACACGTGTACGATTATGTTCAAAAATAGTTGATGTGGAAGGTGACGGTAATTGTGGGTTTAGAGCGATCGGGGTTGGACTTGATATGGGTGAGGATTCTTGGCCTCCGATTAGGCAAGATTTAATTCAGAAAGCGAAGAAAAGGAAACAATGTATTCAACCATGTTTGGCGAATGCATCGTTAGAGCTTTGCAAAACTTTAACTATTGAATCCTACTAACGTCAGTAGGACTCGAAGTGGTTTGATTTGCAGAGATGGGGTACATGGTAGCAACCAAGTATAATGTTACCGTTCGTTGATTTTTTCTTTGAATATGAGTTTTACTTATCCTCTCTCGAGAGAAGTACTTATGGTTCATCTAAGTTTAAAATCATATCTCTGTTATGAACAAAGAAAATCTACTGCTTGGTTGCATTTTTCGATCTCTCCCACTGCTCTCGTTGCCTCCTATTGTCCCGCAGTGGTACCAACACTACTCATCAGAGTCAGCTTCATGGTTGCATCCGTATGCCAGTCGTTTTACCCTCTGGCAGTCTATGTGTCCTTTAGTGCATCGTCCCACTCCTGGTGATGCGCCTAGATGAGTCGATTTAGCCAATGATTCTATTAACGACTTATAGATTCACACCTTTTTTGTATTACACGTGTATCTATTACTATATCACATTTTTGTAATTATACGCGTTTATTTTATCCAATATATTTACACCATTGATGTTAATCAAATCACGAGACTTCAAATTATAACCGTTAATAAAATCACAACCGTTAACAAATAAAAAACTCATCGTATATATCTCTTTTGGGACATATATAGATGTGCAATCTTTAGGCATCATATATATGTTCGTTGTGCGTATATACGAATGACTTAAAACACATCAATTGTATATACGCACAATGAACATATATACGATGCCTAAAGATTGCACATCGTATATATGTCCCAAAAGAGATATATACGATTCGTGTAATTTTGTCAATTTTTTTTTTAAAGGGCATTTTAGGAATTCACTATTTAATGGGGGTATATGGGAACTTGGTGGGGGTACCAAAAAAAAAATCCATAGAGGATCATACGTGTTTGGACCAAAAAAAATGAGGATCATACGTGCCAAAGAGGATCAGTACAACTGAACCGCACGTTGGAACAAAAAAAAAACTGAACCGCACGTGTCCACCTCACAGAGTCAAAGGGATTCACAAACACACACACCCAAAGGAAGCACAAGCGTTTCACCAAAAAAAAAAAGCACAAGCGAGAACGAGCGCATAGACGCTAGCGAATGTTACGAGAACACACGGATTGATGACGTGTCCAAATATTTCGTTTTCCCGCGTAAACCCGGACTTCAATCCTTTCTTTTTTTTGGCTTCCGCTTCTTATCCCCCCACTCTTGCGCTCACAAAATAAAAGCGCACCCACGTTCTTTCATTCCCTTTTATTCTTCCCATTATTATCCCTTTCAAAAACCAACCCTACTCTGAAAACTCGCACGCTCCTCCCTCGCCGTTTCTCTCAACGATGCCGAAAACCAACGTCGACTCCAAACCCGCTGATAGCCGGTGAGTTTCCTCTTCCTATTTCATCGCATCCTCAGATTCAGTTTCACGCTCTTAATCTTCTTCTGTTGTTTATATATTTTTATATATTTATAGATCTAACTAGCGCGATTACACGTTAGATTCGTTACTGTTGTTGTTTGCTGAATTGATTTTATTTTTTAGGTTGAAGCGCAAGGGCGCTGGAACCGGGTCGAAGCAATCGAAGAAAGCTGCAAAGGATCCAAACAAGCCAAAGAGGCCTCCAAGTGCTTTCTTCGTTTTCATGTAAGTTTCGGTGCTGAATATTTCTCGAATCGGCTTTTGCGGTGAGGCTAGGTTTCTGAATACTGCTCTATGTTTTGTCGTTTTTGCAGGTCTGATTTCAGAGAGCAGTTTAAGATGGAAAATCCGAACAACAAATCCGTCGCTGTGGTTAGTGATGTGATTTACTGTTATTTCGTTGAAATTTCAAAAATCGCTTGAGTTCTTATCTTCGATTTCCTGTTAATCTCATTTAGGTTGGTAAAGCTGGTGGTGCCAAATGGAAATCGCTGACTAACGCCGTGAGTAATTTGCTCTTTATTTTATTTCCCTTAATTAAAACAAAGAAAAGCTAGTTTTCGTTCAATGTTGTATCATCGTTGTTTTGAAATCCTGCTATTGTATTAGGATAAGGCTCCGTACATTGCTAAGGCAGAAAAGAAGAAAGAGGAATATGAGAAGACTCTCCGCGCCTACAATAACGCATTGGTGATTACTTTATTCTTAATTTATTTTATCAGTAATCCTTAACCGTTATTTTTTTAAAAATTTTATTTGCTGTATTTTTATTGGTGGACATTTATTCGTATGATTGTTTGGCTATTGTTGATTGAACTTTGTTTTATGTGTTAGGCTGAGGGCAAAAACCCTTCGGAGGAAGAAGGATCTGACAAGTCAAAGTCTGAAGTCAATGATGATGAGGAAGACGATGTATGTTCTTCTCATCGCTAATCGTTTGTATTCTTCTGTGCTTTCTTAGATGCCGACTTAATCGATTGCAATACTAATGTTATTTTTTATTTCGATCTATTTTTGTTCTATAGGATGAAGATGACGAGTGAAGTTGCTGGTGATAAAGGAAGGTGCTTAGGTGTAATAACTAGAATATAGTCATATGCCCGCTAGAATTTTGGAGACTTTCTCAATTCACAGCCGTTGCTGATAATTAGGTTTTTAATGCGAAGGTTTAGATTAACGGACAATGTTAATTTTAGGTTCAGCCACCTGATCTGTACTTAAATCCAATTCTATCATTAATATAGACTCCATTTGCTATCGTAAATTTGTATTTTCCCATATTATTCTGGTGTTGTATTCGCGTTCTTTTTGTTTGTATGGAGTAATACTCGCTGCTAATCCTTTTGAATATCGTATTTCTCTAGGTGATTTTAAGTCGTTTTGTCGATGGATATCCCAATTGTTTCGAGCAACGTAAAGAGGGATTTAGCTCGGTTGAATACATAAAATCTTTATTGTTGGAACAGAGTTACACACTTTCTAGCACAATGAGAAATAAAGAGTCGAGGAAAGAAGGGGAATCAATTTCTGCGTATTATGCTTAAGTGAATTAAGGGTGTGTTTAATACGTTTTTTAAAATAATATGGCAGATTACCTACTAGGTACAATCTCAAATTTTAAGGGCGATCCTTGTGCACCTACCTATAGGCATGCGTAACAAAACCCAACCCGTGCAAGACTCACCCGACCGACCCGAGTTTGTGGGGAATCACTGCTTTGGTGGGGCGGGGGCGGGTTCGAGGATGGGGATCACGATACCCATCCCGACTACCAAACCCGTTCAACAACACATTAACTATTTAATTCATTTTATTTTATGCAAATATATTCATTGATTTTGTTTCATAATTTTGTTTATTTTAAGTTTTGATCTATTTTGAAAAGAAAAGTCTATTTTAATATTTTAACTTTATTTTATTATTGTATAATAGGTATTTTATTAAATTAATTATCGTAAATATAGTTTTTTTTTTATTTTTTGCATAATTTAGTGATTTGAAACAGACTGCATGAACCCGACCCTGCTTGGGACGGGGATGGGGGATATAAAACCCGCCCCCGCTATAGGTAGGGGCGGGGACGGGGGATGCAAAACCCGGCTCCGACCCGCCCCGTTGCCATGCCTACCTACCTATCCCTAGTGTGGTTTGGATATTGAGGATGATCACCATGTATCTACGCCAAAGCTTGTTGGTGTGAGTTCGATTTATGGAGGAAACTGTAAACATCTCTTGCAACGCATTCATGCTTTTTCTCTCCATTTTGGAGCAACTCTCAAGGGTGGAGCATAATAAGTTATTTGTCACGCTATTATGTATTTGGCCCTATAGGAGTAGGAGTGATACTATTGCGGTGAGCCTAGGTTTCTGAACACTGTTGTGTGTTTGTCGTTTTTGCAGGTTTGATTTCAGACAGCAGGATAAGAAGGAAAATCCGAGCAACAAATTTGTCCCACCACATTGGTTCAAGAATCTATTGAGTCAGACTATAACCCAGATGCCACCTCACCAACTTGCGACGCCACACTAATGGCCAACCCCGCAGCGAAAAATGAAGCTTGAAGACTCGATTTAAGATCCCTAGCAATGGTCATAACGAGAGGGTTCTTGGATGTGATGGTTACCTCGCAAGCGGTGAAAAGGCAAAAAGAAGCCATAAACACTCCCTCAGGCACCTTAGTTGGACTAGCTGCTTCCATCCCACGACGACCTCCCATGTCATTCACAGATGTCGACCTGGTCGGTAAAAGGCCTAGCAAGTCTTTTCCTCCAGTGATCACTGCCGCAATGAAAAATTGCGAGGTCAGAAGGATCCTCGTCGATTAGGGGAGCTCAGTGGATTCTTCTTCGACCTACTCACAGGCCTTAACATCTCGGAAGAGAACCTCACTTCCTATGTAGGGACTGACCTTCGCGGATTTAATGGTTCGAAGAGAAGACCTCTTGGGTACCTCAAGCTGATGGTGCCCTATGCGGGATAACCCCCGCATAAATATCGCACGGTTAAGATTACTTTCGTGGTTTTATCTTGTTTGTTAGTATACAACTATATCATCGTACGACCAACTCTAGGCCAACTCTGGGAGGTGGCGTCAATCATCCACTTGAAGATGAACTAATCACTCCTAAAGCCGACTTGGAATCTCCAAGCGATGCTATTTTCTCTCTTTTAGATGGGGGAAAGGCTGCAACGACTTTGACGAGTCGATCGAGGACGGACTAGCTGGTTGGAAGATTCTACCTAGGAAAAAGAAGGTGAAAGGCATCGACATCAACATGGCCGACTTAGATTCCCGCTACGCTCTAGATAGTTCGGAAGAGGAGGGCGACGACGAACTTACCAAGGAGCTGAAAAATAAGATAAAGTGGCTCGAGCCAGAAGGAGAATTTTGTATCAGTCCAACTTGGAGAAGACCCGGACAAGACAGTGAAGATTGGAGCTGACCTCCATGTAGAGGTCAGAGAATAACTCACCAAATGCCTAAAAATGTACACTGATCTATTTGCTTGGAGCTCGGCCGACATGCCGCGAATCTCCCTAGGTGTCATGTGTCACCACCTTTCAGTGAACCCAACAGCTAAATGGGTCGCACAACGACGTAGGACTCAGAGTGGGGAAAAGGCCGAAGCCGTTACCGAAGCCGTAAAAGACCTGTTGGGGCGGGATTCGTCAATGAAGTAAAGTATACAAAATGGACCTCCAACTCGTACTCGTGAAAATGAGCAACGACAAATGGAGAATGTGTGTCGACTACACTGACCTAAACAAGGCTTGCCCGGAAAACACTTTTACCCTCCCTAGCGTCGACAAGTTAGTGGACAACGCCTTTGGCTTCCTACTCCTCTCGTTCATGGACGCATACTCGGGGTACAATCAAATCCCGGTGTACCCCCTCCCCTGATCAAGAGAAGACTGCCCTCATGGCTTTCGACTCCTTGATTTTTTGTGTTTTGGTTGACAAATATTTGTTTGTTCTTTTGACTATTGTTGATTGAGCTTTGTTTGAGGTGTTAGGCTAAAGGCAAAAACCCTTCGGAGGAAGAAGGATCTGATAACTCAAAATCTGAAGTCAATGATGATAAAGACATGTAAAATTCCTCTCATCTTTTGTGCTCTAGTAAATTCTGGCTTAATCGATCTTTTGTGCTTTCTTAGATTTCCAAAAATTAAGAAAAATGGATATTGTTTTGAAAAACCGTAATCAATTGGACCTTAATTCACTTGCATTAATGCTCGGTTTAATAATGTCAATCCGCTACCTTACAGCGGATAGTTTATAGCGGGCGAGTCATTGGTAAGTGTTTGGCAATGATAGCTTATAGTGATTTTTTGAACATTTTTGAGCTTATATCTTATAGTGTTTAATTTTTTCTTTCATTTTTACCCTTGCTACTTTAACTATATTCCTCATCTGTCCTCCATTAAAAAAATATTTTCTCTCATATTTAAACATTAATTACAAATGTCTATTTGTGTCATTTTATATTTATAAGTTAGTTCAATTGCTAATTTTACCAAACAGTTTAAATACAATCCGCTAGCTTATCCGTTATTTGCTAAGTTCATCCACTATAAACTAGTTAATCCGCTATCTGCTACTTTTTGCCAAACTGAGAGTCTAACTTGTCAAAGTCCCACATTGAATGGATTTGTATCCGTACATGTTTTCACACTAAATGACCCCAACTAATTAACGTACAAAATGAGATATTCTCTAGATATTGGATGGTTTTAATAGGAGAGTGAAATACACTGCGAATAAAATAATAATATTTTATTTGGTATCTCTTTCTCTATCCTACTGGAACCCTTGGGTAAATGGACAGAATCTGAATCCTCTTTTGTTAGTGTGTTTGTGAATCTCTCTGACTATGCCAAGTGGACACGTGCGAGGGGATAATAATTCATATGCTTTCCAGTTACCGAAGGTTTCAGTAGGATAGAAAAGAGATACCTAATAGAATATTATTTTGTTCACAGTGTCTTTCTCTTTCATACACGAACCATCTAGTAAGTGACCAGAGGGGATCCCATTCCCACAAGGATTCAAGAAGCACACACGAGAATTGAGGCTTTAACTAATGGTACGAGAGCACACTGATCGCTGACGTGGCAAAATATATACTCCCTCCATTTCTGATCTTAGGTACTTTTGACCTTTTATTTTTTTCCGAAAACAATGGTATTTTAAAAAACCCAATGTACAATTCACCATTTTTTTTCCAAATATACCCCTTTTTATTTATTGAGTGTTTTAGAGTCCAAAGCATTGATTAATTGTCCCATGACTATTTTATTTGGATTTCAATTATCTCAAGACAACTACAAAGAGGGTACTTTTAGAAATTAGCTAACACAAATTTAGGATACCTTAATTTGTGTTTAACATGCAAAAAATACCAAAGATTAGTAACAAAGGGAGCTCTCATGTAGAGTTAATTGGGAGAAATACTAATAAGATTGCTTATGCCATTGCCGAGGTGACCTTATTCACAGCTAGTCCTCGAGAATACTATAATATTCCATTATGTATTACTGATATGATTATCAATGAAATGCACCGAGTGCTTTATGTAAAAAAAAAGTAACAGAGGGAGTATCGTTTTTTGGGAGGGATTGAGTGCATTCAGAGCGGGAAAGACACCTATAACTTTAGTCTTTTGTGTCTATCTCTTTCCTCAAATATTTGTTCTCCCATCTTATTTAATTCTCTCTCTCATTCGTTTCCCGCCAAAATAAGCCTAAGGGTCCATTTGATTTGCAAACAGGACAATACTGGACTGAATTAGACAGGATAACACTGGACAAAATTTTGTTTAATACATTATTTGGTAAACAATGGACAACACAAGCAAAAAAAATTTAAATTTTACTATAATTCTCTTTCTAATGTTTATAATTATTTTATATAACATATATTATAATGTAATTAATTTTTTTAAAGAAAAACGTACAATCGAGAAGATGGAAGAGAGAGGGAAGGAGATAGAAAGAGAGAGTTGGGGGAGAGAGGTCATGAGATGAGAAGATACAAGAGAGGTGAGAGGTAGCGAGGGGGTTGAGAAAGAGAGATGGAGGAGATATGTCATAAAATGAGAAAGTAATAGAGAGATAGAGAAAATGATAGAGAATAATGAGATAGAAGAAAGAGAGAGAAGAATGAGATACGAGAAGGAGAGGGAGAGAGAATAGAGGATTGAAAAAATTATTGAATAGAAAATAAAAATAATATTTTAGAAGTTTTTTGAGTGATTAGGAAGTTGTACCGTGGGACAGAAAGTTGTACTGTCCAGTACTGTGAACAATTTTCAAAACAAATAGGGTACAACTAGAGTTGTCTAGTCTAGTCCCTTACTACTTAGCGAATCAAACACACACTAAAGGTACCAAAGACACCTAAAACTAAGGCTCTGTTTGACAAAGCCAACCCGCTAGCTTACAGCGGATAAACTCGTGGTAACTGTTTGGTAAGACAAGCTTATAGCGTTTTTTGAAACACTACTTCAAGTAGCGATTGAGTTTATAGCTTATAGCGTTTCATTTTTTCTATCACTTTTACTCTTATTATTTTAATTAAATTCTTCATTTATCCACCATTAAATAATTTCTCTCTCTTATATTCAATCATTAATTACAAATGTCCATTTATGTCATTTTATATTTATAAGCTAATTAAACTGCTAAATTTACCAAACATTTAAAATTTAATCTGTCAATTTATCCGCTGTAAGCTATTTGCTATCGATTCATCCACTATAAACTAATTATCTGCTATCTGCTAATTTATCTATTGTTCGCTCTTTTTTAGCAACCATAGCCTAAAGGCTTAATCTTTTTCCGCTTAAACTTGGACTTCAATTCTCTTATTTTACTAGGACACATGCCCGTGCGATGCACGGGGAGGTGATTAACAGGCCTACAGATGTATGTCCGTATAAAAATATAGAGTGGGGGTATATTGGTAAACAGTGGCAGTATAAAAAAAAACCAAAATGATTTTGATAATAAAAAACAATGAGTGCTAGACAAAAAAAAATTGTGGGACCTTAATTTTTGCTAGATTAATAATGGACATAAAGTTTGCATTATTTACAATTAATGTTATCAAAAAATGTCTCCCAAAATTGATTAATAAAGTAGTCAGTGTAAAGTGTATCATACTATAACACATACATGACTAAGTAACACACATAAAGAGACTTATAAAAAAATAAAAATTAAAGTAGCCAGTGTAAAGTGTACAATACTATAACACATACATGACTAAGTAACACACATAAGACGAAGAGGCAACAATAGCCCTTGGTGGGATGAGACAACAATGTCGGTCCAAAAATATAGAGTGGGGGTATATTGGTAAACAGTGGGGTAAAAAATGAGGGGTACATTTTGATAATAAAAAAAAGTGTTGGACAAAAAAAAATTTGTCAGGGGTATGTCGGTCCAAAAATATAGAGTGGGGGTAAATTGGTAAATAGTGAAGTACAAAATGAGGGGTATATTGGTAAATGGTGGGGTACCAAAAATAGAGTGTAGGGGGTATGTCGGTCCAAAATATAGAGTGGGGTATATTGGTAAACAAGTGGGGTACAAATGAGGGTATATTGGTAAATGGTGGGAATAAAATTTTCCCACCAAAAGTGGATAAAAAAAAAAAGAGTGTTGGAAAAAAAAAATTTGTCAAGGGTATGTCGGTCCAAAATATATAGAGTGTGGGTATATTGGAGTGTGCAGACAAAATGAGAGGTATATTGGTAAATGGTAGGAGTAAAATTTTCCCACCAAAGTGGATAAAAAAAAAATAGTGTTGGACAAAAAAATTATCGAGGTATGTATGTCGGCCCAAAATATATAGTGGGGGTATATTGGTAAGCAGTGGGAGTACAAAATGAGGGTATATTGGTAAATGGTAGGGCACAAAATATAGAGAGTGGGGTATGTCGGTCCAAAAAATAGAGTAGGGATATTTAGATATTGCAAAGCAAAAACGGCTACCCTGTCAGAGTGCCCATTCATGTCTCGGGCTTTTAAAGTCGGAGTAAAAAGTTCGAAATGAAATCGGGCTCACACTTTTACTGAGCCCAAGCCCCAAATTTCTATATGGCATGCGCTTTTTCGGCCAACGCATTGCGTGCGATTTTTTAGCGACACTGTCATATACAAACAAAGAAGGCTCTATATTTTTCAATTTTTCAAAATTCTACAACATTTTGGCTGCCATTAACATTCTCCATTCAACACTTTTCAATAACATAATGCATTTTTTTATAAACGGAGAAATACAAACATAAATTAACCCACCCTACAAAAATCTCTACGACAACAATTGATAGTATAATAAAAGACACTATTTATGCATAAAATCAATGTGAAAAATCATAAAGTTTATGTCGTTCGAAGCGATACCATTTATGCCAAAAATCAATTGAAAAATCTCTATGTTCAATATTTTTTGCATCCAGTAACTCATTCAACATTTTGAATCAGTGCTTGCTTCTATGCATAGCGTATATTTTAGAGTGTGTGAGGAGAAACAATTGACTTAAGGATTTGGTACTTGTTGAATTTGGTATTTGTTGAATTGTTTCGGATTGGACTTTTTAGTCTCAGGTTGGGTCTATTAATTTTGGAGTGGGTTGTAATATGATACACTCTAATCTTTTTTAATTCACGGGCCCTGGGCTACCCATGGTCTCGACGCTAAATTTTGGCTGGCCGCTTTACGGATCGGTTAAAAGTTCGGATATAAAATAGGGCTCAACTCAAAAGCCCTCCCATTTTTCGGCCGGCTATTAGACGGCCCACCCATATTGCCACTCTAGATATGATAAAACAAATGCAGTCTGAAATAAAGGATATATTTGCAGTAAATGGTGGGGAAAAATTTTTTTCCCACCAAAATGTCAAAAGATGCTATTAAGATGCCACTATGTCTTAATAAAGAGGGGATTTTATTTTTTGGCTTCCGCTTCATCCCTTGCGCTCACAACATAGAAGCGCGCCCAAGTTCTCTAATTCGCTTTTATTCTTCAGTTCTCCCTCTCTAACAAGTAACAACCAACCTTACTCTCGAAACGCGCACGCTTCTCTCTCACTGTTTCTCTCCACGATGCCCAAAGCCAACGTCGATTCCAAGTCCAAACCTGTAGATAGCCGGTGAGTTTCTTCTTCTTCTTCTTCTTTCATCGCATTCTCAGTTTCAGCTGCTTGCTCTTAATCTTCTTCTGTTGTTTAAGTATTTATAAATCTAATTACGCGTTGGATTCGTTGCTGTTGTTGTTTGCTAATTTAATTTCGTTTGTTAGGTTGAAGCTCAAGAGCGCTGCAACCTGGAAGAGGCAATCGAAGAAAGCTGCAAAGGATCCAAACAAGCCAAAGAGGCCTCCAAGTTCTTTCTTCGTTTTCATGTAAGTTTCGGTGCTGAATATTTCTCGAATCTGCTTTTGAATGTTAACGTTTCTCGTTAAACGGAGGGAGACTGTTGTGGTGAAGCTAGGTTTCTGAATACTGCTGTTCGTGTTTGTCGTTGTTGCAGGTCTGATTTCAGAGAGCAGTTTAAGAAGGAAAATCCTTACAACAAATCTGTCACTGCGGTGAGTGATATTTTTTCTTTTGACTCAACAGCGAGTGATGTTATTTACTGTTATTTCTTTGAAATTTCAGTCGCTTTTGAATTCTCATTTGCAGTTTCTTATTAATCTCCTTTAGGTCGGTAAAGCTGCTGGTGAGAAATGGAAATCGATGACTAATGCCGTGAGTAATTACACAAAAGAAAACTAGTTTCCGTTCGATGTTATAATCGTCATTGTTTTGAATTAGCAAAATAGCATCCGGGGTCCTTTAACTTATTTTCCATTTTCGTTTAGGTCCCTTAACTTTAAAAGCTAACGTTTAGGTCCCTTAACTTTTAAAAACGTGTCATTGTAGTCCCATTTAACGTTTTTAAACTAACAACAACTGAGACTTAAACGTTAGCTTTTAACGTTAAATGGGACTACGATGAAACATTTTTAAAAGTTAAGGGACTTAAACGTTAGCTTTTAACGTTAAATGGGACTACGATGAAACGATTTTAAAAGTTAAGGGACCTAAACGTTAGCTTTTAAAGTTAAGGGACCTAAACGAAAATGGAAAATAAATTAAGGACCACGGATTCTATTTTGCCTTTTGAATTCCCATTGAATGCATTCAGGATAAGGCTCCGTACATTGCTAAAGCAGAAAAGAAGAAAGAGGAATATAAGAAGACTCTGCACGCCTACCATGATACATTGGTGATTACTTTATTCTTAATTCTTAATCTCTTTACCTGTAACTGTCACAGTTAAAATTATACTGGTGTTCTTTTCGGTTTATTTTTTGGTGGACTAGTATTTAGGGCCTGTTTGATTTCCATTCCCAAAACAGTTTGTAGTTTTTAAATTTTGAAAACAAAAAAACTTGTTTGGATGGTGTGTTTTGTAATAGTGTTCTTAAAAACTATTTCCATTTTGCTGTTTTTAAAACTAAAAAGTAAAAAGTAAGAACTGGTCAAAGCTGTTTTTGCTTTCAATTTTGGCTTCCAAATCGCAAAAACACACATTTTCATTAATGGCATAAACGTAAGTAAGATAGAAAATGTAAACACGCAGAAGCAGTGAGAAGGTTTTCCTTTGATGATGAATCCTGTTTATGAGGTGTTTGAGAGAAGGATTTGTGATTCTAGGTATTGTTTGTGGTTAAGGTGGTTGTTGGTTAGTTTAGTTGCTCTTTTGTGCCTAATTTTGCTGATTTTTTGTCACTTGTTGGAAGTAGTGTTTGTGTTGTATTTGTTTTGTGTTGCCTGCTATGTTTCATTGTATTGTTTTTAAGGAGGAGTTGGGTTGGGGATGCATTGTTTCTGATGGGGTTGTTTTGATTTTTGTGTGTTTTGTCTATGAATTTTGCATTATTTCAATGATTGTTTATTTTTTCGTGTGTGAAATTTGGCTTTTCTATTTTTGTGAACCGATTCATGATGGTGTGAGGGTTCTGTGGAAGATGAAAGGCTTGAGATATTCAAGTTGGGATTCCCTCGGGTTGAGGGCTATGAGCTGAATTGCTGTTTGTTATTGTCATGTGGCTTGAATTGAATGATTGAAATTTGGAAGGAAAATTTTTTTAGGTTTTGTAACTGTAATGATTTCAGTTGATAATTCCACATAGGTAAAGAAGTCTCCTATTGAAATGGAATGGAAAAAGTGTAGTAGATCCGTTGTAATTGTAGCATTGAACAATATTTACATTATGTTGTCTTTTGATTATTGATTAGAAAGAAAGATAAACTAAACAATAACTGTGTTCTTTTGAAAATAACATGAAGAGTGGTCAATCGTATTCCTCTTCCTCTGCCACTGGGTCTGCCTCCTCCTTTGTCGCTGCGCCTGCCTCCTCCTATGCTGTTGCGCCTGCCTCTGCCGCCCTTCCCAATCTTTGCCGTGCTAAACAGGTAACATTACTTTCATTTAAAACCTGACCGAAGGCTTCATAATGGGGTTTGATTTAAATCTTCATGTTCGTCTCTTTCCTGAACATGCACTAGAGGCAGTCATATGCAATGCTTCAATGTAAAGCAAAAGATCAAAATGTAGTGAAACCCATGAAAGAATCCAATCTCTGAAGCAAAACTCAACAAATTAAATCATTTTGTTTTAGAAGATGGAAATGGAATACACTTTATACACACTTTCTTAATTGGATACTTGTTTAAAATCATAGTCTATGAAGGATGTAATACAAGTATAGTCTTATTCTGTATTCTGTTATACTATAGTTGCTTTTGTATTCAGCTGTAATTAGTTAGGCAGTTGCAGAATTAGTTCATATATAACTAATTCTGTTAAGCCTTAGTATATTCAGTTAGGAAATTCAATCTGTATCCATCAGTATTATAAATACTGTTGTATCCATCTATTACAATCAATGAAAGAATATAGAAGTTTACCAAATCTGAATACTCTCTAAATTCTACATGGTATCAGAAGGCACTCACCACCATCGTGGTTGATCCTTCACCACGCTCATTCCTTCTCCGTCAATCATGACGTCTCCTCACGGTGGTTCCTCACCGTTCCACTCATCAACAACAATTAACTCTACAAATTCCGCTGCTCCACCATTATCGAGCTTCAACTACAAGATTACTACCAAACTCACAGAGAAGAACTACTTGGTATGGCTTCAGCAAATTGAGCCTGTCCTGCGCGCTCATCGATTACATAGGTACTGCATTTCACCGGAGATACCTCCTCAGTTCCTCACCGATGAAGATCGCCTCAGCAATCGTGAAAATCCTGCATATGCTCAATGGGAATTGCAAGATCAACTCTTGCTATCTTGGCTTCAGTCCTCTTTATCACCAGAAATCCTTCCCTCTGTGATCGGTTGCAGGTATACCTATCAACTATGGGATTCGATTCATCAAACGTTTCAGTCAAAAACGAAGGCGCAGGCGCGTCAATTACGTACCGAGCTTCGCACAACCAAGAAAGGAAATTCTTCAATCACTGAGTTTCTTGCAAAGATTAAACTCCTAGCAGACTCGCTTTTGTCAATTGGTGAGAGTGTAACCACTCAAGATCAACTTGATGTGATCTTGGAGGGATTACCCGCTGAATACGATGCGTTGACAACGGTTATCAACAGTAAGATACAATGGTTTGATTTGGAAGAAATCAAGGCCTTACTGTTAGCGCAAGAACAGAAAATAGCCAAACAACAGATCAAGGAAGAAGTTGCGTCCCTGAATTTCCCTCAACCTGCTTCAATTTCAGATTCAATTGGGAACCCTAACCCTAATTCCCAAATCAATTTTACGAACCCTAACCCCAATTCAAACACCAATTCAAGTCATCAACAATGGAATCAAGCCGGTTATCGGGGCAATTCGAACTCTGTGGTCGTCGCGGCCGTCGCGGTGGCGAGTAATCGCTTGATGTCGTCCGCTACAAAATGGGTCATGAAGCTTCACAATGCTATCACAGATTCAATGCTGCATTCAATCCGTCTCAATTCCAACAAGGAAATCCCTACCAATATATCAGGCCAACTACTCAGAATGCTCCCCTGTGGACTGCTCAGAGTACTGTAACTCCTCAAGCTCACATCACCACACCAGCCTTCCCTGCTATAATGCCATCTTATGTTGCTCCTATGGACACTGCTGCCACTCATCATGTAACCAACATGCCTGCACCAGCTGGTGCACCTCCACCTCCATCACATTTGGATCATGTCTATTTAGGCAATGGTCAAGGTTTGCAAGTCCAATCTATTAGCAATTACTCATTTCCCTCACCTATGCAACCTCACACACGTTTACACCTAAACAATGTACTTCATGTTCCTTCTCTTAATAAAAACCTGATTTCTGTTAGTAAATTAGCCTATGATAATAATGCTTATGTTCAATTCCACCCTCACTTTTATGTTATGAAATCTCGGGATTCTAACAAAGAGCTTCTCAAGGCGGTCCTCATGCCGATGGTCCTGTATCCTCTGGGACAAACATCTTTGGCTTCTAATAATTCTAGTTTCTCTTGTAATTCTAGACCTAGTATCAATTCTACTCACCGTTGGTTCTAATATGTTCTTTAAATGGCACAAACGCTTGGGCATCCTAGTTTAGCCACTCTAAATAATGTACTTGCCATTTGTAATCTGTCCTCTTTCAAAAGAAATGATAATGATTTTTGTATTGGATCGTTGTTTAGCTAAAGCTCACAAACTTCCTTCTTCCACTTCTCTTACGGTTTACTCGTAACCTCTAGAACTAGTTTTATTGTGATTTATGGGGACTCTTTGCTATGGAATCATCTATGGGATACAAATATTATGTATCCTTTGTTGATGCATACAAAGAAGTATACTGGATCTATTTTTTGAAAAACAAGTCCGAGACACTCACCATTTTCAAACAATTCAAGTCTCTAAATTGAACTTCAATTAAATAGAAAACTCAAAGCTATTCAACTGACGGGGGGAGAGTTTCGTCCTTCAAGACCTTCTTAGTTGATTTGGGCATTGTTCACCGTGTCATTACACTCACACACATCACCAAAATGGTGTTGTTGAAAGGAAGCATAGGCATATTGTTGAGATGGGTGCAGCTCTTTTATCTCACTCCTCTCTCCCATATTACTTTTGGGATCATGCATTCCATACACTGCTTTTTCTTATCAACAGATTACCTTACGCCACACACACATTTTATTCCATCTCAGTTGCTTTTCCACAGGCCTCCCAATTATCACTTTCTTCGTACATTTGGTTGTGCTTGTTACCCTTTACTTAGACCTTACAACAATCATAAACTTGAATTTAGATCATCTGAATGCACTTTCTTAGGTTATTCCTCCTCTCATAAAGCATACAAATGTCTTGACAAGTCAGGTCGTTTATATCTTTCTAAAGATGTCATCTTCAATGAACAAGCATTTCCATTTAATCATAAGCTAAGCACTACTGTTCCGGGGTGTATTAGCAATTACAAGAGCTTCCAATAGCAATTGGGCCGACGGCCCGACCCAGTAATAGAACCGCCCAAAAGCGGCGGACCACAAGATATATACGCCATTCACACATGGCATCATGCACGTTTTCCTACCTTGTGAATCCCGCCCGAGCGACTACACCGACTCAGAAAGGCGTGAGTGTCATTGCAGTACCACCCGCGACGGCTAAGACCCTGTGTTTGGCCCAGTCCTCCACGACCGATTTAGGTCCTCACGACTGTGCCAGTCCTTCCGACTGTGCCAGTCCTTCCTCGGCGACGAGGCCAGTCCCCGCGAGTCCTTCCTCACGACTGGCCAGTCCTTCCTCCTGTGTCCTTCATCACGAGTCCTTCCACGGCCCGGCGGACAGTCCTTCCGTGCGGCGAACTCTCCCGGTTCCGGCCCAGTCCTCTACGACCCAGTCCTCGGCGACCCAGTCCTTCTATTGGTCAAGGTACGATCAATGGCGACCACGATGGGAGGCGAGCGCTATCCTACTTCAACTATGGCTACACGCGAAGACCGCCCCTGACATCATTACAACCATGCTTGTTGAGCGACCTAAGATGTTGGGACGACCTAAAGTGGGCGACACAAAGAGCATGGACAATCCCAAGACGCCTAAACAAAGCGCAAACGGCGGGAGGAATCTCGCCCTTAGTCCGCGAGCCATAACGTTGGCCATGTTGACCGATTGAAACATACGAATATGCGTTGGAAAGTCGGAAGTAGATCTACATCTTTCATGTTGAAGTCAAAATCCATTCGGGCGTCTTCCACGTTTCGCCGCCGCCCAAAGTGGGCGTCCAAAAGCTGGTCGCCCGTGAGCGACCCAAAAGGTCTGTCCGAAGACGGAGACCATAGCTTCGCCCACGTTCATCCGATGGGGGCATGTGAGCATGCGTTGGAAAGCCGAGAAGTAGATCTACAACTTTCATGTTGAAGTCAAAATCCACCCGCGCTTCTTCCACCCGCGCCGCCGCCAAAGTGGGGCCAAAAGCCTGGTCGCCCGTGAGCGACCCAAAAGGTCTGTCGAAGACGGAGACCATAGCTTCGCCCACGTTCATCCGATGGGGCGTGTGAGCATGCGTTGGAAAGGCGAGAAGAAGTGCTACGACTTTCATGTTAAACTCCAAGTTATATTCGGATGTTCTACACCCTTTCGGGTCATCAAGTAGGCGCCTACTTACAAATGAAGAACGTAGGCCCCGAGCGCCTACAACGCAGCGCCACCGAAGTTGCCTCAATCGAGCGCCATCGAAATGGCCTGGCGGTCGAAGGACCCACTCAACAAGTGTAGCCCCGAGCGGTTTCACAATCGAGTGCCATCGAAATGGCCCGGCGGTCGGAAGGACCCACAAATGCAGAGTAGCCCCGAGCGGTCTACAATCGAGCCATCGAAATGGCCTGGCGGTCGAAGGACCCACAAAGCAGTAGCCCCGGCGGTCACATACAATCGAGTGCCATCGAAATGGCCCGGCGGTCGAAGGACCCACAAACAGAGTAGCCCCGAGCGTTTACATCGAGTGCCGAGAGTTGGCACAACCATCGATGTCATCGAATGACCGAGGTCGAGCAATGACCCAATAACGAGCATCGATCGCCGAACACGGTCGGAAGAGGCCGACTACAACGACCACATGCACTCGATGGCGACGACACACCTCAGCGTGGCAACGCCCACACCGGCGATGGCGGCGACCACCACCGGCCGACTTAGCGTGGTAAGAACCACACACTTCAAGAGATGGAGACCAATTGCGCAATGCAAACCTACCGCCACAACACGACGACACGGGCGGCGATTCAAGCCTCACCCGCTCTTAAGCGACTGAAGCTTCGGGGCAACTGTTCGGGGTGTATTAGCAATTACAAGAGCTTCCAATAGCAATTGGCCGACGGCCCGGCCCAGCCAGCGCACCGCCCAAAACGGCCGGACCTCAAAGATATATACGCCATTCACACATGGCATCAGCACGTTTTTCCTACCTTGTGAATCCCGCCCGAGCGACCTACACCGACCAGAGCGTCGGAGTGTCGTGCAGGTACCACCCGCGACGGCAAGACCCTGTGTTTCACCGGAGTCCTCCACGCCGATTTAGTCCTCGGCGACGAGCGAGTCGCTTCCTCGGCGACGAGCCGAGTCCTTCCTCGGCGACTGTGCCAGTCCTTCCTCACGAGTCCTTCCTCAACGACTGTGCAGTCCTTCCTCCTGTGTCCTTCATCACGAGTCCTTCCACCGGCGGGACCGGGGACAGTCCTTCCGTGCGGCCAAGACTCCTGGTTCCAGCCAGGTCCTCTACGACCCAGGTCCTCAACGACCCAGGTCCTTCTATTGGTCAAGGTACGATCAACTACTAACACTAATCACACACCTACCACACACAATCATTCACAGAATACATTGCATCTTGTTAGCCCTACTATATCCTCTCACAATTCAGTCACTACACCTATCCCTCACTCAATCTCTCCCTCTACCTCACCTCATAACACTCCTACCAGTCCATATATGCAACCTGCCAGCCCCTTAAACACACCTCCTTCAACACCTTTAACCTCCACTGCCTCTAGCACCATAGCTCCAGATTCAACACCCTCACAATCCCCATCACCACCACCCAATCATAATCATCATTCCATGCTCACTAGATCTAAGACTGGTAGCCTCAGACCACCCCTTTATCCTAGCATAAATCTCACCACTTCTGAACCTTCTACCTTTCAACAAGCCCTGTCCTCTCCATGTTGGGCTAAGGCTATGCATGATGAGTATAATGCTTTACTGTCTAACAATACTTGGCAGCTAACATCATTACCTCCAGGGAAGACTATTGTAGGATGCAAATGGATATTCAGAATCAAGCAAAATCCTGATGGAAGTATCAACAAATACAAAGCACGTTTGGTCGCCAAAGGTTTCACACAGAAATTCGGTCAAGACTACACTGAAACCTTTGCTCCTGTTGTAAAACCACGATCCACGGTCGAAACGATTGTGTCTCTCGCTCTCACCTTTGGATGGACTATACAACAACTGGATGTCCATAATGCCTTCCTTAATGGCACCCTTCATGATGATGTGTACATGGCTCAACCTCCGGGGTTTTCCAACAATGACAAAAGTATGGTTTGCAAACTCAACAAAGCTATCTATGGACTTAAAGCAGCCCTGAGGGCTTGGTATGAGAGTCTCACTAAAGCTCTCATCTCTTTTGGGTTTGTCCAATCTAGATGTGATGCCTCCTCCTTACTTACAAACGTGGTGGCCAATCTATCCTTGTATTGATATATGTGGATGACATCACAGTTCTTGGTTCATCCCCGCTCTTGTACATTCGATCATCAACAAATTAAATGTCAGATTCTCCTTGAAACACTTGGGTGTACTTGATTATTTCCTTGGTATTGAGTGCAAGCATCTTCCCACAGTGGCATTGCCTTGTCTCAAGCTAAATACATTAGAGATATTATTCACAAAGTTGGTATGGATGATTGCAAAAGCATCGACACCCTCTTCCCACCAACCTCAAGTCACAAAACATGGTGCTCGATCTATATGAAGATCCTGTTTTATATCGTAGCATTGTTGGTGCTCTTCAATATGCTACCATTACAAGGCGGAACTTGGTTATCTGCCATCAACAAAGTGTGCCAATTTATGACACAACCTCTTCAATCGCATTGGACAGCAGTTAAGAGGATTTTAAGGTACCTCAAAGGTACAATTGACATAGGTCTCACATTTGTTAAAGCTACTGCTGCCTGTCCTCTCTCTATCCGTGCCTTTTGTGATGCTGATTGGGCATCAGACATTGATGATCGAAGGTCTACCTCAGGTGCTTGTGTATTCTTAGGCCCCAATTTAATCTCATGGTGGTCTCGCAAACAAACCTTGGTTGCTAAATCCTCTGCTGAAGCTGAATACCGCAGCCTTGCCCTTGTTGCTGCAGAAGTTTTATGGATCCAATCTTTACTGCATGAACTACAAGTTTCTCTGCCTACCCCAGTCATTTTCTGTGATAATCAAAGTACAGTGGCTCTAACTCACAATCCTGTGCTTCATTCTCGTACTAAACATATGGAATTAGACATTTTCTTTGTTCGTGAGAAAGTCTTGAACAAATCTCTTCTTGTGGAATACATTCCTGCTCAAGCTCAAGTTGCTGATATCCTAACAAAACCACTGTCAAAGAATATGTTCTGTTACTTTAGAGACAAACTCAGAGTGTTTCACACCTCTGAGCTTGTGGGGGGAGTGAAGGATGTAATACAAGTATAGTCTTATTCTGTATTCTGTTATACTATAGTTGCTTTTGTATTCAGCTGTAATTAGTTAGGCAGTTGCAGAATTAGTTCATATATAACTAATTCTGTTAAGCCTTAGTATATTCAGTTAGGAAATTCAATCTGTATCCATCAGTATTATAAATACTGTTGTATCCATCTATTACAATCAATGAAAGAATATAGAAGTTTACCAAATCTGAATACTCTCTAAATTCTACAGTCTACATTTTAATCATAAGCTTCATATTTTCCCCCTTCACTCTTACTACTTTTTCCAAGATTTTCAAAGATTATAATTACATACCAACCTACCGTGGCCTATGAATCATCACCTTGGTTACGTTCTGCTCATTTCCTTCATTACTGTTTAGTTTTTTGTGGATTGTTTTTGACTTTTGACATTTCTGTCTCACCCATATGATTGATTCACCGACAGAGTTACATTACATAATCTTATGATTTTGGATAGCTATGGTTTGCTTAGGGATGGCAAAAAACCCCGGACCTGTGGGTAAAAACCGTGACGGGTATTCAAACGGGTACCCACGGGTCGAATAAACGGATAGTCAAACTACCTGTTAGTAAACGGAGCGGGGCCAGGTAGCGAGGTACCTGTACCCATAACAAAATATACTTAAATACTAGGCATTATTTGTGGTTAAGGTGGTTGTTGGTTTTAGTGGTTAGTTTGGTGGCTCTTTTGCGAGTTGTCTGAGAGTTGAACCCAGTGCCTTCCGTTTGACATTAGACCACTGCTTGTTCATTTTATATCTTTGCAAGTAGTATATCTATATACTAATAGGAAAAAGCAAAAAAAATAGGACTCAATTAGGAGCTTAATTTTTAAGATTTGAACAGAGCCTCCAAATTATTCGGTACGGCCCTGCTTGTTGGAAGTAGTGTTTGGGTTGTACTTTGTTTTGTGTTGCCAGCTACTCCGTATGTTTCATTGTATTGTTATTAAGGAAGATTTGGTTGGAGATGCATTGTTTCTGATGGGGTTGTTTTGGTTTTTGTGTATTTTGTCTATGGATTTTGCGTTATTTCTATGATTGTTTTTTTTTTCGTGTGTGAAATTTGGCTTTTTTATTTATTGTGAACTGATTCATGATGGTGTGAGGGTTCTGTGGAAGATGAAAGACTTGAGAAATTCAAGTTGGGATTCCCTCGGGTTGAGGGCTGTGAGCTGAATTGCTGTTTGTTATTGTCATGTGGCTCGAATTGAATGATTGAAATTTGAAAGGAAATTTTTTTAGGTTTTGTAACCATAATGATTTCGGTTGATAATTCCACATAGGTAAAGAAGTCCCCTATTGAAATGGGATGGAAAAAGTGCAGTAGATCCATTGTAATTGTAACATTGAACAATATTTACATTATGCTGTCTTTTAATTATTGATTAGAAAGAAAAATAAACTAAATAATAACTGTTTTTTTTGAAAAGAACATGAAGAACACTAGTTGTCGATCGCATTTTGCCATGCCCCCCACTTCCTCTGCCACTGGACCTGCCACCTCGTTTTTCGCTGCACCTGCCTCCTCCTATGCTGTTGCGCCTGCTTCTGCCGCCCTTCCCAATCTTCGCGGTGTTGCGCCTGCTTCTGTCGCCCTTCCCAATCTTCGCCATGTTGCGCCTGCTTCTCCCGCCCTTCCCAATCTTCGCCGTGCTGAACAGGTAACATTACTTTCATTTAAAACTTGACTGAAGGCTTCATAATGGGGTTTGATTTAAATCTTCATGTTTGTCTCTTTCCTGAACATGCACTAGAGGCAGTCATATGCGATGCTACAATGTAAAGCAAAAGATCCAAATGTAGTGAAACCCATGAAAGAATCCAATCAAACGGGGTTTGAATTAAATCTTCATGTTTGTCTGTTTCTGCTCATTTTCTTCATCACTTCTTTGCTTTTTGTGGATTGGTTATGACTTTTGATATTTCTGCCTCACCCATATGATTGATTCACTGACAGTAACATTACATAATCTTATGATTTTAGATAGCTATGGTTTGCTTGATTGATTTTGAATTTATTTACTGGATATAGATGGCAATTAGTGTTGACACTAATGACCGAGCACTTTGGCCCAGTTTTGTAATTAAAGTTTTCATTGACATTATGGTCGATGAACTTACTAAAGGAAACATGACAATTGGCTTGTTTCATCCTAGAACTTAGAATTCACTGACTCCTCGGTTGAATTCTATGACTAATTGTTCTATGCCAAAAGTCAACTCACAACAAAAATGAATAGGCTACTAGCCATGTATCGCGAGTTCAACTTACTTTTGCAACACACCGGATTTGGGTGGAATGCACAAACCAACACTGTTACTGCAAGTGAAGAAGTTTGGAATAAGGGGGGTGTATTGATTTAGGATTTCAAAGGATTTTAAAACTTTTTTTTGGGTAAAAAAATCTGCTCGTATTCAATCAGGAATTTCTGTTACTTAAAGTCAATCCATTGGTATTCAATCATGATTTTGAGGACTTTTTATAGAGTATATCGAAATCTCTGCTGGTATTCATTTGAGACTTTTTATCATTTGAAAACAATCCACTGATATTGAAAAACATAAGGATTTTAAGGGATTATTTTAGTAAATGGAGTGGTACTTTTTAGTATAATTTGCAAATACCACACCCATAAAACAATCCCACCTAAAACCTTGGGACTTTTCAATTCCATCATTCTCTTGTTCCGGACTTTTTCTTTTCCTCCATCTTTCCATGTTCGTGTGTAGTTTTTTTGGATGACAAACGTAAACCTTCTCTCTACGGTGGCGACTTTCTGCTGAAGGGAAATGAATCCTCCTGTTCGGTGTGTATTTTTTCTTGGCAGACTCTGTTCGTTGTTTATTGATTGCTCCTATACGTTTTTTTTTGACAAAAATGATTGCTCTTCTTTATGCATATAATATGAATAATATGGATATGTTTTTTTAAACAGATGGTATGAATATGTTGAGAAATGCAATCATATTATGCATATAGAGCGCTATCATAATGTGAATTTATAGATTGAAATTATATTCTTTTTGACAATCAGATTGAAATTATATTATATGCATAAGCAGGTATAGTGTTGGAATATAGTTTAACTAATCCTACCTAATAATTTAGCTTGCTAGTAATTATATTGATTTTAGCTAATAATTATATTATTTTTTTTATGGTGAATTAGCTAATAATTGTATTGATTTTACTTTTTCCATCTCAATATTATTGTTTTTTGTCATTTTTGTCTTTGACTCTCTTTTAATGTATGCAAAAAATCATTGAAGTCTTATCAAATCCACAAAGTCATGTAGAGTCTTTATGATAAAATCTATTAATTCTGGCTTAAAAGTCTTGAAAGACCTGTAGAATCCTAGGTCATGAAATTCCTGCAAAGTCTTTCAAAATTCATGGGACTTTTTCAGTTAAAAAGTCTATTAAAGTCCTAAACCAATACACTCCCTAATTATCTCAAGGTATGCTTTAATTTCTATAGGTTTTGTTAATATTTTATTTGTTAAGAATTTAATATATTGATGACGTGCATATTATTATAGGTACATGATAACGCTTCTCAGTTTCAAAAGAAAGGATGTGAACATTATAAGCAGTTGGGAATGTTATTCAACAAAAATAGGGCAACCAGAGTTCTTCATCATTCATCTATCCAAGATCCACTCGATATTGATGAAGAAAATGAGTTGGAACGTCAATATATTAACACTGAGAGTGGGAGGCACGCGCATCCTGATAATGATAGTTCAGATTATATACAAGAAGTAGAGGGCATCACACCTAGTAGGAAACGAAAAATTCAAGCAAAAGCTCATACATCCAAGAGAGAATCAACACCACATCAAATGAGAGAAGCACTTGCACCATGGGCGGAAGCATCTATGGCGAAAGTTGAGGGGTATAGGAGAGTGGACGACTCTTATTCCCTTGCTAAGTGTGTGACTACTCTTGGTGAGATACAAGGCATTTCAGAAGACACCTATATGAAAGCCTTGTATAAGTTTAAGGATCCTGATTGGAGAGAAATGTTTATTGTCATGCCTAATGATAAGAAGCTTGGATGGCTAAATAGACTTTAGGGATATAACTTTACTTACATATATGTGGTGTTGGTGATGAGATACATTTTTAGTGATTTTATGTTTATGGTTTTTATGGTTATATTGCTTTTTCTATTTGGATTTTATTTTCGTCTTATGAGACCTTTTATGTGCAACCAAAGAACCTTGGAGGATATCTAAGACTATACATCCTGATGAGTCTTCACATCAGCGATGCCACGTAGGATCCTGCCAAAACGCCCCCTTCCCTCCAATTCTCCAGCCACTCACTTGCTACCATGTGTGCCACGTAAGCTCCATGTTGGATTTGGCTCCTTCCTTCCCATGTGGTATCCTACCACTCCCATGTGAACTTGTCAGCCGAAAAGACAGGTACATAGAGAAACAACAAAACCATTTTTCTTTCTTTCTTCCTCTCACGCTATCTCTCTCCCCGTTCTATCTGCACTCTCATCTCTCTTTCACTCTCATCTCCATCTATCAGTTCTCTCTTCTCTTCATTTCCTTTCTTTCTTCCTCTCTCGCCATCTCTCTTCCTTCTCTCTCAACCCACACCATCAACTCATTTTCTCCCATTTTCATCTTCAGTCTGTTACAATTTCTTCACCTCAAATAAAAACGAAATCCCTAACTCATTCACAACTTTTCTTCTCTATCTTCTTGATTTTCTTTCAACTCTCTCTGTGTCTCTAACCTAGCTCTGCTAGGGTTTGTGAATTCACTATGATTTCACAATGATTGAAGCTGGAAAACGCTTCAATCTTGTTGCTGTGATGCTTAGCATTGGTAAGAACTCAAAACCCCTTAGTTTTGCTTTTGAAAATGTCGATTTCCAAAAACCCTAATTCTTGATTTGTATGCGTGTAGGATTTTGGTTCTTCGGGTTTCAATTGGAGGCTCACATGAAGGTAATGAACACTTGCACTGCTCTTATTTCCTTCGTTTGGGTATTTAAACCAAACCCTAACCTTGAACTTGGTTTTTTTTTTTGTGTATGTGATTCAACGAACCAAGGAGACTGGAGCAAAGCAA